>CM046874.1:460759807-461959807 GCA_025667525.1 Glebionis coronaria
GAATCAAAAGGTAATCGGAAAAGGGTAAACCCTTTTCAGATTTGGTATTCCGATTAGTCACCCCAGTATTCCGATCACTAAGATCGGATTAGGGTTTTTGGCTTTCCAATTTATCACCAGTATTCCGATCACTAAGATCGGAAAGGGGTTCTAGGATTCCGATTTGGATTCCTTTCGTGTATTCCGATTGTATAATTTTTACTGTATTTCGATCTGGGTGTTATTATTGATATTCCGATTGGGGTGGTTTTGACTCATTCCGACAGCAAGTTTCCATTAATATTCCGATTGCAGTTCCGATTAGGGTATATTCCAATCGCTTCTTGTTACACATTCCGATCAGCATATTCCGACGGGATTCCGACCGGGGATTCCGACGGACTTAATTTCTTTTTTTTGCAATGTTTTCAAGTGTTAGTTTCATTAAGTTTTCAAGTATTTTTCTAATCTTTTCTTTAAATTTTCAAGCATTTATTTTTAACTCGTCATTTTAGTTTAATCTTTAAAGCTTTTACTTTACTCAACGACATTTTCATATTTGCTATTAGTTTAAACTAGATAATCAACCAAACCATTTATTATTCCACCAAGAACAATTGAGTCACACTTTCTACCAATAGTCAATTCGAAAAGATCGGACGATAAGATTTTATACTTAGCCCAAAGCTTTGTATTAAATGGCGCTGCTGCCGGCTCTTTTCGTTAAGATTAAAGGTTTTTAGTGAGAGACGCGTTGGATTTTGGGATTCGTTCATCTTTGAACGTTATTTTCCTTGCTTTAAAATTTTCAAAAATCCTAAAAAATATAAAATTTTCAAAAATTCAAAAAAAATTAAAAAACATAAAAAACCAAAAATATTTCTTGCTTTGTTAGTTCTTTTGCAGGTGTATGCGCACTCGATCAACGTCTTATCAAGAGCCCGAGACTCTCGATAACTTAGACATGGCCGGTGTACATGTAAAACCCGCATGCTTTTACCATGAATAGTGCCCTTAAGATCGTACGTCCTAGATTAAAACTTACCTCATTTAGTATTGATCACATTCATGTGCTAATAATCAAGCAAGTGCATACGTGTATGACATGACAAGTATCGATTACGTACGAACTCATGATAAACAGTTAATAAATGTGTCACGTGAACATAATTAAATCATGATCACCATTTAATATACGAACTAAAATAATTACGTAAATACATATAATATAATTACGAGCGTTAAGATTACGATAACGACACGATAGAATAAACAGAAACACTTTAAACACAAGCACGTTTAACCACGAACGAACACGAAACATCGGGACACGAGAAAGGTACGGGTACCCCATGTGGGGCCCCCATACCCACGGCACACAACAAGAAATGGGCCTAGCCCATGGACTTTACAAGTAAAGGGGGGTAAGAGTAAAAACATGTTTTCATTTTTCACTTTCAAGAAATAAACATAAAAACCCTAAAAAGGGTTTTCTCCTCTCCTTTTGCTCTCTTGGTGCCGCCACCTTTACACCACCATAGGAGGGTGATTTGTTTGATTTTGATCTTAAAAACTATTGTATAATCAGTGTTTGTTCATCCTTTTTCCAAGCTACATAGTGGTATACCTTTCTAACCCTTCTTTTTAATTCTTTTAATTCTTTTAATCTTTGATTATTTTCATGAACATGTTATTATTTTTCTTATTAAAACATGGTAATTAATCATTGATCTAACATGTTTTGGTATTAAATAAAATCAAAGAATGATTTAAAAGGGGTGTTATGTTTGGCCGCCTAGCAAACAAACCCGAGGGGGGTTTGGTTTGCTATTGCCGCCACCACCAAGACCATTTTTGGTCTTGGTTGGCTCATGTGGGACCCACGGCAGCAAGGAGACACATGTGCCCCGGGTTTGGCTCGGGGTACGGTGTCGAATTCATGCCGGATTCATGGTTCGTTGGTTAAATCATGATCTATGTTACATGTTAATTTTTATGAATCATTAACTTAGGATATAATTAATTAATAACATGAAATATTAATTAAATCATGACTTAGGTTATTTTAATTATTAGTTTAACATGACATTAATTTAACCTAAGTATTTTATGTTATAAGTTATAATTAATTAATTACTTAAAACATGCCTATAATTAATTAATTTAGACATGACTTAGGTTATATTATTAATAGTAATAATACACATTTTAACCTAGGTATTTTATTTCATTTTAATTAATACATGTTATACTTTAATTAAAATGCTTAACCTATAGTTTAATTAAAATACATGAAATAATAATTAAATTATACACTATATCATATGACTTAAGAAACAAGCTTATAAACACTTAGACTTATATGTTAGCTTATGTAACCAGCTTAATTCTAAATATGGAAACTTCTATTTATAGAAACTTAATTAAATAATGCAACTAATCTAATTATGGAAACCTTCTATATATGGAAATCTATCTATTTCAGGCAGCTAATCTAATCATGGAAACCTTCTATATATGGAAACTTATTTAATTAAGGCAGCTGATCTATTTTTGGAAACTTTCTATTTTTAGAAACTAATCTATTTTAAGCAGTAAATTCTATTTTAGGAAACTTTCTATTTTTGGAAACTTTCTATTTTTGGAAACTTTCTATTTTTGGAAACTTTCTATTTTTGAAAACTTTCTATTTTTGGTAACTTTCTATTTTTGGAAACTTTCTATTTTTTGGAAACTTTCTATTTTTGGAAACTTTTATTTTTGGAAACTTTCTATTTTTGGAAACCTGCTATTTTTGTAAAGTTACTTATTATTACACAGTAAGTATAATAATACATGAAACACCAGTAATACTTAATTAGATAAATCAGAATACAAGATAAACACAGTTTAAGGCTTTAAACAGTGAACCATGACCTAAAACATACCAAATCAGCTATAATGAGACACAAAACCCAGTACGTAATCAGTGAATCGATACTTATACACGTGTGTATTCATGTAGCGTTAGTGATCCAGAAGTAGGAGTCTTTCTTCCGTTCATTCACTGGACTTGAGGTACGGATTCCCGTCCTTTCAGTATGGACATTCTTTCCTTATTAGGATTTCCCCGTATGCAGCCAACTGTTTCCCCAGCATTTGTTTTATTGTTTTGAACTGCTTATGTTTAATTAGCATAATCTATAGCCATATACAAGCATGACCAGTTTCACCTAGTTATGGAGGTACCATAACCATAGCATTGGAGGCACCGATGTTATGACTTCCCCACGGCGGAGTGATTGCTCGTGGCGTCCCTTTTCAGTTTGGCCATATTATTATATCAGGTGGGGCGTATGGGTGCATCCTAGTTACATGTTTTATTCAGTTTATCATGGTGAATGTGGTGTGTGCCTTGCACCCTTCACAAGGAGCTGATCCCTCCTACCCAAACCAGTATATTGATTAGAGGCATCCCCTCTAATCAGCATGATGAGGTCACCCCTCCAAGTATTCATGCACGTGACCTTTTCATGACCTATATGGGCTATGGTATATATATGTTAAAATAGTTTTCACAAGACAAACATAAGGCTTTTCAAACTATAAAACCAGTTTTCTTGATACTTAACCAGTTTACTCAGTACTTAGTCTTCCGCTGTTATATGTTATATGTTTACTCTATTTCATGCTATATTGTACATCCGTGCACTGAGCGTCTTGCTTAGCCGTTTTCCTTTTCATGTTCCCAAAACGGCAGGTACTCAGGGACGCTCGTAGATCTCAAACGTAGGTGCATATGGACTGGAAGCTTTACTGTCTTTCTTTACTTTATGCATTTCCTTTACTTTGATACAGTTGCTATGGACATTGTTTCGTCCTTTCCTTTTACAGTATTTATGTTTGTGTGTGATGAGCTTTACTTTGGGGTTACCGATGTTTGATTCCGGTATTTCCCTTTTATGGTTGAATAATGCTTAGACATTTATCCTTGTATGCTTTGATGACACGCCATGATTATGCGTAATATTCCATTTCCAAAATGGGGTGTTACAATTATGGTATCAGAGCCAAGGCTTCGACCTGTAGGCTCTCAGATATGACCTGTGATTAGTGGGTAGTCACTACGGTCTTCCTAGAACTGACAGTTGTTTTCATGCATTCATCACTTTTAAGCATACATATACATGTCATTGTTACAGGGTTTTTGACTAAGTAATGGTTGGTACAGGACTGGCCCTATTTAGTCGCATGTGTTTTATCGAAACTTTTAGATTTGGGACCGACCCATAGGCGTCCCCTCGATATGTCTTTTATTTTGAGTGAACTGACCGAAGGCGTTCACTCTCGAGCATCAAAAGTTTTCATAAAACTGCATCATGCATTCATACAAAGATTTTCTGCATAAAATTTTTCTCGTGAAATTTTTGGCATAAAATTTTTCTTTTATATATTTTATGTTTGATCTGTTAATCATATGTTTTATGTTATACTGTCAGATGGTTCTCACACGCGAGCAAGAGCATCTCAATGCTGCAATTCAGGCTGCCATGCAAGCCTTACTTCCTCAACTGAGGAATGACATTCGTGCTGAAGTCCAAGCTGCGAACAATCAGCAGCAGCAGAATCAGGCACCTCCTCCTCCTCCTCCCCCAGTGACACTAGCAGTGTGGTTGGAAAGATTTAACAAGCTCCGTCCTAGAGCTTTCGAAAAGACTGATAGCCCCAGCGATGCTGAAAGCTGGCTGACTCACATTGAGAAAATCTTCAATGCTATGGGATGTGACCCCGCCTTCAAGGCAAGATTGGCATGCTACAGGTTTGAAGGCGATGTACTCAACTGGTGGCTAGCTTTGACGCAGTCAGAAGGAGGTGATGAATGGGTCGCTGGTTTGACATGGGCCCAATTCAAGGAGAGAGTGATGGAACAGTTCTTTCCTAAGGCAGAGCAGGACAAACTCAAGCGTGAATACCACGGGATACGTCAGAGAGCGGGCGAAAATAGCAACGAATTCATGCAGCGCTTTCTTCGCTTGGCTGGTTTTCTGGGAGCAGCGGCTGGTACTCCTGAGGAGCAGGCACACCATTTTAGGTGGGCACTTCGCACCTCGGTCGCGAACAATCTGGTATGTGCTACGTTTAATACAGTAGCACAAGTGGCCGACGCAGCAAGGAAGCTTGAGATGTTGTAGGAACGCGATGAGTTCGGGGAAGCTGAAAGACCCGACAAGAGGTAAAACATTTCGTGTTCTATCGATAACCAGACCGCATCCTATCATTATATGTTCTGTAATCATCTCTTAAACTGTATCTTCCAGGCAGAAAACTGGGGACCGGTCTCAGCCGGCTACTCAGCAGCAGCCTAGTCAGCCCAAAGGAAATGGTCACTCTAACGACCGTTCTGTTGTGGAAAGGCGCAACGGTAATGATAATTACCGTAACAATGCGGGACACTCCAACAACAGCAGGTCCTACTATTTACGCATCTTCTTATGATTTCATGTTATATCTCTCATGCTGACACTATAATAATCTCTACCAGGAACCACGGTAACGGAAGGGACCAGAACCACAGGGGTTCTCAGCCTAACCGTTCAGCTAACACTGGTAAACATCTTATGACGCTTACGTCCTATACTCGTGCATATACTTTATTCTTAACACGTTTTGTCATCAGCAAGCCCTCAGCAAGCAAGGACTCCTGCTGGAGGATTCACTCATCCTCTTTGCAGCACTTGCCATCGCAGACATCCTGGCCCATGTCGTCGTGATTCCGACGCGTGCTACAAGTGCGGCCTCCCTGGCCATCGTATGAGAGATTGCCGTAAGGGTGAAATGGAGGGTACTTCGGGTCATGCTGATACTAAACCGCCTCCTACCACTGGGCGTGTCTACACGACATCGCGCGATTAGGCAAACAAATCTACAGGTACCATTATTGGAATTTTGTATATGTACGGCCAAGCTGCATGTGTTCTTTTCGACACGGGTGCCACTCATTCAGTTATTTCCACTACTTATGCTAAGAACATCAGGACACTTCCCTTGCCATTAGAAAATAAGCTTACCATTTCCACGCCTCTGAGGGACGCTGTATTAATAACTCATGTATACAAGAGTCTTCCTCTAGAGTTTGACGATAGAGTTCGTGCAGTAGATGCACTTCCCCTTGACATGATTGAGTTCGATATGATTCTTGGCATGGACTGGCTATCTAGGCACCATGCTACCATAGACTGCCACTCATATCGGGTGATCTTCGGCGACATTAATGCACCAGAGTACATTCATAACGGGTTCATACCCGGACGGTCTGTACAGGTCATATCTACCTTGCAAGCACGTGCATTACTGTCACATGGCTGCGAAGGTTATCTAGCTACGGTTCATGACATGGATGCTGAATCCCCATCGATTCAGGATCAACCGGTAGTCTCAGAATTTCAAGACGTCTTCCCAGATGAACTTCCAGGCATACCACCTGCAAGAGAAGTGGAGTTCAACATCGACCTTGTTCCAGGAGCTGAGCCAATCTCTAAGGCTCCGTATCGTATGGCTCCCATAGAGCTAAAAGAACTGAAGGACCAGCTGCAGGAACTTCTTGAACGAGGGTTCATTAGACCAAGCGCATCTCCATGGGGCGCACCGGTCTTGTTCGTTAAGAAGAAGGACGGCAGCATGCGACTTTGCATTGACTACCGTGAACTTAATAAGATTACTATCCGCAATAGATATCCACTGCCACGTATAGACGATCTGTTTGACCAACTTCAAGGAGCCAAACACTTCTCAAAGATCGATCTAAGGCCAGGCTACCATCAGCTAAGGGTTAAAGAGCAGGATATTGCCAAGACTGCTTTTCGTACCCGCTATGGCCATTATGAGTTTGTGGTCATGCCATTCGGCCTGACTAACGCTCCAGCAGTATTCATGGATCTGATGAACAGAATCTTTCATGAATTCCTTGATAAATTTGTCATTGTATTCATCGATGACATCTTGATATTCTCAAAGTCCACGGAGGAACACGAAGATCATCTCCGTACTGTACTACAGATTCTTCGTCAGAAGCAGCTGTATGTGAAATTCTCCAACTGTGAGTTCTGGTTAAACAAGGTGGCATTCTTAGGTCACATTGTATCAGCAGAAGGGATCACTATGGACCCAGCGAAGGTTGAGGCTATCACTAAATGGCCAAGACCAACATCAGCGACAGAAGTCCGCAGTTTCTTAGGCTTAGCTGGATATTATCGAAGATTCGTGGAGAACTTTTCCCGCTTGGCATTGCCTCTCACCAAACTGATGCGAAAAGGAGAGAAATTCGTCTGGACGGAAGAACGAGAGAAGAGCTTCGAAGACCTAAAGCAGAAGTTAGTATCCGCACCTATTCTTACTCTCCCATCTGGTACAGGTGGATTTCAGATCTATAGCGATGCATCGGGGAAGGGACTGGGCTGTGTTCTCATGCAACATGGGAAAGTGATCGCGTATGCTTCACGGCAGCTTAAGCCCTATGAAGAAAACTACCCTACGCATGACCTGGAACTTGCTGCAGTGGTGTTCGCATTGAAGATATGGAGGCATTACTTATACGGAGAATCATGCGATATTTTCACGGATCACAAGAGCTTGAAGTATATCTTCACACAGCGAGAATTGAACATGAGACAAAGGAGATGGTTGGAACTGTTGAAGGATTACGATATTAACCTACAGTATCATCCCGGGAAAGCTAATGTAGTAGCAGATGCACTCAGCAGAAAGTCCGGAATGATCAACGGCATTGAGATCAAGGAACAAAACATAAGGGACTTGGAGCGGCTTGACATCGAAATCATGGTACGTGGGCAGCATGGATACTGGGCGAATCTTAGAGTAGAACCTGAGTTACTGAATAGGATCAAGGAAGCGTAGAAGGATGATGGAGAGATTTGGGCGATAATTCAGAATTTGGAGAAGCAGACAGAATTCAGAATGGACGCAGACGGTATCGTTTGGCAGGGCACGAGACTTTGTGTTCCTGACAATCCAGAACTCCGGGAAGCATTGTTAGCTGAAGCTCACAGCTCCCCATTTTCTATACATCCTGGGTCGACAAAAATGTACCATGACATCAGACAACACTTTTGGTGGAGTGGTATGAAACAGGATGTAGCCACGCATGTCTCCAAATGTCTTACCTGCCAGCAGGTTAAGATTGAACATCAGCGATCTGGCGGTCTCCTTCAACCGTTGGATATTCCAGAGTGGAAGTGGGACAAAATCACCATGGATTTTGTTACCGGTCTTCCGCCTACCAAGAAGAAGCACGATGCTATTTGGGTCGTTGTTGATCGACTCACCAAATCAGCTCATTTCTTACCGATACGCAAGGAAGATCCGGTAAGTAAACTCGCAGATACGTACAGAAGGGAGATCATGAGACTCCACGGCACTCCCTCCAGCATCGTCTCAGACAGAGATCCTCGTTTCACGTCGCGATTCTGGAAAGGTCTGCAAAAAGCTTGGGGTACACAACTTAAGCTGAGCACAGCCTTTCATCCTCAAACGGACGGACAGTCAGAGCGAACAATTCAGACATTGGAAGATATGTTAAGGTCGTGTGTGTTGGAATGGACAGGTGATTGGGACGATTACATCTGTTTAGTCGAGTTTGCATACAACAACAGCTGGCACGCAAGTATCAAATGTGCTCCTTTCGAAATGTTGTATGGCAGAAAGTGTCGCGCTCCAACTTGCTGGGATCAAGTGGGAGAGCGAACACTCGAAGGACCAGAGATTATAGAAATGACCAACGAGAAGATTGAGGTAGCTAAACAGAAGTTGCAAGAAGCACGGTCACGTCAGAAGAGTTACGCCGATAAGCATCGTAGGGACATACATTTTAATGTGGGAGATCACGTCTTCCTCAAGGTTTCGCTGGCACGTGGTGTTAAACGCTTCGGGATCAAAGGAAAACTCAGTCCTCGGTTCATCGGACCATTTGATATCGTTGAACGAATCGGCGAAGTATCTTACCGTTTGGCGTTACCTCCTCAGCTTTCGCACGTGCATAACGTGTTCCATGTGTCCTTACTCAGAGGGTACAATTATCATCCCCTTCACATGGTTCAGTATCCACTGGAACAGATACGTGAAGATCTCACTTTTATAGAAGAACCCGAACGAGTACTCGACAGGCAAGAACGAGTCATGAGAAGGAAGACGATTCCTTTCGTCAAAATCCTTTGGAGGGACCATACCGAGCGGGAAGCCACTTGGGAAACAGAGGAGTCTATCCGGGCTTCTTACCCTCACTTCATATTTTGAGTTCGGGTATGTCACTTCTTTTCAGCTTACTTTATCTATAATTCGGGGACGAATTATTCTTTTTAGGGGGGAAGAATTGTAAAACCCGCATGCTTTTACCATGAATAGTGCCCTTAAGATCGTATGTCCTAGATTAAAACTTACCTCATTTAGTATTGATCACAT
Source organism: Glebionis coronaria (assembly GCA_025667525.1). NCBI lineage: Eukaryota > Viridiplantae > Streptophyta > Magnoliopsida > Asterales > Asteraceae > Glebionis > Glebionis coronaria. The sequence continues at coordinate 460,769,240 of CM046874.1, forward strand.
TCATGTGCTAATAATCAAGCAAGTGCATACGTGTATGACATGACAAGTATCGATTACGTACGAACTCATGATAAACAGTTAATAAATGTGTCACGTGAACATAATTAAATCATGATCACCATTTAATATACGAACTAAAATAATTACGTAAATACATATAATATAATTACGAGCGTTAAGATTATGATAACGACACGATAGAATAAACAGAAACACTTTAAACACGAGCACGTTTAACCACAAACGAACACGAAACATCAGGACACGAGAAAGGTACGGGTACCCCATGTGGGGCCCCCATACCCACGGCACACAACAAGAAATGGGCCTAGCCCATGGACTTTACAAGTAAAGGGGGGTAAGAGTAAAAACATGTTTTCATTTTTCACTTTCAAGAAATAAACATAAAAACCCTAAAAAGAGTTTTCTCCTCTCCTTTTGCTCTCTTGGTGCCGCCACCTTTACACCACCATAGGAGGGTGATTTGTTTGATTTTGATCTTAAAAACTATTGTATAATCAGTGTTTGTTCATCCTTTTTCCAAGCTACATAGTGGTATACCTTTCTAACCCTTCTTTTTAATTCTTTTAATTCTTTTAATCTTTGATTATTTTCATGAACATGTTATTATTTTTCTTATTAAAACATGGTAATTAATCATTGATCTAACATGTTTTGGTATTAAATAAAATCAAAGAATGATTTAAAAGGGGTGTTATGTTTGGCCGCCTAGCACACAAACCCGAAGGGGTTTGGTTTGCTATTGCCGCCACCACCAAGACCATTTTTGGTCTTGGTTGGCTCATGTGGGACCCACGGCAGCAAGGAGACACATGTGCCCCGGGTTTGGCTCGGGGTACGGTGTCGAATTCATGCCCGATTCATGGTTCGTTGGTTAAATCATGATCTATGTTACATGTTAATTTTTATGAATCATGAACTTAGGATATAATTAATTAATAACATGAAATATTAATTAAATCATGACTTAGGTTATTTTAATTATTAGTTTAACATGACATTAATTTAACCTAAGTATTTTATGTTATAAGTTATAATTAATTAATTATTTAAAACATGCCTATAATTAATTAATTTAGACATGACTTAGGTTATATTATTAATAGTAATAATACACATTTTAACCTAAGTATTTTATTTCATTTTAATTAATACATGTTATACTTTAATTAAAATGCTTAACCTATAGTTTAATTAAAATACATGAAATAATAATTAAACTATACACTATATCATATGACTTAAGAAACAAGCTTATAAACACTTAGACTTATATGTTAGCTTATGTAACCAGCTTAATTCTAAATATGGAAACTTCTATTTATAGAAACTTAATTAAATAAGGCAACTAATCTAATTATGGAAACCTTCTATATATGGAAATCTATCTATTTCAGGCAGCTAATCTAATCATGGAAACCTTCTATATATGGAAACTTATTTAATTAAGGCAGCTGATCTATTTTTGGAAACTTTCTATTTTTAGAAACTAATCTATTTTAAGCAGTAAGTTCTATTTTAGGAAACTTTCTATTTTTGGAAACTTTCTATTTTTGGAAACTTTCTATTTTTGGAAACTTTCTATTTTTGGAAACTTTCTATTTTTGGTAACTTTCTATTTTTGGAAACTTTCTATTTTTTGGAAACTTTCTATTTTTGGAAACTTTCTATTTTTGGAAACTTTCTATTTTTGGAAACCTGCTATTTTTGGAAAGTTACTTATTATTACACAGTAAGTATAATAATACATGAAACACCAGTAATACTTAATCAGATAAATCAGAATATAAGATAAACACAGTTTAAGGCTTTAAACAGTGAACCATGACCTAAAACATACCAAATCAGCTATAATGAGACACAAAACCCAGTACGTAATCAGTGAATCGATACTTATACACGTGTGTATTCATGTAGCGTTAGTGATCCAGAAGTAGGAGTCTTTCTTCCGTTCATTCACTGGACTTGAGGTACGGATTCCCGTCCTTTAAGTATGGACATTCTTTCCTTATTAGGATTTCCCCGTATGCAGCCAACTGTTTTCCCCAGCATTTGTTTTATTGTTTTGAACTGCTTATGTTTAATTAGCATAATCTATAGCCATATACAAGCATGACCAGTTTCACCTAGTTATGGAGGTACCATAACCATAGCATTGGAGGCACCGATGTTATGACTTCCCCACGGCGGAGTGATTGCTCGTGGCGTCCCTTTTCAGTTTGGCCATATTATTATACCAGGTGGGGCGTATGGGTGCATCCTAGTTACATGTTTTATTCAGTTTATCATGGTGAATGTGGTGTGTGCCTTGCACCCTTCACAAGGAGCTGATCCCTCCTACCCAAACCAGTATATTGATTAGAGGCATCCCCTCTAATCAGCATGATGAGGTCACCCCTCCAAGTGTTCATGCACGTGACCTTTTCATGACCTATATGGGCTATGGTATATATATGTTAAAACAGTTTTCACAAGACAAACATAAGGCTTTTCAAACTATAAAACCAGTTTTCTTGATACTTAACCAGTTTACTCAGTACTTAGTCTTCCGCTGTTATATGTTATATGTTTACTCTATTTCATGCTATATTGTACATCCGTGCACTGAGCGTCTTGCTCAGCCGTTTTCCTTTTCATGTTCCCAAAACGGCAGGTACTCAGGGACGCTCGTAGATCTCAAACGTAGGTGCATATGGACTGGAAGCTTTACTGTCTTTCTTTACTTTATGCATTTCCTTTACTTTGATACAGTTGCTATGGACATTGTTTCGTCCTTTCCTTTTACAGTATTTATGTTTGTGTGTGATGAGCTTTACTTTGGGGTTACCGATGTTTGATTCCGGTATTTCCCTTTTATGGTTGAATAATGCTTAGACATTTATCCTTGTATGCTTTGATAACACGCCATGATTATGCGTAATATTCCATTTCCAAAATGGGGTGTTACAGTACACAACAACAATAATAATCCACCTCAAAACAACATGAATAATAACAACAATGAACCTCTACCGGACAATCGTCCTATGATCGAACTTTTGCAAGCACATGTAGAGGGCAACCACGATGCTATTGTCATACCCGCGATTAGAGCCAACAACTTTGAGCTCAAATTCGGCTTTATTCAAATGGTCTCTGCTCAACCATTCTTGGGACGTACCATTGATGATCCTCATGACCACATCAAAAGGTTCCTTCAACTCACGAATACGGTCAAATTCAATGGGGTTTCACAAGAGGTAATTCGCTTGCAAATTTTTCCTTTCTCCTTAGAGGGACAAGCCCGACATTGGCTTGATAAGGAACCGCCACAAAGTATTCTTACGTGGACGGACTTAGAGACAAAATTCATAAACTACTTTTTCCCACCCTCTCGTACTACCGCTTTGCGGAATGAAATCATTACTTTTGAACAAAAGTACGATGAGACTTTTAGTGAATCTTGGGACCGTTTTAAAGAACTTTTAAGAAAGTGCTCACAACATGGTTTTAACAAAGTGCACCAAATCAATACTTTTTACAATGGTTTAAGCATGAATGACCAAGGTTCACTAAATAGTGCCTCGGGGGGTAATCTTTTGGTTAAGTCTTCTAATGCCGCTTGGAATATTATTGAGAACAAGTCTAGAGTGCAAACCAAGAGTGTTCGGACCAATATGGCTAGTGCTAGCACTAATGAGAGCGACAAGAGACTTGATAAGCTTACTTCGCTTGTTGAATCACTTGCTCTCCAAGCCGCCAATAATACTAAAGCTATCACTGCCCAAGCCAATGCTATGACTCAATCTTGTGATATGCGGGGGATCTCAATCATACACCGATTGTCCTTCGACTCACGACAATCCGGAAAATGTGTATGCCGCCAACAGTACCTATGCTACAGGAGGCTATCAAGCACGTCCTCAAGGTGACCGCAACTTGGTCAGCTATCACTCAAAAAACTTTCTTTCACCACCAAGTTTTCCCCCACAAAACCCAAACAACCTCAATCGCAACAATCAAAACCAACCTCGTGCTCCAAATCAATATCCAAACAAAAGAAACCCATATCCACCTCAAAGAAACAACCAAGTTTACCAACAACCTGCTTATCAACAACCCGCCTACCATGCTCCTCCTCCCAACCAACCCACCATATTACACCAAGATGTTGAAACCTACATGAGGATTAATGATGTGATCGCGCAAAATCTTCAGCGGGAAATGGCCAACATGAAAGCAGATATGGTGAAGCAAGGGAATGCTCTTCGAGCTGATATGCGAAACACTTTGGCAAGTCAAACGAATGAATTGAGGAACATGATGGCTAGTTTCTTCCCTAGTAATCAAGCCTCTGGATCGGGTTCTCTTCCGAGTAACACCGTTGCTAATCCAAGAGGGGAGATGAAAGCAATCACCACTCGCAGTAGAAAAGGTTTAAAGGAGCCCGAGCTTCCTACACCTACACCGGTGATTGTGACAAAGGAAAACGAGTCTCCTTCTCCGAATCCTCCATCTTCTATTCCTCCAACTTCTACTTCTCCAATTCCACCACCTTCCACTTCTACCCCTCCACCACCCACGGATGTGAGTGCGAATTCTATCCCAAAGCCTTCATCTCAACCCAATATACCTTATCCTTCGAGGTCGAGGAAAGAGAAATTGAAGAACAAGGATGATATTCAGGTTTCGAACTTTCTTAAAATGTTCAAACAACTGAATTTCAATATCTCCTTTGCTGAGGCTCTTGCTCACATGCCCAAATATGCTAAAATGTTTAAAGATCTTCTCAGTGATAAGGAGAAGCTTCTTGACATTGCTCAGACCCAACTTAATGAGAATTGCTCCGTAGTGCTCTTAATGAAATTGCCAACCAAACTTGGTGATCCGGATCGTTTCTTGATTCCTTGCAACTTCCCGGGAGTAGAGAATTGCATGGCCCTAGCCGATCTAGGTGCTAGTATTAACTTAATGCCATTAAGTGTTTGGAAGCAATTATCTCTCCCCGAGCTAGTCCCCACACGAATGAATTTGGAATTAGCCAACCATACAGTTGCTTATCCAGTGGGGATAGCCGAAGACGTCTTCGTTGGCGTTGAAAAATTCACCTTTCCGGTGGATTTTGTTGTCGTTGACTACGAGATGGACCCCCGTGTTACATTAATCGTTGGACGTCCATTCTTGAGTACCGGTCGCACTCTCATCGATGTAGCCGCGGGCGAATTAATCATGAGAGTTGGTGACGATAAAATCGTCTTCAACATGGGTAAACTTTCTAAGCAGCCTTCAGAAAACGAGAGTGTTAATTTTATTGACGTTCTTGATGAGGCTTGTGAAGAACATTTCAAAGATGCTTGTAAAAGTGGTTCTTCTTCTCTACCCATTGTTGAGACCGTTGCCTCTATTGCTCCATCACTGACTCCATTTGGAGAAAGTGATTTCATCTTGAATGAATTTGAAGCAACCTTGGGAGATGTGGACTTAAAATATGACGATTCTCCCCCCAATTAGGATGAAGACATTCGTACCATTGAGAAACTTCTCAATGAGAACCATATTTCTCCACCATCTCCTTTTGACTACGCCTTCCATCGAAAATCCTTCGGATTTAGAGCTTAAGGATCTACCGTCTCATCTCGAGTACATTTTCCTAGAAGACAACAAGAAGTCTCCCGTCATCATCGCAAAGGACCTGAAAGCAGAAGAAAAATCTCGACTTATCGTCGTGCTGAAGAATCACAAGAAAGCTATTGCATGGAAAATCTCCGATATTCGTGGAATTGATCCTCAATTTTGCACACATAAAATTCTCATGGAGGACGACTTTAAACCCACTATTCAAAGCCAACGAAGGGTGAATCCTAAGATCCATGACGTTATCAAAAAGAGGTTATCAAACTTCTTTATGCGGGAATGATCTATCCTATCTCGGATTCACCGTGGGTTAGTCCCGTCTATTGTGTGCCTAAGAAGGGTGGAATCACCGTTGTGCCCAATGAAAACAACGAGTTGATTCCTACTCGTCTCGTTACAGGGTGGAGAGTTTGTATAGACTACCGCAAACTCAATGATGCTACGAGAATGGATCATTTTCCTCTTCCTTTCATGGACCAAATGCTTGAACGTCTAGCGGGTAATGACTATTACTGCTTTTTAGACGGTTTCTCTGGGTATTTTCAAATTCCCATCGATCCCAAAGACCAAGAGAAAACCACATTCACTTGTCCTTATGGAAAATTTGCCTACAAAAGAATGCCTTTCGGCTTATGCAATGCTCCTGGGACTTTCTAAAGGTGTATGATGGCTATCTTCCATGACATGGTTGAAGAAACTATGGAAGTCTTCATGGATGATTTCTCGGTTTATGGTGATTCTTTCTCTGCTTGCCTTGCCAATTTAGAACGTATGCTTAAGCGGTGTGAAGACACTCACCTTGTTCTAAATTGGGAAAAATGCCATTTCATGGTAAAAGAAGGTATCGTGCTAGGACACAAAATCTCCAAAGCCGGTCTTGAAGTGGACCGTGCTAAAGTCGATGTTATTGCAAAATTGCCTCCACCTTCAACCGTGAAGGGTGTGAGACGTTTCCTCGGTCATGCGGGCTTCTATCGTCGATTCATCCAAGATTTCTCTAAAATCGCTCGCCCGATGACCCACCTCTTTGAAAAAGATACTCCTTTTATCTTTTCCAAAGAGTGTCTTGAATCCTTCAATCTTCTTAAGGATAAGCTAACTAAGGCACCAGTCTTGGTTACCCCTAATTGGGAGCTACCTTTTGAGTTGATGTGCGATGCTAGCGACTTTGATATTGGAGCAGTTTTGGGCCAAAGAGTGAACAAACACTTCCAACCAATCCATTATGCTTGCAAGACAATGACAGGGGCTCAATTGCATTATACCACTACCGAAAAAGAGCTTTTAGCTGTAGTGTATGCTTTTGAAAAGTTCCGCCCCTATCTTGTCCTTTCCACCACCATCGTGTATACCGATCATTCCGCGTTGAAGTACATGATGACTAAGCAAGATTCTAAGCCAAGACTTCTTTGTTGGGTTTTGCTCCTTCAAGAATTCAACATTGAAATTCGTGACAAAAAGGGAGCTGAAAACCTAGCCGCAGATCATCTCACTAGACTTGAGGATCCTTATCAAGGGGATCATCTGAACAAAGAGATCAATGACTCTTTTCCCCTTGAGGCCTTAATTTCTATCAATCCAAATCTCGATGACTTTTGACGAACCATGATCCCGTGTTCCCATCTTCCCGGTTCTATCCTAAACTGCCATGATTCAATATTTCATATTTTATATGTTCACATTGAAATCACTTTAGTTGTCCTTTCCTTAGCAAGATTTAAACAAAGTGCACATTGTCCTAAGTGTAGGGGAGTTTACTCCCACATGCTTAAACATTGAGGACAATGTTTATATCAAGTGTAGGGGGACTTCTATCGAAGTAAGTGGCCTTTTCCATGAATTTGCCCTCATTTTAACCGGAAAATTTGATTTTTCGACATTTTTCAAAAATTTTAATCTATTTTGGCCTTGTTGTATAGTTGTATTTTCCTTTGTTATGTTTATTTTCTTTCCATTGCTAGAAAATTTTTTTCAATAAAGTGGTTTTAAATTTTTCTAAGTCGTGGACATTTTGACTCAACCCGAGTTTACTTATCTAAGTTTACTCTAGCTAGTATCCTTAACGTGTTTAAGTCAAGTTTTGCTAGGCTTTTATATAGGCAGCTTTAAAACGCGAAAGTCTTGATACTTTGGTTTTCAATGGGTTTCAATTTTCTCTCAGTCCTCTCGAATTGATCTCGGCCTTAAGTGGAATGATTTGTTCTTGGTTAATAAAAAGTGGTTGGTTTGTTTATCTATTTTAAACTAATTAACAATTAATTAAGTGTCGAAGAGTAAAATTAAAGACTTGAAAGTTTAAACTAAAAAGGCAAGTTAAAAGTAAATGCTTGAAAACTTGAAGATTATATTAGAGAAAAATAAGTGAACACTTAATAAAAAACTAACTCTAGGAAAACTTTGTAAAAATATGAACTTAATTGAAAAGTACTAAAAGAAAGTAAGATCAGAGCAAAACACCTCAAATCGGAATAATGGAGAAATCCCCTCAATCGGAATAATATTCCGATCACCTTGATCGGAATGTGGTGAAATGATGCCAATCGGAATATCAATAAATAAAGACAATCGGAATATGATGATGGATCTCAATCGGAATGTGTGCAACACAGGTTCAAATCGGAATAATAAAAAAAACAAGATCAATCGGAAAAACTAAACCCTTTTCCGATCGGGCGATCGGAAAGAGGGTTGTGTGTCTGGTTGGAATGATCCAATCGGAAAGGGGTTTTACACTTTCCGAAATCTATGCAATCCGAGACTAAACCAAGGGAAATGAGCTTATGGAATAAGTTAATTCCCTAACAAGCTCGAATCCAATATAAGCTGATCAAATAAGCACTTAAGAACAACTTTTCTAAACCCAAAATAATCAACTTTTAAATCAAATCAATAAAAAGATGAACTTTTCATAAAAACTTTAAAAAGTAAATAAACTAAATCAACAAATAAGCCAATAAGAACAAGGATCTTAAAGCTTATTAGTGTATAAACTTAAGGAAACATAAAGAAATCAACTTTTTAAGCACAAATCATTGATGAACAACACGGATCATACGAGATTTGTACCAAAATCAATCAAAATAAAAGAAAGGAAGGATGAGATTAAAGACTAAAAGATAAAAACTTGAACTTGATTAATGAAAGATAATACAAAAGTTTGAATTTAGAAAGAGAAAAAGATGAAATCTAGTGAGAGAAAGTTTAGAACTTTCTCTCTCTAAAACTAAAGAGAATGACAACTAAAACTAAGACTAAGTGTAAAACTAGGTGTGAATTTTTGTGAAGTGGAACCATATATATAGGCGTGTGATGGTGGTGGGCTTTGTGATTGGGCTTTGGTTTGGGCTCTTTTTTCTTCTTTCTTCTTTAGTCTTCACGCTTCTTTAAATAAACGTTTCCAACTTGGATTTGAGAAGTGTCGGTGAATAATTCCAACTCGTCTTATAATCTTTTGTTAAATAGACTCGAGTTCTTCGACATATATGAATCTTCCATCTTTGGCTCTATTCTTCGATAAATCTTTAAATAGGCACGATGACTTCAAATCTTTTGCATCTCTTGGACAATAGACTTCGTCTTGAGTCTTTTTCTTCGATAAAACCCGTGCAATCCCATGTTTTCTTCAATATTCATCCGATTGACTCTGAAAACTCAATAAACACAAAAACCACGCATAATTCCAAACAAACGATATTAAATACGTGTTTTGGTCTCGTTTTAGCCAGAATTAAGTGGTAAAAGGATGGGTGTTTACACACCTATCAAATCCCCTACACTTAACCATTGCCATGCCCTCATGCAATGGTTAGTGATAAAGCAAATTTACACTTTTCTCATAATCAATCAACCTTGGCCTTATTAAAATACTTCTAAACAAAAATTAACATACTAAGAGAAATTAAAACTTTAAAGGAAACAAAAGAATGGAAATAACTTGCAAAGAGATCAATGACTTACATTAGGGCTTTGGTGCTGCGAAGATTTATCACCCTCAAGTTTCACGTTCCCCAAACTAAGCTTAAAAACGAGATCATTGTTATTATAAGTTAGCAATTCAAACACTCACACACATGGCTTAATTAAATGCTTAGACTCCCTTATTCCTAAGTGTATCTCTTATATTTTATTTTTGTCTTAGAATGATCATGAAGATGCATTTTTGGACTTATTTCGATAATTTATTTAGGCTGAAAGCAAAGTAGGACGATTTGATCAATAGTTAGCTAAAGGACAAAATCTCTTAAAACTGCTTCTCGGGATATCAAAAAGTTCATATCTTGGCATAACTTGGTTCGCGATTTGAGACCTTTCTCGGGCCGATATTTGGCATGTACTTCATACTTCATATCTTGAGAGACGTTCTTGAGATAATGGCCTTCTCATCGTTAATAGAGTTTCTTCACTTGGAGACTTTTGAGGGGTACTCCAACTTTGTTGACCACGACTTCATGATTATTCTTCAATCTCTAATTGGGATTTTGAGATACAACGATCCACCTCCTTTTTGGACTTGGATCTATTTATCCTCATACCTTGTTAGGGTCTTTTCGGATAGACTTCTCCATCATCTTTATGGGAGTTGATTGCTTTTCGTCGTGAGTCTTGATCCTTCATATTGACTTTGGGAATAATGCTTTTCACATCACCTTGGATCTTTAGCCATAAAATGGAATCCTCATGCCTTGTTAGGGCCTTTTCGGACTCGCCAATCTTCGCGCCCCGCTTCATAAGTTATGCCTTGGCTATGAACTCTTATCATTACCGAGCAACTTTTAAACGATCTTGGGCTAGAAGCTAAGTAACCTTTCAAATCGTACGACCTTACTTATTGCAGATAAATTATTAGCAAGTGATGGGAGAATAGGCAAATAATTACACCAAGTGAGCTTGTGCAAGAATACCGACTTATAATTGACTCTATCATTTCTCGTCCTCCACAATTTAAAATCTCAAGTAATGAGACTCGTGGATACTTAGCCTAATAAACCAATTAAGGTCTACATGGTTAAGGATACTAGCTAGAATAAACTTGGATAAGTCTATTCGGGTTGAGTCAAAATAAACGCAACGGGCTTAATATGTCAAAGATTTCAAAACTAGCTACACCACTTTATTAATATTTTTTACTTTATTGCGGAATATATACATATGAAAGCAACGATAAAAATTTTAAAAATTACGACTAAATGGCCAAAGTTAATAAAAAATTTGAAAAATGTTGAAAAAGATGATTTTCCGGTTAAATGAAGGCATTTTCATGGAAAAGTACACTTAAAACTTCGATAGAAGTCCCCCCTACACTTAAGATAAACATTGTCCTCAATGTTTAAGCATGTGGGAAAAGTCTCCCCTACACTTATGACATTGTGCATGTTGGTTAACTCAAGTTAAGGAAGAGACGACTAAAGTGATCAATTTCGAATGTGAGTATGAAGAAAATTGAATCACGATAGTTGAGAGATAGAACCGGATTTCGGATAACACGGGAGCATGGTTCTTCAAAGATTCCAAGAGTGCACTTATCCCTGTAATCACATCACCACACAAAGACAAACACGTATAGAAGTCCCCCTACACTTAGGGGATTAAAACATAAAAGGATAGATACTCGGGCTGCCTCCCGAGGAGCGCTTGTTTTTGATAACCGAGTCACGAGCCTGACTCGACCCAAATTTAGTTCATGGGGAACGTGGTGAGGGATGGAATCACCTCCTGAGAGGTGTCCTCACCAAAGTACAACTTCACTCGTTGGCCATTCACCTTAAAATTAGGTCCATTAGGTTGAGCGAGCTCGAGAGTACCATATGGAAAAATTTGGGCAATGGTGAATGGGCCGGACCAACAAGATTTGAGCTTGCCCGAGAAGATTTTCAACCGAGAGTTAAAAAGTAAGACTTTGTCTCCAACATGGAACTCTCGGTTCTTAATCTTAGAGTCGTGAATGAGCTTAGTTCTTTCCTTATAGATCAAAGAATTTTCATAAGCCTCATTACGGAGTTCATTGAGCTCATTGAGTTGGATCTTGCGTAGGTCACCGGCTTTGTTAATATCAAAATTAGCCCACTTCAAGGCCCAGTAAGCCTTGTGTTCCAACTCAATGGGGAGGTGGCACGCTTTCCCGTACACAAGACGATAAGGCGTACAGCCGATCGGAGTCTTGTATGTAGTACGAAAAGCCCACAAGGCATCATCAAGTTTATCAGCCCATGAGGCACGATGCTCTCCCACGGTTCTTTCCAGAATTCGCTTAAGTCCTCGGTTGGATATTTCAGCCTGGCCATTAGTTTGTGGGTGGTAGGCTGTGGAAAGACGATGATTTACACCGTACTTAGCCATGACTCTTGCGAATTGGTCATTGCAAAAATGAGTCCCACGATCACTAATAATGGCACGAGGCACACCGAATCTAGCGAAAAGAGCTTTCAAAAAGTTACAAACCACCCTTGCGTCATTAGTGGGTAAAGCTTTGGCTTCAACCCACTTTGAAACGTAGTCAACGGCTACAAGGATGTATTTGTTTCCTTTAGAAGAAGGGAATGGCCCCATAAAGTCGATACCCCAAACATCAAAGATTTCACATTCTTGTATGAAATTTTGAGGCATCTCGTCTTTATGTGTGATCTTGCCTTGTTTTTGGCAAGCATCACATCGTTTAACCATATCGTGAGCGTCACGATAGATGGTGGGCCAATAAAATCCCGAATCAAACACTTTTTTGGCGGTGTAGTTGGGACCAAAGTGACCACCGGTGGGTCCTTTGTGGCAAGCATCAAGGATTTCCGAAGCTACCGGTCCATCAACACATCGGCGGATAATCAGGTCGGCATATTGTTTGAATAGGTAAGGGTCGTCCCAAAAGTAAGTCTTAATGTCGGTGAAGAACTTTTTCTTTTGTTGAGACGTCAACCCTTCCTTGAGAATTCCACCCGCCAAGTAGTTTGCAAAGCCCGCAAACCACGGGATTTCATTAGAATTCGAATTTATAGACATTAAGGTCTCCAAGGGAAAAGAATCATTGATTTCTTTGTTCGAATGAACCCCTTGGTAAGGATCCTCAAGTCTGCTGAGATGATCCGCGGCTAGGTTTTCTACTCCTTTTTTATCGCGAATGTCGATTTTAAATTCCTGGAGCAGCAAAACCCAGCGAAGAAGTCTTGGTTTGGAATCTTGCTTTGTCAACAAGTACTTCAGCGCGGAGTGATCGGTATACACAATTGTTGTAGAAAGGACAAGATAGGGGCGGAATTTTTCAAAAGCATAGACAACAGCTAAAAGCTCTTTTTCGGTTGTCGTATAATGCAATTGTGCCCCCGTCATTGTCTTGCTAGCGTAATGGATTGGTTGGAAGTGTTTGTTCACTCTTTGTCCCAGAACCGCTCCAATAGCAAAATCACTAGCATCGCACATCAACTCAAAAGGCAGCTCCCAATTAGGGGTAACTAAGACGGGTGCCTTAGTAAGCTTATCCTTAAGCGAGTTGAAGGCTTCAAGACACTCTTTGGAAAAGATAAAAGGAGTATCTTTTTCCAAGAGGTGGGTCATCGGGCGAGCGATTTGAGAAAAATCTTTGATGAATCGACGGTAAAAGCCCGCATGACCCAGGAAACTTCTCACACCCTTCACGGTTGAAGGTGGAGGCAACTTGGCGATAACATCGACTTTAGAACGGTCTACTTCCAGACCGGCTTTGGAAATCTTGTGTCCCAGCACGATGCCTTCTTTTACCATAAAATGGCATTTTTCCCAATTCAGAACAAGGCGAGTTTCTTCGCACCGCTTAAGCATACGTTCCAAATTGGCAAGGCAAGAAGAGAAGGAATCCCCGAAGACCGAGAAATCATCCATGAAGACTTCCATGGTTTGTTCAACCATGTCATGGAAGATAGCTAACATGCACCTTTGGAAAGTCCCGGGAGCATTACATAAGCCAAAAGGCATCCTTTTGTACGCAAATGTGCCATAGGGACAAGTGAATGTTGTCTTCTCTTGATCTTGGGGATCGATGGGTATTTGAAAATAACCCGAGAAACCATCAAGAAAGCAGTAATATTCATTACCCGCTAAACGTTCAAGCATTTGGTCCATAAAAGGTAGAGGGAAATGATCCTTTCTCGTGGCATCATTGAGTTTGCGGTAGTCTATACAAACTCTCCATCCAGTAACGAGACGAGTGGAAATCAACTCGTTGTGTTCGTTGGGAACAACGGTTATTCTGCCCTTCTTGGGCACACAATGGATTGGACTAACCCATGGTGAATCCGAAATAGGGCAAATCATACCCGCATCAAGAAGTTTGATAACCTCTATTTTGATGACTTCATGGATTTTTGGATTCACCCTTCGTTGGCTTTGAATTGTGGGCTTAAAGTCGTCCTCCATGAGAATTTTGTGTGTGCAGAAGTGAGGATTAATTCCGCGAATATCAGAGATTTTCCAAGCAATAGCCTTCTTATGAGCTTTCAACACGGTGATAAGTCGGGCTTTTTCTTCTTCTTTTAGGTCCTTAGCAATGATGACTGGCGACTTCTTTTCTTCTTCAAGGAATACATACTCAAGATGGGGCGGCAACTCCTTAAGTTCTAAATCCAGAGGATTTTCGACGGGAGGCGTTTTCAAAGTCGGAGTATCGATAGCAATAACCGTGGGAGATGGAGGAGAAGGATTGTCTTCGTTGAGAAGGTTGTCAAAGAAATGCATGTCTTCATTCCCATCGGTGGGAGAATCATCAGTAGCTAAATTCACATCTCCCATGGTGTCTTCAAGATTGTTCCAAAACAAATCACTTTCTCCAAATAGAGACAGTGATGAATCAATAGAGGCAACGGTTTCAACATTGGGAAGAGAGGTAGGAATACTTTTTCAAGCATTTTGGAAGTGTTCTTCACAAGCCTCATCAAGAACGTCAATATAATTAACACTCTCGTTTGAATAAGGTTGTTTAGACAACTTTCCCATGTTGAAGACGATTTTATCGTCACCCACTCTCATGATAAGCTCACCGGCTTCAACATCGATAAGAGTGCTACCGGTCCTCAAGAATGGACGACCCACGATCAAGGGAACACGAGGGTCCATCTCGTAGTCGACGACGACGAAATCAGCAGGAAAAGTGAATTTTTCGACTCCTACGAAGACGTCTTCGGCTATCCCCACTGGATAAGCAACCGTACGGTTATCTAATTCCAAAGTCATTTTGGTGGGGACTAGCTCAGGGAGAGATAATTGCTTCCAAACGCTTAGAGGCATTAGATTAATACTGGTACCTAGATCGGCTAGGGCCATGCAATTCTCTACTCTCGGGAAATTGCAAGGAATTAAGAAACGACCCGGATCACCAAGCTTGGTTGGCAATTTCCTTAAGAGCACTACAGAGCAATTCTCATTAAGTTGGGTGTTTGCAATATCGAGGAGCTTTTCCTTGTCGCTCAGAAGATCTTTAAACATTTTTGCATATTTAGGCATGTGAGCGAGAGCCTCAGCGAAGGAGATATTGAAATTCAGTTGTTTAAACATCTTAAGAAAGTTAGAAACCTGAATATCGTCCTTGCTTTTGAGCTTCTCTTTCCTCAACCTAGATGGATAAGGTATATTGGAAGAAGAGGAAGGCTTTGGGAGTATAGGATCACTCACATCCATGGGTGGAGGAGGGGTAGAAGGAAGAGGTGGAGAAATTGGGGCAGGAGAAGGATGAGGAATAGGAGCAGGTGACTCGTTTTCCTTAGTCACAACCACCGGTGGAGGTATAGGAAGCTCGGGTTCCTTGGTACCTTTGCCACTTCGAGTGGTGATTGCTTTCATCTCCCCTCTTGGATTCGCAACGGTGTTACTCGGAAGAGTACCCGAAGAAGAGGGTTGATTACCTTGGAATAAACTAGCCATCATGTTCCTCAGATCATTAGTTTGGCTATCCAACGTGTTTCTCATGTCGGCTCTCAAATCGTTTCCTTGTTTGACCAAGTCTGCTTTCAAGTTGTGCACTTCCTGTTGGAGATTTTCCACAATCACATCATTGGTCCTCATGTAGGTTGCAACCTCTTGGTGTAATGCAGTGGGTTGGTTTGGAGGAGCATTGTATGCGGGTGGTTGATAAGCAGGTTGTTGGAAAACTTGGTTGTTACGTTGAGGTGGTTGTTGCTGCTTGTGAGAAGGGATGTATGGTGTACGAGGTTGTTGTTGTTGTTGAGGAGAGCGGTTGATGTTTTGTTGTTGGTTTGGGTTGTTTGGGGGGAAACCAGGTGGAGAAAGATAGTTGTTGGAGCGGTAGCTAAGCAAATTACGGTCACCTTGAGGTCTAGCTTGATAAGCAGGTTGAGGATAGGTGCCATATGCCACATTCACATTCTCAGCAGGGTAGTCTTGGGTGGCAGTACAAGTGGTGTAAGAGTGAGGACCACCGCATATCTCACAAGGTTGGCTGACAGCACTAACTTGAGCGTTTTTAGTGTTGTTGTTGCTGACGGTGTGGGTAACAAGCGATTCAAGAAGCGTAGTGATTTTGTCCAGTCGCTTGTCGCTGTCACTACTGCTAGCACTAGCGACATTGGTCCTAACACTCTTGGTTTGCACACGAGATTTTTTCTCAATGATGTCCCAAGCAGCATTGGAAGTCTTAGCTAATAGATTACCCCCCGAGGCACTGTTTAGTGAATCTTGGTCACTCATGCTTAAACCATTGTAAAAAGTATTAATTTGATGTACTTTGGTAAAACCATGTTGTGGGCATTTTCTTAAAAGATCTTTAAAACGATCCCAAGATTCACTGAACGACTCATCGTACTTTTGTTCAAAATTTATGATTTCATTCCGCAAAGCGGTAGTACGAGAGGGTGGGAAAAAGTAATTGATAAACATTGTTTCCAAATCCGTCCACGAGAGAATACTCTGTGGCAGTTCCTTAGCAAGCCAATGCCGGGCTTGTCCCTCTAAAGAAAAGGGAAAAAGTTGTAACCTGATAACCTCTTGTGGAACACCATTGAATTTGACCGTGTTGGTTAGTTGCAAGAATCTCTTGATATAGTCATGTGGGTCATCAATGGTACGTCCCAAGAATGGTTGAGCAGAGACCATCTGGATAAAGCCTGATTTTAGCTCAAAGTTGTTGGCGGCAATTGGAGGTATGACAATTGGATCCGTGTTGCCATCTACATGAGCTTGCAGCAGTTCAATCATCGGGCGATTATCCGGAAGAGGCTCATTGTTGTTGTTATTGTTCATGTTGTTGAAAGGTGGGTTGTTGTTGTTATTATTGTTGTTCGGAGGTGGTATGTTATTGTTGTTTTGTACACCGGCCATGTCTAAGTTAACGAGAGGCTCGGGCTCTTGATAAGACGTGGATCGAGCGCGCATACACCTACAAAAGAACGAACAAAGAAAAAAAAGCAAAAATATTTTTGGTTTTTATGTTTTTTTAATTTTTTTAATTTTTTTATTTTTTTTTTAATTTTTTTTTTAATTTTTATGAAAAAGTAACGTTCACGGGGAACGGATCCCAAAATCCAAGTTCTCACAAAAAACTTTTGATCTTAACGAGAAGAGCCGGCAGCGGCGCCATTTGATACTTTGGTTTTCAATGGGTTTCAATTTTCTCTCAGTCCTCTCGAATTTATCTCGGCCTTAAGTGGAATGATTTGTTCTTGGTTAATAAAAAGTGGTTGGTTTGTTTATCTATTTTAAACTAATTAACAATTAATTAAGTGTCGAAGAGTAAAATTAAAGACTTAAAAGTTTAAACTAAAAAGGCAAGTTAAAAGTAAATGCTTGAAAACTTAAAGATTATATTAGAGAAAAATAAGTGAACAATTAATAAAAAACTAACTCTAGGAAAACTTTGTAAAAATATGAACTTAATTGAAAAGTACTAAAAGAAAGTAAGATCGGAGCAAAACACCTCAAATCAGAATAATGGAGAAATCCCCTCAATCGGAATAATATTCCGATCACCTTGATCGGAATGTGGTGAAATTGATGCCAATCGGAATATCAATAAATAAAGACAATCGGAATATGCTGATGGATCTCAATCGGAATGTGTGCAACACAGGTTCAAATCGGAATAATAAAAAAAACAAGATCAATCGGAAAAACTAAACCCTTTTCCGATCGGGCGATCGGAAAGAGGGTTGTGTGTCTGGTCGGAATGATCCAATCGGAAAGGGGTTTTACCCTTTCCGAAATCTATGCAATCCGAGACTAAACCAAGGGAAATGAGCTTATGGAATAAGCTAATTCCCTAACAAGCTCGAATCCAATATAAGCTGATCAAATAAGCACTTAAGAACAACTTTTCTAAACCCAAAATAATCAACTTTTAAATCAAATCAATAAAAAGATGAACTTTTCATAAAAACTTTAAAAAGTAAATAAACTAAATCAACAAATAAGCCAATAAGAACAAGGATCTTAAAGCTTATTAGTGTATAAACTTAAGGAAACATAAAGAAATCAACTTTTTAAGCACAAATCATTGATGAACAACACGGATCATACGAGATTTGTACCAAAATCAATCAAAATAAAAGAAAGGAAGGATGAGATTAAAGACCAAAAGATAAAAACTTGAACTTGATTAATGAAAGATAATACAAAAGTTTGAATTTAGAAAGAGAAAAAGATGAAATCTAGTGAGAGAAAGTTTAGAACTTTCTCTCTCTAAAACTAAAGAGAATGAAAACTAAAACTAAGACTAAGTGTAAAACTAGGTGTGAATTTTTGTGAAGTGGAACCATATATATAGGCGTGTGATGGTGGTGGGCTTTGTGATTGGGCTTTGGTTTGGGCTCCTTTTTCTTCTTTCTTCTTTAGTCTTCACGCTTCTTTAAATAAACGTTTCCAAATTGGATTTGAGAAGTGTCGGTGAATAATTCCAACTCGTCTTATAATCTTTTGTTAAATAGACTCGAGTTCTTCGACATATATGAATCTTCCATCTTTGGCTCTATTCTTCGATAAATCTTCAAATAGGCACGATGACTTCAAATCTTTTGCATCTCTTGGACAATAGACTTCGTCTTGAGTCTTTTTCTTCGATAAAACCCGTGCAATCCCATGTTTTCTTCAATATTCATCCGGTTGACTCTGAAAACTCAATAAACACAAAAACCACGCATAATTCCAAACAAACGATATTAAATACGTGTTTTGGTCTCGTTTTAGCCAGAATTAAGTGGTAAAAGGATGGGTGTTTACACACCTATCAAGTCTTAACTCTCACGGGTTAAGAACAAGAACTTTTCGTAAGTTCCTATAATTGATCCTAGAGAGTCGTTTATCAAGGTAACTTTAAAATGCGATTTCTAAGCTTGTAAAAGTCTAAGAAGTTGCAAGATCCTATAGGCGACTCGAAAACCCAAAACTTTAATTTAATTGGCTAAGCATCCACGAGTCTCATTCCTTGAGATTTTAAACTGTGGAGGACAAGAGATGATAGATTCAATTATAAGTTTGGTATTCTTTCGTGAGTTTATGTTAGTTAATTATGAGCCTATTCTCCCATCGCTTGTTAATAAATTTATATTCAATAAATAAGGTTGTACGATTTGAAAAGTTACTTAGCTTCTAGACCAAGATCGTTTAAAAGTTGCTCGGTATTAATTAGAGTTCATAGCCAAGGCATAACTTATTGAAGCGGGATGCGAAGATTGGCGAGTCCGAAAAGGCCCTAACAAGGCATGAGGGCTACGTTTTGTTGCTAAAGATCCAAAAGTGATGTGAAGAATCATTTATCGAAAATCAATATGAAGGATCGAGACACACGACGAAAAGCAAAAACTCCCCAAAAGATCATGGAGAAGTCTATCCAAAAAGGCCCTAACAAGGTATGAGGATAAATAGATCCAAGTCCTAAAAGGAGGCGGATCGTTGTATATCAAAGTCCAAAATAAAGATTGGAGAAAAATGAAGAAGTCGTGGTCCAAATATGAAGAATCTCTCAAAACTTCAAGCGAAGAAATTCCTATTATGAAGAGAAGACCATAATTTCAAGAACGTCTCTCAAAGATTTAAAGTATGAAGTCGCTGCCAAATATCGGTCCGAGAAAGGTCTCAAATCGTGAAGCGAGTTATGCCAAGATATGAACTTTATGAGGTCCCGATAAGAGTTTTAAAAGATTTTGTCCTTTCGCTAACTATTGATTAAATCGTCCACTTTATTTTCGGCCTAAATAACTATCGAAATAAGTCAAACAATGCATCCTCGTGATCATTCAAGACAAAAATAAAATATAAGAGATACACCTAGGAATAAGGGAGTCTAAGTAAATAATTGGCCCACATGAATTCGTGTTAGTTTGCTAACTTATAATAACAATGATCTCGTTTTTAAGCTTGGTATGGGGAACGTGAAACTTGAGGATGATAAACGTTCATGGCAGCCAAAACCCAATGTAAGTCTTTGATTTCTTTACTTGTTTCTATCTTTTTATGTTTAGCATTTAATAAAGGCCAAGGTGGGTTATTTATGATGGAGAATGTAAACCGTGCTTTAAAATTAATGCATTGCATGAGGCATTGCAATGGTCAAGTGTAGGGGATTTAATAAGTGTGAAAACACTTATACTTTTACCACTTATTTCAAATAATAACAAGACCAAAACGTGTATTTTATGTTGTAAAAGTCAGAATTATGCGTGGTTTGTGTTTTTATTGTGTTTTAGGACCAAAAGATGAAAAAGCAAGAAAACACGGGCTTTCACGGGCTTTTATCGAAGAAAACGAGAAAAGACGAAGTCAAAAGTTCAAGAGTGCAAAAAGAACGGAAGTCCAAGGCCTATTCTGAAGGTTTATCGAAGAAAAAGTTTAAAGACGGAAGTTTAATGAAGTCGAAGAACTCAAGTCTAATTGAAGAAGAAAATTACAAGACAAGTTCAATATACATCGACAAATCCTGAGACGACGTCGAGAAAGACAAAGGATTTAAATCGAGTCGAGAAGAAAGAAAGAAGAGGCAACACATGCACACCTTCCCATTTACCCAATAAATACCCTCCTAATACACATTAGGAGGGTTGGTTTGTTTTTAGTAGTTAGTTTCATTTTCATTTTTCCTTTCTAGTTTTTAGAGAGAGAAAGTTCTCAACTTTCTCTCACTAAGTTTTCATCTTTTCTTTCTTTCAAGTTTTAAACTTTTTGTATTTGGATTCCATTAATCAAGTTCAAGTTAAGCTTTTTGTTCATTAATCTCCTTCTACCTTTCTTGATTTTAGTTAACTTTTGGTGCGAAATGTATTTGATCCGTGTTGATCGTGATGTTTTCGTGCTTAAAAAGTGAATCTTTTTATTCATACATAAGCTTTCATACGGTTAAGCTTTAAGATTCTTGTGCTTATTGGCTTATTCACATTTTTAGCTTATTTACTTTTAAAAGCTTTCTTAAAAAGTTTCTTCTTTCATGGTTTGATTTAA
This sequence comes from Glebionis coronaria, assembly GCA_025667525.1. Taxonomy (NCBI): domain Eukaryota; kingdom Viridiplantae; phylum Streptophyta; class Magnoliopsida; order Asterales; family Asteraceae; genus Glebionis; species Glebionis coronaria. The sequence goes on from CM046874.1 coordinate 460,790,273, forward strand.
AAGATTGCTTATTTTAAGTTGGAAAAGTTGTTATTTGTGCTTATTTGGTTTATTTCATTACTGGTTTGGTTAAGTTTTGGTGTTAGCTTATCATCTTAGCTTATCACTTAGCTTATTTTCGAATCAAAAGGTAATCGGAAAAGGGTAAACCCTTTTCCGATTTGGTATTCCGATTAGTCACCCCAGTATTCCGATCACTAAGATCGGATTAGGGTTTTTGGCTTTCCGATTTATCACCTGTATTCCGATCACTAAGATCGGAAAGGGGTTCTAGGATTCCGATTTGGATTCCTTTCGTGTATTCTGATTGTATCATTTTTACTGTATTCCGATCTGGGTGTTATTATTGATATTCCGATTGGGGTGGTTTTGACTCATTCTGACAGCAAGTTTCCATTACTATTTCGATTGCAGTTCCGATTAGGGTATATTCCGATCGCTTCTTGTTACACATTCCGATCAGCATATTCCGACGAGATTCCGACCGGGGATTCCGACGGACTTAATTTCTTGTTTTTGCAAAGTTTTCAACTGTTAGTTTCATTAAGTTTTCAAGTATTTTTCTAATCTTTTCTTTAAATTTTCAAGCATTTATTTTTAACTCGTCATTTTAGATAATTAACCAAACCATTTATTATTCCACCAAGAACAATTGAGTCACACTTTATACCAATAGTCAATTCGAAAAGATCGGACGATAAGATTTTATACTTAGCCAAAAACTTTGTATTAACAGCACTATCATTACCGACCTTACTCCAACAAAGATGACTCTTGAGCTTGCAAACCGCACTCTCGCTTACCCCATTGGTATTGCCGAAGATGTGTTCATTAAAGTTGGCACCTTTACTTTTCCGGTCGACTTTGTTGTTGTTGATTATGAAATGGACCCTCGTATTCCTTTAATACTTGGTCGGCCATTCTTGAGAACCGGAAGAGCTTTAGTTGATGTTGCCGAAGGTGAATTAATTTTAAGGGCCGGGAATGAACAACAAGTGTTCAAAATAGGGAAGCTTACAAGCAAAACCTATGGAAGAGAATCCGTGAATATGATTAATGTGCTAGATGATTTTGTCATCTACAACAATCCTCTATTCGATTCTTGCAATGATAATCCACTTTTTCAAGATGATGTGGATGATTCTCTCTCCAATTTGGAACCTTCACCCATTTATGATTCTCTACCGATCTTTGATGCTTATGATGATGATTCTAGCTCAGATTCGGATGATTATGATGACTTTACTTCCGAGTATCCCGACATGCCCACATATGATGATTTTGATGAGGCCGATACTCTTTCGAGTGATTCTTCACATGATGAAGATCCTCCGCCATCACTTGATCCTACATTGGATGATTACTCATTTGAGGAAGACTTCTCTACTTTTCTCAATACATACTTCCCTCATGAGAGTGATGCACCTCCTTTAGACTTTGCTGATTATGGTCTTGATCCTACTTTGGATTTGAAGAAAATTCTTTCAAAGGAGAAGCAACCGGTCGACACCAACATCCGCAGCACGTATGATTTAACACCTCTTTGTCCACCTTCTGAGGACAAGGTTGTGCATCTTCTTCGTGGATCTTCTTTAAATTCTGCTGAGCCTGAGTGCTATTTTCCCCTAAAGGAAAAGGTGTTCGACCCCGGTATCGATATTCTTCAGCCATCTCAGTATCCGTCTGATGAAATAAAAGGAAAAATCTTTGGAACTTATGGAAATCTGCTTGCACCTCTTCACCCTTGCTCCCACCGTGCTCCATCTTTGCTTAAGGGAACCTTGCCTACTCTTCTTTGGCTTGCCTTGTTCGCCTTAAGCTTGTGCTATTTGATGGACGAAAACTATGTCTTTGATCCCGGTGGATATGTTTCATGCTTCTTCCTATGATAATCAAGGTCGAGTCAGGCTCACGACTCGGTGAACAAAAATCAAGCGCTTCTTGGGAGGCAACCCATGTATCTATCTTTTATCTTTCTTTATCCTAAGTGTAGGGGAGACCCATTGGTGTTTGCTATTTCCTCTCTTCTTATATTCAGGGATTCGAGCGCTCAATGATCCACTCTTGATGATTTTTGACGACCCGTAATTCCGTGTTCCGTCTTCCCGGTTCTATCCTAAACTCTTTTCGATTCACTATTTTATATTTTCTCAATATTAAAATAGGAATCTCGTTAGTTGTCTTTTCCTTAGCAAGATTTAAACAGCGTGCACAGTGTCCTAAGTGTAGGGGAGTTTACTCCCACATGCTTAAACATTGAGGACAATGTTTATATTAAGTGTAGGGGGGCTTCTATCAAAGTTAAGTGGCCTTTTCCTTGTTTTTGTCTTCATTTTAACCGAAAAATTAATTTTTCAACGTTTTTCAAAATTTTTGATCTATTTTGGCCTATTAGTTTTTCCCTTTGTATAGTTATTTTATTTCTTTGCTAGAATAAATTTTTAATAAAGTGGTTTTTATTTTCAAACGTTGTGAATCTTTTGACTCAACCCGAGTTTACTTATCTAAGTTTACTCTAGCTAGTATCCTTAACGTGTTTAAGTCAAGTTTTGCAAGTGATGAGATGGCATTTATACATGATCTCATCGTTCTTTTCGGGCTTTAAATGCATAAAAATGTCATAAAATACCATATATATGCTTGTGTTTGTTTACTTGTGTATTTTAGGTATGGATATCGTGAAAAAGACAAAAGATCACAAGTTACAAGGAAAAACGGACACGAGAAACGAAGTCGTACAAAGAACCGGGCCCTAATCATGGAATTCTCAACAAATACCTTGAAGACTTGAAGACAAACAAGATTGATCCTCAATTATTGAAGAAATGACACTTAAAACCCTTGTATATTAATAATTACAAGTTTGGTCCCTTAAGTTTGTCAAAATTACACAAAAGGTCCCTCAACTTTGAAGAAATGGCAAGATTAGTCCCTCAACAATTTCAAATTGTCAAATATGGTCCCTCATCAAGCCAAAGATACATTGAAGACCTTTGAAGATCAAAAATGTCCAAGATCAGTCCTTCAAATATGCAAAAGTTCCAAAATTAACCCTTGATACACTTTTTGGAAAGTTTGTGCCAAAAATGACAAGTTGTGAAACGTTGATACAAAGGAAATGGGCGCTGATAGAATTTTACTTACAAGTGACAAGAGAAAGAAAGAAAAAGGACCAAGGCTGCCAATTTTGGAAGTTTAAATCCCTAAACACGCGCCAAACACCTTTCTCCCTAAGAAAACGAATCAAACGTGTCACTATTCACACGTATGAACCCAGGTTTTACTTTTTACTGCCAAAGGGTTTTTTCCCAATTACTTTAACCAAAAACTAATTCACCCTAGCACGATCACATCCCACACATGTAACCTCACACCACTCCACCATGGACCCCACCCCCAATTCCCTTTAAACCAATCAGAATGCAACTTAACCTCCAACTTATGTGACGTGTCCAAATCAACAACCAAGGATCATTGCGTCATATCAAAGCTGAAATGAACGTCCAAGATCACTTTGGACAGCTCATCAACAACAAACGCACTCAAGGACTTAGGGCATTTAGGGAATTTCACATCTAGGGTTTGTGAATAGTGCTAGCCTTGGCATTTGCCTATATAAAGACTCCTCAACCTGTGAGAGAGCTTTGTTCCAGTTTTAGGCTATCAATCTTTGTAATTCCTTTTTAAGTTAAATAAAATTTGAATTTCTGAAATTTTGAAATCTCTTTTTGATTTAGTTAAAAGTTTGGTGTTTGGGTAGCCTAATTCTGAGTTCCATTTGTTTGTTTAGACCTTCCTTAACCTTGTGGTTAAGGCACGTCTAGGTTTGAAAGGTTTTCAAGGTTCAAAAGCCTTGAAGTCCTTGTTTCTGAATTTGGCTTATATTTGTGTACTAACCCTTAGCCTTAAGCCTTGAGTTCTTTCAAGCTTGTTGACACCAAGCCTGAGAAGTATTCTAAGCCTTTGGTTGAGTTTGTTTGTTTCTTGTGTTGAAGACATATCATAATCAAAGCCTTGTTTTGCTTTGAACATCAGCAGGCTTTGATCATCTTCATTGAAGTACCTTGGTCTTGTTCTAGTTGTTGAACAAGGTCCAAGGAGCATAGCTGGCCTTCCTAGGATGTTGTGGAAGGCAGGTATAATCTCTTGGTTAAGATTCCCCTAAAAATTTCATGTTTATGGCTGTTTTGAATTTGGTGCTTTGATTTTGAGTATTGGTGTTTGTGCTGGTGATTTTTGAGTTTGATTGTGTTAGTTGCTATTGTTTAAGTGTTTTTGATCATAAAAATCAGTAGGTTATTAGTTAAAATCACAAGTTTCTTTGTTAAGTGGTAGATTAAGGAGTGTTTGGGTCTACTGCATACTTTGGATTTGTGGTTTGCTAGGTGTTTGTTTTGTGTAAGCAAGTATTGGTATCTGTTTGTTAGGTGCTTATGTTCATCTGTTTGCAGGTTTGAGGGTTTTGAACACATAGATTCTTGATTTGGCTATAAAATCTTAAATACTTGGTAAAATTGGCTAGGATTTTGAGGACACCTAGATATAGGCTTAGGCTAGGGCTAACAAGTGCTAAATCATAGTTAATCACACCAGGGAAGAAGGATTTGAGGCTTGAAATTGGATCAAGTGTCAAGTATATCAGCAAACTTGTTTCTGCATATGTTCATTGTTCATCAGTAACTTCTAGTGCTTTGATCTTGTTATTTACTTTGATTCAGTGTTTGATTCTTGTTGCTTTGTGTTTGTTCTTAGTTTATATAGCTTGTGTATGCATCTTGTTAAGTTTGGTTGGCTTATTCTTGCTAAATCTGCTTATTAAGTGCTTAACTGCTTATTTCCATATCGGGTGCATATCTGGTGACTGTTTGGCTTATTGTGGCTTATTGTGTGAACCATTTTGTGATTTTATTGTTGCTATTGACTCCTTGTGATTCACTGATCACAAGGGTGCCTTTGTTTCCAATTGAATCAAACCAGAACTCTCATATAAGCTTGGTCAAATAGTCAAAGCAGTGGGAACTCCTTTCCCCTGCTAATTGCCACTGATAGTGTTAAATTGATGTCAGCTTATCAATAAGCTATAATAGCTTATTCCAACCTGCAACAACTTTGTTTTTGTAATAGGTGCTCATATGTTGACCCATTTGTTCATACTGGAGCATTTGGGTGGTTGACTTTAGGTTTTGGCTAGAAAACCAACTCCTTTGACTTTTACATAAGATCATTTGTACTTATTCTGGCTTATTGGTTGTGCTTATTGGATTTTTGTTGATTGATTTTGCTTATTGAGTCCATTTGAAAGCTTTTGCAAGTTGAATCAAGTTCTGAGGTGCATTATTTCTCAAACCCGACTATTTTGTTGTTTTATGAAATAATACATTGCTTATTTCTGGCTTATTTAGTAAGCTTTTTCAAAAATTCTTTTTACAGATCTCATAAGCATCCCAAAAGAAGGTTGTGTGTCAAATTAGAGCTTATGGCATTAGCTTATGGCTTAATGGGCTGAAAAGCCCAATAAGAATAAGTTGTGTGTTCAATAAGCTGTGATAAGCTCATTTTCAGCTTTTGGGCCTTTAGAGTTTTGTTCTTAGAATTGAATTTTAAGTCAGATAGGGCTTTTCCAAGTCAATTGGGCCAAGTTTGACTTTTTGGGCCCAAAAGCCCATTTGTGTTGACTGATTTTAGATTTGGCCCATTTGAGGGCCCATTAGGGGTATTTTGGTAATTTCACTTTGATTTTCTGATTATTTAGGTTAAAATAAACTAGTTTGCAAGTTTTTAGAATTTTTTATAATTTTTGGATTTTTAATATTATTTTAATATTATTTTATTATTATTTTTGAAATTTCACATTTTCCAGCTTTTTACATTTTTCTTAGGTTTAATACATTAAAATAGGAATTTAGCAACTTTTAGAATAATTTTATCACTTTTAGATTAATTTTTATAATTATTTTAAGTTTTAAATAGTTTTTAAATCATTTTAAATAGTTTTTATTAGTTTTAAAAATTTCTAAAAATAGTTTTTAATCTTTTTAGGTCATTTTAGAGGTTTACCAATTGAAAAATCTTTATTTGGGCTTTTTGATAATTTATTTGATTTTTAGGGCTTTAATTAGCATTTAAAAATTGAATATTTAATTATTTAAAAGGTTTGAAAAAGTTTTGATCATTGGTAAACTCTTAGTTTATTATTTTTGATTTTTGGTTAATTTTTGGTAATTTTTATAATTTATTTTTATTTTTGTGGTTTTTAAGGTTCTACGTTTTAACTTTCTAGTAGTGATTTTTTTGTTAATTTTTATTTTTACGTCTTCGTCATTTTCTTTTCTCATCCCCTTCTAAACCAATCATTAATCACAAACATTTAACAATTTTTTCACACACATATACCTCCTTGGGGAACGAACTTTCATACCATTAAGGGTCATTAACACTTGATTTTTCCTAAAGTCATTTGTTCAATACTTACCGCTCATATACGCTCCTTTTCCTAAAGGTCGTATTTTACCACAATCACTTTGGCGCCGCTGCCGGGGAGGTGTGTCGTGATTAATTTGCATTGTTGTTTTTAATATTAACCAAATAGTATTTGTATTAGTAGAACTCTACTAATACGTATTATCGGTTTTCTTGGTTTTTTTGTACAAATATTATTACTATATTGTATTAAGTATCACAATAAATTTACAATATCTCCAAAAGTGTGAAATCACAACCATTATTGGGATTTCATCACTCAATTATTGTATTCGAATCTCAAACAAAAAGAAAAAGGCAAAAATAGATAAATACTTTCGTTAAGCTCGATTTTGAAAGATACAAACTATAAGGTGGGTATAAGGCGGGTATTATAAAATATACCCTAAGGAAAAAGGCTCTTAAGTGCTTCGCGCCGCCTCGTTTCCCCGCTTGCTTGTGAGTATTTTTAGATTGAAGGCTAATCGAGGGTTTTGCCGCCCAAAGTATTATTACGTATAATATATTTGCTTGGTTTCTTTGTGATTAAACCCTCTTGAACAATTTGGTTTTCACCAAAGTTCTAAAGTCATTCGAAGGCGTTCACTCCACGTGATCGTTTTCATTCCTTTGAGGCTTCTTTAATCAAGAGTTTGATTCGAGGAGAGATTTTGTAGATTGTTGTCTACGAAGATACACCAAAATCCAAAAAAATTAAATATCATCAAAAACACAAAAAATTGAAAATTCACAAAACACCCAAAAAGAATCTTCTTTGCTCACCTCCCATTCTTCGCGAAGTTTATGATCACTCGTAATCAAGCAAAACGAGCTCGTAAACGACTTCAAAAGCAAGCAAATCAAGAGACGTTGATTGTTGAAGAGCCTCCAATTGTTGAACCTATTGTAGAACAAGAAGTCGTCATGGCTAATCGTACTATGATGGAGTTGCTACAAGCACCCACCGAGGGTTTTGGAGAGGCTATTGTAATTCCCGCCATCCTTGCGGAGAATTTCGAAATTAAGACGGGTTTAATGTCGATGTTGCAAGCAAATAAGTTTAATGGTCATGAGAAAGACAACCCGCACTATCACATTAGGAATTTTAACCGTCTCACCGCCACTAGCAAATTTAAGGATGTTCCACATGACGCCATTAAGATGATGTTGTTTCCATACTCGTTGGATGGACCCGCAAAAATTTGGCTTGAGAAAGAACCGCCAAATTCGATTTTGACATGGGCCGATCTCGTTTCTAAGTTTGTGAACAAGTTTTTTCCACCATCTAAAACAACACATTTGAAAAATGAGATTTCACGATTTGTGCAAAGAAATAATGAAAGTTTTTCAATGGCATGGGAACGCTTTAAAGAGATGTTACATGAATGTCCACACCATGATTTTACGGAATTGCATCAAGTGGATACTTTTTATAATGGGCTTAATGATCATGAACGAGATTATTTGAATGCCGCCGCGGGTGGTAATTTTTTGTGCAAGACGAAAAATGAGGCTTTACAAATCATTGAAAATAGATCTAAGGTTTATAACCCTCGTAACACACCGAGTGTTGCCAATATGGGTTCGTCATCTTCGTCACAATCGTCTCGTAGCATTAACGCCTTAAATGATGAAGCTAATGAGGAAAATCGGTTTTTTGATAGATTTGCTAATCTAATGTCCCATTGGAAGGCTCAAGAAGCTTCCAATTCCGCTTCGGTTAAAGCGGTTGCTAAGAGTTGTTTATCTTGTGGGGGAGCTCATGATCTTTCTGAGTGCATTACCGCGGATGGTAACACTTCGAGTGCTTATGTAGCAACGGGAACTTACAACCAAAACGGTCAAGGTTCCCGCCAAAATCAAGCTCCACCAAATCAAAATGTTAACAATTATCGAAACAACAACCAAGGTAATTACCAAGGCAATTCACGTAATTACAACAAGGGGAATTATCAAAATGGGAATGGACAAATTTCTAATCAAAATCAAAACCGTGATTTTCAAAACACTACACAAGGTTTTCAAAATGCTCACACTAAAAATTTGCAAGGAGAATTTTTGGATTATGCAAAAGCAAATGATGCTAAATTTGATAACATGCAACGTGAGATGATTAGCTTAAGATCCGAGTTGAAAAACGAGTTAAAAAATGAACTTGCTAATGAACTTAAAACTCATGCAAACAAAATGGAAGGAAATGTCCAACGTCTTCAACAAAATCAACAAAAGATGGAATTAGGACAACATGAGATTAAGCAAGAGTTATTAAAAGCGGATGCTAGGCAATCAAAATTTGAGGACCGAATGGCTAAAATGTTTGAAGCAATCATGTGTAAACCCTCTTCCTCGGGTGGTCTTCCTAGTGATACCATTAACAACCCGAGGGGAGAAATGAAGGTTATTACTACACGAAGTGGTAAAACTTTCAAGGAACCAATCTCTCGTCCAAGTACTTCTACGGAGAAGGAAATCGAGAAAGAACCCGAGGTGATGGTCGAAAAGGAGCACATTACAATCCCACGAAGTACCGCTCATACCACACCTACGGTTGAACCAATACCAATTGTGGAACCCTAGTTTCCAAGGCCGTTGCCTAATGACCAACCCACACCACCTTTACCCTACCCTTCGAGACGAAACAAAGAGAAAGCACAAGAACGGAACAATTATCAATTTGAGCTATTTATGAAAATGTTTCGTGATATGCATTTTAACATAAGTTTTGCCGACGCTCTTATCATGATGCCTCGATTCGCAGCAAACTTCAAAAGTATGCTTAACAACAAAGAAAAGTTACAACAATCGTCTAGTTGTTCATCGGTTTTTCTTAGCCGCATACCACAAAAAGTCGGTGATCCTGGTAAATTTTTGATTCCGTGTGCAATTCAAGATATGGAGGAATGCTACGCCTTGGCCGATCTTGGTGCTAGTATTAATTTAATGCCTCTTGAGATCTTCAAATCGCTTTCGCTTCCGGCTCTTACTCCTTCGAACATGTCTATCGAGATGGCCGATCATTCTACGATTTTAGCATGTGGAGTAGCCGAGGACGTTTTCGTTAAAGTCGGAAAGTTTTACTATCCCGTTGACTTTATCGTTGTAGACATTCCTATCGATCGAAAAGTTCCTCTCATTTTGGGTCGTTCATTTTTGGATACATCAAGAGCACTTATCGATGTTCATGCTCGAAAAATCACCCTTCGTTTCAATGAGGAAGAACTTGTCATCAATGCAACACAAAACTCCAATCTTTCCCATGTCTATTCTATTGCAACTTTAAACCATGGTGATTCAACCAATGTCGTTTGCAAAGAATCTTCACCAAGAGTTTTAGGAAATGTCGCCAAAAACAATTTACCATTTCCTCCACCGGTGGAGGTTATGAGTGTAAAGCCTACAAAGAAGAAACCGTCAATACTTGAATCGAAAAATCCTTCGCCTCACCTCGAACATTCATTCTTGAAAAGTGTTGATAAGTTGCCGGTTTCTACGGAAGATCCTTCGGATGATGAATATGTAGACCCCGATGGGGAGGTTTTCTTCGTCGATAAACGTTTTGAGAACTTGCCACCACCAAAACCAAAACGGTTTACAAATGTGAGAATTTTTAGTGTAACTAACATCGTCTTAGAAACACCGAATATTTTCGACATAATCAAAAAGGGTTTTCATAAGGAGAGTTTAAAAGATAAAAAAGGAAAAGATCTAAAATGTGATTTAATTGATTTTTCTACAAATCTAACTCCGTCATCACCACGTGTTTTGAGTGTTACAAGCTCGTCTACTCCTTTTGACGACGCTTTGTGTGGTCTTAGTATGGGGGAAGCCCCTTATGTTCCCTCATCCTTGTCCACCGAGGACGAGATATTCGATCCCAGAATTTCATATAAAGGGAAATCTCGGTCTTCCACCGATGCAATAAATGGAAAATCTTTCTATTTGCTTGGTGCGAGTCTACCTCGAGTAGCTCAAAAGTTTGTCATATCCATTGTCCCACCCTTCTACTTCTCATCTCTTTTCTTCAAACTCTTTGAGTTTATGGCACATGTTGAAGCGGCGTTAATTTGTTTTTCCAATAAAAACGAGAACGTCATCTTCGATCCCGGTATTTTGCAAAGGACTTAGTCCTTAATACCGGTTGCTTTTTGGGCCTTGTTTATCATGTAAGCCCCATCAAAAATTGACCACACCATGATTATCCCTAAATGATCACATTTATGGGGATTCGAGTCGAGCTTTTGACTCGGTTATCAAAAACAAGGTGCCTCGTGGGGGAGATCCCATGCTTATCCTTTATGCTTACTATTCACTAATAAGGGGACTTGTACCCTTTCAACTCGTTGTCTCGTGGTTGTTTGTGATTGTGTTATCTAGATCATCATCATCATCTACGTATGAAGACTCTCGTGTTCGTTTACGTGAGCCTCCATCGTTCGTTTGAAGAAGTTTTTCACGAATCCATGACATATCCTTTAACAATTATCTTTTAGCATACTTAATAAACGGCTTTAGATATATTGTTGATCACCTTTTCCATGCTAGATCCTAAGCATTCGACTCTTCGTCTCTAGTATGGGGGTGCTCCACCTTTAGACTCGAAACATTGAGGACAATGTTTACTTTTAGTATGGGGGGTGAATAGGTACTTGCTTTGCTACGCCCTCACGCTTTCCAACTTTCAATGTTTTGTTTTGCTAATAAGGCTAAAAATGGCCAAATTTTAAAAATTTTCGTAGTTTTCATAAGTGTTTTTAAGACACGAATGTATATTTTCCGTTGGGTAGAATAAGAGTTCATTTTTGACTTGATGGGCATTTGGAGCCATTTACATTCCTTAACCCGCTCAATTCAAGTTTTGCTAGACTTTTATATAGGGAGCTTTAAAACGCGAAAGTCTTAATTCATTCGGGTTAAGAACAAGAACTTTTCGCAAGTTCCTATAATTGATCCTAGAAAGTCACTTATCAAGGGAACTTTAAAACGCATTCTCTAAACTTGAAAAATTCCAAGAAAGTGCAAGATCCTATAGGTGGCTTGAAAACCCAAAACTTTGATTTGATATAGTCTTAATGAAAGCTAATCCAAATTTGGCTTAATTTTGACTTTTATGGCTAAGTATTCACGAGTCTCTTTAATTAGAGGTCTTTATATAGTGAAGAACGAGAAATGATAGAGTTAGACAAGTGATCATGTGTTGGAAATACGTTTTACGTATTTATGAAGGATCGGTCGCTCCAACGGTAATTATGTAATGGGCTCGTGATCTATTTAATTATTGTATAGTCCATATAGCCCACATGTAGGGTGGGCTATATATAACCCCTCCTAGCATGTTAGGAGGGGGTTGTTGATTCCATTTTACTCTTAATCATATTTTCCACTTTCACTTTCTCTCTCTAGTTCTCTCCCTTCTCTCCTTTCTCTCTCTAATCCCTCATCTCATTCCTTCATTTCTTCATTAATTATCAATCAATCAACCACATAAATCCACCAAATCCATGATATAGAATAGGCCATTAATTACGTAGACCTTCAATTGGTATCAAGAGCCTTGGTTAGTTTGGTTTATTCTTGTTTTATTTCTTTTTGATTTTGGTGGGTTTTGATTTAATCATGCTTAAATTTTAAAAAGTTTGTATTTTTTATAAAAAGTTTATGTTTTTATATGTTAAATCATATCAAATCTTCAAATCTACTTACTTTTTAGATAAAAAATTACAAATTTTTATATATAAAAATCAAAATTTTCTTATATAAAACCTTAAAAAGTCTGTGTTTATAAAAAAGTTGGTGTTTTTTTATAAAAGTTTTTGTTTTTCTCCTTTTAATTTTGTGTTTTTATAAAAAGTTTGTATTTTTTTATTGTTTTTTATCACAAGTTTAATAATCAATTTATATAAAAAGTTTATCAATTTTTTATCCTTTTTTTATTTTTTTTATTATTTTTTTAATCAGTTTATTATTTAAACTTTTATTAATCAGTTGTGTCGTTTAATCAGTTGTGTCATTTTTGGTCAGTTTTCAGTTATCAGTTATAATTTTTGGATTTCTTTCTTAAGTTTTTTTTTTGGTCAAACTACCTAATCTGTCAAACCTTTCTTTCTTAATTTTCAGTTTTATTTTTAATCAGTTTTCACTTTTATTTCTGTCCTTTCTGGTCCATCATTTCTGTCCCAAATTTGTCCATCAAAACTGATCCTAAAGTCCAGAATCAAACTAAAAGTTCAGAATCAATTTTTTTTTAAGTTCCGAATCAAACAGAAAACTTCCGAACCAAGAACTTCCGGATCAAGCCAAAAGTTCCGGATCAAGAAGTTCCGGATCAAGAACTTCCGAACCAAGAACTTCCGGATCAAGCCAAAAGTTCCGGATCAAGAAGTTCCGGATCAAGAACTTCCGAACCAAGAACTTCCGGATCAAGCAAAAAGTTCCGATTCGGAACTCTTCCGAATGAAGCAACAATATTCAAAATCAACGGGCAAATCATCGTCTTTTTGAATAGACTCATTCCCTCGTAACAAAACACATCACACAGACTCTACACCAAACTGTTAAACCCACTAAACCGTTAAACCCACTCGACCAACAAACCTTTTTGACCACACTTGACAAACCTTTTAGACTCAAAACACAAACTCATCAGACTCACACTCTCATCGACACAAACTCACTCTAACTTCACTAACCACTCAGACCTAAGACTCGGACTCTTCAACCCACCCTCGACTCACTCAACTCCCTCGTTTCAACACCACACCATAAGACTCGACTCAAATTTTGTTGACACAGCCTCTCGTTTATCAACTCGACTCAACGACCCAATACACCTATCTCACATAGACAACTCAATCTTCAACCAAAAACACTCACTCTCTCTTTTTACCCCCACCCAATACTCTCGTCCCAATTTAAAATCAACTCACACACCCATTCTCTCGACCCACCCTCACCAGAACAGACTCAAACTCAACACTCCAAAGCAAACACCCTCGACGACATACACCTTCACCTTCGACTCCCTCTCTCGTCACCTACATCCTCACCCCCCCACCCTCGACACCCCTCGCACCAAACAAACACAAACACAAACAAACACCCTCTCACCATCTCTCTCTATCTCGACACACCATCACCCTTGTCTGATTCAAACCCCACAAAAACTCACCCTCGACTCAATTTTGACAACACAAACAAGAACGACGCTACAGAAGAAGAGGAACCAACATTAAAATTTAAAGCAAACCCTACCCGAGACCATTTGAATGATCTTGTTGACGAAATCTTGATTCTTCGTTGTTAATGGGTTTAGAAAATCAGGCTCTTGTGTTATTCAGATAAGAAGGGGGCGGATTTATTGGGTGTTTCTGGGATTGATTGGAAGAGAGAGAGAGAGTTGAAAGGGGAAGAAGTCGCAGGAGAGAAGAGTATTTTGTGGAGAGAGAGAGAGAGTTTTAGATGGGAGGCAGTAAATTATGTGAGAGAGAGAGAATTTGTTTTTAAGTGGGCGGATTAAACAAGACAAGTGCGGCGGTGGATGTTTTTGTATTGGGCCACGTATTTGTTGGTTGACTGAGAAAACAAGGGATGGGTTTGAAGCGTGTATTAAATTCGACGGAGTAAACAAGGAAATTTTTTGGGGACACGTTTCAACGCACTTTTTTTGATTACGTTTTGTTTATTTGATTTAACTTTTCAGATTTTTTAATAATAAAAATTATTTCTTTATTTTATTTTATTGAAAACATTAAATCAGATCTTCCTAAATAATTTAGAGTTTTTTATTTTATTTTATTTAGATTTTATTTAGCTTATTTTGAAAACGTTAAATCAATTTTTTATTGAAACGTTGGGTATAACTTTATTTTATTTCTTTAAAGAAAACGTTTTTAGATTCTGTTTAGTTAAATTAATTTTCTTATATTTAAACATTTTTAAGTCAAATTTTTAGATATTAATTTTTAGTTTGGATATTAATTTTTATATCAACTGTTATTTTAATTTTATTCAAATTTTTATTTTAGCAAATTTTATTTTTTTGATATTAAGTCATAGTTGGGACAAAGTAACGTGACCAAAGTGCCGTGACAACGTGAGAAAGTGCCAAGGTTTATTTTGCTGACGAATTTTTCTTCGGGTATTACTATTTGAAATTAACGACGGCTTTTTCATCGATCAGTAATCCTTAACGTCATTCTTTCATCGAACTTCAATGGAATCGTTGCTTTCGACCCCTCAAGAGGGAGAGTTGTATTTAATGCAAAACGAAGTTAGGAAAAGTGGCATCACTTCTTTTCAAATGCTTCAGTCTCATCTGGTCACTCTTTCGGGGATTCAAGGAGGGAGTGAATTTGTGACAATCTTTGACAAGATCGTCATATATTCATCGACTCAATTTTTACCACTTTGACCCAACTCGCCGAGCAACTCAACCATGGAAATTTTAATCACTCTGCATCGGTACTTGCATATAAGGCTCTTGTGACACACCTCACGCCTTTCCTCCAATTTAATATCATCAAGCCTGAAAGTTCAATGATTTGCCAATCTCGTCCTCGATATATCAAAGATCACAACTTCAGCAAGTGTATGATAATGGAGTGCAAGAATCAATGACGCAGATGCAAGAGGATAATGGTCATACGGTTGACAACTCGGAGCCTAACGATGGCAAGAGCACCGAATCAGGAGGACAACATGATGCCAGTGGCACGTCAGGGAATGTTCACGAGATTTCTCTTGATGACACCTTACCCATTTATGACGAAGAGCCTGCAAACATGGTACAATGTGATGTTGGTTATGATGTATATGCTGATGACATGCCGCATATTGAGCATTCTGAACCTAATTATGACAAACATGGGATGGACAAGAGTGATAGAAATACCACTTATGATTCATCCGATGTGAGTCATAATGGGGGAGAAAGTGTTCAAAATGCTATAGTTCATAATGATAAATGCTTTATAACTGCCTCGTTAACTGATTCTGATTGCAAGATTAAAGAGCTCGAAACGATCGTAGCTCGACAATCAAAAGATCTTGAGGATGCCAAACTTGAATTTTCTAAGAAAACGGACAAATTTGAAACATACTTTGAAAAACTTGAAAAGTCAAACGTTGTTCTTGAAAGAAAATTGGATCAAACTGTTCTAGATTCTAAAGCTGAAATGGATAATCTTTTGAAACAAATTCAACTGCTTGAATCTAAGTTGGCATCCCAAGATAACGTGCTCAAAGAAAATGAAACATTAAAGGCTCAAGTACAGGAAAAGGTCTTTGCTATATCCGCATTGAAAAACGAGTTAAGGAAAACTAGAGGACCTAGTGTGGACACTAAGCTTGAAAAACCATCAATCTTGGGGAAACCGCCTACAAATCAGTTCGTCAGACAACCGATTGTCAGACAACCTACTGCATTTAGATCCGAGCGACCACAATCCTCGAGACCGCGGTTTGCCTCCCAAGTTGATTTGGTTCATCTTATTAGACCAGTCACTCCAGCTACTAGGCCCAATGTGATCACTCCAGCTTTAGCAAGACCAAATCATATGATTGCCTCTAGTTTCCCTAAAAATACCAAGACCACGTCTAGAACTAGTTCAAATGACGTTTGCCATGAATCTGATCTTAGGGAAGCTAAGCAAAAGACACATGTAAGAGATAGGAATTCCAAACCTAGTCAGATGCCTTCTAGTTTACCCAACACTGCTAACCGTAGCATGTCCAATCCTAGGAGCATCAATCAATCGTCTAGGGATTCTAGATCTTACTCGGACATTAAATATGCTACTTGTAAAACATGTAGAAAATGTGTCTTTACGGCAAATCATGATGCTTGTATCAAAAAATTGCTTAATGAGGTGAACTCCCGTGCTAGACTTAAATCCCAGTGGGTCGCTAAAATCAAACCCTTTGGTAAAATGTGGCGCCCCACTGGTAGAACTTTCACTATTGTAGGAAACGAGTGCCCTTTAACTAGGATAGTCTCCGATTCTACTAAGTCTACTAGGGAGGAAACTGATAAAGATGATACTTCACTTACGCCTACACTTAAGGTTTTCTATAAAAGGAAACGTTTGCCAACTAAGACAAGTGAATCATCCCCTCAGGCCACCTCAGACACTAGAAAAGCCAACTGTGATCCCCCACGTGCTTCAAAAATAAATATCTCTAACCCAGGCAAAAGTATACAAACTCCTAATGAGAATGCAGGTACCAAAGTTGATGTTCCAAAAGAACGAAGCGGTCCAATCGTTGTGTACCGTTCAACTAAGGACACTCTTAGAGTTTGGTTGCTGAAGAAGCAGATATCAAAGAAACAAATGTCTCAGGGGATTCATGGTTAAGCTGCAAACAAGGACTTACAGTCACATAACAGACTGTAACTCGATCTCTAAAGACAGGAAAGTTCATCCCGATGATGACTTATCCTAAAAACGAGAAATTCATTTTTCTCGGGCATGAGCTTATGTTAAAAACATTCCACGTTTTTAAGCTCATGCACTAGGACTTATAGTCACATCACAGACTATAACTCGCTCTTCAACGAAAGGAAAGTTTATCGCCGATGGAAAGGAAAGTTTATCGCCGATGATAAAATTATCCTAACAACGAGAAATTAAGTTTTCTCGGGCATGAGCTAAAATTAAAAACATTCAAGGTTTTTTAAGCTCATGCACAATGGCTCCTCGTTAAATGACAGACGAAGACCCGGACTTCAGAGACAGGGAAGTTTATCCACGCAACGATAACTTACCCTCTTAACAAGAAATTAAGTTTTCTTGGACACGAGCTTATCCTAAAACCATTCAAAGGTTTTAAGCTCGTGTAAATGGTTTATCATTAAATATCAGATGGTAACCCGTGCTTCAAATAAAGGAAAGTTTATCGCCGATGATAAACTTATCCTTACAAAGAGAAATTAAATTTTCTCGGACACGAGCTTACATTTAAACCATTCAAAGGTTTTAAGCTCGTGTACATGACTTACAGTTAAATGTCAGACTGTAACTCGAACTTAAAATAAAGGAAAGATTATCTTTTATGATAACTTATCCTCTTAACGAGAAATTCACCTTTCTCGGTCATGAGCTTGTCTTAAAACATTCGAAGTTTTAAGCTCATAAAGGAAAGTGTATCTTTTAACTAAGAGAACTTTTCCTCGTAACGAGAAATTAACCTTTCTCGGTCATGAGCTTTCCGTTAAAACAGTCAACGTTTTCAAGCTCATGAACACGACTTCTAAGTAAATGTCAGCTTAGGACTCGTCCTTCAGATAAAAGGAAAGTTTATCGCCGATGGTAACTTATCCTTAACAACGGGAAGTTCACAACTTCTCGGACTTGAGCTCGCTTTTAAGATATTCAACATCTTAAGCTCAAGTAATTGTTTTTCAAAACTTTGAACACAATTTTTCGAGAATTTCTCAAAAGGTTTTTTTTCTAAATCTTTCAAAATTGTGTGTTCAAAAACGTTTTGATAAAACGAGCATGTCTTCTGGAATCGATAATATTTACGAACCTAGAAATGTCATTCAATAATGACACGGGGTTGTAAATAAAGTTCGAGCAGAAGTTCAAATGATTTTAAAACATGCTCCATATGGTTTGCTATTATTTCAGATAGCAACCCGCTTTTCATAATCAAGTCAAGCATTTCACCGGAAAGCTTTGACTCAACAACGGGAATTAATTTTCTCGGGAACGTGACGAGGAGACCAACATTCGTGAACAAGAACCATGTGCATCTTTCATATGATGTTCTCCATCATTCAGGTCCTACCTCGTACATTGCTAATCTTGTGAATTCATTATTCTATATGATCTTTGCACGTAATAAATACCTTACACTTGTGTTTAAAAGGTATTTATTTTACGTTTCAGCACACTCTCATTAATTTGAGGGGGAGCTTGTGTAATTCATGAAGATAATTGGACTTGCATTTTTCTTCCCAAATTTTCTTAAAATGCTATTAAATCAATTGATATTAAAAACATCGATTGGGTTAATATTTTTAATATGGGGGAGAAAATGTGATTTAATATGGGATATGATCAATCACAAATGGTTTGACTTAACGTGATAGCTCATCCCGACATATGCAAAATGTTTTCGGATATCGTGGCATATGTTAAGGGGGAGCAAAATGGATTTGCACTTCAAAATGGATTTCATGGTGACATACACTTACCCAAATCATCTCTATTCACGACGGTGAAGATTGTGGTGACATAAGGATGGTAGGATAGGTTAAAGTCCAATGATTTCTCTAGAACCGGAGGAATCTTCCCAAGGACATTCCATAGCTAGAAATAGTAGTCCTTAGGAAAGATGGAGAAAGATTGTGAACGTAGCTGAATGCCGACCAAGTACTTAAGTTAGCACTGGAACAATCACAACAAGGTGCTAGTGATGACGTATTGGTAAGCATTGAAGGGGTTGAAGAATGAAAAAGAATTGTAAAGATAAAGGGTGTAAAGAAAGAAGCCCTCCTTACAACTTTAGGCAGAAACCGGGTCAATACATATGCTATTGAGGTCATTTTTGCTAATGATTCTCGATATTGAAGAAAGACGTCATGGACCCAGTGATGCAATGCACAACCCTTCCCAGCTAACTCAAATATCTCTCAAAAGGTATTTGTTTTAATCACACGGTGATCAACACATTATCTATTGATTTATTCACTCCGAATAAATTGGTATTGAAAAGGTGGCACTCCTCTCCAGCCTCCGATCACTAAAAATCCAAAATGCACGATCGAGTCTAGAGCCATTTGAGATCATCAAATATCTCATTAGGACACACTTTTATTATTCCTTGCTTGTTCACACAATGTGAAAAGTAAGAAAGATCTTAAAGAGTCCTACGCAAAATCTTCATGATCTTGCCTGAACATCCGAGTAATACGAAAGTATTTACAATGAAGATGGAAATCCTTCTTGAGCGAATATCAAAAAGCTCATGGTAGGTGACTTGTGCGATTCTTTATGAATCAAACTTGTGATAACTGGAAAGCAACAGTGGTTTAATTCTTAAATGAATTTAAACACGTTCCAGGCCTCTACGCATTATCATATGATCTTGCCAGAACACTCAGAGTGACTCTTTATTGATCACAGTGACGAGTGGAAATCCTTCTAGTGTTAACATCAAACAACACTTGGTAGGTAACTTGCAAGATTCTTTATGAATCAAGCTAGTGACAACTGGAAAGCAACGATGGTGCGGTTCTTAATTGAATTTCACTTGTTCCAGGAATATGAATTGACGGCTTCAAATCATGCGGATAATATTATCCAAATGATTCACTCTTTACGTTCGCAGTCAGCTTTGGACGGTCGAGTAAAGAGAACGGGTTTACCCGCGAAATCTTGTCAAGGAGGTTCTTTATTGAAACTACCTGCCACAAGTACGATATTTAATATCGTCCAACGGTCTTCACCGACCGGAGGTAAATTGCTACCGAATTAGAATGAAATGTTCAAGGCCATTTCATCCGTGTATATTGTTTTGTTGCTAACTGTCTTATGCAGCGTAACAAGAAGGTGGCATTACGGTGTACAATCCAGAAGAAGTCGTCACCACATGCTTATACTAGATACAATTAGTACTTCAACAAATTCAAGAAAGCCTGAAGGTCAAGTCTTCCGCTGTATCAAACTCTGAAGCTTTCAAGAATTTAAAAGTATAAGTATGTGGAACATGTAGTCACAAAGAGGCAAATATCACAAGTGAAGAATGCACAAGGTCAAGGCAAGGAAACATGCTCAAGTCTAAAGTCAAAGATCATATCAAGCATATTCACAAGAACAAGATCGAAGACTCAAGCATAGATGCTAGGTTTAAGATTTTGTAAAAAAGATGTGACCTCCCTTAGGGGGAGATTGTTGGAAATACATTTTTCCCAATAAAGTCTCGGTCACATCTTAGTTAGCATAGATCACGAGATATAGACTATTTAGAACTTTGTAACTTGGAGCGACCTCCCTTAGGGGGAGATTGTTGGAAATACGTTTTACGTATTTATGAAGGATCGGTCGCTCCAACGATAATTATGTAATGGGCTCGTGATCTATTTAATTATTGTATAGTCCATATAGCCCACATGTAGGGTGGGCTATATATAACCCCTCCTAGCATGTTAGGAGGGGGTTGTTGATTCCATTTTACTCTTAATCATATTTTCCACTTTCACTTTCTCTCTCTAGTTCTCTCCCTTCTCTCCTTTCTCTCTCTAATCACTCATCTCATTCCTTCATTTCTTCATTAATTATCAATCAATCAACCACATAAATCCACCAAATCCATGATATAGAATAGGCCATTAATTACGTAGACCTTCATCATGCTAAACGTAGAACACGAAAGTGTTCTTTCAAAAACTCATATGTTTTTAATTGTGGCTTTTTCTTCCCATAAGATCAATGCATTAGGAAAAAAATCATAATTGCAATAAGTAAGGTCGTACGATTTGAAAGGTTACTTAGCCTCTAGCGCAAGATCGTTTAAAAGTTGCTCGGGGTTGAATAGAGTTCATAGCCAAGGCATAACTTATTGAAGCGGGACGCGAAGATTGGAGATTATCCAAAAAGGCCCTAACAAGGCATGAGGAGCTCTATTTTTGCTAAAGATCCAAAGATGATGTGAAGTATCATTATTCCTAAATCAATATGAAGGATCGAGACACACGACGAGAAGCAATTACTCCTCTAAAGATCATGGAGAAAGTCTATCCAAAAAGACCCTAACAAGGTATGAGGATAAATATATCCAAGTCCGAAAAGGAGGCGGATCGTTGTATATCAAAATCCAAAGTAAAGATTGAAGAAAAATGATGAAGTCGTGGTCCAATATGAAGAATCTCTCAAAAACGTCAAGTGAAGAAATTCCAAATATATAAAGAGAAGACCATAATTTCAAGAACGTCTTCCCAAGATTTGAAGTATGAAGTACATACCAAATATCGGTCCGAGAATGGTCTCAAATCGTGAAACGAGTTAGGCCAAGATATGAACTTAATGAGATACACGAGAAGCCGTTTTAAAAGATTTTGTCCTTCGGCTAACTATTGATCAAATCGTGCTACTTAGCTTTCGGACTAATAACTACACAAATAAGTCAATATGAATCACTTGTGATCCATGACAAATAGATAAAAAATGCTAGTAACCCATTTCCTTTTATAATAACTAGGATTGCGGGGAGAAAAAGTATTACACGATTTGGACGTATGAGTAGTGTTAGCATTGTGACTTGTACCAACAATGATCTCGTTTTTGCACTTAGCATGGAATGTATGACAATCAAGGATGACGAAGTTTACTTTAAGTGACATTCACTTGTTTCTATTCCTTGACCCTAAAAGTCATTATTTGTGATGAAAATCATATGTTATGTCTCTACACATCTTCGTAGTATGTTGCTAGTCTTTTACTTTTCAATAAAGGTTAATAAAATTGAACTTTGGTGATGCTTAGATACTTTATTCTAGCATTGCGTGAGGGCACGGCAATGGCTTAGTATGGGGGAGTGATGAGATGGCATTTATACATGATCTCATCGTTCTTTTCGGGCTTTAAATGCATAAAAATGTCATAAAATACCATATATATGCTTGTGTTTGTTTACTTGTGTATTTTAGGTATGGATATCGTGAAAAAGACAAAAGATCACAAGTTACAAGGAAAAACGGACACGAGAAACGAAGTCGTACAAAGAACCGGGCCCTAATCATGGAATTCTCAACAAATACCTTGAAGACTTGAAGACAAACAAGATTGATCCTCAATTATTGAAGAAATGACACTTAAAACCCTTGTATATTAATAATTACAAGTTTGGTCCCTTAAGTTTGTCAAAATTACACAAAAGGTCCCTCAACTTTAAAGAAATGGCAAGATTAGTCGCTCAACAATTTCAAATTGTCAAATATGGTCCCTCATCAAGCCAAAGATACATTAAAGACCTTTGAAGATCAAAAATGTCCAAGATCAGTCCTTCAAATATGCAAAAGTTCCAAAATTAACCTTTGATACACTTTTTGGAAAGTTTGTGCCAAAAATGACAAGTTGTGAAACGTTGATACAAAGGAAATGGGCGCTGATAGAAGTTTACTTACAAGTGACAAGAGAAAGAAAGAAAAAGGACCAAGGCTGCCAATTTTGGAAGTTTAAATCCCTAAACACGCGCCAAACACCTTTCTCCCTGAGAAAACGGATCAAACGTGTCACTATTCACACGTATGAACCCAGGTTTTACTTTTTACTGCCAAAGGGTTTTTCCCAATTACTTTAACCAAAAACTAATTCACCCTAGCACGATCACATCTAACACATGTAACCTCACACCACTCCACCATGGACCCCACCCCCAATTCCCTTTAAACCAATCAGAATGCAACTTAACCTCCAAGTTATGTGACGTGTCCAAATCAACAGCCAAGGATCATTGCTTCATATCAAAGCTAAAATGAACGTCCAAGATCACTTTGGACAGCTCATCAACAACAAACGCACTCAAGGACTTAGGTCATTTAGGAAATTTCACATCTAGGGTTTGTGAATAGTGTTAGCCTTGGCATTTGCCTATATAAAGACTCCTCAACATGTGAGAGAGCTTTGTTCAAGTTTTAGGCTATCAATCTTTGTAATTCCTTTTTAAGTTAAATAAAATTTGAATTTTTGAAATTTTGAAATCTCTTTTTGATTTAGTTAAAAGTTTGGTGTTTGAGTAGCCTAATTCTGAGTTCCATTTGATTGTTTAGACCTTCCTTAACCTTGTGGTTAAGGCACGTCTAGGTTTGAAAGGTTTTCAAGGTTCAAAAGCCTTGAAGTCCTTGTTTCTGAATTTGGCTTATATTTGTGTACTAACCCTTAGCCTTAAGCCTTGAGTTCTTTCAAGCTTGTTGACACCAAGCCTGAGAAGGATTCTAAGCCTTTGGTTGAGTTTGTTTGTTGCTTGTGTTGAAGACATATCATAATCAAAGCCTTGTTCTGCTTTGAACATCAGCAAGCTTTGATCATCTTCATTGAAGTACCTTGGTCTTGTTCTAGTTGTTGAACAAGGTCCAAGGAGCATAGCTGGCCTTCCTAGGATGTTGTGGAAGGCAGGTATAATCTCTTGGTTAAGATTCCCCTAAAAATTCCAAGTTTATGGCTGTTTTGAATTTGGTGCTTTGATTTTGAGTATTGGTGTTTGTGCTGGTGATTTTTGAGTTTGATTGTGTTAGTTGCTATTTTTTAAGTGTTTTTTATCATTAAAATCAGTAGGTTATTAGTTAAAATCACAAGTTTTTTTGTTAAGTGGTAGATTACGGAGTGTTTGGGTCTACTGCATACTTTGGATTTGTGGTTTGCTAGGTGTTTGTTTTGTGTAAGCAAGTATTGGTATCTGTTTGTTAGGTGCTTATGTTCATCTGTTTGCAGGTTTGAGGGTTTTGAACACATAGATTCTTGATTTGGCTATAAAATCTTAAATACTTGGTAAAATTGGCTAGGATTTTAAGGACACCTAGATCTAGGCTTAGGCTAGGGCTAACAAGTGCTAAATCATAGTTAATCACACCAGGGAAGAAGGATTTGAGGCTTGAAATTGGATCAAGTGTCAAGTATATCAGCAAACTTGTTTCTACATATGTTCATTGTTCATCAGTAACTTCTAGTGCTTTGATCTTGTTATTTACTTTGATTCAGTGTTTCATTCTTGTTGCTTTGTGTTTGTTCTTAGTTTATATAGCTTGTGTATGCATCTTGTTAAGTTTGGTTGGCTTATTCTTGCTAACTCTGCTTATTAAGTGCTTAACTGCTTATTTCCATATCTGGTGCATATCTGGTGACTGTTTGGCTTATTGTGGCTTATTGTGTGAACCATTTTGTGATTTTATTGTTGCTATTGACTCCTTGTGATTCACTGATCACAAGGGTGCCTTTGTTTCCAATTGAATCAAACCAGAACTCTCATATAAGCTTGGTCAAATAGTCAAAGCAGTGGGAACTCCTTTCCCCTGCTAATTGCCACTGATAGTGTTAAATTGGTGTCAGCTTATCAATAAGCTATAATAGCTTATTCCAACCTGCAACAACTTTGTTTTTGTAATAGGTGCTCATATTTTGACCCATTTGTTTATACTGGAGCATTTGGGTGGTTGACTTTAGGTTTTGACTAGAAAACCAACTCCTTTGACTTTTACATAAGATCATTTGTGCTTATTCTGGCTTATTGGTTGTGCTTATTGGATTTTTGTTGATTAATTTTTCTTATTGAGTCCATTTGAAAGCTTTTGAAAGTTGAATCAAGTTCTGAGGTACATTATTTCTCAAACCCGACTATTTTGTCGTTTTGTGAAATAATACATTGCTTATTTCTGGCTTATTTAGTAAGATTTTTCAAAAATTCTTTTTACAGATCTCATAAGCATCCCAAAAGAAGGTTGTGTGTCAAATTAGAGCTTATGGCATTAGCTTATGGCTTAATGGGCTGAAAAGCCCAATAAGAATAAGCTGTGTGTTCAATAAGCTGTGATAAGCTCATTTTCAGCTTTTGGGCCTTTAGAGTTTTGTTCTTAGAATTGAATTTTAAGTCAGATAGGGCTTTTCCAAGTCAATTGGGCCAAGTTTGACTTTTTGGGCCCAAAAGCCCATTTGTGTTGACTGATTTTGGATTTGGCCCATTTGAGGGCCCATTAGGGGTATTTTGGTAATTTCACTTTGATTTTCTGATTATTTAGGTTAAAATAAACTAGTTTGCAAGTTTTTGTAATTTTTTATAATTTTTGGATTTTTAATATTATTTTAATATTATTTTATTATTATTTTTGAAATTTCACATTTTCCAACTTTTTACATTTTTCATAGGTTTAATACATTAAAATATGAATTTAGCAACTTTTAGAATTATTTTATCACTTTTTGATTAATTTTTATAATTATTTTAAATTTTTAATAGTTTTTAAATCATTTTAAATAGTTTTTATTAGTTTTAAAATTTTCTAAAAATAGTTTTTAATCTTTTTAGGTCATTTTAGAGGTTTACCAATTGAAAAATCTTTATTTGGGCTTTTTGATAATTTATTTGATTTTTAGGGCTTTAATTAGCATTTAAAAATTGAATATTTAATTATTTAAAAGGTTTGAAAAAGTTTTGATCATTGGTAAACTCTTAGTTTATTATTTTTGAATTTTGGTGAATTTTTGGTAATTTTAAGAATTTATTTTTATTTTTGTGGTTTTTAAGGTTCTACGTTTTAACTTTCTAGTAGTGATTTTTTTGTTAATTTTTATTTTTACGTCTTCTTCATTTTCTTTTCTCATCCCCTTCTAAACCAATCATTAATCACAAACATTTAACAAATTTTTCACACACATATACCTCCTTGGGAAACGAACTTTCATACCATTAAGGGTCATTAACACTTGATTTTTCCTAAAGTCATTTGTTCAATACTTAACGCTCATATACGCTCCTTTTCCTAAAGGTCGTATTTTACCACAATCAGCTAGGCTTTTATATAGGGAGCTATAAAACGCGAAAGTCTTAATTCTCACGGGTTAAGAACAAGAACTTTTCGCATGTTCCTATAATTGATCCTAGAGAGTTGTTTATCAAGGGAACTTTAAAATGCGATTTCTAAACTTGAAAAAGTCTAAGAATTTGCAAGATCTTATAGACGACTCGAAAACCCAAAACTTTGATTTAATAGGCTAAGCATCCACGAGTCTCATTCCTTGAGATTTTAAACTGTGGAGAACGAGAGATGATAGAGTCAATTATAAGTTTGGTATTCTTTCGTGAATTTATGTGAGTTAATTATGAGCCTATTCTCCCATTGCTTGCTAATAAATTTATCTGCAATAAATAAGGTTGTACGATTTGAAAAGTTACTTAGCGCAAGATCGTTAAAAAGTTGCTCGGTATGGATTAGATTTCATAGCCAAGGCATAACTTATTGAAGCGGGATGCGAAGATTGGCGAGTCAGAAAAGGCCCTAACAAGGCATGAGGGCTACATTTTGTTGCTAAAGATCCCAAGTGATGTGAAGAATCATTTATCAAAAATCAATATGAAGGATCGAGACACACGACGAAAAGCAAGTACTCCCCAAAAGATCATGGAAAAGTCTATCCAAAAAGGCCCTAACAAGGTATAAGGATAAATAGATCCAAGTTCTAAAAGGAGGCGGATCGTTGGATATCAAAGTCCAAAATAAAGATTGAAGAAAAATGAAGAAGTCGTGGTCTAAGAATGAAGAATCTCCCAAAACTTCAAGTGAAGAAATTCCTATTATGAAGAGAAGGCCATTATTTCATGAACGTCTCTCAAGATTTGAAGTATGAAGTCGCTGCCAAATATCGGTCCGAGAAAGGTCTTAAATCGTGAAGCGAGTTATGCCAAGATATGAACTTTATGAGGTCCCGAGAAGCAGTTTTAAAAGATTTTGTCATTTAGCTAACTATTGATTAAATCGTTCCCTTTATTTTCGGCCTAAATAACTATCGAAATAAGTCAAAAATGCATCCTTGTGATCATTCAAGACAACAATAAAATATAAGAGATACACCTAGGAATAAGGGAGTCTAATTAAACAATTGGCCCACATGAGTTCGTGTTAGTTTGCTAACTTATAATAACAATGATCTCGTTTTTAAGCTTGGTTTGGAGAAAGTGAAAACTTGAGGATGATGATCATTCATGACATTTCCAAAACCCGAAGGTATGTTTTTTATTTCTTTACTTTGAATGTTTATAATTTTCTATCTCTTTAATAAAGGCCAACGTGGATTGATTATGATGAAAAGTGTAATCTTGCTTTGTAACTAATGCATTGCATGAGGGCATTGCAATGGTCAAGTGTAGGGGATTTGATAGGTGTGTAAACACCCATCCTTTTTACCACTTAATTACAATAATAACCGAGCCAAAACGTGTATTTTATGTCATTTATGTCGGAATTATGCGTGGTTTGTGTTTTTGTTGTGATTTAGGACGAAAATGTGGAAAAGGGAGAAAACACGGGCAATCATGGGCTTTTATCGAAGAAAACGACAAAAGACGAAGTCAAGAAATCAAGAGTGCAAAAAGAACGGAAGTCCAAGACCAATTCTGAAGATTAATCGAAGAAAAAGTCAAAAGACGGAAGTTTACTAAAAGCCGAAGAACTCAAGTCTTATTATGAAGAAATGTCAAGACGATTTTAAAGAAATCCCGAGACAAAGTCATTAAAGTCCAAGATTTAAGAAGAATAAGGACTTAATGGTGCAATTAAAGAAAGAAGAAAGAGGGGAGGAAGCTTCCTAAGCACCTCCTAATCCTCCCCTATAAATAGAACTTTAGGATTTACATTTCATTTTGTTGGCTAATAGTGACAATTAGTTCTTCTATTTTATTCTCCTTGTCATTTAATTACATGTCATTTAATTACATGTCATTTACCTTAATTGTCTTGCACCTTAAATACCTTTAATTTCAAGTAAGTTTTCTTTTAATTCTTGTCAATCTTTACTTTTTCTTGTTAATCTCCTATCTAGCTTTCTTGTTTGATATTAATCTTTATGCTTTATTGTTCATGTTTATGTTCTTGAGTTTTATTTGATTTAATTAAGTGGGTTTTGATTATTTTGATTAGTTTTGTTAGTTTGATTGATTTGGATTGTTCGTTTATGATTAGTAGATGTTTATAGATTAGTTTGATTTGATCTTGTGGTCGATTTTGATTAATTTAGTTTAGATTCGTATTATTTTTGTTCCTTGTTCTTCGCTTGTCTGCTACTGTTTTCCCAGGTGTTATTCCGAATCAACAGCACATTCCGGATCAAGGTTTTGTTGAAAGTTGTTCCGAATCAAGTTTTGTGAAGAAAACATTCCGAATCAAAAGTCTTCATTTGGAACATTCCGAACAAAGGCTTCATTCGGAACATTCCGGATCAGTGGAAGTTCCAAACCAAAGAAGTTCATTCGGAACATTTATTTTTCCGAATCAAGGAGGTCTTCATTCGGAACTTTCAAAGTTCCGAATCAGCAGGGAGTTCCGAACCAAGAACATTCCGGATCAAGGAGTTTTATTCGGAATAATTAATTATTACGGATCAACACCTTCATTCGGAAGATTCAAAGTTCCGAATCAAGGCTTGTTCATTCGGAACTTATTCCGAATCAAGGAGTTTGAGTTCATTCGGAGTTTATTCCGAGTCAAGAATTTATTCCGGATAAGAGACATATTCCGAATAAAGAATTTATTCCGGATCAAGGGTTTTGGCTAATATTCCGAGTGAAGAAGAATCATTCCGAACGACGGTGACATTCCGGATGAGTGATTATTCCGAACGAAGGTTTATTCCGGATGAGCTGTTTTCAGGTTCTTTTAACTTTCTGTTTTTAAGTTTTAATTTTTAAGCTTTACTTTTCTCGCCTTTTTACTTAGTTGCACTTTAAGATTACTTGCCTTAGATTCATTTTAAGCCTTGCCTTAGTTTAAGTTTTAGTGGCGTTTTAAGTTTGCCTTAGATAGTTTTAAGTTTGCTTTATTTACTTTTAGTGCCTTTTATTTTTCGTCACGCTTTTAAATTCTCGCCTTTTATTTTAAATTAGAGTTAGATTTAAATTAAGGTCATTTCCATTTACGTCTTTGCACATTTATTTTAAAACAACCAAAAATATTCTTTTTCACCAAAAACAATTGAGTCGCATTTTGAACCGGAAATCAATTCGTTAAGACACCGAGAAACGAACTTTTTAGCATAGCAAAATCATAACATTAGACTTCTAAGTTCTAATGGATTATCCATGGGAAGATCCCTTTGGTTCTGGTTGGATCACAGGACGAGTACCTAACCACCATTCCAAATCACCAAAAACGCTCTCCCTTCATATGTGCATCATAAAAGGAAGGGTTTTTGCACATATTAGGGAAAGAAAACACTTATATATAAGATCTTATCCAATATGACACATTTTGAACACATTTTAATCACTATACTCTCCCTCAAAACTTGCATGAGATTGAAATTTTTGTGAAACTAGTGATGAAACATGGAGAGAATAATGTTGCATGAAAGTTTGGAACAAATGTTCATGAAATCTTTATACTCCCCCTCGAAAAGAAATTCTTATTAAAATAGGGGAGTATATGAGCACACAGTTTTGAGATACTTTGAAAAAATTGTGCTCAAAAACACGAGAAAACTTAATTTCCCATTGTTGAAGAACAATGTACATAAATGAACATTTTCCTTGTGTTCATGAGCTTGAAACTTTGAATTTTTTGATATAAGCCCATGACCGAGAAAAATTAATTTGTCGTTGTTAAGGATTAGTCAAAGACTTTCCTTTCTTTAGGGACCGGGTTATAGTCTGACATGTGACTATAAGCCATTATGAGAAGAAAAATAGAAGAGACATGTTTTGAAAACATTTGAAACTCCCATTCGAACTTTATGTACGTACCCGTGTCGTTATTAAACGACATTTCTAAGTACGTCCATATTATCGATGCTGAGAGACATGTCGGAGAAGAGTATTTTTTGGTATTTTTGAAAGATTTTCTCATTTTTTATTTTGTTTTTATAGGTTTTATATTTTGTATTTTGATTCTCTGAAAATATATATACAAGGTTACTGGGAATGTGCAAGACGTTCAAGTTCATCTGGAGTGAAACTATGCATACCAAGTCGACGAACTAAGAATTCAAATCTGTCTTGAGATAGAGCTTTGGTGAAGATGTTGGCTAGTTGGTAGTCCGTCTTGACAAAATATAGTTCAATCGTTCCTCTTTCCACATGCTCCTTTATGAAATGGAATCGGACAGCAATGTGCTTGGTCTTGGAGTGTTGGATCGGGTTACAGGATATGGCTATGGCTGATTGTGAATCACAATAAATAGGAACTTTGTTAAAGTGAAATCCATAATCCGTGAGTTGTGTTCTCATCTAAATGACTTGAGCACTACACACGGATAGAGACACATATTTTGCTTCCGCGGTGGAAAACACCTTGCAATCTTGTGTTCTTGAGGACCAGCTCACTGGCTTCTCGCCTAAGAATTGTGCTCCACCGGAAGTGCTCTTGAATGTATCATGACACCCTACATGGTCGGCATCTAAAAAACCAGTTAGATTAAAATCAGAACCCTTAGTAACTAGAGACCCATGTGAATGGTTCCCTGGAGATAACGAAAGATCCTTTTAACCTCCTTGAGGTGCTTCTAGGCTGGCTTGGACTGGTACCTAGCACTTAAACAAGTAGCATGCACAATGTCTGGTCTGCTTAAGGTTAAGTACATAAGGGACCCGATCATACTTGGATATTTTGTAGCATCTACAAATGTCCCTTTCTTATCCAAATCAAGCTTGTCTTTAGTGTCATTTGGAGTACCAATAGGATCACATTTTTCCATACCAAATTTCGTTAGAATCTCAAGCACATACTTGGACTGATTTATGAAAATAACACGGGGGGATTGGTGAACTTGGAGACCAATAAAAATGTCATTTCCCCCATCATGGACATTTCGAATCGGCTTTTCATAAGGTCGGAAAATAATATGTAATATTTGGGTTTGTAGAGCCAAATATTATATCATCTACATAAACCTGAGCCACCAAGATGTCGTTGCTGTAGTGCTTGATAAACAACGTTGGATCAATGTTTCCTTTGCTGAAGTGATTTTGGAGAAGAAATGATGATAATTTGTCGTACCATGACCTCGGTGCTTGTTTCAAACCATAAATTGCCTTTTTCAACTTGTAGACATGGGTTGGATGTTCGTTGTTGATGAAACCTTCAAGTTGACATACGTACACGTCTTCTTTTAACGGCACATGCAAGAAAGCCGTCTTCACGTCCATTTGATACACAATGAATGATTTGTGAGCAGCGTATGCCAAGAAAATCCTAATAGCTTCCATTCGAGCAATCGGGGCGAAGGATTCTGCGAAATCAGTTCCCTCCTTCTGTTTATAACCTCTCACAACTAACCGAGTCTTGTTCCTATTGACCTTTGGTCCTCATCCATCTTGTTTTTGAGTAACCATTTCAGTGTAAGGGGATCAATAATGTCCGGGGGTGGTACTAACTCCCCTACATCAAGCCGGATGAATTGATTGAGCTCTTCTTGCATAGACTCAATCCATGATGCGTCGGTCATTGCTTCTTTAACACTTGTTGGTTCCATTGTACTGACTGATAGTGCATAGATACACATATCACCATCGGTATGCAGCTAAATTCGTGTCGAGACTGGCTGTGAGAGATTGCCAATCAGTTGAACCAAAGGATGATTCTTAGTCCATTTGTGTTCGTGCGGAAGTGTATGAGAAACTTGATGCGATCTCGACGGATCCACATATGGTGTTGATGGTTGAGTAGAACTTGTGGAAGATGCAAAAGGATTAACAAACGCACGTTCGTTGAGAATCACATTGTTTGCATTTTTAGCAACTATTTCATTCTGAAGATGAAAATGATTAGGAATTTGCTGAGAATGTTGTAGAGTCGCGTCAGTAGTCGAAGAAGTGGTTGGAATATTTGGAGTCAATATGGTTGAGGTTGACGTAGATGGTGCAGAAGAAGATGCCGTTGGTGTAGATTCAATTGGAGGTTCTTGAACTACCGTAGCAGGTGCAGCCGGGTCATTTTGAGTAGCACCAAATGACGAAGGACCCTCCATATATTCATCATAGATTGGCCCAAATAATACTACCAAGTCATATTCCGAAGGTTGTAACGATGATATCGTTGACGGTGCAAATTGAAGCGCGAGTCCTGAACTAACGTGTCCAGAAGTCTGACCTTTAAGCTCGGGATGTGAACTTCGATGTTAAGAGGCCACACCCGAGAGTTCATCAAAGGTAACATTCATAGTCTCCATGACCTTTCTTGTCCTTCGATTGAAAACCCTATAAGCACAAGCATTTGAAGAATAACCAATGAAAAAACCAATATCACCATTAGGTTCAAGTTTACCGATATCTTCACGATCATTCTTCAGATAACATAATGCACCGAAGACATGTAGAAATGATATATCCGGTTTTCTTCCATTAATGATCTCAGAAGGTGTTTTGTTGAATCGGGTGTGAATAATGGAGCAGTTTTGAGTATAACATGCAGTTGCTATAGCGTCGGCCGAAAGGAATAACGGTGCACTAGAGGAGAGAAGCATCGTCTGAGCAGCTTCAACTAACGTACGATTCCTCCGTTCTACAACTCTATTCTGCTCTAGAGTTCTGATGAGACGGCATTTATACATGATCTCATCGGCTTTTCGGGCTTTAAATGAATAAAATGTCAACAAAATACTAAATATATGCTTGTGTTTGTTTACTTGTGTATTAGGATTTTCTTGAAGTAGCCACACCAACCTCCTAAAAAGGGAGGGCTTTACCTTGTTTGAGTCTGTGTGGCGGTAGGCTCAAACCCCGTGGATTAGTCGGCCAATGAGTCGGAAATCACGGTTACCAAAAAAAAAAACGAAGCGGCACAATGAACCGAGCCCTAGTTATGGATTTCTCAAAGAAAACCTTGAAGACTGGAAAATGTACAAGAATGATTCCTCATTTTTGAAGAAATGACACTTAATACCCTTGTATATTCATAGTTACAAGTTGGTCCCTTAAGTTAGTCAAAATTACAAAAAGGTCCCTCAACTTTGAAGATTTGGCAAGTTTAGTCCCTCAAGAATTCTAAATTGTCAACAATGGTCCTCCTTAAAGTCAAACATACAAAGAAGACCTTCAAGATAAAGAATATTACACATTTAGTCCTTTTTAAATGGATAAAAGATCAAAAGGACTAATATTGTAATTATACCAAAGTTATAAAAGCCCTAAAACCCTTTTTGAAAACTATTCGTAGCCAATGTATGAAATCTGAAATTTCATTAACAAAGGGATGCGTTTGTTTTGGCTGAATAAACTTCTTATAAAAATTTTCCAAAAGCCAAGGACCAAAAGTGACCAACCAAACATTCAAATGCACAAACCCGCGCCAAACACACCACACCCCCTAATTTCATATCAAACTTACTACTATTCACCCTTCTTCACCCCCAAAATTTACCCCACTTAAACTAAAGGGTAAAACCTAATTGGCACTTACCACGTGTGATTCACCATCACACACACCCATCCCACGCATAAACTCTCACACCCTATCACCCATGGACCCCACCCAAGCCTCCCCTACACCAATCATGTGACGACTTACTCCCCAAGTAATCCTACGTATCCAAATCAAAGGCTCACATCAACTGCTTTCTGCCTACGCTCAAGATAAAGGGTTTAGATCATTTGGGACAACTCACAACACCAAATTCGTCTAGAAGACTCAAGGGAAATTGTGAGATTTCATAGCTTAGGTTTCATGTATTTCTCATTCTAGAATCATCTATCCTAGTCTATAAAAGGACACCCAACATGTGGTGATTCCTTTGTTCCAGATTTTAGCTAAAATCCTTGTAATTCCTTTTTATAAATATAAAGTTGGTATTTTCTAGAAAATTGTAATTCCTTTTATCTTTTTATGAAAGTTGGTTTTTGATTAGCTAAGATCTGAGTTCCATTTATCTATTTGCCTGAGTTTTTGAAGAAGGTTTTATGTGATTAAAACCTTGTTTTCAAAAAAATCAGTGATTGTGTAATCCTTTGTGTTTGTTGATCTTAGCAGGTACAAAGGAAGCTTGCGGTTGTTCTTGCTACCACATAAGCTCTAAACATCCCAAGGTGTGGATTGTACATCTTGGAGGTTTATGTTTCAAATCCCTTTTACTTTTGTGTGAAGTTATTTGATGGTTATGTGATTTGGTGATTTGATGGGTTGATTGTTGTTATTCTGGTTCTAATCAGTCATATACGGTTTATTTGATATCATCACACCTACATCTTGTTGGTTAATAGGTTCTAAAATCAGATTTGTGTGCAAAAGGTTGGATAAAGGGGTGTTTGTTTCTGTTGGTTCATAGGCCTTAGGGTCTTTGAGCTTGGTTCTTTTGTGTTTGTAGGTGTTTACTTGCTGGTTATTAAGGTGTTTTAGGTGTTGGTTTAGTCTAAATTAAAGGAGAACTAAAAAATGTAGGTTGCTAGATTTTGCACACAAAATTGAGTCAAACACATCTAAGAGATTTGTATGCTTGTTTGAATGATTTGAGGTCTAAAATTTGGCATGCTAGTAGTTTTGTTGGTTTTTTAACTCTACAATATATGGTTTCATAGTTTGGTAGCTTATAGTGAGTTTTACAGCTTTTTGAAATTCAGCTTTTGGTCAATCATATCAGCAATTGTTCTTAGTCTGCATGCTATTTGATTTGATCTATTGAGTGCCTTATTGTGTTTGGATTTGTGATTTTTGTGTTGCTGTTGACTCCCACTAAGCCAAAGCTTATTGGGGTGCCTTTGTTTCCAAAAATCATCCACAAACAAGGCTTGAAATCAAGCCAAAACAAATCTGCATAATTAGTAGTGGGAACTCCTTTTCCACTGCTTGTTACCACTGCTAGTGTTAATCTTGGTTCAGCTTATCAATAAGCTATTCTAGCTTATTAAAATGTGCAACAACTTTAATGTGGTAACCAGTCTTCATCATTTGACCCATTTGTTCATTCTGGAGATTTTGAGTTGTTAACTTTAGGGTTTGACTAGAAAACCAACTTATTTGACTTTTTCATAAGTGTTTATTGACTTATTCAGCTTATTTAGCTTGGCTTATTGGATTTTTCTTCATTGATTTGTCTTAATTAATTCATTTAGAGTCTTTTGCAAGTTATATTAAGTCCTGAGGTGGTCTAGAACTCTAAGTCGACTATTTTGTCTTTCAGTGAAATTATACTTGGCTTATTTCTGGCTTATTGGTTAAGCTTTTTCAAAATTTCTTTTTACAGATCTCTTAAGCTTCCAAAAAGAAGGTTGTGTGTCAAATTAGAGCTTATGGCATTGGCTTATAGCTTAATGGGCCAAAAAGCCCATTAAGAATAAGTTGTTGACTTATTAAGCTGTGATAAGCATATTTTCAGCTTTTGGGCCTTTCTAGTTTTGTTCTTAAAGTTGAATTTTGAGTCAGACTGGTGATTTTCAGCTTATTTGGTTGACTTTGATCTTTTTGGGCCAAAAAGCCCATTTATTTGGATTGTTTTTCTTTTTAGCCCATTTGGGGGCCCAATAGGGGTATTTTGCTAATTTTACTTTCATTTTCTGTTTATTTAAGTTAAAATAAACTAGTTTGCAAGTTTTTAGAAATTTTTATAATTTTTGAATTTTTAATATTATTTTAATATTATTTTAATATTATTTTATTATTAAAAATTTTTTTAGGTTTAAGTTAGTATTTTTGCAACTTTTACATTTTTCATAGGTCAAATACATTAAGTTAGGATTTTTAAAGTTCTTAGATTATTTTTCTCATCATTTTAATAATTTTAGAATTATTTTAATATTTTAATAGTTTTTAATCATTTAAAAATAGTTTTCATTAGTATTAAATTTCATAAAAATAGTTTTTAGTTTAATTAAGTCATTTTAGAGTTTTACAAAGTGAAAAATCTTTATTTGGGCTTTTTATTAATTATTTGTATTTTTAGGGCATTAATTAGCATTTAAAAATTAATATTTAAATAATTAAAAGGTTTGAAAAAGTTTTGATCATTTGTAAACTCTTAGTTCATTTTATCTATTTTTGGTAACTTTTTGAGAATTTTTAGAATTAATATTTTATTTTGTCACTTTTTACGGTTTTTCGTTTTATCGTCGTAGTATAATTTTAACGTATCCGGCATTCTAATTTCTCATCTTTTCTTTCTCTCATATTAATCCTAAATCATATCAAGTTATTCACATACATATACCTCCTTGGGAAACAAACTTTCATCTTTGGGTCATTAGTGCTTGATTTTAATTAATCGACACTTAATACTTACCGCATTTACGCCTTTTTCCTAAAGGGTGTAATTTACCACAATCATTTTGGTGTCGCTGCCAGGGAGGTGTGTCGTAATTAATTTGTTCATTTTGTTTTTAATATCTAACCAAAAATAGTATTTGTGTTAGTAGAAGTCTACTAATAAGTATTATCGGTTTTTTCGTTTTTCTTGTGAAATATTATTACTATATTGTATAAGTATCACAACAAATACAAAATATCTCCAAAAGTGTGAAAACACAACCTTAATTGGGATTTGATCTCCTAATTATTGTATTCGAATCTCAAACAAAAAGAAAAAGGCAAAAATAGATAAATACTTTCGTAAAGCTCGATTTTGAAAAATACGAACAATAAGGTGAATAGATAGGAAACGTGCTTTAAAAGGCCGTTAAAGGGGAGTTAGGCACTTAAATGCTTCGCGCCACCTCATTCCCCCCGTCCACTTGTGAGTATTTGAGATTTAAGGCTAATCGAGGGTTTTGCCGCCCAAAGTATTATTACGTATTATATATATTTGCTTGGTTTCTTTGTGAGTAAACCCTCTTAAAC
Source organism: Glebionis coronaria (assembly GCA_025667525.1). Taxonomy (NCBI): domain Eukaryota; kingdom Viridiplantae; phylum Streptophyta; class Magnoliopsida; order Asterales; family Asteraceae; genus Glebionis; species Glebionis coronaria. The sequence goes on from CM046874.1 coordinate 460,827,189, forward strand.
AATTTGGGTTTCACGAAAGTTCTAAAGTCAATCGAAGGCGTTAAATCCACGTGATCGTTTTCATTCTTTGAGGCTTCTTTAATCAAGAGTTAGATTCGAGGAGAGATTTGGTATATTGTTGTCTACGAATATACACAAAATCCAAAAAATATTAAAAACAATCAAAAACGCAAAAAAATTGAAAATTCACAAAACACCCAAAAGAATCTTCTTTGCTCACCTCCACGTTCTACGCCACATTTATGCAAACTCGTAATCAAGCAAAACGAGCTCCCAAACGTCGTCAAAACCAAGGACATTTGATTGATGAAGAAACTCCAATTGTCGAACCCGTTGTAGAACCAATAGTCACGATGGCTAATCGTACTATGATAGAGTTGCTTCAAGCACCCACCGAGGATGTTGGAGAAGCTATTGTGATTCCCGCCATCCTTACGGAGAATTTTGAGATTAAGATTGGTTTAATGTCGATGCTACAAGCAAACAAGTTTCGAGGTCATGAAAAAGACAACCCGTATTATCACATACGGAATTTCAATCGTCTCACCGTAACAAGCAAGTTTAAGGATGTTCCACATGACGCCATTAAGATGATGTTGTTTCCATACTCTTTAGATGGACCCGCAAAAATTTGGCTCGAGAAAGAACCGCCAAATTCGATTTTGACATGGGGTGATCTCGTTTCTAATTTTGTGAACCAATTTTTTCCACCATCTAAAACAACACATTTGAAAAATGAGATTTCAAGGTTTACACAACGTAATAAGGAAAGTTTTTCAATGGCATGGGAACGATTTAAGGAAATGTTACATGAATGTCCTCACCATGATTTTTCGGAATTGCATCAAATTGATACTTTTTATAATGGGCTTAACGATCATGAACGAGATTATTTGAATGCCGCCGCGGATGGTAATTTTTTGTACAAAACGACCGATGAAGCTTTAAAGATTATCGAGAAAAGATCTAAGGTTTATAACCCTCGTAACACACGAAGTGTTGCCAATATGGGTTCATCGTCATCGTCATCGTCTCGTAACATGAATACCTTACATGATGAAGCAAATGAGAAAAATCGGTTTTCGATATATTTTCGACGCTTATGACACACTGGAAAGCACAAGATGCTTTGAATTCCGCATCGGTTAAAGCGGTTGAAAAGAGTTGTATATCTTGTGGTGGAGCTCATGATTTTTTCGAGTGCATTACCGTCGGTGGTAACACTTAGAGTGCTTATGTAGCAACTGGAACTTACAACCAAAACGGCCAAGGTTCCCGCCCAAATCAAGCTCCCCAAAATCAAAATGCTAACAACTATCGAAACAACAATCAAAATGATGGTTATCAAGGCAATCAACATAACTACAACAAGGGTAATTACCAAAGTGGGAATGGTCAAGTTCAAAATAAAAACCAAAACCGTGATTTTAAAAAAGACTACACAAGGTTTTCAAAATGCTCACACTAAAAATCTTAATGTAGGATTTTTGGATTATGCAAAAGTAAACGATGCTAAGTTTGATAACATGCAACGTGAGATGATTAGCTTAAGATCCGAGTTGAAAAACGAGCTTAAAACGAACTTGCTAATGAATTGAAAACTCATGCTAATAAAATGGAAGGAAACGTTCAACGTCTTCAACAAAATCAACAAAAGATGGAACAAGGTCAACATGAGATCAAGCAAGAGTTGTTAAAAGCGGATATAAGGCAATCAAAATATGAAGATCGAATGGCTAAAATGTTTGAAGCAATCATGTGTAAACCCTCTTCCTCGGGTGGTCTTCCTAGTGATACCATTGTAAACCCGAAGGGAGAAATGAAGGTTATTACTACTCGTATTGGTAAAACATTCAAGGAACCAATATCTCGCCTAGTACTTCTACGGAGAAGGAAATCGAGAAAGAGCCCGAGGTGATGGTCGAAAAGGAGCATATCACAAGCCCACGAAGTACCGCTCACAACACACCCACGGTTGAACCAATACTAATTATGGAATCCAATATTCCAAGGCCGTTGCCTATGCCCCAACCCACACCACCTTTACCTTACCCATCGAGACAAAACAAAGAGAAAATGCAAGAACAACAAACAACAAATTGCGATTTCTATAAAAATGTTTCAACAAGTGCATTTTAATGTGAGTTTAGCCGACGCGTTGTTATACATGCCTCGTTTTGCTTCCACTTTCAAAGGTATGATGAACGATAAGGAGAAGCTTTCAAAGCTATCTAATTGTTCTTCGGTTTATCTTAATCGAATACCGGAAAAGTTGGTGACACCGAGAAGTTTCTCATTCCTTGTGATATACAAGATATGAAAGAATGTCTCCCCTTTGCCGATCTTGGCGCGAGCATTAACTTTATGCCATTTTCCATTTGGAAATTAGTTTTGCTTCCGACTCTTACTCCTTCGAACATGTCTATCGAGATGGCCGATCATTCTATGATTTTAGCATGTGGAGTAGCCGAGGATGTTTTTGTGAAAGTAGGAAAGTTCTACTATCCCGTTGATTTTATAGTAGTTGACATCCCCGCGTATCCTCAAGTTCCTCTAATTTTAGGTCGTCCATTTTTAGACACCTCGAGATCGCTTATCGACGTTCATGCAAGAACTATTACTTTGAGATTCAACGAGAGGAACTTGTTATAAACGCTACTCAAAACTCGAAACCTTCTCATGTTTATGCAATCGCTACCATCAACCATATTGACTTCGTCGATGTGGTTTGCGATGAGTTCTCACAAGAAGTGTTAGGTTTTTCTGATAGTTCGTCAAGTGGCAATCCCAGTATTTTGGATCCGATTCATGCTAATTCTACACCAAATCTCACTCCATTCCAAGGAGGCGATTTTACATCAAATGAAATGGATAATTAAGATGAGGTTATTATTGGTAATGATACTCTTATTCCATCATTTCTTCCGCCGATGGAAGTTATGAGTGTTGAACAAAAATCTTCAATCGGGGAACCGACAATCCTTGAATTGAAAGATCTTCCATCTCACCTTGAATACGAATTCTTGGAAGATGATGAAAAGTTAACGGTTATTATTGCAAAAGATCTTGCTAATGATGAAAAACTACACTTTTGAAAGTTCTTAAAGCTCATAAAGGGGCAATTGCGTGGAAAATTTCTAACATTAAGGGTATTGATCCAAAATTTTGTACTCACAAGATGTTGTCCCAAATAATATGATGATAGATTAAGAAATGAGATGGAAAAGATATGAATTTTAGAGAGAGAAATTAGTGAGAGAAAGTAGAGAGAGATAATTAACTTGGTGAATATTAGATTAGGAGAAAATTAGAGTTACAAAATGATCATCCACCCTTCCTAACATGCTAGGAAGGGTCTTATATAGCCGGGCTTACATGTAACCATAATGGGCTATATTGTTTGGACCGGGCTTGTCTTTTGGGCTTTAAGTAGCTTAAATCCAAGCCCGTGAACCACGACTATTTAACTATCTATTACAACGTTCTAATAAAAATTACAATAGAAACCTATGACCGAACATTCTTGTTTGACTCAATATTTTGAGGCTATCAATCTCCCCCAATATGAGGTCATTCCTCTTCGATATTTGGATTCCAATGGAGATTTATGAATTTCGTCATAAATGAGTCTTGAACGTGTAACAGTTGTTTAGTTCCTTCATGCTGTGATCTTTGAGCCTTTGTCATCGTCTTTCGACTTAGTCTTTTATCTTGAGATCTTCAAATCATTCTTGACTTGTCTTTGCCATCTTGCGATCTTGTGTCTTTATCCACATGCTCACACTATTAATTGTTGAATAAGTCTTTGGGCATGAATATGTGGTTTTGAATCTTTCACTTTGCTGAGTACACCGTGATGCCACCTTCTCGAGACAAAACATAGACACGGACTGAATGGCTTTGACATTCGTCCTAAATCGGTAGCGTTTTACCTCCGGTCGGTGAAGACCGTTATACGATATTAAATACCGTACCTGTGATTAGGTTGATTCAATTAAGAATCTCCTTGACAAGGTTTCGCGGCTGTACTAGCCGTTCTCTTTACTCGACTGTCTCTAAGCAAGACTGCGAATATAAAGAGTGAATCAATTGGATAAATATCTGCTTGATTAAAGTTGTCAATTCAAGATTCCTGGAACAAGTTTGATTCATTAAGAATCTTACCATTGTGGCTTTCCAGTTGACACAAGTTTGATTCATAAGAATCTCACAAGTCACCTACCGTAGCGCTGTTTGATGTTGACGCTAGACGGATTTCCATTCGTCACTGTGAATATTAATGAATATCACTCTGAATGTTCTGGCAAGACCATAAAGATATTTCATAGAAACCTGAAACGAGTTTTAATCAATTCAGAATCAAACCACTGTTGGTTTTCAGTTTTACACATGTTCAGTTCATAAAGAATCTTGCATATGACCTACCGCATTGCTGTTTGATGTTAACACTGGAAGGATTTACACTCATCATTGTGAATACTAAGTAGTATCACTCTGAGTGTTCTAACATTATCACAAGGATATAGTGTAGGACTCTCTTGATCTTCATCCGTGTGTCCTAACGAGATTTGATTGATCTCTTGGCTCTAGACTCTATTTGTGCACTTTTAATGGTCGGAGGCTAGAGCAGATGCCACCTATTCAATATCAACTATCTCGGAGTTAGAAAGTCAATAGAAGTCGTGTTGATCTCCGTGACAATAAAACAAACTTCTTTTGAGAGAAGCCTGAGTAGCTAGGAAAGTGTTGTGCTTCACATCACTGGGTCCATGATGAGTTGTCTTCATGATGTGTTGACCTGGTTTCTACCTAAGTTGTATGGAGGGCTAATTTGTTTAGACCCTTTATCCTTACATTTCTTTTTCATTCTTCAACCCCTTCAATGCTTACCAAGACATCATTACTAGCACCTTTTTGTGATTGTTCCAGTGCTAGCATCAATACTTAGACGACATTCAGCTACGTTCACATTCTACTCCATCTTTCCTAAGGACTTATAATGATCTATTGGATTGTCCCTGGGAAGATCCCTCTGGTTTTCGTTGAATCATAGGACTTAAACCTAACCACCCTTTTGACACCAATAACGTCATGAATTAAAGATGTTGTGGGTATTTGATCGAAACCATGAGTGCTTGAGTCTTTAGGTCACATATTTATCACACTTTCTCCCCCTATCTCTAATATATAAAATCTTTTGATATTAGAGATACCAAATTTGATTAAATATATTTTGAAAAAATAGTCTTGAAATCCTTCGGGAGAAAGATGTGTCAAACGTAGCAGGAATTTTGGAACGCTCCCCCTCAAAAATTGATCCAATGGAATTGTCATTACGAGGATTTGATCCACATTAAACTTTTGAGGATAGGAGTCGTTGAACACACAATTTTTGAAACATTTTGAATATCATTGAGAAATTCTTGAAAAAATTGTGTTCAACGCTTTTTGAAAAATCAATTCTTTTTGCGAAAAGGTTTTTCTAAAGCATAAACTTGAGTTCATAGACTTTGAATGTCTTGACGAATCCACTCAAGTGTAAGAAGATTTAACTTCTTTTGCTAAGGGTCAGAGCACGAAATCGTACACTCCCCCGTGCATATAGTTCCGGGTTGCAATTTGAAACTGATTACATGCCATTGTGTTGAGCTCAAAACGTTGAATGTTTTGTGACTAGCTCAACCCAAGATAGATTGCTCTACCCGTTGTTGGAAATATTGTCCAAAAGAGACAATTTCCTTTAGAAAAGATAGAAATGACATGTTTTGAAAAATATTTACAACTTTCATTCGAGATTTATGTACACACCCGTGTCATTATTGACCGACATTTCTAGGTACGTCCATATTATCGATACTGAAAGACATGTCGAGAAGAATATTTTGGATTATCAAAGATTTTTTAATTTTGTATTTTGCTTTTTTCATTAATATTTACAAGTAGATGTTTGATAGATGAATCAAGCAGGCTTCTTTGCCAGAATCTCCAGTTCTGCTGGAGTCAAACATCTCATACCAATTTGCCTAACAAGATACGCAAACCTCTCTTTCGAAATAGATTTTGTAAACAAGTCAGCTAATTGGTAATCAGTTCCAACAAAGTATAATTCAACAATACCCTTTTCAACTTGTTCCTTAATGAAGTGGTATCTGACATCGATGTGCTTCGTGCGAGAATTCTATACCGGATTGCAGGAGATGGCTATGGCCGACTTTGAGTCACAGTACATAGGTACTTTATCAAAGTGGAATCCATAATCCGTGAGTTGTGTTCTCATCCAAAGAACTTGAGCATAACACGCAGATAGAGACACATACTCCGCTTCGGCTGATGAAAGTGACGTGCAATCCTGCTTCTTGGAAGACCATCCCACAAGCATATCTTGACCTAGAAATTGTGCACCACCAGAAGTACTTTTACGTGTATCAAGACACCCTGCATGATCAGAATCTGAATAGGCCGTTAGAAAGAAACCAGTTTCCCTCGGATACCAGAGTCCCATGTGAATGGTATTCTTATGGTACCGAAAGATCCTTATAACCTCCTTGAGGTGCTTTTCAGTGGGTCGTGCTTGATATCGTGCACAATAACACGTAGCATGAGATATATCTGGTCGGCTTGCTGTTAAGTACATGAAGGAGCCGATCATGGAACGATATCTCGTTTGATCTATGACATCTCCCTCCAAATCAGTATCTAGGGATGTGGTTGACAATGGTGTCCCAACGGGGTCACATGAGGTCATACCATGCTTTTTGATTATCTCTTGACAATACTTAGCTTGGTTAATGAAGATACCACTTGGGGATCGGTGAACTTGAACTCCTAGAAACAATTTTAGTTCGCCCATCATAGACATTTTAAATCTGTTGTGCATTAATTTTTCAAACCATTTTGAAAGTTTTGGGTTTGTAGACCCGAAAATAATGTCATCAACATAAATCTATACAAGTAAAATGTCATCCCCATATTTGTAAGTGAACAAAGTTAGATCAATGGAACCTTTTGAGAAACCTTTGGAGACCAGAAATTTCGAGAGCTCGTCGTACCACGCCCTTGGAGCTTGCTTGAGTCCATATAGTGCTTTGTGGAGACGATACCCCTTGTCAGGATAATGAGGATTGATGAATCCTTCGGGCTGTGTGACATAGACTTCTTCCTTCAAAGGACCGTTAAGAAACGTCGTCTTTACGTCCATTTGATAGACAATGAATCCCTTATGTGCAGCATAAGCAAGAAAAATCCTGACTGCTTCCATTCGATCTACTGGTTCAAATGATTCTTCAAAATCAATACACTCTTTCTGTCCATACCCTTTAACCACTAGCCTAGATTTATTCTTGATGACCGTGTTCTCTTCATCCATCTTGTTTTTCCAGATCCATCGAAGACTTAATGGTATTACATCGTATGGTCTATTAACAAGTTCCCAGACTTTAAGTCTTTCAAATTGTTGATGTTCATCCGTCATCGATTCAATCCAAGCGTGATCAGCCATGGATTCTTTGATGTTTTTTGGTTCAGCTGAACTCATGGCGAGTGCGAACATACAAACATCGCCATCGGTGTTAAGCTGTCGTCGTGTGCGAACAGGCTGTGAAGGGTTTCCAATTACTTGAACCAAAGGATGATCTCGGGTCCAATGATGTGTTGAAGGATGTCGTTGGTAGAATGTATACATATTTGACGGATCAACATGGCGAGTAGAAGACTCTCCAGTTTCGTGTATCGGTGTACCGAATGGGTTGATAAATTCATCTTCGTCAGATAATACATTGTCTGCTTGATTTGTGTTCTCTGGAGCAATGACAGTAGTTGTGGATGTTGTAGGATCGATTGTTGAAGTGATATTCTAAGGAGGTAAATCTGCAACAACCCGTGTTGAAGTAGATGAAGTTGTATCCTTTTGTTGACGATGCTTGGTATCATCATTCTTATCATGAGTGACAGCGGAAGACTTCGATAAAACTTGTTTCTCCCCCGTGAAATATTCATCATACATTGGTCCATATAACATTTCCAACTCTTCAATTGTCGTGTTGACTGTCATATCAGCTCTAGGAACATTTTCTTGAACCAGCGTTAAACTTGACGGTTCATTGCTGTGGTCTTGAGTTCCGAGTTCCGTGCGGTTGTGAACGGAAGTCGTTTGTCGTTGTGGATCGAGACTTACGCTGTTTTGTTCAAGTGCCATTTCTTGTAATTCATCAAATCGGATGTGAATAGTTTCGACTATCAATTTTGTTCTCTTGTTGTACACTCTATATCCCTTAGACTGAGTTGCATATCCCACAAGAATACATGCATCACCTTTCTCTTTCATCTTATCAAAACATGAAGGTGTTTGAGTGAAGGTTTTCGATCATGAATTATGTGATATGGTGTCTTTTCGTGTCTTGGGATAATTAAGGAGCGGTTTTGTGTGTAGCATGCGGTTGACACAGCTTCGGCCCAAAAGTATAATGGATGTTTTGAAGCGGATAATAATGTTCGAGCAGCCTCAACTAAAGTACGGTTTCGTCTTTCAACAATGCCGTTTTGTTCGGGTGTTCGAGCAATAGATGTCTTATGTTCAATTCCTTCGTCTTCAAAATAATTTCTCATATTTGAATTCAAAAATTCTGTACCTCTGTCAGTACGAACCACTTTGACTTGAGCTTGAAGACCACGTTGTATCAGTTTAAGAAAGCTGATGAGAACTTCGGGTCTTTCATCCTTGGATCTCAAGAAGTGAGTCCATGTGTACCGTGAGTAATCATCGACAATTACCAGAATATATTTCTTTCCATTGATACTATAAACACGCATGGGACCACACAGATCCATATGGAGAAGATCTAACCGTCCTTTTGAGCTTGGTGTAGTTTTTGTCTTGAAACTACTTCGTTTAGCTTTACAAAGCTCACAAGAAGAACAAAGATGATCTTTGATGAATTTCAAACTTAGAAGGCCTCTCACAATATCTTTCATGGAAAGCAAGTTGATGGTATCAAAATTAAGATGAGATAAACGTTGATGCCATAACCATGCCTGAGTCGATTAAGCTTTAGCCATGAAGCAAATTGGAGTTGATGAAGTTGTGTCTTGTAGTGAAATTGTGTAAAGATCAGTACCCCGTGTACCGGTAAGTAAGTCATTCCCATCATAATCACGAACAAAACATGTCTTGTTTCTGAAGGCAACCTCCAAATCCACATCACGGAATTGACCTACTGAGAAAAGATTGTGATTGAGCCCTTCGACGTAGTATACCCTTTTGATCGTGATATTCCCCTGAACCAAATCTCCATATCCTAGGATCGGTGAAAATTGATCATTTCCGAATCGAACCGTACCCAGGAACTTCTCCACGAAGTTAATTAGAAGCTTGAGATTCCTCGTCATGTGCTTCGTGCATCCGGAGTCCAGTATGAAGATAATTATTTGTATCACCTGCAGAAGAGTTAGAACACGATGGAGCATTTTCTAAATTGGATACCACAGTAGTTGTGATTATAGAATCATTAGTGTCCTTAGCAACATTTAAAGGCATACTAACACTCGTTTTCACATTTTTCTGTCCTAGCTTTAGGCATCCATTTATATCCTGGAGGACATTGATTAGCAAACCACCCTTTCCAAGACTTACTAGCAGACTCATATAATTCCTTAATTCTGCTTCTAGGGTTCTTAGTGGTGGAGTCTGATGCATTACTTTTCTTAGTGGCGGTAGCACCAGAATGGTTCACTTTGCGTTTGGGTTTACTAACTCTAATAGGCATTGCAACTTGCTTCTTAGTTCTAGTATCTACGCCTTTGACTTTATTCATAGCACACATAGAATGATTAGCATTAGCACACTTTCCACACTTGACACAAACAAATTTCACATTCATAGCATTCAAATCATTCACATCATTCAAATCGTCATTACATGCGATTACAGACTTTTTATTCTTAAAAACATTCAAATTTCTAGGGTGTTCTTCTACTTCCTTCATCTTCTCTAGACTCTTGTGTTTCCAGACCTTATCATGCACTTGAGTGCGCTTAAGCTGAGGCCGACTAACACTAGTAGTAGAGACTATTCATGTAGTAGAAGACACACGAATATTAGTGTTTCTAGAAGTCTGAGTCGAGTGATTATCTTTGTTTGTGTGCTTAGTTGGCATTCTATACATCCCTGGTTTAATCACGTTATTGTGCTTAACGCTTGGTGCTATGACATTCGTCCTTATGGGTTGATTATGTGGTAACATTTCCTTTCCATCCATCTTTGGGGGCAAACATAGGTTTTGCAAACGAGGAATTTGATAAAGAAGATGGTTTTCCCAAGATAAAGGAGCTATTCACCTTAAAAGCATTGGGTTGTCTAACAACAGGTTTCTTAATGCTAGGTTCCACAACTTTGCCACCCATCTAAGCAACGAGTTTCTGCAACTCTTCTATCGCTCTTTCCCTGTCTTGTAACTGAGTGTTCAACCCTTTAATTTCAAATTCTGTTCATTCATTTCTCGAAACGTTTTGGAAAGTTTTTCTTGCAAGTTATTATCATGTGGAAAGCTACAAACATCTTTTTGCAAAGCAAGTTCAAGAGAATGACAATGTTTTTGAAGGAAATCGGTTTTGTGTTGAAGTAAGTCAAAATCCTTTTTATCAACATTTTCATTACGTTTCGAAAGCTCAATTTCAAGATGCTCACATTCTTTGATCTTATCAAGATATTTGCATTCAACATCAGAATATTCATCAATATCAGCATAAGATGTAAAATAAGCACACATAAAATCTTTAGAAACGCATTCTTGCAAGAGTAAATCATATTCATCTAAAAAATCAGACTTCTCCATTTGAAGATCATCAATGTTTTTCTCAATAGATTCAACATATTTTAAATCATCAAACATTTCACTCCGAATGAACTCCTCAAACTGAAGAACAGTTTCTTTAATTAATTCCGTATTTGGGATTAATAGTTCTTTCACAAGCAAGGTAATATCTTGAGGAATCGGGCGTTTCCACTCGTCATTTTCACGTTTTTCCCAATTGCTTTCAACAATTAGATTTAACATTATCTATGTGGTGTTTAAGAATACCTAATGTTTTCCTACTCTTGCTTTTAGATTCATCTAGAGGGAGGTAGTTCATGTATTTGTAAACATTAGATTTCTTTGGCAAGGTACTCAGGACTTGCAAAGCTAGCTTGACCCTTAAACATCGACGGAGGTGCTATCATTCTTACGGCTTGAATAGAATCATGCGTGTTATAAACAACTGTCTTCAAAAACTCGACTTGTTCTTCTAGTTTCGTTACTTTTTCGATTTCTTTATCATATCTAGTTTGGAAGTCTTGTTTTAACGCACCTACCTCTTGTTTCTGAACCTCAAGAATTTTAGCAGAATCGGTAGTGATCATAGAGAGCTTTTGTTCAAGTTCATTAACTTTGGTATTGGCAAGGTACGTTTTTTGACGTTCATCCATTAAGAAAACATTATATTGACGCTTCTCTTTGGCTAATAACTCAAGAGTTGTATTATATTTGTTTTCAAAATCGTCCTTTTGACTTTTTAACGCACTACCCTTGTACCCCTCAAGCTCCTTGGTTTTTTGAAGGAGCTCATCTCTATAGCTTTCAGTCATCTCACTCGATTTGATAAGAGCAGCTTTGCATTCTTCAAAATTTTGAGTGAGCGTAGCGTTTGCCTTCTTTAATTTCTTTTGACTCTTTTTATTTTCAGTGACATCTTTTTGTGAAGTGGCAATTAAATTATCAAGCGCAATACGTTACTCTTCATCATACTCATTTGCATGTTGATCATCCTCAGACTCATTATTGCACATGTCTGATGAATCGGGTGTGGTATTGCTATCAACCGTTTCCATCATACACGTGTCATTAATGGCATTGGGTAGATCACTATGCTCATGAATATCACCAAACACATTATATTCATCAGTAGTGTGTACCTTATCGATTGGCTTAGTGTCAAAGATAGGGCCATTGTCATCTTTAGTGAATTTGAGAACTTCTTCAACCTTTGCCATGTACGAGTAACGTGAATCGATTTCTTGATCAGAATCTTCATCATCAGTGTCCTAAAGCATTTCTCCTTCCTCATCTAACAATTTAACCCCTGCTTCCATCTTCTTGCATTGCAGCATCTTTTCCTTGTGATAGCTGGATTCTCTAACCCTTTTCAGCTTCCTGCATTCCTTTGCCATATTCCCATAAGATTGGCAATTAAAACATTGAATCCCACTTTGCTGAACCACCTACCTTCCAACAGTTTCCCTATTCCCAGTAGCAGCAACAATCCTCTGAGTATCATACTTGGCAGTTTGTCGATCATACCTTGTAGAACCCTCAACATGTGTTGGATTATGTCGATCATACCTAGAAGGACTTTCACCACGTCGACGTGTGTAATACCTTGGAGGACTCTCAACATATTGGTTCTTTGTGTTAGATGATGTTCGAAGATTCTTGTTGATGGGTTTGTATATTTTCTTGTAAGTCTTCATTATGAAAGCAATTTGTTGTTTCATCTCTCGATTCTTTTGAGCTTGGTCTTCATCACTATCTTCTTCAGATGATGATTCAGATGGTGTTGATGGTGCTCTTGGCACTTTACCTCGTGATCTTGTGGACGATGAAGACTTAGATGATGTGGAATATCGTGGTGAAGATGATGTAGTGGAGTATGGCTTAGGAGCACGAGAGTGATGATCTTGAACATGTTGAGTGGTAGTCACTAAAGCAAGTGGATTAGCCGTCTTGGCAACACGTTCAGCTCGAATCTCATTTGCTTCATTCGGAAATTGCTTCAAGATATCAAAGAGTCGATGATATGAGACCTCGTCTAACTTTTCTTGTTGTTTCACTAAAGTGACGAACCGTGTCCACTCGGGTTGAATTTGTTGAAGAAATTGAACATTGACTTGCATGGTGGAGACTTGCAGATTATTTCTTGTCATGTCATTCATCATTTTCTAAAACCTGGAGTAGTAAGAGTCAATTGATTCTTTATCCCTTGAAGTAAACTTGCCAAAATTCAAAAACAAGTTTGTTTTGACATCTTGTTTGTTGAGTGATTCTCCTTGTTGCAAGCGTTCAATAGCAGTCCACATTTCATGTGCTGTAGGGCATGCATCAACCGTGGAATAAATATCATCTCCAATTCCACTTAAAACCATATATATGGATTCCTTCTCCGCATCATGCAATGCATAATTTTCAGGTGTGAGATTGGATCTTGTTTCATCACGTTCACTTGCGGGAACTGCATCAGTAGTATCAGTGGCCGGTATGGGAGGAATTGAGATCTTCTTGAAAACATATGGTCCATGAGTAATACATTTCCTCAAGGCATCACCATTAGGTCTTGTATCAAGGTATCGTATGAAACGTGATTTCCATTCAGCATACCGACAAGGCACAAGCATTGGTGGTCTCTCTTTGTTACCCGCCACCATTATGTGGTTGTTCGTCACACGATATTCTGCAGTAGAATCCATCTCAATATTCTCTGAAATGATGAAGTGAATATGGATCTTAAATAGATGTGTTGTGATTGTTGTTGTAGTTCAAATTCCGAAAATTGTAATTTTTCTTCTGTCCGACAACAAATTCTCCAGTCCGACAAAACGGTAGACCAAAAAATTTGGTAATCGCCAAATTTTGACATCGAGCTAGAAATGTCCTAAAACTAGTATGGAAAAAATTTGAATTTACTTGACGGAAAAATTTTAACTCTTTTTTTTATAATCTTCGTGTAAACGATATTTTGAAACTAGTCTAGATGGTGGCTAAGTCTAAAAAATACTTGAACAAAATTTAGCGAAACATAGCATCGGAATCAGAATGTCCATCGGAATGTAGTATCGGAATACTGTCGGAATGTAGTATCGGAATGTCTGACGGAATGTAGTATCGGAATGCCTATCGGAATCACTGTCGGAATATGGTTGTCGGAATGTGGCTATCGGAATCCCTGTCGGAATCAGTGTCGGAATAAGACCTGTCGGAATACTGTCGGAATACACGATCGGAATAACCGTCAGAATCTTAAAACCCCTTTCCGATGGAATTCCGTCGAAATAACTGTCGGAATATGAAACCCTTTTCCGATGGAATTCCGTCGGAATAACTGTGCAGTTCCAAAGCTTTAGGTAAAAAAAGAGATTTTTTACAAGAAATACGCGATTTTAACCAACCAAAAGCAATCAAATCCCTACCACAACTACATAGGAGATGTAAATCAAGAAGTAGAGCACGGAAAGCACAAGAAAAACTTGAATCCGAGATGATTATAGGAGGAAATCACACGAACCAAGTATTATATCAACAACGAATCACAAAACTACCCCATGGCGATTGTTACCAATTGTTGTCCCAAATAATATGATGATAGATTAAGAAATGAGATGGAAAATATATGAATTTTAGAGAGAGAAAGTAGTGAGAGAAAGGGGAGAGAGAGAGAGAGATGATTAACTTGGTGAATATTAGATTAGGAGAAAATTAGAGTTACAAAATGATCATTCACCCTTCCTAACATGCTAGGAAGGGTCTTATATAGCCGGGCTTACATGTAACCATAATGGGCTATATTTTTTGGACCGGGCTTGTATTTTGGGCTTTAAGTAGCTTAAATCCAAGCCCGTGAACCACGACTATTTAACTATCTATTACAACGTTCTAATAAAAATTACAATAGAAACCTATGACCGAACATTCTTGTTTGACTCAATATTTTGAGGCTAACACAAGATTTTAATGGATGAGGACTACAAAGCCGCAATTCAAAGTCAAAGAAGGGTAAACCCCAAAATTCACGATGTCATAAAAAAGGATGTCTTAAAACTTCTTGACGCGGGAATGATTTATCCTATCTCCGATAGCCCATGGGTGAGCCCAATCCATTGTGTCCCTAAAAAGGGATGAATGACAGTTGTGCCCAATGAAAACAACGAGTTAATTCCCACTCGTGTTGTGACCAGTTGGAGGGTGTGTATTGACTACCGAAAGTTAAATGACACCACTCGTAAAGAACACTTTCCCTTGACCTTCATGGATCAAATGTTGGAGCGACTTACGGGAAATGACTTCTATTGCTTTTTAGATGGTTTTTCCGGTTACTTTCAAATCCCTATCGACCCTCGCGATCAAGAGAAAACTACGTTTACGTGTCCTTATGGAACGTTTGCTTATCGTAGAATGCCTTTCGGACTTTGCAATGCACCGGGAACGTTTGATGGCTATTTTTCATGATATGATCGAGAAGTCGATGGAAGTATTCATGGATGACTCTTTGGTGTTTGGTGATTCGTTCACGTCGTGTTTATCTAATCTCGATAAAATGTTAAAACGTTGTGAAGAAACCAACCTTGTGCTTAATTGGGAAAAATGTCATTTTATGTGTAAAAAAGGAATCGTCTTAGGGCACAAGGTCTCGAAAGCGGGGATTAAGGTCGATAAAGCTAAGATAGACATCATCTCCAAGTTACCTCATCCCAAAACCGTTAAGGGAGTTAGGAGTTTCCTAGGCCACGCGGGCTTTTATCGTCGTTTCATCAAATACTTTTCGAAAATCACTCAACCTATGACACACCTTCCCGAGAAGGATGCTCCTTTTATCTTCAATGAGGATTGTGTTAGATCTTTAGAAACTCTTAAAAGGAAACTTACTGAAGCTCCCATTCTTATTGCTCCTAATTGAGAATTACCCTTTGAAATCATGTGCGATGCAAGTGATTATGTAATAGGGGTCGTCTTAGGGCAACGTTATGAAAAGAACTTCCGTCCTATCCATTATGCTAGCAAGATGATGACCGAGGCTCAACTTAAGTACACCATAACGAAAAAGGAATTCCTTGATGTGGTTTATGCTTTTGAGAAATTCCGACCTTATCTCGTCTTGACAAAAAGCATCGTGTATACGGACCATTCGGCTATCAGGTATCTCTTAGCTAAACAATATGCTAAGCCGAGATTGCTTCGTTGGATGCTCCTCTTCCAATAATTTGATGTCACTGTGCTTGACAAAAAAGGAGCTGAGAATCTAGCGGTCGATCATCTCTCTCGCTTAGAAGATCCTCACAAAGTTGTTTTTGAGAACAAGGAAATTACCGAAACATTTCCTCTCGAGACTTTCGGTGTAGTGAATTCTAAGGAAAAAACCCTATGGTTTGCCGACATTGGAAATTACCATGCGGGGAACTTCATAATCAAGGGTATGACGACACAACAAAAGAGAAAAATCTTTTGTGACGTCAAAGTTCTATTTTTGGGACGACCCTTATCTCGTTTGTGCGGATCAACTCGTTCGACGTTGTGTCTTTGGTACCGAAGCTTCTAACATCCTTTGAGCTTGTCACGAGAGACCCACGGGTGGTCACCACAGTGCTAATCTCACGGCTAAGAAAGTGTTCGATGCCGGCTTCTTTTGGCCTACGATCTATCGTGATGCACACGCACTTGTGAAGTCGTGTAATTCTTGCCAACGCCAAGGAAAATCGTCGCAAAAGGATGAAATGCCACAAAACCTAATTCAAGTGTGTGAGATTTTCTACATTTGTGGCATTGACTTTATTGGGCCGTTCCCATCGTCTCATGGTAACAAGTATATCCTAGTCGTCGTCGACTACTTCTCTAAGTGGGTGGAAGCTAAGGCTTTACCTACGAATGATGCTCGTGTGGTAGTGAAGTTTTTGAAGCAACTATTCTCTCGGTTTGGAATCCCTCATGCTATTATAAGCGATCGTGGAACCCATTTTTGTAATGACCAATTCGAAAAGTTTTTATAGAAATATGGAGTTACACATCGTCTTTCTACGGCTTATCACCCGCAAACGAGTGGGCAAGTTGAGGTTTCAAACCGAGCTTTGAAGAGGATTTTAGAGAGGTCGATTGGAGAAAACCGTGCTTGATGGTTCGACAAACTCGATGACGGTTTATGGGCCTTTCGGACCACTTATAAGACACCTATCGGTTGTACTCCTTATAAGTTGGTTTATGGAAAGAATTGTCATTTGTCTATAGAATTGGAGCATAAGGCATATTGGGCCCTAAGCATGCAAATTATGATTTGATGACCGCGGGAGATCACCGGAAAATACAACTTAATGAATTGGATGAATTAAGAGATAATGCTTATGAAAATTCATTGATTTTTAAGGAAAAGACTAAAAATTTTCATGATTCAAAGATTTAAAAACGGGTTTTTAACGTTGGTGATCAAGTGTTAATTTTTAACTCACGTTTGAAGATATTTTTCGGGAAATTGAAATCTCGTTGGTCAGGTCCGTTCACCATAACACAAGTGTTTCCTTCCGGGAATGGACATAGGCTTAAGCACTACTTTGGTGGGTAAGTCCCATCTTTGTACGACCTCGACCAAGTCACCTTCCCCAATGATAATTAGCATTGAGGGGATCGAGTCGAGCTCATGACTCGGTAATCAAAAACGAGGTGCCTCGTGGGGGAAATCCCATGCTTATCCATTGTACATATTATCGCTTTCTAATGTAGTTAATGAGAGGGGATTTGTTCCCTTCCAACTCGTTGTCTCGTGGTTGTTTGTGAATGTGTTATCTAGATCATCATCATCGCCACGACTGAAGACTCTCGTGTTCGTTTACGTGAGCCTCGATCGTTTGCTTGAAGAGTTTTTCACGAATCCATGACATATCCTTTATTGTTCTAACAATTATCTTTTAGCATAATTCATAAACGGCTTTAGATATATTGTTGATCACCCTTTCCATGATAGATCCTAAGCATTCGACTCTTCGTCTCTTGTATAGGGGTGCTCCACCTTTAGACTCGAAACATTGAGGATAATGTTTAATTTTAGTACGGGGGGAGGCGGTGAATAGATACTTGCCTTGATACGCCCTCACATTTTCCAACTTTCAACGTTTCATTATAAATAACGCTAAAAATGGCCAAATTTTTAAATTTTTCTTAGTTTTCATAAGTGTTTGTAAGACACGAATCTATATTTTCCGATGGGTAGAATAAGTTAATTTTTGACTTGACGGGAATTTGGAGCCCTTTGCATTCCTTAACCCGCTTGAATCAAGTTTTGCTAGACTTTTATAGAGGGAACTTTATAACGCGAAAGTCTTAGCTCATACAGGTTAAGAACAAGAATTTTTCACAAGTTCCTATAATTGATCCTAGAAAGTCACTTATCAAGGGAACTTTAAAATGCACTCTCTAAACTTGAAAAAGTCTAAGAAAGTGCAAGATCCTATAGGTGGCTTGAAAACCCAAAACTTCGATTTAATATAGTCTTAATAAAGCTAATCCAAATTTGGCTTAATTTTGACTTGCATGGCTAAGTATTCACGAGTCTCTTTAATTATAGGTCTTTAAATAGTGAAGAACGAGAAGTGATAGAGTTAGACAAGTGATCATGCTAAACATAGAACATGAAAATGTTCTTTCAAAAACTCATATGTTTTTAATTGTGGCTTTTTCTCCCATAAGATCAATGCATTAGGAATAAATTAATTGCAATAAGTAAGGTCGTACGATTTGAAAGGTTACTTAGCTTCTAGCCCAAGATCGTTTAAAAGTTGCTCGTGGTTGAATAGAGTTCATAGCCAAAGCATAACTTATTGAAGCGGGACGCGAAGATTGGTGAAGATCCAAAAAGGCCCTAACAAGGCATGATAAGCTCTATTCTGTTGTTAAAGATCCAAGATGATGTGAAGAATCATTATTCCCAAATAAATATGAAGGATCGATACACACGACGAAAAGCAATTACTCCCCTAAAGATCATGGAGAAAGTTTATGAGATGGCATTTATACATGATCTCATCGTTCTTTTCGGGCTTTAAATGCAGTAAAATGTCATAAAATACCATATATATGCTTGTGTTTGTTTACTTGTGTATTTTAGGTATGGATATCGTGAAAAAGACAAAAGATCACAAGAAACAAGGAAAAACGGACACGAGAAACGAAGCCGTACAAAGAACCGGGACCTAATTCATGAATTATCCAAGATTTACCCTTGAAGACTTGAAGAAATACAAGATTGATCCTCAATGAATGAAGAAATGACACTTAAAACCCTTGTGAAATCATAATTACAAGTTTGGTCCCTAAAGTTTGTCAAAATTGCAAAAAGGTCCTTCAACTTTGAAGAAATGGCAAGATTAGTCCCTCAACTATTCAACATTGTCAATTATAGTCCCTCATGAAGGCAAACATCTATTGAAGACCTTTGAAGATCAAGAGTGTCCAAAACCAGCCCTTGAAATATCCAAAAATGACAAAAACAACCCTTAAAACCTTTTTGGAAAAGTTTGGTGGCAAAAGTGTGAAGAATGGAAGTTTGTTTGTGAAGAGAATTCGTTTTTAAGGCTGAAAATTGATAGGTGTGAAAACACCCATCCTTTTACCACTTATTTCTGGCTAAAACGAGACCAAAACACATATTTAATATCATTTGTTTGGAATTATGCGTGGTTTTTGTGTTTATTGTGTTTTCAGAGTCAACCGGATGAATATTGAAGAAAACATGGGATTGCACGGGTTTATCGAGGAAAAAGACTCAAGACGAAGTCGATTGTCCAAGAGATGCAAAAGATTTGAAGTCATTGTGCCTATCTGAAGATTTATCGAAGAATAGAGCCAAAGATGGAAGATTCATATATGTCGAAGAACTCGAGTCTATTAAACAAATGATTATAGGACGAGTTGGAATCATTCACCGACACTTCTCAAAATACAAAGCCAGAAACGTTTAATTAAAGAAACGTAAAGACTAAAGAAGAAAGAAGAAGAGAAGCCCATGAACAAAGCCCATTCACAAGCCCACAAAGCATACGCCTATAAATAGGCCTACACTTCACAACTTAGCTAGTTTGAAGTTTTCATTTTTTTCATTTTCTCTAGTTTTAGAGAGAGAAAGTTCTTAACTTTCTCTCACTAAGAATTTTCTTTTCTCCATTTTTACATTTCAAGTTTTAAGCTTTTGTATTTTGGATTTCATTAATCTAATTCAAGTTAAGCTTTTTAGTTCTTTAATCTGCTTCTTCATTTCTTAGTTTTCCTTAATCAATTTATCCGATTGTTTCATTTCATACGGTTTGGGTGAATTGATGAGTTCGTGATTGAAGGTTAATCCTTCTCGTGCCAACTTAAGCTAATACACGTATAAGCTATAAGCCCTTGATCCTTATTGGCTTATTCGATTGAATTGGCTTATTTAAGTTTAAGTTTTCTTAAAAGTCATATAGTTCTTTAATCCGTTTTATTAAAGTTCGATTGTTTCAGATTGTAAAGGCTGGAATTTTTGCTTATTACTCTTTTAAAAAGTTTGAAAATGCTTATTGGTTACTACTTATTTGCTTAAGCTTAATTTCCTTATCGGACGCCTTTTCCATCGTAAGAGGGTTTTACCTGGCTACGATCGCTTCGAGTGCGACCCATTCCTCTTTCCCTGGTACGATCCACGCCCACGATCACTTGTCCTTGCTTCGATCACATCGAGTGCGATCTGTTGTTACGATCTGGAACCACGATCGCGTTGCGATCTGTTAGTAAGATCGTCCCCTCCCATCGTACTGGAGAGTACGATCCATCCCTTTTCGTATCATCGCATTGAGTGCGATCGGACTACTGTTTGAGTACGATCCATTGTGTTATTTTGGATACGATCGTGTTGCATCTGGACTATTGTTTGAGTACGATCGCGTTACGATGGCACTCAGATCTGTGTTTTGTTTTTGCTTAATTTTTCAAATCCAGTTTTTCCCGCTCTTTTACTTAGTTTATTTCAAACTTGTTTTTAAGTTTTTGAATTGTCAAGTTTTAATTTCCAAGGTTGCACGCTCTTATTTGTAATTTAATTTTAAGACTTCTATTTTTCTCAACGACAATTTTAATTACCTGCATTTAGTTTAAAATTCAGATAAACGAAACCAAACCCCCTATTTGTAACCAAGAACAATCATTCCACTTTGAGCTGTGATCAATTCGAGGAGATTCCGAGAATTTAATATGAACCCCAATGAAAATCAATCTATCAAATGGCGCCGCTGCCGGCTCTTCTCGTTAAGATTAACAGTTTTTTGTGAGAACTTGGATTTTGGGATCCGTTCACCCTAAACATTAATTTTTTTATAAAATTTTCAAAAATCCTAAAAATTAAAAAACCATAAAAACCAAAAATATTTCTTGCTTGCTTTGTTAGTTCTTTTGCAGGTGCATGCGTACACGATCAACGTCTTATCAAGAGCCCGAGCCTCTCGAAGACTTAGACATGGCCGATGTACAAAACAACAACAATAACCCACCTCAAAACAATAACAAAAATAACAATCCACCTCTCAACAACAATAATAACAACAACAATGAGCCTCTACCAGACAATCACCCGATGATTGAACTTCTGCAAGCACATGTAGACGGCAACAATGATCCAATTGTCATACCTGCGATTGCAGCCAACAACTTTGAGCTCAAATCCGGCTTTATCCAGATGGTCTCCGCTCAAACATTCTTGGGGCGTACCATTGATGATCCACATGACCACATCAAAAGGTTCTTGCAACTAATGAATACGGTCAAATTCAATGGTGTTCCACAAGAGGTAATCCGTTTGCAACTTTTTCCTTTCTCCTTAGAGGGACAAGCCTAACAAGGTATGAGGATAAATAGATCCAAGTCTGAAAAGGAGGCGGATCGTTGTATCTCAAAATCCCAATTAGCGATTGAAGAAATAATCATGAAGTCGTGGTCAACAAAGTTGGAGTACCCCTCAAAAGTCTCCAAGTGAAGAAACTCTATTAACGATGAGAAGACCATGATCTCAAGCACGTCTCTCAAGATATGAAGTATGAAGTACATGCCAAATATCGGCCCGAGAAAGGTCTCAAATGGTGATCGTAGTTATGCCAAGATATGAACTTTTTTATATCTTGAGAAGCAGTTTTAAGAGATTTTGTCCTTTAGCTAACTATTGATCAAATCATCCTACTTTGCTTTCAGCCTAAATAAACTATCGAAATAAGTCCAAAAATGCATATTCATGATCATTCTAAGACAAAAATAAAATATAAGAGATACACCTAGGAATAAGGGAGTTTAAGCATATAATTAAGCCATGTGTGTAAGTGTTTGATTTGATAACTTATAATAACAATGATCTCGTTTTTAAGCTTAGTTTGGGGAACGTGAAACTTGAGGGTAATGAATCGTCGCAGCACCGAAGCCCTAATGTAAGTCTTAGATCTCTTTGCAAGTTATTTCCACGTAGCTATTTTCTATCCTTTTGTTTACTTTAAAGTTTTAATCTCTCGTAGTACTTTAATTTTTGTTTAGTACGTTAATAAGGCCAAGGTTGATTGATTATGAGAAAAGTGTAAATTTGCTTTGTCACTAAGCATTGCATGAGGACATGACAATGGTTAAGTGTAGGGGATTTGATAGGTGTAAAAACACCCATCCTTTTACCACTTATTTCCGGCTAAAACGAGACCAAAACACGTATTTAATATCATTTGTTTGGAATTATGCGTGGTTTTTGTGTTTATTGTGTTTTCAGAATCAACCGGATGAATATTGAAGAAAACATGGGATTGCACGGTTTATCGAGGAAAAAGACTCAAGACGAAGTCTATTGTCCAAGAGATGCAAAATATTTGAAGTCATTGTGCCTATCTGAAGATTTATCGAAGAATAGAGCCAAAGATGGAAGATTCATATATGTCGAAGAACTCGAGTCTATTAAACAAATGATTATAGGACGAGTTGGAATCATTCACCGACACTTCTCAAAATCCAAACCCGGAAACGTTTAATTAAAGAAACGTAAAGACTAAAGAAGAAAGAAGAAGAGAAGACCATGAACAAAGCCCATTCACAAGCCCACAAAGCATACGCCTATAAATAGGCCTACACTTCACAACTTAGCTAGTTTGAAGTTTTCATTTTTTTCATTTTCTCTAGTTTTAGAGAGAGAAAGTTCTTAACTTTCTCTCACTAAGATTTTTCTTTTCTCCATTTTTACATTTCAAGTTTTAAGCTTTTGTATTTTGGATTTCATTAATCTAATTCAAGTTAAGCTTTTTAGTTCTTTAATCTCCTTCTTCATTTCTTAGTTTTCTTTAATCAATTGATCCGATTGTTTCATTTCATACGGTTTGGGTGAATTGATGAGTTCGTGATTGAAGGTTAATCCTTCTCGTTCCTACTTAAGCTAATACAGGTATAAGCTATAAGCCCTTGATGCTTATTGGCTTATTCGATTGAATTGGCTTATTTAAGTTTAAGTTTTCTTAAAAGTCATATAGTTCTTTAATCCGTTTTATTAAAGTTCGATTGTTTCAGATTGTAAAGGTTGGAATTTTTGCTTATTACTCTTTTAAAAAGTTTGAAAATGCTTATTGGTTACTGCTTATTTTCTTAAGCTTAATTTCCTTATCGGACGCCTTTTCCATCGTAAGAGGGTTTTACCTGGCTACGATCGCTTCGAGTGCGATGCATTCCTCTTTCCCTGGTACGATCCACGCCCACGATCACTTTTTGCGATCTGGGGTGCAATCGGGTCTCTTGTCCTTGCTTCGATCGCATCGAGTGCGATCGGTTGTTACGATCGGGAACCACGATCGCGTTGCGATCTGTTAGTAAGATCGTCCCCTCCCATCGTACTGGAGAGTACGATCCATCCCTTTTGGTATCATCGCATTGAGTGCGATCGGACTACTGTTTGAGTACGATCCATTGTGTTATTTTGGATACGATCGCGTTGCGATCTGGACTATTGTTTGAGTACGATCGCGTTACGATCGGACTCAGATCTGTGTTTTGTTTTTGCTTAATTTTTCAAATCTAGTTTTTCCCACTCTTTTACTTAGTTTATTTCAAACTTGTTTTTATGTTTTTGAATTATCAAGTTTTAATTTCCAAGGTTGCACGCTCTTATTTGTAGTTTAATTTTAAGACTTCTATTTTTCTCAACGACAATTTTAATTACTTGCATTTAGTTTAAAATTCAGATAAACGAAACCAAACCCCCTATTTGTAACCAAGAACAATCATTCCACTTTGAGTTGTGATCAATTCGAGGAGATTCCGAGAATTTAATCTGAACCCCAATGAAAATCAATCTATCAAAAATCTTATTATACATATTTTCCCAAAGAACAAGGACCAAAGCTGCCTATTTAGAAGTTTAAACTCCTAAACACGCGCCAAACAATAACCTTCCCCTAAAAACGGATCAAAAGAAGTTACTGTAGCACGCATGAACCCAGAAATTACTTTTTACCAACAAAAGGTAAATTGCAATTAGTTGTTCCCCCGTGTGATTCACACATGCAGAAACCTATCCCAACATTAAATCCCTCTTCTCCAGTCACCAATGGACCCCACACCCCAAACCGTTACCCCATCACATCACACCCTCTTCTCCAACTAAGGACACGTGTCAAGATCAACAACTTAGACTCTCTACCTTAACTAGCAAGCTAAAATGAACAGTTTTGATCATTTTGGACAGCTCACCAACAACAAACGGCATCAAGCACTCAAGGATAATTTAGTAAATCTACATCTAGGGTTTATGAATAGTGTTATGTTAGCATTTACCTATAAAAGGAGACCTCAACCTGTGAGAGTCTCTTTGTTCAAGATTTTGGCTATAATCTTTGTAATTCCTTTTTATTTAAATAAAATTTGAATTTCCATAAATTTGAGAAATGTCTTTTGTGTTTATTAAAAGTTGGTGTTTGAATAGCTGAAATCTGTGTTCCATTTGATCTTTTAGACCTTCCTTAATCTTGTGGTTAAGGCACGTCTATGTTTATAAGGTTTTCAAAGGTTCAAAAACCTTGAAATCCTTGTTACTGTTTTGGTTATTCTCTTGTACTAACCCTTAGCCAAAGGCCTTAAGCTCCTTCAAGCTTGTTGACACCAAGCCTGAGAAGAGTTTTAAGCTCTTGGTTGAGTTGTTTGCTCATTTGTGTTGAAGAAATATCATAATCAAAACCTTGTTCTACTTTGAACATCAGCAGGTTTTGATCTTCCTTTTTGAAGAACCTTGGTCTTGTTCTAGCTGTTGAACAAGGTCCAAGGAGCATATCTGGTCCTCCTAGGATGTTGTGGAGGACAGGTATAATCCCTTGTTTAAGTTTCCCCTAAAAATTTCATGTTATTACCTGTTTTTTATTTTGTGCTTTAGTTTTGTGTTCTTGTGTTTATGGTTGTGATTTTTGTGTTTGAATCTATTAGTTGTCACCTAGGAAGTGTTTTTAAATCATAAAATCAGTAGGTTATTAGTTGAAATCACAAGTTGCTTTGAAAAGTGGTGGATTAAGGGTTGTTTGGGTTAACAACCTGTTTTGGATTTGTGTTATTTTGAGGTTGTGCTTTGTGGTGCTTTGTGTTGGAACATATCTCATAAGTGCTAAGTGATATTTATCTGCAAGCTTTATGCATATAAACACCTAGAATCAACAATTGTAAACTTGTTGAAATTGGTTGTGGTTTAAGGGACACCTAGTTTTAATCATAGACTAGGGCTAAAAAGTGATTAAACCTAGTTAGTTACACCAGGGAAGTAGGATGTGAGTGTTGAAATTGGATCTTTGGTCATTCATATCAGCAAAGTGTGCTATTGTTCTTGAAGTTCATATCAGCAAGTGTAATCTGCTTTGATCTTGTTCCATACTTTGATTCAGTGATTGATTTAAGTTTGTTTGTGCTTAATAACAGTTTACATAGCTTGTATATGCATCTGGTTGAATTTGGAGTGCTTATTCTTGCTTAAACTGCTTAAGTGTTCATAACTACTTAATATCCATGTCTATGCTAGATCTGAGCATTGTTTGACTTTTCTGTGCTAATTGGTGATACTGAAGTGTGTTTTTGTGCTTGATTGTGACTCCTTGTGATTAACTGATCACTTGGGTGCCCTTGTCTTCCAATAAAACATACAGAATCTCTCTAAAAAGCCAAGTAAAAAAGTCAAAGCAGTGGGAACTCCTTTCCCCTGCTACTAGCCACTGCTAGTGTAATTTTGTGTTCAGCTTATCAATAAGCTATTCTAGCTTATTTTAACCAGCAACAACTTGGATTTTGTAATAGGTGCTCATTAATTGACCCATTTGTTCATACTGGAGCAATTGGTGGGTTGACTTTAGGGTTTGACTAGAGAACCAACTTAATTGACTTTTTCATAAGTGCTTATTGGCTTATTCCAGCTTATTGGTTTTGCTTATTGGATTTTGGTTGATTGATTTGGCTTTTTGAAGTCATTTGTAACCTTTTTCAAGTTGAATCAAGTCCTGAGGTGCCCTAGATCTCAAACCCGACTATTTTGTCTTTTAGTAGATTTGTACTTGGCTTATTTCTGGCTTTTTGATTGTGCTTTTTCAAAATTTCATTTTACAGATCTCTTTAGTATCCCAAAAGAAGGTTGTGTGTCAAATTAGAGCTTATGGCATTGGCTTATTGCTTAATGGGCTTATTGGCCCAATAAGGATAAGCTGTGATAAACTCACTTTCAGCTTTTGGGCCTTCAGAGTTTTGTGTTTAGAATTGAATTTTGAGTCAGATAGTGCTTTTCCAAGTCATTTGGGCTTATTTTGACTATTTGGGCTAAAAAGCCCATTAAGGTGGACTGTTTTTGCTTTTAACCAATTTGGGGGCCCATTAGGGGTAATTTGGTAATTTCACTTTCATTTTCTGATTATTTAGGTTAAAATAAACTAGCTTGCAAGTTTTTATAATTTTTTATAATTTTTGGATTTTTAATATTATTTTAATATTATTTTATTATTATTATTCAAATTTCACATTTTTGCACTTTTTATACTTTTCTTAGCTTAAATACATTAAAATAGGATTTTTGCAACTCTTAGATTAATTTTATCATTCTTAGATTAATTTTTATAATTATTTAAGTTTTAATAGTTTTTAAATCATTTTAAATAGTTCTAATTAGTTTAAAATTTTATAAAAATAGTTTTTAATCTTTTTAGGTCATTTTAGAGGTTTACCAATTGAAAAATCTTTATTTAGGCTTTTTATAATTAATTTTATTTTTAGGGCTTTAATTAGCATTTAAAAATTAATATTTAATTAATTAAAAGGTTTGAAAAAGTTTTGATCATTGGTAAACTCTTAGAATTAATTTTGGTTAATTTTTGGTAATTTTTAGAATTAATTTTTATTTTTACTCATTTTACGGTTTTACGTGTAGTCGTAGTAGTAATTAATTTCACGTCTTCGTCATCCTCTTTTCTCATCCCCTTCTAAGCAATATTAATCACAAATCTTGCTACATTTTAGTCACACACATATACCTCCTTGGGAAGCGAACTTTCACTTCATTAGGGTCATTTGTACACGGTTTTCCTAAACCGTCGTGTTTAATACTTTCCCTATTTACCTCCTTTTCCTAAAGGTGTGGTAAAACACTGCAATCAATTTTGGCGCCGCTGCCGGGGAGGTGTGTCGTGATTAATTTGTCTTGTTGTTTTTAATATTAACCATAAATAGTATTTGTATTAGTATAAATCTACTAATACGTATTATCGGTTTTTTGGTTTTTCTTGTGAAATTATTATTACTATATTGTATTAAGTATCACAATCAATACAAAATATCTCCAAAAGTGTGAAAACACAACCTTAATTGGGATTTGATCTCCTAATTATTGTATTCGAATCTCAAACAAAAAGAAAAAGGCAAAAATAGATAAATACTTTCGTGAAGCTCGATTTTGAAAAATACGAACTATAAGGTGGGTATAAGGCGGGTATTATAAAATATACCCTATGGAAAAAGGCTCTTAAGTGCTTCGCGCCGCCTCGTTTCCCCGCTTGCTTGTGAGTATTTTGAGATTGAAGGCTAATCGAGGGTTTTGTCGCCCAAAGTATTATTACGTATAATATATTTGCTTGGTTTCTTTGTGATTAAACCCTCTTGAACAATTTGGTTTTCACCAAAGTTCTAAAGTCATTCGAAGGCGTTCACTCCACGTGATCGTTTTCATTCCTTTGAGGCTTCTTTAATCAAGAGTTTGATTCGAGGAGAGATTTGGTAGATTGTTGTCTACGAAGATACACTAAAATCCAAAAAAATCTAAACACAATCAAAAACACAAAAAAATAAGATTCAAAATTCACAAAACACCCAAAAAGAATCTTCTTTGCTCACCTCCTATTCTTCGTGAAGTTTATGATCACTCATAATCAAGCAAAAAGAGCTCGTAAACGTCTTCAAAAGCAAGCAAATCGAGAGACATTGATTGAAGAACAAACTCCAATTGTTGAACCTATTATAGAACAAGACGTCGTCATGGCTAATCATACTATGATGGAGTTGCTACAAGCACCCACCGAGGGTTTTGGAGAGGCCATTGTGATTCCCGCTATCCTTGCGGAGAATTTCGAGATTAAGACGGGTTTAATGTCTATGTTGCAAGTAAATAAGTTTAGAGGTCATGAGAAAGACAACCCGCATTACCTAATAACGAATTTTAATCGTCTCACCGCAACTAGCAAGTTTAAGAATGTTCCACATGACGCCATTAAGATGATGTTGTTTCCATACTCGTTAGATGGACCCGCTAAAATTTGGCTTGAGAAAGAACCGCCAAATTCAATTTTGACATGGGGTGATCTCGTTTCTAAGTTTGTGAACAAATGTTTTCCACCATCTAAAACAACACATTTGAAAAATGAGATTTCAAGATTTATACAACGAAATAATGAAAGTTTTTCAATGGCATGGGAAAGATTTAAAGAAATGTTACATGAATGTCCACACCATGATTTTTCGGAATTGCATCAAGTTGATACTTTTTATAATGGGCTTAATGATCATGAACGAGATTACGTGAATGCCGCCGCGGGTGGTAATTTTTTGTGCAAAACGACCGATGAAGCTTTAAAGATCATCAAGAATAGATCTAAGGTTTATAGTCCTCGTAACACACCGAGTGTTGCCAATTTGGGCTCGTCATCATCGTCATCGTCTCGTAGCATTAATGCCTTACATGATGAAGCTAATGAGGAAAATCGGTTTTTCGATAGATTTGCTAATCTTATGACTCATTGGAAAGCTCAAGAGGCTTTGAATTCCGCTTCGGTTAAAGCGGTTGAAAAGAGTTGTTTGTCTTGTGGTGGAGCACATGATCTTTCCGAGTGCATTACCGCCGGTGGTAACACTTCGAGTGCTTATGTAGCAACGGGAACTTACAACCAAAACGGCCAAGGTTCCCGCCCAAATCAAGCTCCACCAAATCAAAATGCTAATAGCTATCGAAACAACAACCAAGGTGGTAATTATCAAGGAAATTCACGTAACTACAACAAGGGGAATTATCAAAGTGGGAATGGACAAGTCACTAATCAAAACCAAAACCTTGATTTTCAAAACACTACACAAGGTTTTCAAAATGCTCACACTAAAAATCTTCAAGGATAATTTTTGGATTATGCTAAAGCAAATGATGCTAAGTTTGATAACATGCAACGTGAGATGATTAGCCTATGATCCGAGTTGAAAAACGAGCTTAAAAACGAACTTGCTAATGAACTTAAAACTCATGCAAATAAAATGGAAGGAAATGTCCAACGTCTTCAACAAAATCAACAAAAGATGGAACAAGGACAACATGAGGTTAAGCAAGAATTGTTAAAAGCAAATTTAAGGCAATCAAAATTTGAGGACCGTATGGCAAAAATGTTTGAAGTAATCATGTGTAAACCCTCTTCCTCAGGTGGTCTTCCTAGTGATACCATTGCAAACCCGAAGGGATAAATGAATGTTATTACTACACGAAGTGGTAAAACTTCCAAGGAACCAATCTCTCGTCCAAGTACTTCTACAGAGAAGGAAGTCGAGAAAGAGCCCGAGGTGATGGTCGAAAAGGAGCATATTACAATCCCACGAAGTACCGCTCATACCACACCTACGGTTGAACCAATACCAATCATGGAACCCGAGATTCCAAGGCCGTTGCCTAATGTCCAACCCACACCACCCTTTCCTTACCCTTCGAGACGAAACAAGGAGAAATTGCAAGAACGTAACAAACAACAAATCGAGCTTTTTATAAAAATGTTTCAACAAGTGCATTTTGATGTGATTTTAGCCGACGCGTTGTTATATATGCCTCGTTTCGCTTCCACTTTTAAAAGTATGATGAGCGATAAGGAAAAGCTTTCAAAGCTTGCTAATTGTTCTTCGGTTTATCTTAACCGCATACCGGAAAAAGTTGGTGACCCCGGAAAGTTTCTCATTCCTTGTGACATACAAGATATGAAAGAATGCCTCGCCTTGGCCGATGTTGGTGCGAGCATTAATTTGATGCCATTTTCCATTTGGAAATCGCTTTCGCTTCCGGCTCTTACTCCTTCGAACATGTCTATCGAGATGGCCGATCATTTTACAATTTTAGCATGTGGAGTAGCTGAAGATGTTTTCGTGCAAGTGGGGAAGTTCTACTATCCCGTTGATTTTATAGTAGTTGACATCCCCGCGGATCCTCAAGTTCCTCTAATTTAAGGTCGTCCATTTATAGACACCTCGAGATCACTTATAGACGTTCATGCAAGAACTATCACTTTGAGATTCAACGAAGAGGAACTTGTTATAAACGCTACTCAAAACTCAAAACATTTTCATGTTTATGCAATCGCTACCATCAATCACATTGACTTAGTTGATGTGGTTTGTGATGAGTTTTCACAAGAAGTGTTAGGTTTTTCCGATAGCTCGTCAAGTGGCAATCCCACTATTTTGGATCCGATTCTTGCTAATTCTACACCAAATCTCACTCCATTCCAAGGAGGCGATTTTACTTCAAATGAAATCGACAATGAAGATGAGGTGTTGATTAGTGATGATACTTCTATTACACCATTTCTTCCGCCGATGGAAGTTATGAGTGTTGAACCAAAATCTTCAATCGAGGAACCACCTATCCTTGAATTGAAAGATCTTTCTTCTCACCTTGAATACGCATTATTGGAAGGTGATGACAAGTTGCCGGTTATTATTGGAAGAGGTCTTGCTAATGATGAAAAAACCGAGCTCTTGAAAGTTCTTAAAGCTCATAAAGGGGCAATTGCGTGGAAAATTTCCGACATTAAGGGTATTGACCCAAAATTTTGTACTCACAAGATTTTAATGAAGGAGGAATACAAAACCGCAATTCAAAGTCAAAGAAGGGTAAACCCTAAAATTCACGACGTCATAAAAAAGGAAGTGTTGAAACTCCTTGAAGCGAGAATGATTTATCCTATCTTCGATAGCCCATGGGTGAGCCCAATCCATTGTGTCCCTACAAAGGGAGGAATGACCGTTGTGCCTAATGAAAACAACGAGTTAATTCCCACTCGTGTTGTGACCGGTTGGAGGGTGTGTATTGACTACCGAAAGTTAAATGACGCCACTCGTAAAGACCACTTTCCTTTGCCCTTCATGGATCAAATGTTGGAGCGACTCGCGGGAAATGAATTCTATTGCTTTTTAGATGGTTTTTCCGGTTACTTTCAAATCCCTATCGACCCTCGTGATCAAGAAAAGACTATGTTTACGTGTCCTTATGGAACGTTTGCTTATCGTAGGATGCCTTTCGGACTTTGTAATGCACCGGGTACATTTCAACGGTGTATGATTGCAATTTTTCACGATATAATCGAGAAGTTGATGGAAGTGTTTATGGATGACTTTTTGGTGTTTGGGAATTCGTTCACTTCGTGTTTATCTAATTTCGAGCAAATGTTAAAACGTTGTGAAGAAACCAATCTTGTGCTTAATTGGGAAAAATGTCATTTCATGTGTAAACAAGGAATCGTCTTAGGACATAAGGTCTCGAAAGCGGGAATTGAGGTCGATAAAGCTAAGGTAGACGTTATCGCCAAGTTACCTCATCCCAAAACCGTTAGGAGTTAGGAGTTTCCTAGGCCACGTATCGTCGTTTCATCAAAGACTTTTCGAAAATCTCTCGACCTATGACACACCTTCTCGAGAAGGATGCTCCTTTTAATTTCAATGAGGATTGTGTTAGAGCTTTCGAAACTCTTAAAAGGAAACTTACCGAAGCTCCCATTCTTGTTGCTCCTAATTGGGAATTACCCTTTGAAATCGATGCAAGTGATTATGCTATAGGGGCCGTCTTAGGGCAACGTTATGAAAAGCATTTCCGTCCTATCCACTATGCTAGTAAGACGATGATCGAGGCTCAATTAAAGTACACCACAACGGAAAAGGAATTCCTTGTCGTGGTCTATGCTTTTGAGAAATTCTGACCTTATCTCGTCTTAACTAAAAGCATCGTGTATACCAACCATTCGGCTATCAAGTATCTCTTAGCTAAGCAAGATGCTAAGCCGAGATTGCTTCATTGGATGCTCCTCCTCCAAGAATTTGATGTTACCGTGCTTGACAAAAAAGGAGCCGAGAATCTTGCGGCCGATCATCTCTCTCGTCTAGAAGATCCTCACAAAGATGTTTTTGAGAACAAGGAAATCACCGAAACATTTCCTCTCGAGACTCTCGGTGTAGTGAATTGTAAGGACAACACCCCATGGTTTGCCGACATTGCAAATTACCATACGGGCAATTTCATAATCAAGGGTATGACGACACAACAAAAGAGAAAATTCTTTCGTGACGTCAAGTTCTATTTTTGGGAGGAATCTTATCTCTTTCGGGTTTGTGCGGATCAACTCGTTCGACGTTGTGTTTTTGGTGCCGAAGCTTCTAATATCCTTAGAGCTTGTCACAAGGGACCCACAGGTGGTCATCACGGTGCTAATCTCGCGGCTAAGAAAGTGTTCGATGCCGGCTTCTTTTGGCCTTCTATCTATAGTGATGCACACGCACTTGTGAAGTCGTGTGATTCGTGCCAACGTCTAGGAAAATCATCTCAACGTGATGAAATGCCGCAAAACATAATTCAACTGTGTGAGATTTTCGACATTTGGGGCATAGACTTTATGGGGCCGTTCCCATCATCTCATGGTAACAAGTATATCCTCGTCGCGGTGGACTACCTTTCTAAGTGGGTGGAAGCTAAGGCTTTACCTACTAATGATTCTCGTGTGGTAGTGAAGTTTTTGAAGCAACTATTCTCTCGGTTCGGAACCCCTCGTGCTATTATAAGCGATCGTGGAACCCATTTTTGTAATGATTAATTCGAGAAGGTAGTAAAGAAATATGGAGTTACTCATCGACTTTCTACGGTTATTCACCCGCAAACGAGTGGGTAAGTCGAGGTTTCGAACCGAGTTTTGAAGAGGATTTTAGAGAGGTCGATTGGAGAAAACCGTGCTTCGTGGTCCGACAAACTCGATGACGCTTTATGGGCCTTTAGGACCGCTTATAAAACACCTATCGGTTGCACTCCTTATAAGTTAGTCTATGGGAAGAATTGTCATTTTCCCATTGAATTGGAGCACAAGGCATATTGGGCCCTTAAGCATGCAAACTTTGACTTAAAGACCGCGGGAGATCACCGGAAAATACAATTGAATGAATTGGATGAACTAAGAGACAATGCTTATGAAAATTCATTGATTTTCAAAGAGAAGACTAAAATGTTTCATGATGCAAAAATTAAAAACCGGGTTTTTAACGTTGGTGATCAAGTGTTACTTTTTAACTCTAGACTTAAGATATTTTCCGGGAAATTGAAATCTCGTTGGTTGGGTCCTTTCACCGTTACACAAGTGTTTCCTTATGGGACCATCGAGCTAGCTCAAGATGATGGTCCTAACTTCAAGGTGAATGGACATAGGCTTAAGCACTACTTTGGTGGGGAAATTCCTTCAATGGTTGACCTCGACCAAGTCACCTTCCCCAATGATAATTAGCATTGAGGGGATCGAGTCGATCTCATGACTCGGTAATTAAAAACGAGGTGCCTCGTGGGGGAGATCCCATGCTTATCCTTTTATGCTTACTAATAACTAAGTAGAGGGGATTTGTGCCCTTCTAACTCATTGTCTCGTGGTTGTTTGTGATTGTGCTAGCTAGATCATTATCATCAACGATTGAAGACTCTCGTGTTCGTTTATGGGAGCCTCCATCATTTGCTTGAAGAAGTTTTTCACGAATCCATGACATATCCTTTATTGTTCTAACAATTATCTTTTATCATACTTAATAAACGGCTTTAGATATGTTGTTGATCACCCTTTCCATGCTAGATCCTAAGCATTCGATTCTTCATCTCTAATATGGGGGTGCTACACCTTTAGACTTGAAACATTGAGGACAATGTTTATTTTTAGTATGGGGGGGGGGAGTGAATAGATACTTTCTTTGCTACGCCCTCACGTTTTCCAACTTTCAATGTTTTGTTTTTGTTGCTAATAAGGCTAAAAATGGCCAAATTTTAAAAATTTTCTTAGTTTTCATAAGTGTTTTTGAGACACGAATGTATATTTTCCGATGGGTAGAATAAGAGCTAATTTTTGACTTGATGGGCATTTGGAGCCATTTACATTCCTTAAGTCGCTCAATTTAAGTTTTGCTAGACTTTTATATAGGGAACTTTAGAACGAGAAAGTCTTAGCTCATTCGGGTTAAGAACAAGAACTTTTCGCAAGTTCCTATAATTGATCCTAGAAGGTCACTTATCAAGGAAACTATAAAATGCATTCTCTAAACTTGAAAAAGTCCAAGAAATTGCAAGGTCCTATAGGTGGCTTGAAAACCCAAAACTTTGATTTGATATAGTCTTAATGAAAGCTAATCCAAATTTGGCTTAATTTTTACTTGCATGGCTAAGTATTCACGAGTCTCTTTAATTAGAGGTCTTTATATAGTGAAGAACGAGAAGTGATAGAGTTAGACAAGTGATCATGATAAACGTAGAACATGAAAATGTTCTTTCAAAAACTCATATGTTTTTAATTGTGCCTTTTTCTTCCCATAAGATCAATGCATTAGGAATAAAAATAATTGCAATAAGTAAGGTCGTACGATTTGAAAGGTTACTTAGCCTCTAGCGCAAGATCGTTTAAAAGTTGCTCGGGGTTGAATTGAGTTCATAGCCAAAGCATAACTTATTGAAGCGGGACGCGAAGATTGGTGAAGATCCAAAAAGGCCCTAACAAGGCATGAGGAGCTATATTTTGTTGCTAAATATCCAAGATGATGTGAAGTATCATTATTCCTAAATCAATATGAAGGATCGAGACACACGACGAAAAGCAATTACTCCCCTAAAGATCATGGAGAAAGTCTATCCAAAAAGACCCTAACAAGGTATGAGGATAAATATATCCAAGTCCGAAAAGGAGGCGGATCGTTGTATATCAAAGTCCAAAATAAAGATTGAATAAAAATGATGAAGTCGTGGTCCAAATATGAAGAATCTCTCAAAAACGTCAAGTGAAGAAATTCCAAATATATGAAGAGAATACCATAATTTCAAGAACGTCTTCCCAAGATTTGAAGTATGAAGTACATGCCAAATATCGGTCCGAGAAAGGTCTGAAATAGTGAAACGAGTTATGCCAAGATATGAACTTAAGGAGATACACGAGAAGCCGTTTTAAAATAATTTGTCCTTCGGCTAACTATCGATTAAATCGTGCTACTTTGCTTTCGGACTAATAACTACTCAAATAAGTCAATATGAATCACTTGTGATCCATGACAATCAGTTAAAAAATGCTAGTAACCAATTTCCTTTTATAATAACTAGGATTGTGGGGAGAAAAAGTATTACACAATTTGGACGTATGAGTAGTGTTATCATTGTGACTTGTACCAACAATGATCTCGTTTTTGCACTTAGCATGGAATGTATGACAATCAAGGATGACGAAGTTTACTCTAAGGGACATTTACTTGTTTCTATTCTTTAACCCTAAAAGTCACATTCGTGATGAAAATCATACATTATGTCTTTACACATCTTCGTAGTATTATTGCAAGTCTTTTACTCTTTAATAAAGGTTAATAAAATTGAATTTTTGTGATGCTTAGATACTTTATTCTAGCATTGCGTGAGGGCACGACAATGGCTTAGTATGGGGGAGTGAAGAGATGGCATTTATACATGATCTCATCGTTCTTTTCGGGCTTTAAATGCATTAAAATGTCATAAAATACCATATAAATGCTTGTGTTTGTTTACTTGTGTATTTTAGGTATGGATATCGTGAAAAAGACAAAAGATCATAAGAAACAAGGAAAAACAGACACGAGAAATGAAGCCGTACAAAGAACCGGGCCCTAATTCATGAATTATCCAAGATTTACCCTTGAAGACTTGAAGAAATACAAGATTGATCCTCAAGGAATGAATAAATGACACTTAAAACCCTTGTGAAATCATAGTTACAAGTTTGGTTCCTTAAGTTTGTCAAAATTGCAAAAAGCTCTTTTAACTTTGAAGAAATGGCAAGATTAGTCCCTCAACTATTCAACATTGTCCATTATAGTCCCTCATGAAGGCAAACATCTATTGAAGACCTTTGAAGATCAAGAGTGTCCAAAACCAGCCCTTGAAATATCCAAAAATGACAAAAACAACCCTTAAAACCTTTTTGGAAAAGTTTGGTGGCAAAAGTGTGAAGAATGGAAGTTTGTTTGTGAAGAGAATTCGTTTTTAACGTTGAAAATCTTATTATACATATTTTCCCAAAGAACAAGGACCAAAGCTGCCTATTTAGAAGTTTAAGCTCCTAAACACGCGCCAAACAATAACCTTCCCCTAAAAACGGATCAAAAGAAGTTATTGTAGCACGCATGAACCCATAAATTACTTTTTACCAACAAAGGGTAAATTGCAATTAGTTGTTCCCCCGTGTGATTCACACATGCAGAAACCCATCCCAACATTAAATCCCTCTTCTCCACTCACCAATGGACCCCACACCCCAAACGGTTACCCCATCACATCACACCCTCTTCTCCAAGTAAGGACACGTGTCAAGATCAACAGCTTAGACTCTCTGCTTAACTAGCAAGCTAAAATGAATGGTTTTGATCATTTTGGACATCTCACCAACAACAAACGGCATCAAGCACTCAAGGATAATTTAGGAAATTCACATCTAGGGTTTATGAATAGTGTTATGTTAGCATTTGCCTATAAAAGGAGACCTCAACATGTGAGAGTCCCTTTGTTCCAGATTTTGGCTATAATCTTTGTAATTCCTTTTTATTTAAATAAATTTGAATTTCCAAAAATTTGAGAAATCTCTTTTGTGTTTACTAAAAGTTGGTGTTTGAATAGCTGAAATCAGTGTTCCATTTGATCTTTTAGACCTTCCTTAATCTTGTGGTTAAGGCACGCCTATGTTTATAAGGTTTTCAAAGGTTCAAAAACCTTGAAATCCTTGTTACTGTTTTGGTTATTCTCTTGTACTAACCCTTAGCCAAAGGCCTTAAGCTCCTTCAAGCTTGTTGACACCAAGCCTGAGAAGAGTTTTAAGCTCTTGGTTCAGTTGTTTGCTCATTTGTGTTGAAGAAATATCATAATCAAAACCTTGTTCTACTTTGAACATCAGCAGGTTTTGATCTTCCTTTTTGACGAACCTTGGTCTTGTTCTAGTTGTTGAACAAGGTCCAAGGAGCATAGCTGGTCCTCCTAGGATGTTGTGGAGGATAGGTATAATCCCTTGTTTATTTTTCCCTAAAAATTTCATGTTATTGCCTGTTTTTGATTTTGTGCTTTGATTTTGTGTTCTTGTGTTTATGGTTGTGATTTTTGTGTTTGAATTTGTTATTTGTCACCTAGGAAGTGTTTTTGAATCATAAAATCAGTAGGTTATTAGTTGAAATCACAAGTTGCTTTGAAAAGTGGTGGATTAAGGGTTGTTTGGGTTAACAACCTATTTTGGATTTGTGTTATTTTGAGGTTGTGCTTTGTGGTGCTTTGTGTTGGAACATATCTCATAAGTGCTAAGTGATATTTATCTGCAAGCTTTGTGCATATAAACACCTAGAATCAACAATAGGCTCTAAAATCTTGTAAACTTGTTGAAATTGGTTGTGGTTTAAGGGACACCTAGTTCTAATCATAGACTAGGGATAACAAGTGATTAAACCTAGTTAGTTACACCAGGGAAGTAGGATGTGAGTGTTGAAATTGGATCTTTGGTCATTTATATCAGCAAAGTGTGCTATTGTTCTTGATGTTCATATCAGCAAGTATAATCTGCTTTGATCTTGTTCCATACTTTGATTCAGTGATTGATTTAAGTTTGTTTGTGCTTAATAACAGTTTACATAGCTTGTATATGCACCTGGTTGAATTTGGAGTGCTTATTCTTGCTTAAACTGCTTAAGTGTTCATAACTACTTAATATCCATGTCTGTGCTAGATCTGAGCATTGTTTGATTTTTCTGTGCTAATTGGTGATACTGAAGTGTGTTTTTGTGCTTGATTGTGACTCCTTGTGATTAACTGATCACTTGGGTGCCCTTGTCTTCCAATAAAACATACAAAATCTCTCTAAAAAGCCAAGTAAAAAAGTGAAAGCAGTGGGAACTCCTTTCCCCTGCTACTAGCCACTGCTAGTGTAATTTTGTGTTCAGCTTATCAATAAGCTATTCTAGCTTATTTTAACCAGCAACAACTTGGATTTTGTAATAGGTGCTCATTAATTGACCCATTTGTTCATACTGGAGCAATTGGTGTGTTGACTTTAGGGTTTGACTAGAGAACCAACTTAATTGACTTTTTCATAAGTGCTTATTGGCTTATTCCAGCTTATTAGTTTTGCTTATTGGATTTTGGTTGATTGATTTTGCTTTTTGAAGTCATTTGTAACCTTTTGCAAGTAGAATCAAGTCCTGAGGTGCCCTATATCTCAAACCCGACTATTTTGTCTTTTAGTGAATTTGTACTTGGCTTATTTCTGGCTTATTGAGTGTGCTTTTTCAAAATTTCTTTTTACAAATCTCTTTAGTATCCCAAAAGAAGGTTGTGTGTCAAATTAGAGCTTATGGCATTGGCTTATTGCTTAATGGGCTTATTGGCCCAATAAGGATAAGCTGTTTGTTCAATAAGTTGTGATAAGCTCACTTTCAGCTTTTGGGCCTTCAGAGTTTTGTGTTTAGAATTGAATTTTGAGCCAGATAGTGCTTTTCCAAGTCATTTGGGCTTATTTTGACTTTTTGGGCTAAAAAGCCCATTAAGGTGGATTGTTTTTGCTTTTAACCAATTTAGGGGCCCATTAGGGGTAATTTGGTATATTCACTTTCATTTTCTGATTATTTAGGTTAAAATAAACTAGTTTGCAAGTTTTTAGAATTTTTTATAATTTTTGGATTTTTAATATTATTTTAATATTATATTATTATTATTTTTCAAATTTCACATTTTTGCACTTTTATATTTTTCTTAGCTTAAATACATTAAAATAAGATTTTTGCAACTCTTAGATTAATTTTATCATTCATAGATTAATTTTTAAAATTATTTTAAATTTTATTAGTTTTTAAATCATTTTAAATAGTTCTAATTAGTTTAAAAATTTATAAAAATAGTTTTTAATCTTTTTAGGTCATTTTAGAGGTTTACCATATGAAAAATATTTATTTGGGCTTTATGATAATTAATTTGATTTTTAGGTCTTTAATTAGCATTTAAAAATTAATATTTAATTAATTAAAAGGTTTGAAAAAGTTTTGATCATTGGTAAACTCTTAGTTTATTTATTTTTGATTTTTTGGTGAATTTTTGGTAATTTTTAGAATTAAATTTTATTTTTACTCATTTTACGGTTTTACGTGTAGTCGTAGTAGTAATTAATTTCACGTCTTCGTCATCCTCTTTTCTCATCCCCTTCTAAGTAATATTAATCTCAAATCTTGCTACATTTTATTCACACACATATAACTCCTTGGGAAACGAACTTTCACTTCATTAGGGTCATTTGTACACGGTTTTCCTTAACCGTCGTATTTAATACTTTCCCTATTTACCTCCTTTTCCTAAAGGTGTGGTAAAACAATGCAATCAAAAGTCTATCCAAAAAGAACCTTACAAGGTATGAAGATAAACATATCCAAGTCCTAAAAGGAGGCGGATCGTTGTATATCAAAATCCAAAATAAAGATTGAAGAATAATGATGAAGTCATGGTCCAAGTATGAAGAATATCTCAAAAACGTCAAGTGAAGAAATTCCAAAATATGAAGAGAAGAAAATAATTTCAAGAACGTCTTCTAAGGATTTGAGGAATGAAGTACATGCCAAATATCGGTCCGAGAAAGGTCTCAAATCGTGAAACGAGTTATGCCAAGATATGAACTTATGGAGATACACGAGAAACCGTTTTAAAAGATTTTGTCCTTTAGCTAACTATCAAATAAATCGTGCTACTCTATTTTTGGACTAATAAATACTCAAATAAGTCAACATGAATCACTTGTGATCTATGAAAAATAGTTAAAAAATTCTAGAAACCTCTTGTTTTCATAATAACTAGGATTGCGGGGAGAAAAAGTATTACATAATTTGGACGTATTAGTAGTGTTAGCATTGTGACTTGTACCAACAATGATCTCGTTTTTGCACTTAGCATGGAATGTATGACAATAAGGGATGACGAACTTTACTCTATGAGACATTCACCTGTTTCTATTCATTAATCCTAAAAGTCACTTTCGTGATGAAAATCATACATTATGTCTTTTGTACATCTTCGTAGTATTGTAGCAAGTTTTACTTTTCAATAAAGGTTAATAAAATTGAATTTTGGAGATGCTTAGATACTTTATTCTAGCATTGCGTGAGGGCACTTCAATGGTTTAGTATGGGGGAGTGATGAGATGGCATTTATGCATGATCTCATCGTTCTTTTCGGGCTTTAAATGCATAAAATGTCATCAAAATACTATATATATTCTTCAGTTTGTTTATTGTGTATTTTAGGTATGGATATCGTGAAAAAGACAAAATATCACAAGAAACAAGGAAAAACGAACACGAGAAACAAAGCCGCACAATGAACCGGCCGTAGTTATAGATTTCTCAAAGAAAAACCCTTGAAGACTTGAAGATGTAAAAGAATGATCCTTCATTTATGAAGAAATGACACTTAATACTCTTGTATATCCATAATTACAAGTTTGGTCCCTTAATTTTGTCAAAATTAGAAAAAAGGTCCCTCAACTTTGAAGATTTGGCAAGTTTAGTCCCTCAAGAACTCTAAATTGTCAACAATGGTCCACCTCAAAGTCAAAATTACAAAGAATACCTTCAAGATCAAGAATATTACACATTTAGTCCTTTTTAAATGGATAAAAGATCAAAAGTACTAATGTTATAATTATACCAAAGTTCTAAAAGCCCTAAAAACCTTTTTGAAAACTATTTGTGGCCAACGTATGAAATCTGAAACTTCATTAACAAAGGGATGCATTTGTTTTGGCTGAATAAACTTCTTATAAACATTTTTCCAAAAGCCAAGGACCAAAAGTGACCAACCAAACTTTCAAATGCGCAAACACGCGCCAAACACACCACACCCCCTAATTTCGGATCAAACTTAGTACTATTCACCCTTCTACACCCCCAGAATTTACCCCACTTAAACCAAAGGGTAAAACCCAATTGGCACATCCCACGTGTGATTCACCATCACACGCACCCATCCCACGCATAAACTCTCACACCCCATCACCCATGGACCCTACCCAAGCCTCCCTACACCAATCATGTGAGGACTTACTCCCCAAGTAATCCTATGTGTCCAAATCAAAGGCTCACATCAACTCCTTGGTGCCTACGCTCAAGATAAAGGGTTTAGATCATTTGGGACAACTCACAACACCAAATTCGTCTAGACGACTCAAGGGCAATTATGAGATTTCATAGCTTAGGGTTTCATGTATTTCTCATTCTAGAATCGTCTATCCTAGTCTATAAAAGGAGACCCAACATGTGGTGATTCCTTTGTTCCAGATTTTAGCTAAAATCCTTGTAATTCTTTTTTATAAAAATAAAGTTGGTATTTTCTAAAAAATTTTAATTCCTTTTATCTTTTTATGAAATTTGGTTTTTTATTAGCTAAGATCTGAGTTCCATTTATCTATTTGCTTGAGTTTTTGAGGAAGGTTTTATGTGATTAAAACCATGTTTTCAAAAAAATAAGTGATTGTGTAATCCTTTGTGTTTTTTGATCTTAGAAGGTACAAAGGAAGCTTGTGGTTGTTCTTGCTACCACAAAAGCTCTAAATATCCCAAGGTGTGGATTGTACATCTTGGAAGTTTGATTTTCAAAACCCTTTTACTTTTATATCAAGTTATTTGATGGTTATGTGATTTGGTGATTTGATGGGTTGATTGATGTTATTTTGGTTCTAATATGTCACATACGGTTTATTTGATATCATCACACCTAGATCTTGTTGGTTAATAGGTTCTAAAATCAGATGTGTGTGCAAAAGGTTGGATAAAGGGGTGTTTGTTTCTGTTGGTTCATAGCCTTAGGGCCTTTGAGCTTGGTTCTTTTGTGTTTGTAGGTGTTTACTTGTTGGTTATTAAGGTGTTTTAGGTGTTGGTTTATTTTAAAACAAAGGAGAACTAAAAAACGTAGGTTGCTAGATTTTGCACACAAAATTCAGTCAAACACATAAGAGAGATTTTTATGCTTGTTTGAATGATTTGAGGTCTGAAATTTGGCATGCTAGTAGTTTTGTTGGTTGTTTAACTCTACAATATTTGGTTTCATAGTTTGGTAGCTTATTATGAGTTTTACAGCTTTTTGAAATTCAGCTTTTGGTCAATCATATCAGCAATTGTTCTTGGTCTGCATGCTATTTGATTTGATCTGTTGAGTGCCTTATTGTGTTTGGATTTGTGATTTTTATGTTACTGTTGACTCCCACTAAGCCAAAGCTTATTGGGGTGCCTTTGTTTCCAAAAATCATCCACAAACAAAGCTTGAAATCAAGCCAAAACAAGTCTGCATAATCAGTAGTGGGAACTCCTTTTCCACTGCTTGTTACCACTGCTAGTGTTAATCTTGGTTTAACTTATCAATAAGCTATTCTAGCTTATTAAAACATGCAACAACTTAATTTGGTAATCATTCTTCATCATTTGACGCATTTGTTCATTCTGGAGCTTTTGAGTTGTTGACTTTTGGGTTTGACAAGAAAACCAACTTATTTGACTTTTTTCATAAGTGCTTATTGACTTAT
This sequence comes from Glebionis coronaria, assembly GCA_025667525.1. Classification (NCBI taxonomy): domain Eukaryota; kingdom Viridiplantae; phylum Streptophyta; class Magnoliopsida; order Asterales; family Asteraceae; genus Glebionis; species Glebionis coronaria. Next base: position 460,870,321 of record CM046874.1, read on the forward strand.
TCAGCTTATTAAGATTGGCTTATTGGATTTTTCTTGATTGATTTGTCTTAATTAAGTCATTTAGAGTCTTTTGCAAGTTAAATCAAGTCCTGAGGTAGTCTAGAACTCTAAGTCGATTATTTTATCTGTTAGTGAAATTTTACTTGGCTTATTTCTGGCTTATTGGTTAAGCCTTTCAAAATTTCTTTTTATAGATCTCTTAAGCATCGCAAAAGAAGGTTGTGTGTCAAATTAGAGCTTATGGCATTGGCTTATAGCTTAATGGGCCAAAAAGCCCATTAAGAATAAGCTGTTGAAAACCACTCAAGGGTGGCCTAGTGGCAAAAAGATTTGTGGCTATCACTCCAAAGTGTGTGAGGTCTCAAGTTCAATTCCCACTAGGTGCAAACAACCTTGAAGTGGCCACGCCAACCTCCTGAAAAGGGAGGGCTTTACCTGGTTTGAGTCTGTGTGGCGGTGGGCTTAAACCCCGTGGATTAGTCGGCCAATGAGTCGGAAATCACGGTTACCAAAAAAAAAAGAATACGCTGTTGACTTAATAAGCCGTGATAAGCACATTTTCAACTTTTAGGCCTTTAGAGTTTTGTTCTTAAAATTGAATTTTGAGTCAGACTGGTTATTTTGAGCTTATTTGGTTGAGTTTGATCTTATTGGGCCAAAAAGCCCATTTATTTGGACTATTTTTGTTTTTAGCCCATTTGGGGGCCCAATAGGGGTATTTTGGTTATTTCACTTTCATTTTCTGTTTATTTAGGTTAAAATAAACTAGTTTGCAAGTTTTTTGAAATTTTTATAATTTTTGGATTTTTAATATTATTTTAATATTATTTTATTATTAAAATTTGTTTTTAGGTTTAAATTAGTATTTTTGCAACCTTTACATTTATCCTAGGTCAAATACATTAAGTTAGGATTTTCAAAACTCTTAGATTATTTTTCTCATCATTTTATTAATTTTTAGAATTATTTTAATATTTAAATAGTTTTTAATCATTTAAAAATAGTTTTCATTAGTTTTTAATTTCATAAAAATAGTTTTTAGTTTAATTAAGTCATATTAGAGTTTTACAAAGTGAAAAATCTTTATTTGGGTTTTTTATTAATTATTTGGATTTTTAAGGCTTTAATTAGTATTTAAAAATTAATATTCAATTAATTAAAAGGTTTAAAAAAGTTTTGATCATTTGTAAACTCTTAGTTCATTTTTAGCTATTTTTGGTAATTTTTTGGTAATTTTTTGAATTAATTTTTTTGTCACTTTTTACGGTTTTTTCGTTTTATCGTGGTAGTATAATTTTAACGTATCCGCCGTTCTAATTTCTCATCTTTTCTTTCTCGCATATTTATCTAAAATCATATCAAGTTATTCACACACATATACCTCCTTTGGAAACGAACTTTCACCTTTGGGTCATTAGTGCTTGAGTTTAATTAATCGACACTTAATACTTACCGCATTTACGCATTTTTCCTAAAGGGTGTAATTTACCACAACCAAGTTCTTACAACCGAAGTTTGATGAGAAATTACAACTTCCTCAAAATAAGCTTTCAGCTACTGATTGGTGAATTTAGTGCCGTTATCCGTTCTTACAATGATGACAGGGGCTTGAAGTAGCACTGGTGTTTCGTTCAAGAAATCAATAATTACACCAGGGGCTTCATCTTTTGAAGCAAGAAAATGAACCCACGTGTACCGAGAATAATCATCCACAATCACAAGGACATACCGCTTTCCATTAATGCTTTTAATTCTCATTGGGCCACAAAAATCCATATGTAGGAGACGTAACCTATTCGTGGAGTTTGGAACAGGTTTGGGTTTGTGAGGCTTCTTCTTGCTCTTACCCTGCTCACATGAAGGACAAAGATGGTCTTTTGAATTTTTGAACATTGGAAGACCGGTGACGAGATCATATTTCGCGAGTTGGGTGATGGCATCAAAATTGAGATGAGATAACCTTTGATGCCATAACCATGACTTTGTTGATGTGGCTCGGGCCATGAGACAAATTGGAGAAGCAACAGACATTTGAAATAGATCAATGGTGTAAAGGTTGGTGGTACGATATCCTTTCAACAAATCAATTCCTTCAAGATCTCTTACAAAGCATGTATGACTTCTGAAGGCTACCTCTAATTCTGAGTCACAGAATTGTCCAACCGAGAACAAATTGTGTCCCAAGCCATCAACAAAAGAGACTATGGTGATGATTATATTTCCCCAATGAAGATCACCATATCCTAGAATTGCAGCAACATGATCATTTCCAAATCAAACAGTTCCCATGAAACGCCATACAAAGTTCTTGAGAAGGCTTCGATTCCCTGTCAAATGTTGTCAACATCCTTCCAATGATAAGAGAATAATATATTTTCGCAACCGATGAAATAGGTTCCTGTAGGGTTAGATGATAATTAAGCCTTATCACATACCGACATTCCACTGTCAGTATGAGATCTACTAGTGTCGAGAATTTTGCCACTACAGTCAAAATTTCTACCAGTAGGTAGCCATTTAGAGGTGAATCTAGGGCTACTAGGCTTAGCAATACTTTCTGTGGATCCTACATGCGTACTATTTGGAACATACACCTTAGCCTTAGGAGTGCTATGTTTTTCACTGATTGACAGCTTGTCAATTCGAGTGTAACCACAATAATTCAACCCATTAATAGTCAAGCCACAAGCATCATGACTAAATGTAAAGAAGCATTTATTACATTTAGCACAAACAACTTCAGATTTTTCATTCCGAATAGAAAGCTTAAAATCATTACATTCAGATGAATTAAGTTTCTGATTATGATTAAAAAGTAGTAAATTCCTAGGGTGTTCTTCTAATTCCACATTATTGATCTTGGGGAGACTACTTCTAGAGACAAAAGTGACCCTATCATTCCTTGTATTGCTTGTAGACTGTGGCCTTCTGCTCTTAGTGTAGTTATTTATTCCTGTAGAAGAAGACACGCGTTTATTAGAATTAGCACTTTTTAAATCAACGACTTGTGGTTGAGTGATAGTGGTCGGTTTTGTCCTAACGCTTGCTTTATGTTGTTTGCTAGGCACAGAGGTATCGACCCTAGGTTGAGAAGGGGGACTAACACGAAACATTCCTGGGGAAATCACAGCAGCTTTCGTTCCAGCAACCTTGGGAAAAGGTGTTACAGCAATACGAGTAGGTCTCGAGGTTGCTGGTTTCTGGATCATCGTATCTACACTCGAGCTAGGCTCAGAAGTCTTATCTTTTATAGTTCTCACAGATTTTGTCGGTAAGTTTATGAAAAACAGACTTACTTTGTTCTACAACCCGCTTATATGAAATAACTTCAGATTCTAAATATGCAATCTTAGCCTGAAGCTTCTAAACATTCCAATCACTGACATTCTCTAACCCTGAAGAAGCCAAATTCTTTTCCTTAACCCCTTCTAATTGACCCTGCAACCGTGTGATAGTTTGTTGCATTTCATTATAGGCTTTATCGTACAAAATTTTGTCATAATTGCATTCATCACATTTGTTGACAAATTTATTCCAAAGATCGGTAAATTCATTGTCCTTTTTAATGACAATAGATTCCATTTTCTCTTTTGTACGTTCAAGCTCAGTTTGGAGGGTTTCGTTATTTGACACAGAGGTATCTAACGCAACGGGGCTACTATCAACACTATCACGTGCTTTAGAGAGGCGTTCAAGATCGTTTTCCAAAACATTTATTTTATCAAGAGATTCATCAACCTCATTCGCCAAAGATTTAAAGTCTTAAACAAAATTGGCTAATTCTTTTAGAAAAGCGTTTTCCAAATTGCTTATCCGAGCATCAACTTGATTAATAATCGGATTAATATCATTTTGAATAATTTTCTAAACCTCAATATGAACTGCTGATGTAAAATTTCCTCTAGTAATTTTGGAATTAACAACACGTTTAAGTAAGACAAAGTTATCTTTAAACTCTTTTAGAAATCGTCGAGCGATACTCGGTTTAGGAGGGTCATCAGACAATTCCTCACTCGGTAGCAAAAGCATTTCAGTACTCGTTTTAGACCACTTAAAAACTGTTGGAGGTTTAACTTTAGGATAATAAACATGTGTGACTTATTTATTAAGCTTTTGCAATCGTAAACGACTCTCTTCGGCCAGCTCAAGGGTTTCTTCCGAATCACACATAACAGGAGGATCATGCTTATCTAGCAACACATTACCATTATATAAACTTTGATGGGTGGTCTGAGCATGCTTAAGATATTCGGGATTGGGAGGAAGAGGACAGCCTAAAGCCGTTTTGTAATGGGTGTAATTAATCTCATTCACTTTTGGTACGAGCGTGTTTATCGTTTGCATAGATTGGCCACGTTTTACCAAAAGGTTGTTTAATTCCCTGATTCTATCCTGAGCCTTGCAAAAATCCTCAAGATGCCCATCTTCTCGAATTTTGAAATCATCTTTCAACTTTTTTCGTTCTTCTTTTAGATCCGAAATAATAGATTTTTCTATTGAAAGTTGTTTATTGAGAGAGGTGATTTCATCATTCAATTCACTTATCTTTTTAGCACTACTTAAATGTAAGGCATTTAATTTCTTAGTTGTGCATTTTTCTTGATAAACCGATGTAGCATGAGCTTGTTCAAGTTATTTAATTTTAGCATGATGAATTTCAAAACTTTTCTCACGTTCCTTATATCTCGCAAGCTCAATGGTCAATTTCGCGTTAGTTTCTCTAACCTTATTATTAACCACCTTAGCATGGTCGACATCCTTAGCAAGATTATCAAATAAAGATTATAAGCATGTGTTGCATCAGGAAGGGTTGTAGGCTGGGCTACTTGATCTACACTAAGGTCCACACTAGGCTCATTCGATATAATATCACTATTATTCGTTTTATCCCCGTGTGTCTCAATGTAGGGCTCAAGCATCTCAGTATACTCTTCCTCCTGATTAGACAAACTATATATATCATTATCATCGAAACGTGAGTGTACCTCAGAGGGACCGTCTAAATCATAGACGGGAGCTCTGTCATCATGCATTCCAGAGGTAGATGCTTGCTGTAAGTTTGCCATCAAGATGTAGCTGGCATTCACCTCTTCTTCCTCGTCATATTTTGCTGCAGAAGCCATAAGATCAAATTCCTCAACTTGAAGTGGAATCCATGCCTCTTCCTTTTGTGCTATGAGAAGCTGAGTCTAAAGATAAGCATCATCCCTCTTCTTTTTGGCTGTGCAATCTCGATCATAATGGCCAAATCCTCTGGAGTTGTAGCATTAACCTAACGATTGTTGTTTCCATTCCCCGTACCAGTATTCTCAGCCCTTGCAGCCACAGTATTTCCCATCTGATTACTAACCGCTGGTACAACAATTTACCCATTCTGATTACCCACATTCAGAACACCCGGATTTTGACCACGGTTTTGTCCATACTGATTTCTTGCATTCCCAACAATCTGCCCAACATTCTGACCATATTGTTGAAACTGTGTCCTCGTGTTCCCAACAACTACCAATTGGAGATCTTGATTGGCATTCATGAAAGGTTGAGAAATCTGCCAATTTCTAGTGTTTGAGGAGATTCTCTGATTGTTGTTGATGGGGTTAATGGTGAATTTGAATGCCTTAGCAAGAAGTGCAAGACCAGTATTAATCGCATGAGTAGGAACGGTGATGTCATCAAAACAAGCAATGGGTTGTTGTAAGTAGTTCACAGTAGCAGGAGGTCGATACCCATAAGAGGTGAGTTGTTGTTGTTGTTGTTGTTGTGGCATGAAGTTACTTGATGAGGGTTGATGGTAGGGTACCATGGGATATGACATAGATGACGGAGAGTTTGCCATAAAATCCAATGGATCTTCTGTTTTGGCACGTCTTTTAGCCCTAACTTCGTTAGCTTCATTTTGATTCATCTTCAAATAGTCATATACTTGAGTGTAGTCCACGACATGAAGATCCTTGGTTTGATTGACAAGAGTGACATATCGTAACCATTCAAAAGGAAGATTATCAAGAAATTTGATGTTCGCAGCAATTTCTGCAGGTTCATGTTTGTTTCTTCTAAGATGATTCATGAGGGTTGAAACCGATGATAGTAAGGTTCAATTTGTTCCCCTTCAGTAGACGTAAATTTCTCCCATTCACGAAGAAACTTAGTTTCCTTTTCTTGTAAACTTATTTCACTCCCCTTCATGATTTTATGGATCATAAGCCATATCTCGTATGTAGTTTCACAACTATCGACAGCAGCATAAACATCTTCAGGAAGTCCCATAAGGATGACTTGAATTGCTTGATCATCAGCGTCGAGTTGTTTAGATTCAGCTTCAGTTAATTCTTCATCTGTTTGCTCATCACTAGAGTCAGCCACTAGGTTAGCATTCGTAGGGTCCCCGAGGACAAGAATTGTTCTTCTAACATACGGACCCTTTTGGATCGAGTTGACAATCAACTTTCCCAAAGATTTACATTTTTCATAACGAAGGAGACGACTAGCCCATGTAGTGTATATCTCCTTGGTAAGCCTGGGTGGACGATTCTCAGTACCCGCATCATAAATATCTTGTTGAGACGTCATCGTAAAAGTCGTGTGTAAATAAGGATCTTAATTCGTAGAAAGCTAAGTTAAAGGTGTAGTATTTAAAATCCCCTAAAGAATTGAGCTCGAAAAACCAAAAATTCTTTAGTACCAACAAAAACTAAAAAAATTCAAAATCATGTTTTTTAAAAAAATCGTGGAGTATGATTCCGCAATACTCAATGATTACCCAATGTTGCAAAGCCAATGATTCCGCAATGTGACAAAGCCAGTGATTCCATAATGTGACAAAGAAAATATTGTCCCATATAATATGATGATTAAACAAGAAAGGAAGATAGAAGATAGATGAATTCTAGAGAGAGAAAGTAGAGAGAGAACATAGAGAGAATGGTTGGAACTTTTGGAGGATTAGATTAGAGTGAATAATGAAAATGACCAATACCCTTCCTAACATGCTAGGAAGGGTATGTATAGTCCACCCACATGCGAGCTTGTTTATGGACTATATTCTAATGGGTCGGGCTTTCCATTTGGGCTTTAGTTAATTATGAATGAACTTTAGCCTAATGTAAAGCCCTTATAACACCACTAATCTACTACCTATTACAACGTTCTAAAATACGATACATAATGAACATATGACTGAGCATTCTTGTTTGACTCAATATTTTGAGGCTAACAATCTCCCCCAATGAGAGGTCATTACCCTTTATGAGAGGTCATTACCCTTTGTCATTTGGAGATTTGTAGAGATTATTAATCTCGCCACAAATGAGTCTTGAACGTGTAATATTAGTCTTTTTCATTCATGCTTTGATCTTTGAGCCTTTGTCGTTATCTTTCGACTTTATTTTTTTATCTTGAGATCTTCAAATCATCCTTGACTTGTCTTTTCCATCTTGCGATCTTGTGTCTTCATCCACATGCTCACGCTATTAATTGTTGAATATGTATTTAGGCATGAGTAAGTGGTTGAGTACACCATGACGCCACCTTCTCGACACAAAACATAGACACGGACTGAATGGCTTTGACATTCGTCCTAAATCGGTAGCGTTTTACCTCCGGTCGGTGAAGACCGTCATACGATATTAAATACCGTACCTATGATTAGGTAGATTCAATTAAGAATCTCCTTGACAGGGTTTCGCGGTTGTACTAGCCGTTCTCTTTACTCGACCGTCTCAAAGCAAGACTACGAACATAAAGAGTGAATCAATTGGATAAATATCCGCTTGATTAAAATCGTCAATTCAAATTCCTGGAACAAGTGTGATTCATAAAGAATCTTACCATTGTTGCTTCCAAGTTGACACAAGCTTGATTCATAGTATCTCGCAAGTCACCTATCGTAACGCTGTTTGAGGTTGACGCTAGAAGGATTTCCATTCGTCATTGTGAATATTAATGAATATTACTCAGAATGTTCTGGCAAGATCATAAATATATTACGTAGAAACCTGAAACGAGTATGAATCAATTCAGAATCAAACCGTTGTTGCTTTTCAATTTCACATATGTTTAATTCATAAAGAATCTTACATATGACCTACCGCAGTGCTGTTTGATGTTAACACTGGAAGGATTTCCACTTATCATTGTGAATACTAAGTAGTATCACTCTGAGTGTTCTAGCAATATCACAAGTATATAGCGTAGGACTCTCTTGTTCGTCATCCGTGTGTCCTAACGAGATTTGATTGATATCTAGGCTCTAGACTAGATTTGTGCACTTTTAGTGGTCGGAGGCTGGAGCAGATGCCGCCTATTCAATATCAACTAACTCGGAGTGAGAAAGTCAATAGAAGTCATGTTGATCTCCGTGACAATAAAACAAACTTCTTTTGAGAGAAGCCTGAGTAGCTAAGTAAGGGTTGTGCATACATCATTGGGTCTATGATGAGTTATCTTCATGATGTGTTGACCTGGTTTCTGCCTAACTTGTATGGAGGGCTTCTATGTTTACACCCTTTATCCTTACATTTCTTTTTCATTATTCAACCCCTTCAATTCTTACCTAGACATCATTACTAGCACCTTGTTGTGATTGTTCCAGTGCTAGCATCAGTACTTAGTCGACATTTAGCTACGTTCACATTCTACTCAATCTTTCCTAAGGACTTCTAATAATCTATTGGATTGTCCCTGGTAAGATCCCTCCGGTTCTGGTTGGATCATAGGACTTATACCTAACCACCCTTTTGACACCAATAACGTCGTGAATTAAAGATGTTGTGGGTATGAGATCGTAACCATAAAAAACACTTATAAAAGTCTAGCAAAGTGTTTGAAAAACATTTAACACCTTGATAGTTTTGTCGTTTCAGAAATGCCCCCCCCCCCCCCCCCTTCACATGTGCATCGATAATCGAAAGTGTTTTGCACATGTGGGTAAGAGTTAAAAGTGATTGAGTCTTTTAGATCACATTTTAATCACATTTTCTCGCCTATGTCTAATATATAAAATCTTTTGATATTACAGATACCAAATTTGATTAAAATATGTTTTGAAAAAATAGTCTTGAAAATCTCCGGGAGAAGATGTGTCAATCTTTGCATGAAGTTGAAATGCTCCCCCTAAAAAGTTGATCCAATTGAATTGTCATTGTGAGGATGTGATCTACATTTCACTTTTTGAGGATGGGAGTTGTTGAACACACAATTTTTGAATGATTTTGAATAATCATTGAAAAATCTTGAAAGAAATTGTGTTCAACGCTTTTTGAAAAATCCTATTTCTTTTTGGCGAAGAGGTTTTTCTAAAGCATAAACTTGAGTTCATAGACTTTGAATGTCTTGACGAATCCACTCAAGTGTAAGAATATTTTATGTTGCTGAGGGTAAAAGCACGAAATCGTACACTCCCCCGTGAATATAGATCCGGGTTGCAATCTGAAATTGATTACAAGCCATTGTGTTGAGCTCAAAACGTTGAATGTTTTGTGACAAGCTCAGTCCATGATATATTGCTCTACCTGTTGTGAGGATTAGTTATCTTTAAATATAAACTTTCCTTTATTTGACGTTCGAGTTACAGTCTGACATTTAACTGTAAGTCGTTTACATGAGCGTAAAAACTTTGGATGTTTTTAATGACAGCTCATGACCGAGAATTGTTTTTTTCCCGTTGTTAAGGATAAGTTATTATTCGTGATCAACTTTCCTTTCTTTAAAGCACGAGTCACAATCTAAAATAATTCTAAATCATTAAAATGACATGTTTTTGAAAAAATGTTTACAACTTTCATTCGAGCTTTATGTACACACCCGTGTCTCTATTGAGCGACATTTCTAGGCACGTCCATATTATCGATACTGAAAGACATGTCCAGAAGACTATTTTTGGATTTTTAAAGATTTTTAATTTTGTGTTTTGTTTTTATATGAATTATATTTTTGTATTTTGCTTTTCAATGATATTTATGTTTTATTTTTATTTTTGTATTTTTCAAGTTTTTCCAAAATAATCAAAAATAGACCTTTGTACCATAGAAGAAGGTGATATCGAATGTACAGAATTGGAACCCTTTGAAGAAGAAGAAGTGGGTTCAGAATCCACTGTTGTACCTGCAATGACAGAAGATGAGTTTGCACAAATACTAGTGTTAGGAGTAACAAATTGATTTTCTACAAGTAAATCATTCGCATTCGTGCTAGTGTAGGTTTCATCACTCTTCTCTATTGGAATCCACTTAAGACCAACTTCCGTGAAGATTTGACCCATTGGTTTCCACTGAAGACTAGATTTAGGAGTAGTTTTCTCTTGCACAGTGGAAGACTTCTTTAGAGAGAAACTATGTCCTTTTTTAATCCACGTTTCAGATTTGGTGTGGTTGCTTTTCTTTGCGACGTATGTGTATCTCCTTGTTGTCTTATGGGATTCTTTATACGATCTCCGTTCAAAAGAACAAGATTTGACCTCATAGAGATATTGTAGAATGCAATGGTCATGATTTCCATTGTGAATACCCTTTTTGCAAGTGGGACATATAAAGAATTTGGGATTGACGAAAGTCCTTGTATTCCTGGGTTTTCCAAATCGTTCAGGCATAGTGTTCCAAACATGACTATTCATGGATGGTATCCAATTCCTAGATTGCTGGTGAGGGATCCTAGGTTTTGGTTGACTACGATTAGGAGTGTGTTGAACGCTAGCGTGATTTGGTGAACTTGGTTTTGAATACATGGGTTTGTCTTTCTGAATCTTCCCTTTTTGTTTAGCATCCTCTAGGTTGTTGGTATGAACGATGTCATTTGAACCTACAGATTCCTTTGTGGACGCGAATGTCACACGTTTTGGAGGAGTCCTAGAAGTGCTAGGTGCATTCACATGGTTGGGTTTAGCAACACTGTGCTTTCTAAATGGAGGAACATAGGGTGAAATGGATGGTTTTGGAACACTTGGTTGCACATCAGTCTTAGGGGGTAACCTAGATTTTACATGAGAAGAATTGGAGAAAGGAGTTGGTTTTCCTAAGATAGATGGCTTCGGATCCTTGTAGGCATTGGGTTGTCAGACAATAGGTTTCACAACTTTAGGTTCCACAGTTTTCCCACCCATTTTGTCAACGAGTTTTTTCAACTCTTCTATCGCTATGTCCTTTTCTTGCAACTGAGCTTTCAAGTCTATAATTTCCATACCTTTTTTGTTCATTTCTCGAGACAATGCAGAAAGTCTTACTTGCAAGTTATTATCATTTGGTCCTTTTCTGATGTCTTTTTGCATAGCAAGTTCAAGAGAATGACAATGTTTTTGAAGGAAATCAGTTTTGTGTTGAAGTAACTCAAAAGCCTTTTTATCAACATTTTCTTTACGTTTCGAAAGCTCGGTTTCAAGACGCTCACATTCTTTGATCCTATCAAGATATTTGCATGCACCATCAGAATATTCATCGATATCAGCACAAGATTGAAGAGTAACACACAAAATATCTTTGGAGAGACATTCTTCTAAGAGTAGATCATATTCATTTGAAAAATCTGATTTATCATTTTGAAGTTCATCAATTTCTTTTTCAAGAGACTCAACATATTTCGAATCATCAAACATTTCAGACCGAATAAATTTTTCAAACTCAAGAACATGTTCTTTTATTATCTTCTTATTTGGTATTAAAAGTTCTTTCACAAGCACAATTATGTCGTGAGGAATCTCTGTTTTCCACTTATCCTTTGACGTTTTTCGCAATCGCTTTCAACAATTCATTGAACATTATCAATATATTGTTTAAGAAAACCAAGTGTTTTTCTACTTTCGCTTTTTGAAGCATCAAGAGGCAAATAGTTAATATATTTAAAAACATTTGATTTCTTAGTAGCAAAAATTTTCTTCCATGGAATTCTTCGTTGTTTGAATTCAAGAAATAATTCCTCACGAGACTTCTGTTTTTGTGTTGTGAAAAAACCATATAGACTATTCTCATAAGCATAATTATATGGTTTCACAAACTCTTTATTGACTTGTGATCTACTCTCCTCTTCCGAAAGGGATGTCTCATCATTACCAAGAGTACATTCAGGATCGGTCCATTCGGACTCATCCATATAAAGGCGGGGTTCGAAGCTTGAGCTTGGGCAAGGTAATTAATACTTGCAAAGCTAGCTTGACCCTTAAGCATCGACGGAGGTGCTATCATTTTTACGGTTTGAATAGAGTCATGCGTTTTATAAACAACTTTCTTCAAAAATTCGACTTGTTTTTCTATTTCCGTTACTTTTTCAGTATCTTTTTCATGTCGACTTTTTAAATCTTGTTTGAACGTTTCAACCTCTTGTTTCTTAACATCAAGAATTTTAGTAGTCTCAGTGTTATCTATCGAAAGCCGTTGTTCAAGTTCGTTAACTTTGGTGGTAGCAAGGTACGTTTTTTTACGTTCATCCATTAATAAAACATTAAATTGACGTTTCTCTTTGGTTAATAACTCAAGAGTTTCGTTGTATTTCTTTTCAAGATCGTCCTTTTGACTTTTTAACGCACTACCCTTGTAACCCTCAAGCTCTTTGGTCTTTTGAAGAATCTCAGCTCTATAACTTTCAAGGGTCTAATTAGATTTAATTAGACCGGCTTTGCATTCTTCAATGTTTTGATTGAGCTCTGCGTTTGCCTTCTTTAATTGCTTTTGACTCTTTATAGTTTCATTGACATATTTTTGTAAACTAGCAATTAAATTAGCAAGCGTGAAACGCTCCTCATCATCATACTCATTTGCATGTTGATCATCCTCAAACTCATTATTGCACATATCTGATGAATCGAGTGCGGTATTGCTATCAACCTTTTCCGTCATACATGTGTCAATAAGGGTTGTTGTTTGATCACTATGCTCATGCGTATTGGTATTGGCAAACACATTAAATTCAGCATCATGTACCTCTTCCAATGGATCAGAATCGAAAATAAGGCCATTATCATAGGAAGGTGTATGATTGATGTCATTCCTAGAGTCAATGCTTTGTTTGCCAGAGCGGCTGCTTTCTTTCCCAGAAATGCTATGATCATTCTGCGCACCATGCGTTGTGTTCCCTGATCTGCAGCTGTCAGCTACATTACTCGATACTGTCCCGTTACTTACAGTTAAAACTGGACTCGTATCCACTACATGAATCTTTGCAATCGTGCACTCTTGGGTTTTCAGCCTTTTGTCATGCATCTTATTGATCATATCTTTTTCATGAAGTAAGGGTTCATCCATAAGCCTCTCAATTGCTTCCATGTATGGATGTATCTATTCTCTAAAAGATTATGCGTCCATTTTAGTGTAGGCTTTAAAGTGTTCTTATGCATCTCGAAGTTCTGAATCAAAATTGGGATTCTTGAATAGCTTTGAAGCAAAGAATGGTTGAAACCGTGTTCTGAGTGTTTTGAGGCTTTCTTGGAATTTGTATCATGAATATTTTTGTTGAGTAATTCCTTCTCAAGATTTTTCAAGTGGTCTCTTAACTCATAAGTGAACCTGCGATGGTCATTTCCGAAGAAGCAATGAAAAACATGCATATACAAAGGATTGTACGAGAAGGTCTCTCTTTCAAGACGTTTAAGATTTGTTTTAAGATCACTGAAAGCTTGCATACAACGTTGTTTAAGGAATTGTTCTTGAAGTTACATATCTCGTTCTTTTCTGTCGGAATAAGAAGACGTCAATACATTGGTACTCGCGACCATGTTGTTGTGAGTGACACTATTCGTTGATGTAGAATCCATATTGGGTGTCTCAGTTGTTGAAGTGACTTCAGATCTTAAGTAGATATTATGTGATTGAGTTGTTGTTGAAATTCCGAAAATTGCGATTTTTCTCAGTCCGACAAAATGCTAAACAGAAAAATTTTGAATTACCAAATTTTTAATTCAAGTTAGAAATAGCCAATAACTAGTAGGGAAAAAATTTGAAAAGGAAAAATTTTGACAAAAATAAAACCTAAAAATGGAAAGCACTTGAATCCGAGATGATTTTTATGTGTAAATCATACGAACTAAGTAGAATCTCAACAACGAATCACAAAACTACCCCATGGCGATTGATACCAAATGTTGTCCCATATAATACGATGATTAAACAAAAAAAGAAAGGTAGAAGATAGATGAATTCTAGAGAGAGAAAGTAGAGAGAGAAAGTAGAGAGAGAATGGTTGGAACTTTTGGAGGATTAGATTAGAGTGAATAATGAAAATGACCAACACCCTTCCTAACATGCTAGGAAGGGTATATATAGTCCACCGACATGCGGGCTTGTTTATGGACTATATTCTAATGGGTCGGGCTTTTCTTTTGGGCTTTAGTTACTTAAGAATGAACTTTAGCCTAAAGTAAAGCCCGTATAACACGACTAATATATTACCTATTACAACGTTCTAAAATACGATACATAATAAACATAACAACGTTCTAAAATACGATACATAATAAACATATGACCGAGCATTCTTGTTTGACTCAATATTTTGAGGCTAATAGCCAAAGATTCCGCAATGATAAAAAATCAAAGATTCCGCAATGATGTCACAATTCCGTAATAAGCACAAGTATTCAATTCCGCAATTATCCGAAGGGTACAATTCCGCAATAATCACAAGTATTCAATTCCGCAATTATCCGAAGGGTACAATTCCACAATAATCACAAGTATTCAATACCGTAATTATCCGAAGGGTACAATTCCGCAATAATAACGAGTGTTCAATTCCGCAATATCCCGAAAGGTACAATTCCTAACAAAATCTATTCGGCAATATTCCGAAAGGTACAATTCCGCAATAATCACAAAATGACACAATTCCGCAATACTCCAAAGTACACCATTCCGCAATATTCGAAGATGACACAATTCCGCAATACTCCAAAGTACACAATTCCAAAATATTCCAAGATGACAATTCCGAAATAAGTAAATATATTGCGAAAATATCCTAAAAACGTGGATCTTGGACAAAAACGAATTTTGGCACTTTTTTCGCAACTTTTAAGGGTTTTAAGACAATAAAAAAACACCAAAACGCTAACCACGATTCCCTTGGCGAATGATACCACTTGTAGGACCTTACACACGAACCAAACAAGCATGAAATATAGATCAAGTATGTGACGTGATGTTTAGATGACGTGGGATTTGGATGAGATAAATACGAAGCAATAATCAAGATTAAAGATGAAAAACAAACAAAGATTAAACCAAAAAAGAAAGATTAGATTAAGGAAAGAAAAGAAACAAAGAGTTGTGTTGGGTCAAAAAGTTGATGTGGCAGAAACTCAAAAACGAAGAAAACATGAAGAAATTGTCCAAGCGTTGTCAAGAGTTAATCAAGTGTTGACATGTACAATTTAGGCGTTGATAGCTCAAGAGTTGTCATGTACAATGTAAGCATTGTTACATGAAATTCAAGCATTGACAAAACGTAGACAAAGAAGCTTATGGAAGCTTCTATTTAGATAAACATGCAAAAGATATTCTGCATAAGTTTATTTAAATAGAAGATTTACTTGTTTATTCATCATTATCTCTTGTAAACCCTAATCCTTACACTATAAAAGGAACCAAGGGTCTTAGGTTTTATTCATATAATTCATTCACAATGTAAACCTAAACGTGTGTGTGCACTAGACGTGGGATTCAATGTATACACGTCTAGTGGATGTTTGTTATTAATATAATGAACATCCCATTTGTTTTAATTCATGTTTCGTGCCTAAACACCTTGTTAATGTGTTATGTTCTTATTCCGCTTTGATTGTATAATCATATGAACATGATGCATTCCTAGTAGCTTAAAAGATCCAGAAACCAAGGTTTCCACAATTGGTATCAGAGCCTCGTAGCTCGTGATGCTAGGACCAACAAGGTGTTCGTGTTTGGAGAAGAAAAGAAAAATTCGTATCGAGTTTTTCTGGACGTTTTTGTGTGGGCAGCAGTATTCAGAAGGTCATAACTTTTGATTGAACCGTTGGATCGTCACGAAATTTTATATGTGTGTTCTACATACATAGATCTAAACATCCACCGGAGGGATTGTCAAGTTTTATCCTCAGGCAAAAGTTATTAAGCGTCGAAGTTGGCTGATGGTTAATTTTCAGATTTCTTGTTTACATAAAATCATGTTTTAGGGTTTTTCTACAAACCCTAGATCTATTTAAAAACAAGAAGAGATGTTTTGCAGCATGAGTATGGATTGAAACGCAGCAAGAAAAGGGTTCTAAACAAACCCTAAATTGATTATCATTGCAAGACACGAGGTTAACACAGTATTCGCATAAAGCTCTCAATTCTTTTGGTTGATGTTATTGAGTTAACTGATCCTCTACATGCTCATCCTTGGTTATTCACATGGGGCTAAAGTTATTCTATTCTGATTGGTGGAAATTGTTATGTTCACACGATTTGGTGTTCACATGTTTCTACTAGTTTATGTTCACACGGCCAAAGGAATATACGCATGTCTGCAAGTGACGTAAGGCTTCAATCTGTGTTCACACGTTGAAGCGCTTCTCATTGGTTGAGAGGCTTGTGTTCACACGATAAGAAAGAACAACATGTAGTAATTCTGTGATACTCGTTTCTTATTGGTGTAGATCTTTGTGTTCACACGGTTCAAAAGGTGTGATTGGCAGAAAATAATGCAGATCAAGTTTACTTGGAATGTTTGCTGATTTTTAGGAGACAATCACAAGATAAACACACACTTTGGTCAAAGATTGCTACGTAACTTTTGGAAAATATATTCATGCGTGATATTGTTTTGATGTATGACGTGAGGTAATAATCCTATTTTATAGGATATATTGCTTTTCCTATTTTAAATGTGGTTATGCAGTGGGGTAAGACGTAGCCACAAATAGCATCAGTGTTTGATGTAAACGCTGACAAGAATGAGACAGACGCTGACAAGATTGGTTTGACGCTGATAAGAATGGACGCAGACAAGGGTTATGGTTGGCGCTGACGTTTGTAATTCAGACGCTGACAGGAAGAATTTTGACGCTGACAGAATAAGTCAACGCTGATAGAGTTGACAGTGTCGTCCAATATATGAACTTCAACGCTGATAGGTATTGTCCGATATTGGACAATACATCTGACCAAGATATTGGACAGAAGAGGATATTGGACAACACAAGGTTTCTGCTGTTTGAGAAAACTGGTACGTTTTTAGCACACAAAAAGAAGGAAAATACACACGAAGGTACATGGAATCTCCGTTTTAATTTAGAATATCATGATGATATTTATGGCTCGGATATTTTAAAAGGAATTAATGATCTTAAAGCGAGTTAGCAACTATTCGTGAGGATTTGATGGATATTTTAAACTATGTAATCGGGATAGCCTTATGAAAGAGTTATCCATCACAAGACTTTTACATATGGTATGAAGATGTGACTCCATTAAAATCGTCATGAAGAGGTGTTAGTTTAAGGGGAAGAATTCTTATGGTAAGTTTGATGATTGAAGAAGATTTTCGCGAGTTTGTGTTCTATCATATCTTAAAGTCGTGGCGTACCATTCACTGACTTTAAAGGTAACTTGTTCATGCTTTACATGGTTGGTGACGAAGACTTGTCATAACACTTGAAGGAGTTACATTATCGTGCTCAGTGTCTCACATAGGATTAGAATATTGACAAGGGATTGAGGTCTACTTATACTTGGTCTGATATAAGTTCTTAGTTACATGGATAGTACAAGACATGGAACACAAGGTTGGGTTATTCTACTTCTACATCAAAATTACTATATTAATTGTTCTTCAAGATCATTACAAAGAGCTACTTCTGGAGAATCTTCAACATTGTATACATTGTTTACTTCCTTGTTGATGTGACAAAAAGGGGAAGAAATACTGTGCTACACTTGAGGGGAAGCAATTTGAAGATCATGTATAACTTACAAGAGATACACATAGAGTTTTTCCACTATCAACTAGGGGAAGATTGTTGGGTCAAAAAGTTGATGTGGCAGAAACTCAAAAACGAAGAAAACATGAAGAAATTGTCCAAGCGTTGTCAAGAGTTAATCAAGTGTTGACATGTACAATTTAGGCGTTGATAGCTCAAGAGTTGTCATGTACAATGTAAGCATTGTTACATGCAATTCAAGCATTGACAAAACATAGACAAAGAAGCTTATGGAAGCTTCTATTTAGATAAACATGCAAAAGATATTCTGCATAAGTTTATTTAAATAGAAGATTTACTTGTTTATTCATCATTATCTCTTGTAAACCCTAATCCTTACACTATAAAAGGAACCAAGGGTCTTAGGTTTTATTCATATAATTCATTCACAATGTAAACCTAAACGTGTGTGTGCACTAGACGTGGGATTCAATGTATACACGTCTAGTGGATGTTTGTTATTAATATAATGAACATCCCATTTGTTTTATTCATGTTTCGTGCCTAAACACCTTGTTAATGTGTTATGTTCTTATTCTGCTTTGATTGTATAATCATATGAACATGGTGCATTCCTAGTAGCTTAAAAGATCCGGAAAACAAGGTTTCCACAAGTTGGTGTTTTCCTAGTGAGAGAAAGTAAACATGTTTCTCTCTCTTTAACAAAAAAATGAAAACCACACACACACAAATGAGGTGGAATGGCATTTTATACTAAAGAGTAAATGTTTAGGAGGCCTTCCTCATTTTTGTGTTCGGGACTAATTCCCGTTTCATACATAACATAAACTAAGAAATCTCGACACCGTTGAATAACATTTTTCACGAGCTTCGCAACGGTATATTATATGACCATCACTTTAAATACGGCTAACATAGTTTTTGTTAATTTTTTGTCATTAGTTAGTCCTCATGATAAACTAGGATTGTATGCTTTTGGTTTGGATTTTGGTCTGTTTGGGTGGCTTATTTTCTAGCTTAAAGTTCACCATAGTGACCAAATAGATCAGCAGACTCATAACGCCCAAATCCAATATGTTTTTGGGAGCGTTATCCGTACTTTTGTGCATGTATATTGGTTATATCTATGATACTTTTGTGCATATTTGTGCCCAGTTGTGTTTGCAAGTCTTTGTGTAGCCAATTGTAGGAATGAAGTGTAAAACAACGCAAATGTGAAGATTAGTACGAGTACGAATAATCCTAGTCAAGTTCAAGACCCGCGTACAAGTTACAAGCCTTAAAATATCAAGTTCGTGTGCAAGAACAACTAATTCCAAGGAGCATACAAGTCAATCAGCATGAAGATGCCACAAACACCATTAAGTTGCCACTTGTAATAATCATCAAAGAAGCTACCAACATGATGAAGAAGCCACCAACTTTTGTGTAGGCAGAAATTGTGTCTACATACATGCAAGATCATACAAGAAGTTTCTAGACTTGCTTTGGCTCCAAGTATTTGTCTTTGGCTCCAAGCCAGGCATTCACTCCATGCCATCAATTTTGCCTATAAATTAAGACCCTAGGGGTCATACCTCTCATATGCCTTTCAAAACAGCTAATATATCTTTTCACAACACATGTATCTTTTCATATCATCTCATAAATAACTCTCTCAACCTTGTCCCAACCTCCATTCCCGGATTTGAGCAAGGTAGTGCAAGAAAAGTCACTTTTGGAGTCCGAAAAGCAAAGTTAACATCACGAAACTCTTAGGGATCATTACCCTAATCATTAGCAACATATTTCCACTTTGTAAGGCTCTTAATTATGACTTATAAGACTATTATTTCAGAGTTTATCTCATCATTTGTTATGAGTAGCTAAATCTCATTCTACACTTGGTAGGATGATGTTTATGGTATGAATTAGTGGTTGTGATTGTGATTTATGTTTATTTCAATGTCAAGCTTTCCTATGAACCATTAGTACTTATGTTTCATGTGACAATTTCTATCAAAACTTAATTTGTTGGTGAAGATTTCATAGGTCGAAACTGTTATTTTCTATCAACAAGTCATAGCCGGGTTGTCTATGATTGGCTATCTTTTGTATTGATCATTTCTTAAGAAGTTTTGATTATCAAGAAACATAATTATTAGTGTTAGCAAATTCGTGAAACGACCGTGAATCAAATGTGTTGAAATTGGATTAAGTCTTGAATTGACTGATTGAGTCTAATGCTTGTTTTCTTTAACCAAGGTCTTGACGAAGATTGAAGATTTTGAAAACAATAGATTGGATTATCCATCTAATTATCATAATCATATTTGTTAAACGTGTCATCACAATCATACCACTACGGATGCCTAAACTAGTCTTTACCAAGTGTTGGCTTTAATTTATTATTAATCTCATCATTTTACTTGTTATTTGTTTGTCAACAATTGCTACAATCAACGATTATAGTTTTAATTTTGAATGATCATAGGTTTTCCAAATCCCCGTGAACGATCTCGGTATTACCACATAAAAGCTATACACAAACGAAAGGGTTATACTTGCCCGTGCGTTTTTAGTTAATCCGGTAATTCGTGTTATAAATTTAAAACTTGTTCTACAAATCCATCACACGACGGACACATCCTGTTTTTGGCGCCGCTGCCGGGAATTTGATTGTGTTCTTAGTTCCAAAATCATCCTATAATCAAACCCATTGTAGCATTCTTGTTGCCAAAAAGCCCAAAAATCAAATACAAAAAAAAAAATTGCAGCAAAATCACCTGTGCCAACCGGCATCTCCCTTTGCCGCCGGCTTCTGCCAAACAGTCCGCATCATGCCGACCGACACGAGTAGAAGCCGACCGGCTTCTCTCAAACAGTCCGCATTTAGCCGACCAGCACCAATAGAATCCGACCGGCTTCCCTATAAAAAAATTATGTTTTTATTTTGTTTAGTTTATTTAATTTGCTATTTACTTATTTTCCTATTAGTTATATTTTGTTTGTTTTTATTTTTGTTACTTGTATTCTTTTTTCCAAAATTTCTTCAAGACTTGAATGAACACACGTTCTTCCGGTCAAGAATTGCTTAGTCCATACACCGATCCCGGACGTTACATTCATCAATCTTGAAAGAAAAACCGTAAGAAGCAACCCTTTGTTTCTTTTGAAAGCCGAATTCCAAAAACCAAAAACTCGCCGTTTGATAATCTCTTAGACGCATTTGTAGTCTATAACCCATTTAACGATCTACCATTCCCAATGGCCGACGATCAATCTATGTGGGCAGCCAACCGAGTAGTAGCACCTACCCCCGAGGCTGCTATTGTTCAAGTTGAGCTTGGAGA
This sequence comes from Glebionis coronaria, assembly GCA_025667525.1. Lineage (NCBI taxonomy): Eukaryota > Viridiplantae > Streptophyta > Magnoliopsida > Asterales > Asteraceae > Glebionis > Glebionis coronaria. Next base: position 460,891,531 of record CM046874.1, read on the forward strand.
AAACTTCACCGTGAAAGGTCATCACCTTTAAATGATCAAAGACCGCCAATTCGACGACCTTACGCGGGCCGATCCGCATAAGCACATATCCGAATTCATAGAAATATGTGGCATGCTCCGATATGGAGCCGACGTCGATGGAGACGCTATGAAACTCAAACTCTTCCCATCATCTCTATCCGGAGATGCAAGAGTTTAGTATAATGAGTTGACGCCCGTTACCATTGAAACATGGGAACAAAAACCTCTTTTGTTAGTCGTTTCTTTCCACCCCAATGTACAAAACACTCAGTGGAAAAATCCGAGGTTTCGCCCAAATTCCACAAGAAACACTCATTGATACGTGGAACCGAATGAAAGACCTACTTTGTAGTTGTCATGGAAATGTTTCATTAAAAGGAACCATCATCCAAATCTTTTATCATGGTCTCAATGAACCGACACAAGCAATCCTTGACGTCGATGGACTATTTCTCAATAAGACTCCCAACAAAGCATATCAATTGCTCGAGGACCGAGTTCTCTTAAAACTCGATTGGTACAAAGATAATCGTTCCAAACCTTTCAAGAAAACCGTTGATTTCGTTGAAAGTAGCGAAAATTCTAACCTTATGGAAAAGATAGACGCTCTCACACCTAAATTCGACTTGCAATTCAAAACAATCAAAGACGAAATGAAAGAGATGCGAGGCGAATGTACTCTTTGTGGAGGACCACACCCATCTACGGAGTGTGATGACACACCAATAAGAGAACCACCACAAGAAGAAAAGTACGCCCAAGGATACCGAGGAAGTGGTTATCGAGGTAACTACTACGGTAGAAACCCTGGAATTTGGCGTGAATACCCCAAAAACGAAAATCGTAACTCAGAACCTCGTGAGAATGATAATTCCGATCCATCAAACGAAAAGAAATCCGAAGGATCGAACTTAAAGAAAATGTTGTTAGCTTTCATAGAATCTCAAAAATCAACAAACACGTTCATTAAGAACCAATTCTTCGATCTCAAAGCCAACGTTGAAAGAGGACAAAGAAACCACACCGCCACTATTAGTGATCTCGAAACCAATTTTGGTCGAATCAATGACCAATTAGCCAATCGAACAAGTGGTTCGTTGCCAAGCAACATTCAAGCAAACCCAAAACCATCTACGGATAAACCGTGCCTCCCACCCTCCTCCCGTAATGAACATGTGAATGTCGTATTCACAAGGAGTGGGTTGAGTTATGATCCACCACAAAACCCAAACACCAATTCTCCCACTTTCGTCGATGAAAGTGAAGATGAAGCCGATGACCCCGAGAAGGAAGAAACCGTTCCTCCTTCCAAACCAAAACAAACCACACCCATTCCAACACCAACACCTAAGGCGTATACACCCAAAATTCCATATCCTCAACGCCTACAAAAGGAAAAGATGGAGGCTCGTAATGCCAAATTCCTTAAGATGATCAAAGAAGTTAAGATCAACGTTACCCTTGTTGATAACTTAACCGGCATGCCCCACTATGGGAAATTCCTCAAAGATCTTGTGAGCAACCATAGTAAGACAGAGCAAATCTCTGCTGCGTTATTGAATGAAGAATGTTCTGCAGCCTTGCAAAGCAAACTTCCACCAAAGCTCGGAGATCTGTGAAGCTTTCCCATACCATGCACTCTAGCAAACAATGTTGAATGTCAGGCCTTGGCCGATCTAGGGGCGCGTATCAATCTTATGCCATACTCATTATACAAGAATATTTCAAACAATACTTTGAAACCTACAAGTATGAGTATACTTTTGGCTAACCACACTTACCAATATCCCATTGGGATAACCGAGAACATTCTTTTTCAAGTTGGTAAATTCATATTTCCCGCCGACTTCGTAATCCTTGAAATGGAGGAAGACCATCACGTCCCTCTCATTTTAGGACGACCATTCTTGCACATCAACGATGTTATCATTCGTGTGAAGAATAAAGAACTCAACCTTGGAGTTGGTGACAATCGAGTCACATTATTAGTCGATAAAGCTATGCAACATTCTCACTCCAATGATGACACATGCTTCCGCGTGGATGTTATCGATGAAGTAACGGAAGAAGAGTTGGATGCATTGCTTGATGACAACGCACCATTCCAAACAACTTCGGAAAAGATTAGCGATACTGATCGTGATCGTGAATTTGATGTATACATGGTTGTTGATTCCGAAATAACTCTCGAAGAAGAGGAAAACAAACCCTTCGAAGTTTTTCCTTCGAAGTCGAACCTTGTAGTTCACAAATCTATTCATGATCCACCGACAGATCATGAATTGAAACCTCTTCCCAAACATCTCGACTACGCTTATCTAGAGAAGGATTCACTCCTTCTGGTGATTATCTCAGCCTTACTCGAGGAAGATCAAAAGAAACGTCTTGTTTCTATGCTCAAAAACCACAAAGAAGCGTTTGCATGGAAAACATCTGATATACCAGGAATTAATGAGCAATTTTTCAAAACCAAGATCAATCTTGAAGACGATGCCAAACCCGTTATTGAGAGGCAGCGTCAAAATAACCCAAACATGAAGGAGATTGTAAAATCCGAAGTGATCAAACTCCTTGAGGCAGGAATCATCTTTACCATAGAACATAGTCCGTGGGTTAGTCCTATTCACTGCGTTCCTAAGAAAGGAGGAATGACTGTTGTGACCAACGAACATAACGAACTTGTTCCTACAAGAACCGTTACTGGTTGGCGTGTGTGTATTGATTACCATAAATTGAATGATGCCACACGAAAAGATCATTTTCCTCTACCATTCATGGATCAAATGTTGGAAAGACTAGCGGGGAACAAATTCTTTTGTTTTCTTGATGGATTTTCCGGATATTTCCAAATACCTATCGAACCATCCGATCAAGACAAGACCACTTTCACGTGTCCTTTTGGAACTTTTGATTATAGGCGTATGCCTTTTGGTCTTTGCAATGCACCTACGACTTTTCAAAGGTATATGATCGCGATCTTTCAAGACATGATCGAAGTATCCATGGAAATTTTCATGGATGATTTCTCAGTCTTCGGAAACTCATTCGAGTCTTGCCTTTTTAATCTAGAGCACATGCTCATCCGATGCAAACAAGGTCATCTCATGCTCAATTGGGAGAAATGTCACTTTATGGTGACTGAAGGAATTGTGCTTGAGCACAAAGTCTCCGGAGCAGGATTGGAAGCAGAAAAGCCAAGATCGAAGTGATATCCAAACTACCACAACCCACTAACATTAAAGCCGTTAGAAGTTTTCTAGGTCATGCGGGATTCTACCATCGATTCATAAAAGACTTTTCCAAAATCGCTAGACCGATGACCAGACTCCTTGAAAAAGACACAGTCTTTGATTTCAACGAAGAATGCATAAAGGCATTTGAAAAGCTTAAAGACAAGTTAACGAATGCACCGATCATGGTTTCACCTGATTGGTCGCGACCGTTTTAACTTATGTGTGATGCAAGTGATTTTGCTGTAGGGGCCGTATTAGGACAACGCGAAGGAAATATTTCCGTCCTATACATTTTGCGAGAAAAACTCTAAATATCGCGCAGCTCAACTACACAATCACTGAGAAAGAACTACTTGCCTTAGTTTTTGCTTTTGACACATTTTGATCCTATCTAGTGTTGTAAAAAACAATTGTATTCACCGATCATTACGCGTTGAAATATCTATTCTCTAAACAAGATGCTAAACCACGTCTTATTAGATGGATTTTACTACTCTAATAATTTGACATCAAAATTCAAAATAGTAAAGGAGCTAAAAATGTCACAGCCGATCATTAGTCGCGACTTGAAAATCTAAACATGGAAGAGGTAAGGGACGAAGATATCGATGACTATTTTCCCGATGAAACTCTTATGAAAATCTCTACGGACGAATATTCGTGGTTCGCAGATTTTACAAATAATCTCAATGGAAGAATTCTAAGAAAAAGTTTAACCTGTCACCAACGATGTAAATTCTTTTCCGACCTAAAACACTATTTCTGGGAAGATCCCTACCTTTTCAAGGTATGCCCCGATGGCATGATTAGGAGATGTGTTTATGGTGCGGAAACAAGGAAGATCCTTGATGAAAGTCATCATGGCCCTACTGGGGGACATTATGGTCCTTCCACCACCGCGAAAAAGTGTTTGATGTTGGTTTCTATTGGCCAACAATTTTTAAAGAGCCATATAATCTAGTCGAAAATTGTGATGGTTGCCAACGTACTGGTAGCCTCTCACGAATAGATGATATGCCTCAAAACAACATCCAAGTTAGCGAAATATTTGACGTATGGGGAATTGATTTCATGGGACCCTTTCCCAAATCCCATAAGTTCGAATATATCTTAGTCGCTATTGAGTACGTGTCCAAATGGGCCGAAGCCTAAGATTTACCCACGAACGATTCACGAGTCTTAATCAATTTTCTAAAAAAGCTTTTCTCTCGTTATGGAATGCCGAAAGCTTTAATTTGCAATCGAGGTTCCCATTTTTGTAACAAACAAATGGAGAAAATCTTAAAGCGTTATGGAGTCACCCATCGCTTTGCCACCGCATATCACCCACAAACGAGTGGACAAGTTGAGAATACCAACAGAGCCTTAAAACTAATACTCGAAACTTAATGACGCTCTATGGGCATTCCGAACAGCTTATAAGACACGAATTAGCACAACACCTTATCGTTTATTGTACGGTAAAACGTGTCACTTGCCCTTTGAAATTGACCACCGTGCTTATTGGGCATTGAGAAGCTGTAATCCCGATCTCAAAATCGCTAGAGGAAACCGATTCTTGCAATTGCATGAACTCGATGAATTAAGACTCCAAGCTTATGAGAATTCCAAATTATACAAAGCACGTACCAAAGCTTATCATGATAGGAAACTTCGAATCCGAAAAGAATTCAAGAAGGGAGACAAAGTTCTCTTGTTTAATATGGGTTATAAATTCAAAGCTCCAAAGCTTAAACAAAAGTGGTACAGTCCTTTTATAGTAAAACATGGATACCCGTCCGGTTATGTTGAATTGTATGACAAGAATGGAGGAAGCTTCATTGTTAATGGACACCGTGTTAAACTATATCATGAGGAATGGAGTGAACACTTTCTGCTCGATAAAAATAAAGAAAAATAAAAAGAAGTACGAGTCAGGCTGATGACTCTATAATAAAATAAGCGCTTCTCGGGAGGCAACCCATGTGTTTTAAATTTTTTAAGTGTGATTTTCCTTTTTAAAATAAATTCATGCTTACACCCCACATTTTTTAACCAATGTTTTGCTTAAGTGTGAGCGGGTGTAGCATGTGTCGCTTTTATAAAAATCTATAAAAACCAAAAATATGGTGTTTTGTGTTTTTGTTTGTTGTATCTTTTTTTGTAGGTACCGCAAGTTGAAGGCGAAGACAAGAATCTTGTATGATGCATGATACACCCGTGATTCTATTTTTTCTCTCATTCCCTATACTTTTGTTCAGTTTCATCACATTAAGGACAATGCTAAACTTAAGTGTGAGGGGGTTACAGGGAAATCGAGAAAAAGATGCTTAATTACCATATTTTTGGGCTATTTTAAAAATTTTGTTTTGTTTTGCCCTTGTAAATAAAAAGTTTCAAGCAAATGTATATAAATAATCAAGAAATTATCCAATCGGTAATTTTTGAAAATTTGAGATATATTTTTGTGTCAAACTTACCCAAGTCAAAGTCTCATATAATAGTAGAAGAAAAATACAAAAAAAAGGAGAAAGTTGCAAGTTCCATGTTTGCCAATACAACATGAACTTTGTAAATATGTTAATCCATGGCTAGGAGTTTTAGCCAAGAAAAAAAAAAGAAAAAAATGAGAAAAGAAAGAAAAAAGTCAAAAAGACAAATAAATAGCCAATGAGCTATAATGTTATGAAGCTGAAGGAAGAAGAAGAAATAAAAGGTATCGATTAGCCAATGTACTAAGTCGTGATACCTGTTGCTTCAATTCATATGTTATTAGTGTAGTTAGATAAAAGACTTTCTATATTTTTATGGGTATTGACTTTATATCTCAAGTTTTCAACCTTAAAAACATAAGACGATGAGTTTTATCTTGTACTTGATAGACTTGCATCGAATTTTTATAAAATACATGTACCTTTGGATTTAATTTTATTTTCTTCTTGCTTGACGGCAAGCAAAACGTAAGTGTGAGGGGATTTGATAACGCCCAAATCCAACATGTTTTTGGGAGCGTTATCCGTACTTTTGTGCATGTATATTGGTTATATCTATGATACTTTTGTGCATATTTGTGCCCAATTGTGTTTGCAAGTCTTTATGTAGCCAATTGCAGGAATGAAGTGTAACACAACGCAAATGTGAAGATTAGTACGAGTATGAAGAATCCTAGTCAAGTTCAAGACCCGTGTACAAGTTACAAGCCTTTGAAGATCAAGTTCGGGTGCAAGAACAACTATTTCCAAGGAGCATACAAGTCAATCAGCATGAAGATGCCACCAACACCATCAAGTTGCGACTTGCAATAATCATCAAAGAAGCCACCAACATGATGAAGAAGCCACCAACTTTTGTGTAGGCAGAAATTGTGTCTACATACATGCAAGATCATACAAGAAGTTTCTAGACTTGCTTTGGCTCCAAGTATTTGTCTTTGGCTCCAAGCCATGCATTCACTCCATGCCATCAACTTTGCCTATAAAATAAGACCACAGGGGTCATACCTCTCATATGCCTTTCACAACAACTAATATATCTTTTCACAACTCAAGTATCTCTTCATATCATCTCATAAATAACTCTCTCAACCTTGTCAAAACCTCCATTCCCGGATTTGAGCAAGGTGGTGCAAGAAAAGTCACTTTTGGAGTCCGAAAAGCAAAGTTAACATCACGAAACTTCTTAGGGATCATTACCCTAATCATTAGCAACATATTTACACTTTGTAAGGCTCTTAATTATGACTTGTAAGACTATTATTTCAGAGTTTATTTCATCATTTGTTATGAGTAGCTAAATCTCATTCTACACTTGGTAGGATGATGTTTGTGGTATGAAGTAGTGGTTGTGATTGTGATTTATGTTTATTTCAATGTCAAGATTTCCTATGAACCATTAGTACTTATGTTTCATGTGACAATTGCTATAAAAACTTAATTTATTGGTGAAGATTTCATAGGTCGAAAGGGTTGTTTTCTATCAACAAGTCATAGCCGGTTTGTCTATGATTGGCTATCTTTTGTATTGATAATTTCTTAAGAAGTTTCGATTATCAAGAAACATAATTATAAGTGTTAGTAAATTCGTGAAACGACCGTGAATCGAATGTGTTGAAATTGTATTAAGTCTTGAATTGAGTGATTGAGTCTAATGCTTGTTTTCTTTAACCAAGGTCTTGATGAAGATTGAAGCTTTTGAAAACAATAGATTGGATTATCCATCTATTTATCATAATCATATTTTTTAAACGTGTCATCACAATCATACCTGTTAGCCGTATATTTTATATAGTCAAACAAGAATGTAATAGGTCATCTTAGTCGTTATTGGTCATGTATTGTAATAGGTTAGTCGGGAAAACCGGGCTTGGACTTTAAGCTAATATTGTATAAGTTAGGGGCGTAAGCCCAAAACAAAGCCAAGCCCGGCCCAAGTAACTTAAACCCACGGCCCAACAAGCCAAGGGTATATATACCCTCTTCCATGTATGGAAGAGGGTGTTGGTTCATTTTACTTTCTTTATCTAGTAAACGAAAACCTTCCACCATCTCTCTTGTTTCTCTCTCTACTTTTCTACTCTTTCTCTCTCTAAGAATCTTGTGTTATGGATTGAATGGGATTAACATTTGGTATCAAGAGCCTATAGTAGATAGGTGATTGAAGTTCGTGTGGTATTGCTCTCTTAAAATTCGTGTGTTTTCCTCATATTTAGCTCGAATCATCAAAATTTTTTGCATTTTCATGGTGTTAGTGAGTAGACAAATCATCTACATAGGCGTGGTAGTGATTTGGGTTACTTTGTTTGGTTAAAAACGCGAATTTTTTTGGTGTTTGGCTTGTTTTTGGTGTGAAATCACGTTTTTCATTAGAGTTCTTCTTTGTTCCTATTTTTTAGGAACTTCTGACTCAAATTCGCAACCTTTTGGTCCTTCTGTCTCAAATTCGCAATTTTTTGTTCCTAATTTCGCAACTTGGTCTCTCAATTGCGAAATCCTGCTTAATTGCGAATTTATTGTCCAATTGCGAAATTGAATTCTAGGAATTGCGAAATTGTATGGGTATAAGCATTGCGAATTTGTCTCCAATTGCGAAATTGAATTCTAGGATTTGCGGAATTGTTCATTTCTAGTGGATTGCGAAATCTTGCACTAAATTGCGAAATCTTCCAAAAGTTGCGAAATTGATCTATTGACTATATTGCGAGATTGAACTTTTTGAGAATTGCGGAATTGATTTTTTTAAGAATTGCAGAATTGAACTTTTTCGAGAATTGCGGAATTGAATCTTCAAGTTGCGGAATTATACTATATTGCGGAATTGTTGCCAAGTTGCGGAATTGTTCATAATTGCGGAATTGTGTAACTTTTTGACTGAAGCATCTTTAGACTTAGCCACTATCTAGACTAGTTTCAGAACATCGTTTCCAAAAAAAAAAAAAAAAAAAAAGAGTTAAAATTTTTAGGTCAAAGTAAAATCAAATTTTTTCCCTACTAGTTTTTGGCTATTTCTAACTAAATTTCAAAATTTGGCGATACAAAAATTTTTTGGTTTACCGTTTTGTCGGATTGAGGAATTTATTGTCGGACTGAAGATTCTCGGAACGCTACGAATTTTTTACCACACCTCATCACTACAAATCTACTAAGATCTGTAATTCATTCACAAGTATTCACCATGTCTAACAACAACATCAACATTGCAACTGCTAATCAAATTCCTTTGGAACAAGGTGGCAACGGTAATCCACCTGTGCTCACTGCCGGCTGTTACGTTCAATGGAGATCTCGTTTTCTCAGATTTTTCGACGGAAAAGAAAACCGAACGGCTCTTCGTCACTGCCTTGAGAATCCACCCCCAGTTTTTGAATTCAGACCATTTACCACACAGGCAGAGGATGGTACTTCATCAAATATACGAACTATGGAGGATTTTGACACATGTTCTGCTGAGAAAAAGAAACTCCTCCAAGCTGAAGCTGATGCTGTAAACTTCATACTCACTGGAATTGATAACGATATCTATTCCACAGTTGATGCATGTCCTAATGCTATGGAAATGTGGAATGCAATTCATCGATTGAAGCAAGGTGAGTCAATCAATGTTCAAGATCTCGAGACTAATCTACTATGGGATTTTGGAAAATTCATATCTGAAGATGGTGAATCCATTGACTCATATTACTCGAGATTCTACAAAATAATGAATGAGCTTGTCAGAAATCAGTGCACCATCTCCAATCATCATGCCAATGTTCAGTTTCTACTTCAACTCAAACCGTAATGGCAAAGGTTTGTGACTTTGGTCAAACAAAGGGAGGATATCAAGACTATATCTTACCACAAACTTTATGATATCTTGAAACAACATTAGAATGAAGTAAATGAACTAAGGGATGAAAAGGCAGAACGGTCTGCTAATTCTATTGCTTTTGTGGCTGCTACTTCAACAAAACTCGTTCCCCGTCAACAACCACCTACTCATTCCTCAAAGTCATCAAGCTCATCCACCAAACCTCTAGTTGCTGCTAAACACAAAGCAAAAGCAAATGTCCCCACTCCACCTCCAAAGTATGACACCGAGTCAGATGGAGACAGTGTTGATGAACAAACTTCAAGGGACAAGAAGATTGAAGAACTCATGTCTTTACTTACCACAACTTACAAGAAGATCTACAAACCTACCAACAACAACCTCAAATCATCATCCAATGCTAGATATAAGGAAGTTGATCATGCACCTAGGTATGATCGTGATGCTAGGTATGATAATCAGAGGATGCTGAATCAAGTTGGGGCTAGAGATACTATAGGCACTCCGGTTATGCAGAAGACTGGGATTCAATGCTTCAACTGTAAGGGATTTGGGCACATGGCTAGGGAATGCAAGAAGCCAAAACTGGTTAAGGACTCAGGGTATCACAAGGAAAAGATGTTGCTGTGTAAGAAAGAAGAAGCAGGAATTCCACTAAAAGCAGATGAAGTTGACTGGCGTGATGACACTGATGATGAAGCCGATGATCAAGAGCTAGAGGCACATTATGTGTACATGGCAAAGATTCAAGAAGTGCTTCCAGAGACTGCTGATACTTCTGGACCTATCTTTGATACTGAGCCAATTGAAAAGGTACCAACAAATGATAACTATAATGTGTTTGCTAATGAACGACGACATTCTGAGCAACCCGAAAGCATCAATGACACATATGTAATGGACACGGAGGATAGCAATATCTCTATGGATTCACAGCATATGTGTAATGATGAAGGTAATGCTGCTCAGGATACTGACTCGGATGAGGACCGTGATTTGCTTGCATCTATAATTGATTCTTTAAAACATGAAATTGAGGAAAACAAAGATGCTAATAAACGTTTGAAGCAAGCAAACACATCCTTAGCCGAGGAGATAGACAGGCTTAAAGAGTGTGATTATGTAAAAGAAGCTGATCGACGAGTTGCAATAGCTAATGGTTTGGTATATGAACGTAAGGTGCTCAACGAACAATATTGTTCTGAAGTAACACACGAAATTCATATGTCAAAACAGAAGATATCGGAACTTGAAGAACAACTGCTGCTACATAAACTCCAAATTACTGAATTAGAGTCGGTTAACAAAGAACAAACTGAGCTTTATAAAACTCGTGAAGAAAAGGATATTGAAAAAATTCTTTCTTTGGAAAAGAGAGTCGACACGTTAAACAACATTGTTTACAAAACGGGTCAGTCTATTCAAACTATGAATATGCTCAATAGAAATAAGAAAACGAGTTTTGTCAAGCCTGAATATCTCAAGAAAGTTCAAAGTACCAAGCCTGCTCTTTATGATATCGGTTTTTATGTTGATAATCTTGCTCTTATGCTTTCCCCTGACTGCGACAAAATCATTCGTCAACAAGAAGAAAGTCGATCAAACTTAAGTGATTTAATAAACCTTTCTGATTCTAACAATCATATTAAGTTTGTCCCTAAAAAAAACTATCAAGAGAACAAAAGATGTATAATAGTGTTCCACCACCAAGTGATGAACCACAAAAGAAAGTTTCTTTAAAAAGGAGTTTCAAAAAGCAATCAATTTTGTTAGAAAAGCGAATTTTGGATGAAAAACGTAAATGGGATGAGAAAAGCAAAAGTGTTCAGCAATTTGAGTTTATAAAACAAGGGGTTTTAAATTTGTACAAAGGTGTCGTCGACTATGAAAAAGTTTCTAGGGATACCATTTGGAATATTAAACCTAACCCACAAGTAGAAGTCGTCATTCAACAATGTATTGTTCCAACCATTGATGATCTTTCAAAATGTGGAAATGTTTTATACAGCTCTCACTAAGGAAATGTTAACTGATTTAAGTTATGTTAAATCTCTTGAAAATGAAGTTGATCTTCTTCAAACTAAATTAAAGACACAAGAACAACAACTTTCTAACGAAATTGATCGACTTTCTAAGGAATACTTCTATGCTGACCATATGAATGCTATACTTGGTGTGTATACCGATCTTGATCAATATTGTCATGTAGCATGTCTAGTGTCAGAATCAGACGCGAAATGTCGCAATCTTGAAGTAGAGCTTTCAAAACAAATTCAGTCATACAACAAACTTTCGAAAAGTTTTTCTCAACTTGAGAAACACTCCATTTCTCTTGAACTTGCTTTACAAAAAGGTGAAAAATCTCATAATCATAAAAAGTGTCAAGAAATGTCAGCTTCTTCGTTTCGTTTACTAAATGAAAAAGGTTTCGAAATAAATGACTTGAAAGCTCAGCTAAAAGAAAGGGACATAGCCATAAGTGAGTTACAAAAAATCATTGAGAAAATGAAAGGAAAGTCTGTTTTGGGTAAACCACCCGCCGTTCGTCAACCGAATACGGTTAAATGACCTAAATCATCTATTTTAGGACAATCCCCACAGACATTGCCTAAGATAGGAAATGATAAGAGTACCAATGTGATAGCACCTGGAATGTATAAGATGAACACTAAGCCCACTCAAACTGGAACATCGCGGTTACCTGAGAATATTAGGAAAACTAATCAACGTGTGTCTTCTTCTACAGGAGTAATCCCCACTACTAGCGTTAGCGGACCACAGCTTAAGAGCAATAGAATGCAAGATAAGGTCATGCCTAACAATAGTCAAGGAAAGAAGCTGGATGTAGAAGACCACCGTAGGAATTTTAAGTTTTCTAAGAATAAAACGTCTGTAACTGCATGTAATGACAGTTTAAATGCTAAGACCTCGAATGTTGAAGTTGTTTGTGTTGAATGAGGAAAATGTGTTCGTACTTTCAATCATGATGCTTGTGCTCTTAATCATAATGGCGTGAATACTAGAACTAGGAAGCCTATTCGTATGCCCACTAGTACTAGTGAACCCACAAGAACTTTGAACCAATCCACTGATCAACCAATTAAGAAACTAAGTGCGTTAGACTCCACTACTCTGCGTAAACGAAACAGATTAAAGAAGCTATATGAGAACATGATTAGGACATGTACACGGGGGTATTCGAGATTTACACCACCCGGATACAAATGGGTACCTAAGTTAACCACTTTAGTGATTGGGTCTAGGAATATCAGCTTGCCTGTAGACTTTGCATCTAGGCCCACTACTATTTTGGAACCCGTTTCTATCAAGGGCTCCCATTTGTCAAATGCTACATTGTCTTCTAATTCTTCTACAGCTCGTCGAAATCATCCTATTCATAATGGACTCCGGGTGCACAAAGCACATGACGGGCAATCTCAAGCTTTTCATTAACTTCGTGGAGAAGTTTCTGGGTACGGTACGGTTTGGAAATGATCAATTTGCACCGATACTCAGATATGGAGACTTGGTTCAAGGGAATATCACTATAAAACTGGTTTATTACGTCGAGGGACTGAATCACAATTTATTCTCGGTTGGTCAATTTTGTGATGCGGATTTGGAAGTGACTTTTCGGAAATCTACTTGCTATGTTAGAGACTACGATGGGAATGACCTTCTTACAGGTTCTCGTGGTTCTGATCTCTACACAGTAACTCTTCAAGACACATCTTCAACAAATCCAATTTTCTTAATGGCTAAAGCGTCATCATCTCAAGCATGGTTATGGCATCAACGATTGTCACATCTCAACTTTGACACCATCAACTTGCTTTCGAAGAATGATATTGTGACCGGTCTTCCTAAGTTGAAATTCGTCAAAGACCATCTTTGTTCTTCTTGTGAGTTGGGGAAAGCAAAACGGAAGTCTTTCAAAACAAAGACTACCCCAAGTTCAAAAGGACGATTGGAACTTCTACACATGGATTTATGTGGTCCCATGCGTGTAAAGAGTATTAACGGGAAAAAGTATATTCTCGTGATTGTTGATGATTACTCTAGATACACATGGACTTTCTTCTTAAGGTCCAAAGATGAAACACCAGAGGTTCTCAAAAACTTTCTCAAGATGATACAACGCAATCTTCAAGCTCAAGTCTTAACCGTAAGAACGGATAGAGGTACTGAATTTTTGAACAAGAACTTGCAATCTTACTTTCAAGAAGAAGGCATCGAACATCAAACGTCTATTTCTCGAACTCCTGAACAAAACGGCGTTGTCGAAAGGCGAAACCGTACTTTGGTTGAGGCAGCTCGAACAATGCTTTCTAGTTCAAAATTACCGCTATTCTTCTGGGCTGAAGCAATTGCAACTGCCTGTTATACCCAGAATCGTTCTCTCGTTATCCCTAGACATGAAAAGACACCTTACCACATCATCAATAGCAGGAAACCTACTGTCAAATTCTTTCACGTATTTGGATCTTTATGCTACATTCTTAAAGACGGTGAGAATCTTGACAAGATGACAGAAAAAGGTGATGCATGTATTTTTGTGGGGTATGCTACATTGTCGAAAGGATATCGGGTCAATAACAAGAGAACAAAGATCATTGTCGAAACAATTCATGTGAACTTTGACGAATTGCCACAAATGGTACTTGATCACAACAGCTCAAGTCCCGCACCTCAATGTCCAGCTATGGCACCTACACACAACAGTGTACGTCCCGTGCAAGAATGTCAAGAAAATACTCCTACAACAGACTCGACGGATACGACACAAATGAATGAGTTGGTTGATTTATATGATCCAATGTTTGATGAATATTACTATGGAAACAATCAAGTTGTGTCAAAGCCTTCCGCTGTCAATACTGCTGATGAACCCGAACCAAGTTCACAAGACACAACTACCTCTACTTCAGCAACCGTTGCTCAAGAGAATATTCTAGTAGATACTCAACAAACTCCAGAAACAGTCATACAACCAACATCACCAACCGTCAATGCTGAAGGAGGTAACAACAATCAAGCAGTCGATGCACAACCTGACGAAGAAGAATTTATCAATTCGTTCGGTACACCGGTACACGAAGTCGGAGAGTCTTCTACTCAACAGGTTGATCCGTCCAACATGCATACATTCTACCAACCATATCCATCCACTCACCATTGGACACGTGATCATCCATTGGAGCAAGTCATTGGAAATCCTTCACAACCGGTTCGAGCACGCAGACAACTCGAAACCGATGGCGATGTGTGTATGTATGCACTCACCGTGAGTTTAACTGTACCTACAAACATCAAACAAGCCATGACTGATCATGCGTGGATTGAATCAATGCAAGACGAAATCCATCAGTTTGAACGCCTAAATGTTTGGGAACTTGTTGACCGACCCTATGGAATGTCAATTTTAGATTTCAAATGGATCTGGAAAAACAAACTGGATGAAGAACAAACCATCATCAAAAACAAATCTCGTCTTGTGGTTAAGGGATACCGTCAACAAGAAGGCATAGACTACGATGAATCATTCGCTCCAGTCGCTCGTTTGGAAGCAGTCAGGATATTCCTTGCTTATGCTGCACATAAGGGCTTCACGGTTTTTCAGATGGACGTTAAAACTGCTTTTCTCAACGGTCATTTGAAGGAAGAAGTGTATGTGAATCAGCCGGAAGGATTCATCGATCCTCATCATCCTGACAAAGTCTATCATCTCAAGAAGGCTGTATATGGACTTAAACAAGCTCCAAGGGCATGGTACAAAGAACATTCAAACTTCTTGGTGTCCAAAGGATTCTCCAAAGGTTCTATTGATCCTACTCTCTTTACTAATAAATATGAGGATGACATAATGCTGGTGCAAGTTTATGTAGATGACATTATTTTTGGTTCTACGAACCCAAAACTTTCAAAACGTTTTGAAAAATTAATGCACAGCAGATTTGAAATGTCAATGATGGGGGAGCTAAAATTCTTTTTAGGCCTCCAGATTCATCAATCCCCACGTGGTATCTTCATTAACCAAGCTAAGTATGCTCAAGAGATACTTAAAAAGAATGGTATGACCTCATGTGCTCGCGTTGGTACACCATTGTCGACCACATCCCAAGACGCTGACTTGTACTCATATCTCGTAGATCAAACGCGATATCGCAGTATGATCGGGTCACTTATGTACCTTACAGCCAGCAGGCCTGATATTCATCATGCCACATGCTATTGTGCACGATATCAAGCCAGACCTACTCAAAAGCACCTCAAAGAGGTTAAACGGATCTTTCGGTACCTTAAGAATACCATTCACATGGGACTCTGGTATCCGAGGGAAACCGGTTTTCATCTAACGGCTTTTTCAGATTCTGATCACGCAGGTTGTCTTGATAGTCGTAAAAGCACTTCTGGTAGCATACAATTTCTTAGGGAAGACAAGCTTGTCAGCTGGTCGTCAAAGAAGCAGGATTGCACTTCGCTCTCATCAGCTGAAGCAGAATACGTGGCTCTATCCGCGTGTTGTGCTCAAGTCCTCTGGATGAGAACTCAACTCACGGATTATGGCTTCCACTTTGATAAAATACCTATGTATTGTGACTCAAAGTCGGCCATAGCCATATCTTGCAATCCGGTTCAGCACTCCCGCACCAAACACATCGATGTCAGATATCACTTTATCAAGGAACAAGTGGAACGTGGCTTCGTGGAATTATACTTTGCCAGAACTGAGTACCAGCTGGCAGACTTGTTTACAAAATCTCTATCGAAAGATAGGTTTGCGTATCTCGTTGGCCGTCTTGGTAGGAAGTATATGACTCCAGAAGACTTGGAGGTTTTGGCAAATGAAGCTGCTTGATATTCTCTCATAATGACTTCTAGGCGCATCACAGCTTAGAACTCGGACCTCAACTAAGGAAAGTTTATCTCGGACGATAACTTATCCTTCTCAACGAGAAATTCATATTTCTCGGTCATGAGCTTCTCATAAAAACATCCAAAGTTTTTTAAGTTCATGAAAAATGATTTCTAAGTAAATGTCAGCTTAGAACTTGAACTTCAACTTAAGGAAAGTTTATCACGGATGATAACTTATCCTTCATAACGGGAAATTTATTTTTCTCGGTCATGAGCTAGTCACAAAACAATCAAAGTTTTGAGCTCATGAAAAACGGACCCGAAAGGGGAGTGTACGTTTCAGTGCGATTTCCCTAATCAATAGAAGAGAAGTCTTCTATCCTGATTATTTTAAAACCGTTGAACACAATTTTTCAAGAATTTCTCAAAAGGTTTTTCTAAATCTTTCAAAATTGTGTGTTCAACACTCCCTTCCTCATACGTGGTTTTTATATCTCAAAATTGTCATATGTTATTTTGATCAATCTTTGAGGGGGAGCGTTTTAAAATCAAGCCTTTAATGTTGTTGGGTACATCTCTAAAATTGTCATATTTTATGTATCCAACACATTCCGAAAATGATATTAAATCTGTCATATATTATCGGCAAAGGCATCTCAACTCCGTCCCTCAACATATTTTATGGTGTCGTTTTTCTAAAATTTTGTCAAATTTTGTCTCAAGACACACATATATTGTTGAGGGGGAGCGACCCGACTGAAAAAGTTCCATGATTCATGCGTGCACACATGTTTCTCTCCCAATCGGTTTTCAGAAATTGTCATATTTTAATCAATTGGTATCTCTAATATGATGTTTTTATATTAGAGATAGGGGGAGAATATGTGATTAAAATGTAATATATCGCAACAAGTGATCTTAAAGACTCAAGTGCAACTCTTTCCTTCACATGCCAAACTATTTCGTATATCGATGCATGTGTGTAAGGGGAGCTTTTCAGAAATGTAAAACTTTCAAGTGTTAAAAGTTTTGATTTTTATCAAACACTTTGAATGGTTTTCAATGGTTTATGGTTACGATCTATACCCAAAACAACCTACTATCCACGACGGAACGATGGAGTCAAAAGGTGGTTTAGTATAGGAAACTAAGTCCTATGATCCAACCAGAACCGGAGGGATCTACCCAAGGACATTCAATAGCTAGAAATAGTTGTCCTTAGGAAAGATGGAGTGGAATGAAGCTGAATGCGGACCAAGTACTTAAGTTAGCACTGGAACAATCACAACAAGGTGCTAATGATGACGTATTGGTAAGCATTGAATGAGTTGAATATTCTATGCAACTTAGGCAGAAATCGGGTCAATACATCTATTGAAGACAAGTCATCATGGACCCAGTGATGCAATGCACAACCCTTCCCAGTCATTCGAGTTTCTCTCAAAAGAAACTTGTCTCATTGTCACGGAGATCAACACGTATCTATTGACTATCTCACTCCGAGTCAGTTAATATTGAAAAGGTGGCAGTCTGCTCCAGCCTCCGATTACCAAAATGCACTTATTGAGTCTAGAGCCAATCGAGATCTATCTATCATCTCATTAGGACACAATCGAGTCCTACACATTATCCTTATGATATTGCCAGAACATCTGAGTGATACGATTCACAATGAAGATGGAAATCCTGCTTGAGCCAGCATCAAACAAGCTCATGGTAGGTAACTTGTGCGATTCTACACGAATCAAACTTGTGAGAACTGGAAAGCAACTAAGTTTGGATTCTTAATTGATTCAAACTTGATTCCAGGTTTCTTCGCAAAATCCATGTGATCTTGCCAGAACATTCAGAGTGACACTCATTAGTGTTCACAGTGACGAATGGAAATCCTTCCAGTGTCAACATCAAACAGCACTACGGTAGGTAACTCGCAAGATTCTCTGTGAATCAAGCTTGTGACAAACTGGAAAGCAACAATGGTGTGATTCTTTTAGAATCAAACTTGTTCCAGGAAATCTGAATTGACGACTCTAATCAGACGGATAATTTATCCTTATGATTCACTCTTTACATTCGCAGTCTTCTTTGAGACGGTCGAGTAAAGAGAACTGGCTACTACCGCCGGGAAACCCTGTCAAGGAGGTTCTTAAACGAATCTACCTGATCACAGGTACGGTATTTAATACCGTTTAACGGTCTTCACCGACCGGAGGTAAAACTCTACCGAGTTAGGGTGAAATGTTCAAAGCCATTTCATCCGTGTCTATATATGTTGCTGCATATCAAGAAGGTGGCGTAGCTGTACAACCGATATCGATTCAGAAGTCACAGGAGCACAAGATGGCGATAATCAAGATACCTAAGAATGTAAGAATGTAATAGGTCATCTTAGTCACAAGGAGCACAGATGAAGATCTCAAGCACTCAAAGTCAAATGACAAAGGCTCAAGATAAAGATCACGAAAGCATGAAGGAACAAAGCTGTTACAAAACAAGATCAAGACCAAGATACAAGACCAAAGCAGGAAGATCTCCTCTACAAGAATGTAGTCACTCAATCATCTTATGCTTTTTAAGCTTTTTAAGATGACCGATACATTGGGGGAGATTGTTAGCCGTATATTTTATATAGTCAAACAAGAATGTAATAGGTCATCTTAGTCGTTATTGGTCATGTATTGTAATAGGTTAGTCGGGAAAACCGGGCTTGGACTTTAAGCTAATATTGTATAAGTTAGGGGCGTAAGCCCAAAACAAAGCCAAGACCGGCCCAAGTAACTTAAACCCACGACCCAACAAGCCAAGGGTATATATACCCTCTTCCATGTGTGGAAGAGGGTGTTGGTTCATTTTACTTTCTCTCTCTAGTAAACGAAAACCTTCCACCATATCTCTTGTTTCTCTCTCTACTTTTCTACTCTTTCTCTCTCTAAGAATCTTGTGTTATGGATTGAATGGGATTAACAATACCACTACGGATGCCTAAACTAGTCTTTACCAAGTGTTGCCTTTAATCTTATTATTAATCTCATCATCTTACTTGTTATTTGTTTGTCAAAGATTGCTACAATCAACGATTATAGTTTTATTTTTGAATGATCATAGGTTTTCCAAATCCCCGTGAACGATCTCGGTATTACCACATAAAAGCTATACACAAAGGGTTATACTTTCCCGTGCGTTTTTAGTCAATCCGGTAATTCGTGTTATAAATTTAAAACTTGTTCTTCAAATCCATCACACGACTGACGCACCTGTGCCGACCGGCATCTCCCTTTGTCGCCGGCTTCTGCCAAACAGTCCGCATCGTGCCGACCGACACGAGTAGAAGCCGAACGACTTCTCTCAAACAGTCCGCATTTAGCCGACTAGCACCAATAGAAGCCGACCGGCTTCCCTATAAAAAAATTATGTTTTTATTTTGTTTAGTTTATTTAATTTGCTATTTACTTATTTTCCTATTAGTTATATTTTGTTTGTTTTTATTTTTGTTACTTGTTTTCTTTTTTCAAAATTTCTTCAAGACTTGAATGAACACACGTTCTTCCGGTCAAGAATTGCTTAGTCCATACACCGATCCCGGGCGTTATACTCATCAATCTCGAAAGAAAAACTGCAAGAAGCAACCCTTTGTTTCTTTTGAAAACTGAATTCCAAAAACCAAAAACTTACCGTTTGATAATCTCTTAGACGCATTTGTCGTCTATAACCCATTTAACGATCTACCATTCCCAATGGCCGACGATCAATCTATGTGGGCAGCCAACCGAGTAGTAGCACCTACCCCCGAGGCTGCTATTGTTCAAGTTGAGCTTGGAGAAAACTTCACCGTGAAAGGTCATCACCTTTCAATGATCAAAGACCGTCAATTTGACGACCGTACGCGGGCCGATCCGCATAAGCACATATCCGAATTCATAGAAATATGTGGCATGCTCTGATATGGAGCCGACGTCGATGGAGACGCTATGAAACTCAAACTCTTCCCATCATCTCTATCCGGAGATGCAAGAGTTTGGTATAATGAGTTGACGCCCGGTACCATTGAAACATGGGAACAAAAACCTCTTTTGTTAGTCGTTTCTTTCCACCCCCATGTACGAAACACTCAGTGGAAAAATCCGAGGTTTCACCCAAATTCCAAAAGAAACAGTCATTGATACGTGGAACCGAATGAAAGACCTACTTCGTAGTTGTCATGGAAATGTTTCATTAAAAGGAACCATCATCCAAATCTTTTATCATGGTCTCAATGAACCGACACAAGCAATCCTTGACGTCGGTGGACTCTTTCTCAATAAGACTCCAAACAAAGCATATCAATTGCTCGAGGACCGAGTTCTCTTAAAACTCGATTGGTACAAAGATAATCGTTCCAAACCTTTCAAGAAAACCGATGCTTTCGTTGAAAGTAGCGAAAATTCTAACCTCATGGAAAAGATAGACGCTCTCACACCTATATTCGACTTGCAATTCAAAACAATCAAAGACGAAATGAAAGAGATGCGAGGCGAATGTACTCTTTGTGGAGGACCACACCCATCTACGGAGTGTGATGACACACCAATAAGAGAACTACCACAAGAAGAAAAGTACGCCCAAGGATACCGAGGAAGTGGTTATCGAGGTAACTACTACTGTAGAAACCCTGGAATTTGGCGTGAGTACCCCAAAAACGAAAATCGTAACTCACAACCTCGTGAGAATGATAATTCCGCTCCATCAAACGAAAAGAAATCCGAAGGATCGAACTTAAAGAAAATGCTGTTAGCTTTCACAGAATCTCAAAAATCAACAAACACGTTCATTAAGAACCAATTCTTCGATCTCAAAGCCAACGTTGAAAGAGGACAAAGACACCACACCACCACTATTAGTGATCTCGAAACCAATATCGGTCGAATCAATGACCAATTAGCCAATCGACCAAGTGGTTCGTTGCCAAGCAACATTCAAGCAAACCCAAAACCATCTACGAATAAACCGTGCCTCCCACCCTCCTCCCGTAATGAACATGTGAATGTCGTATTCACAAGGAGTGGGTTGAGTTATAATCCACCACAAAACCCAAACACCAATTGCTACAATCAACGATTATAGTTTTATTTTTGAATGATCATAGGTTTTCCAAATCCCCGTGAACGATCTCGGTATTACCACATAAAATCTATACACAAAGGGTTATACTTTCCCGTGCGTTTTTAGTCAATCCGGTAATTCGTGTTATAAATTTAAAACTTGTTCTACAAATCCATCACACGACGGACGCATCACAGACCTACCAGACACATTGTGTTATATCAGTAAGCTTAAGTGGACCTATTGTAGCTAATTTTTGCATTGGACTTGCTTGTTTTTTGCTTTATATTGACTCCCCACACTCTACTGAGTGTGCGGTGCCTTGTATGTCCAAAAAAACCATTAACCAAGCCAAAATTGACAACTTTTCACTTACTGTGACTCAGCAGTGGGAAGCAAGTTCCCACTGTTAGCTTTGTCTACCCACTGCTCCACTACAGGACAAAGGTTTACCACAAGTCACTATCAGCTTTTCCCTTTTTTGTCTTTACTTCTTTAAAATCAACTTTTTCTTGTTTTTTCTATTTTCCTAGTTTAATTTATTTATTTTAAGATTTTTAGAACAGAAATTTTTATTTTTCTGATTATTTAATTATTTTTAGCATTATTTTCAATTTAAATTAGTTTTTAAATATTCCATTTTTGTCAGGGTTAAAATTACTTTTTTCAACTTTTTCCATTTTCTATTGTTTTGATAAGTAATTTAGGATTTTTCAAAAAGAAAATTTAATTTTTCTCATTATTTTAATATTTTTTATAATTATTTTCATTTAAAAAGTGTTTTTAGTAGCTTAAAAATAGATAAATAGTTTTAAAAAAATTGGAAAAATACTTTTTAGCTTTTAATTAATATAAGTAAGATTTTAGTTTGATGAAATATAATTTTGGGCTTTTTGTTAATTATATTTAATTTTAGGGCTTTAATTAGCATTTAAAATTAAATATTAAATTAATAATAAGTTTTAAAATTTATTTATTGAATTTTTACTATTATTTTTATTATTATATACTTAATTTAGATTTTTTATTAACCTTTAGTTTAAATTTTTAATTTCATCGCGTTTTACGTTTTACGTCGTAGTGTGATTTAGTGTAACTCGTCATTTAATTTTATCTCTTTCTAAACCCAAAAACGTCACTAATCCAAACTTGATTTTATTTATTAACACATATTACATACCTCCTTTGAGAACGAACTCGCATTTATTCGATTTGTCGGTTTTCCTAAATCGTCGAATTTAATACTTGCCGTTTTATACTTGTTTTTCCTAAAACATGTGTAAAATACATACATCACAAGTCTTTCTCTCTTTTTAGTCTTTTCATTCTATGAGTCATTGAGTCTCTTAAAATCCTTTTTGAAAAGTTCTTATTCTCTTTTTCAAAACTCTCAAAGTTCTTTCGAATATGGTCGAGAAATGTTATTGCATTGTTAATTCAGTCTAAAAACATTTTTCATAGCTTCTTGCTATTAATATCGAGCATACATAATTCATATGTATGGGTTTCTCAAATATAGCAAGAATGATGAGACTGCTTTTATACATAGTCTCATCGTCTAAAACGGGGTTTAAATGCATAAAATATCATGAAAATGGCCAAATATATTCTTGTGTTTGTTGCTTGTGTATTTTAGGTACGGACATTGAGAAAATGATAAACGATCACAAGAATCATACAAAAACGAACACGGGAAACGAAGACGCACAATGAACCAAGCCCTAATGAAGATTTTCCAAGATTAACCCTTGAATATTTGAAGATTATGCAAGAAGAGTCCTCCAATATTGAAGAATTTACACTTTAAACCCTTGTATATTCATAATTACAAGTTTGGTCCCTAAAGTTTGTCAAATTTACAAAAAGGGCCCTTAACTTTGAAGAATTGGCAAAAATGGTCCCTCATAAATCATGACTTGTCAATTTCAGTCCTCCAAGAAGTCAACAAACAAGTCAAGACCTTGAAGAATGAAGAAAATGCCAAAATCAGTCCTTCAAATATCATGAATTGGCAAAACTAGTCCTTGAAATAACTTTTCAAAAGTTATTGTGGCCAAAATGGGAATTTGCAAACTTGTATAACAAAGTAATGGAATTGTGAGTTGTTTTAACTCAAGTGACAAAGAAAGAAAAGATGGGGGGCTTTTTCTGGCAGACAAAGAAACTTATCCCATCCAACCACCAACTGTCACCTCGCCTTTGACCCTTTGACCACCAATTAAAACCCTCCAATCCTCCACGTCACCTTCCACCAACTGATTAAATCAGTTTAATACTCCTTCCCTCCTAAACATATTTTTAAAAATCCACTAATCCCCAAACAGATTAAACCCCCCTTAATTCCCCGTATAAACCCTAGATAATCCCAGGTCGAATCAACATAAAAACAAAGGGTTTTTGAATCAATTTATCCAGATAGGTAATTAACCTAAGACTAATCACATCCTACACCTGAATTACCCATCACTCTCACTCATGTGACACCCCTGACCCTCCCCTGCACAAGAAAACAAAGCGGTACAACCTCATCAACGGTTAAAAGGTTTTCTCTTGTCATCCAACGTTCCAAAAGCATCATGGTATACCTGTCATCCCACAACAAGCCAAGATACACCACATGCCACTGAATTCATCACATGATCAAGACCTCAAGAGGGCATTTTTGGATTTTCATCTCATTAGGGTTTCATGTTTATTATTTGTTTATTTCAGCATTTTAGAACCTTGTACACCCTATTATATAAAGGGTAGTAGGAGTTTAGTTGAGATTGTTCTTGCTTTTTCTCCTTTTTCACAAACCTTGTAAATCTAGTTTTATGGAAGAAATAAAATGGTATTGAGTTTGATGATGAGAAAGACTGAGTCCCATTTACTTTTCATGTTTTGTTTTCTTTGAATGAGTTTTCAAAAGGCAATTTTTAAGTTTCTGTAAACCTATTTTAAGTTTTCAAATACGTTTTTCTGTTAAGTAAGAAAGTTTATAGGCAACATAAGCTGCTTATTTGAGCTCTTATATGGCCATACCCCTAGAACCATGATATCAAATAGATATCAAGATTCAGTGGGTATAGACCTTGGGTAAAAAGTATTGTGAGGTGGTAATTTTCTTACTTGTTTTGTCCGTTTACTTGTTCTCACCATCACTGTTTGAGTGAGCTTATGCTAATAACCTTGAAAAGATGCTTGGCAATAAGCTCATTTAAGCTTGAAGTTTAGTTCTTTGGTCTTGTGGTGTTTGTGCAGGAACAAAACAAGCCTAACTCCATTTCATTTCATTTTTGTGTTAAAGATATTTACAGCTTTAGGGTCCTACTTTGGATTCCCTCAACAAAGCTTCTCTACACTGTTTCAATAGCTCTCCTTCAAGCCCCTTGAGTTGATTTTAGAAGGCATTAGCAGGTTACTGCTTGAACTTGCCAACATTACTTTTTGGACTGAAATTGTATGCTTATTGAGACTTATGTGATTTTTAAAAGCAACTTGTTATATGATACTAGGATTGCTTGTTTATGCTTTATTCAGTTCTCTTCACTTGTTTAGATTGCTTGTTATCAGTTTAGTTAAGATTTGGATGCATGTTATTTGCTAAATTTTGGTTTTCAGTTATTAAATGATGTTTAGATTTGAGTTTTAAAGTAAATGTTTGATGAACTTTTGGTTTGAAAACCACTATAACACATTTAATTAGGTATAAAAAGGTTATATCAGTAAGGTTGTTTCAAGTTTGGTTAGGTTTGGTAAGATTGGTATGCTTATTTTTAGTGAGAACTAGCTAAAAAATCATTAATCCATTTTTCTGCTTTGTCTTAGTAAATTTGCCCAGCAAATCTGTTAAACTGGTAGTAGTACTTGTATCTTAGGACTTGATTAAAGTTGGTTGAGTTTTGGTTAGGTTTTGAGCAAGATTTGGTGATCCAAAACTCACCAAATTGCCATCTAAATCTGCAATTTGTGCCCAGTCCCTTAAATATGCATCCAGTAACTGTTTTTGTGCTTGATCTTGTGTGTTTTATGCTTTAATTTGTTGTTTGTGTTATTTGTGACTCTCACAAGTCATCTGACTTGTGGGGTGCCTTATCTTGCCAAAACAATCCATCATCAAGGCTTTCCTAAGCCAAATCAGGACACCAAGTTCATTTTTGGGTTTTCTATGTCATCAGAGAACGATTTAGTTCTCGGACAAGACTAGTTTTGGGGTTTATCAACACTGTAGCATCATTTTTACATCTGGTTACGTTTTTTCGTTATTTTTAGCTTATAATCTTGTTAGTTTTTAATTGTGTTTTGAAGTTGTTTAAGTCATCAGGATTGAGTTTTTGTAAAAAGAAAAATAAAAAAAAAAGTTTTACAAAAAGGACGTGGCCAGGACTCGAACCTACACCACTCCTCTCACACACCAACGTGTTAACCAGTTGCCCTAGGGTCTTTGACTGGTTAACATTTGCTTGGTTTAATACTTAAAGGGTTTTAACTTTTAGCTTATTTAAACCATCAGCTTATAAATAAGCTAATTTTAGCTTATTTATTTAGGTTTGTTACTGTTTTTGATTTTTCTTGCATTCTAGGCTTAATTTAGGACTTTTTAGTATAAAAAGTTTATTTTTCACGTTTTTAATTAATTTTTTATGATTATTTTTATTTTTAATTTTAGAAAGTAATTAAAAAATAGAGAAAGGTATTTTAAAATTTTGGAAAAATCATTTTTAGGTTTTAATTAAGTAATTTGAGGTTTACATCCATTAGAGTTTTCAACTTATCTTATTTTTTATTTTATATAATTTTAGGGTTTTTAGCTAACTTTAAAAACTAATATAAAAATATTAAAAAGGTTTTGTAAATTTTTGTTTGCATTTTTGTCTTAATTACATTTTTCTTTATTTTAGTTAATTTTTTGGTAATTTTTAGGACACTTTCATTTTTCGTCGAATTTTACGATTTTACGTTTTTTACGTCGTAGGGTAATTTTTAGCGTAATTTGTCTTTTTCTTTCTCTTTTCTCATCAATATAATCACAAATTAATCATCTCTTAACACGCACACCAAGCCTCCTTGAGAACGATCCCATACAAAGGGTCATAAGTGCTTTCGTTTTCCTAAACGAAAACTTAATACTTGCCGCTTTTACACCCTTTTCCTAAAGGTAGTAAAATCACTACATCATTTTGGCGCCGCTGCCGGGGAGGCGTGTTGTGTTTTGATTTGAACAATTGTATTTTTTATACTAACCATAAATAGTATTTTTATTAGTAGCACTCTACTAATACGTATTATCGGTTTTTTGTTTTTTGTGAATACTATTACTATATTGTATACGTAGAACAATAAATTCACAAGTACTCCAAAAGTGTGAAAACACAACCTTGATTGGGAGGTCATTGCTCAATCATTGTATTCAAATCTCAAACCAAAAGAAAAAGGCAAAATAGATAAATACTTTCGTGAAGCTTAATTTTGAATAACACAAACTATAAGGTGGGTATAAGGCGGGTATTATAAAATATACCCAAAGGAAAAATGCTCTTAAGTGCTTCGCGCCCCCTCGTTTCCCCGCTTGCTTGTGAATGTTTAGATACAAAGGGCTAATCAAGGGTTTGCCAACCAAAGTATTATCTAAGTATCATATCTATTATCTTGGTTTCATTTGATTAAACCCTCTTGAACGTTTTGGTGTTCCACCAACGTTCTTAAGTCATCGAAGGCGTTCACTCTACGTGATCGTTTTCATTCCTTGAGGATTCTTTAATCAAGAGATTTGATTAAGGAGGAAATTGTAGATTTTTGTCTACTTAATACAATCACAAAAATCCAAAAAAGTAAAAACAATCAAAAACCACAAAAAAAAATTGGAAAAATACAAAACACCAAGAAGAATCTTCTTTGCTCATCCCCACGTTGTACGTGACGTTTATGCAAACTCGTAACCAAGCTAGACGTGCACGTAAACGAAGAAACCGAAAGGAAACCACACCTAATCTTTCTAGTGAGATGTATCCTATTAACGAACCCATCGTAGAACAAGAAGCTCCCATGGCTAATCGTACTATGATGGAGTTGCTTCAAGCACCCACCGAGGGTTATGGAGAAGCGATTTTGATTCCCGCTATCCTTGCGGAGAATTTTGAGGTTAAGATGGGTTTGTTTTCCATGATTCAAAACAACAAGTTTCATGGTGACGAAAAGGACCACCCTCATAACCACATTCGCTAATTCAATCGTCTTACCACCACTTGCAAGTTTAAGGACGTATCTAACGACTCGATTAAGATGATGCTTTTTCCGTATTCCATAGCGGGGCCCGCTAAAATTTGGTTAGAGAAAGAGCCACCCAATTCTATATTGACGTGGAAGGATCTCGATTCAAAGTTCGTGAACCAATTTTTTCCGCCCTCTAACACTACGCATTTGAAAAACGAGATTTCAAAGTTTTCAAAAGAGTATTATGAGAGTTTTTCAACGGCTTGGAATAGGTTTAAGGAAATGTTGCACGAATATCCTCATCATGGTTTTTCCGACTTGTATCAAATTGACACGTTTTATAATGGCTTGAATGATCATGAGCGTGTAAAACGGTCGAGGAAGCATTGTTAATCATTGAGAATAGGTCTAAGGTTTATAGTCCTCGTATCACATCGAGTGTTCATAAGACTTCGTTTTCACCTTCGCCTTCATTGTCACATATCATTGATGCTTTCAAAATCGAGGCTAATTGGGAAAATAAGATTTTTGATAAGCTTAAGGGATTGTTAATTGATTTTAAAGTTGGTGAACAACCCACTCCCGCTACGGCTAAAGCGGTTGAGGTTTCTTGTATGTATTGTGGTGGAGCTCACAATTACTCCGAGTGCATTACCAACGGTGGTAACACTTCGAGTGCCTACGCGGCCGCGAGAACTTATAACCAACACGGTCAAGTTACCCGCACTAATCACTTGACTCCACCGGGTTTTTCACCAAATCAAAATGATAACAATTATCGAAACAATCAAGTTGGTTACCAAAACAATCAAAGAAACAATTACAATGGTAATAACAACTATGGAAATCAAGGGGGTAGTAGTCAATTGCAAAATCTAACCAAAACCGTAATTTTCAGAACCCAAGTCAAGGTCTTCAAAATGCTTAAACTAAAGAGCTTCCAAATGACTTTTTGAATTACGCTACGGCAAATGATAATATTTTGGAAAACATTCAAGAGCAATTGGCTAGTCAAGCTAGGGAAACGGCTAAAAACGCAAAGGAGTTAGCTAATTTTGCTAAGGAAAATACCAATATGAAAAATGAGTTGAAAAATGATTTTGCTAATCAAATTAGAGGTCAAAACAATAAAATTGAGCAAAGTCATTTTAGGCTTGAACAAAGGATAGACCAAAAAGCCGCTAGTCAAGATGTTAAGCTTAATGCTATTTTGGAAGCGGTCATGGGGAACAAAGCCTCTACTTCGGGTAGTCTACCTAGTAACACCATATCAAACCCGAAGGGAGAGATGAAAGTGATTACCACACGAAGTGGTAAGACAATTAAGGAACCGACTCCTCAACCAATTGCTCCTACGGAGGATGCAATTGAGGAAGAACACGAGGCGGTGGTCGAAAAGGAGCATGTCCCAATCCCACGAAGTACCGCTCATGCAACACCTACGGTTGACCCATTACCACATTTGGAACCCGAGGTTCCTTAGGAAGGAGAAACGTCAAGAGCGCGATAATTATTAATTTGAGCTTTTTATGAAAATGTTTCGTGACGTTCATTTTAATGTGTGTTTTGCCGATGCTTTGGTCATGATGCCTCGATTTGCTGCTAACTTCAAGAGTATGTTGAACAACAAGGAGAAATTACAACAATTGTCTAGTTGTTCATCAGTTTATCTTAATCGCATACCTCAAAAAGTCGGTGATCCCGGTAAATTCTTGATTCCATGTGCAATCCAAGATATGGAAGAATTTTATGCCTTGGTCGATCTTGGTGCTATTATTAACTTGATGCCACTTGCAATATTCAAGTCGCTCAATCTTTCTAATCTTACTCCTTCACTAATGTCTATCGAGTTGGCCGACCATTCCACGATTCCCGCATGTGGATTGGCGGAAGACGTTTTTGTGAAAGTGGGAAAGTTCTATTATCAGGTAGACTTCATCATTGTCGATATTCCCACGGATCCTCAAGTTCCTCTCATTTTAGGTCGTTCGTTTTTAGATACGTATATGGCTTTAATTATGTGCATGCTAAAAAGATCACCTTATGTTTCAACGACGAGGAACTTGTTATAAACGCAACTCAAAATTCTCAAATTTATCATGTTTATTCCGTTGTAACCATAAACCTCGTTGATATGATCGACGTTGTTTGCGAGGAATTTTCACAATAAGTTCTAGGTTTTGGTGATGATGAAAATAGTGGCAATCCCACTATGTTTGATCCCATTCTTGATAACTCGACACCAACCTTCACTCCATTTGAAGGTGGTGGTTTTACGTTTTTTACGTCGTAGGGTAATTTTTAGCGTAATTCGTCTTTTTCTTTCTCTTTTCTCATCAATATAATCACAAATTAATCATCTCTTAACACGCACACCAAGCCTCCTTGAGAACGATCCCATACAAAGGGTCATAAGTGCTTTCGTTTTCCTAAACGAAAACTTAATACTTGCCGCTTTTACACCCTTTTCCTAAAGGTAGTAAAATCACTACATCATTTTGGCGCCGCTGCCGGGGAGGCGTGTTGTGTTTTGATTTGAACAATTTTTGTTTTTATACTAACCATAAATAGTATTTGTATTAGTAGCACTCTACTAATACGTATTATCGGTTTTTTGTTTTTTGTGAATACTATTACTATATTGTATACGTAGAACAATAAATTCACAAGTACTCCAAAAGTGTGAAAACACAACCTTGATTGGGAGGTCATTGCTCAATCATTGTATTCGAATCTCAAACCAAAAGAAAAAGGCAAAATAGATAAATACTTTCGTGAAGCTTAATTTTGAATAACACAAACTATAAGGTGGGTATAAGGCGAGTATTATAAAATATACCCTAAGGAAAAATGCTCTTAAGTGCTTCGCGCCGCCTCGTTTCCCCGCTTGCTTGTGAATGTTTAGATAAAAAGGGCTAATCAAGGGTTTGCCAACCAAAGTATTATCTAAGTATCATATATATTATCTTGGTTTCATTTGATTAAACCCTCTTGAACGTTTTGGTGTTCCACCAACGTTCTTAAGTCATCGAAGGCGTTCACTCTACGTGATCGTTTTCATTCCTTGAGGATTCTTTAATCAAGAGATTTGATTAAGGAGGAAATTGTAGATTTTTGTCTACTTAATACAATCACAAAAATCCAAAAAAGTAAAAACAATCAAAAACCACAAAAAAAATTGGAAAAATACAAAACACCAAGAAGAATCTTCTTTGCTCATCCCCACGTTGTACGTGACGTTTATGCAAACTCGTAACCAAGCTAGACGTGCACGTAAACGGAGAAACCGAAAGGAAACCACACCTAATCTATCTGGTGAGGTGTATCCTATTGACGAACCCATCGTAGAACAAGAAGCTCCCATGGCTAATCGTACTATGATGGAGTTGCTTCAAGCACCCACCGAGGGTTATGGAGAAGCGATTTTGATTCCCGCTATCCTTGCGGAGAATTTTGAGGTTAAGATGGGTTTGTTTTCCATGATTCAAAACAACAAGTTTCGTGGTGACGAAAAGGACCACCCTCATAACCACATTCGCCAATTCAATCGTCTTACCACCACTTGCAAGTTTAAGGACGTCTCTAACGACTCGATTAAGATGATGCTTTTTCCGTATTCCATAGTGGGGCCCGCTAAAATTTGGTTAGAGAAAGAGCCACCCAATTCTATATTGACGTGGAAGGATCTCGATTCAAAGTTCGTGAACCAATTTTTTCCGCTCTCTAACACTACGCATTTGAAAAACGAGATTTCAAAGTTTTCAAAAGAGATTTATGAGAGTTTTTCAACGGCTTGGAATAGGTTTAAGGAAATGTTGCACGAATATCATCATCATGGTTTTTCCGACTTGTATCAAATTGACACGTTTTATAATGGCTTGAACGATCATGAGCGTGTAAAACGGTCGAGGAAGCATTGTTAATCATTGAGAATAGGTCTAAGGTTTATAGGCCTCGTATCACATCGAGTGTTCATAAGACTTCGTTTTCACCTTCGCCTTCATTGTCACATATCATTGATGCTTTCAAAATCGAGGCTAATTGGGAAAATAAGATTTTTGATAAGCTTAAGGGATTGTTAATTGATTTTAAAGTTGGTGAACAACCCACTCCCGCTACGGCTAAAGCGGTTGAGGTTTCTTGTATGTATTGTGGTGGAGCTCACAATTACTCCGAGTGCATTACCAACGGTGGTAACACTTCGAGTGCCTACGCGGCCGCGAGAACTTATAACCAACACGGTCAAGTTACCCGCACTAATCACTTGACTCCACCGGGTTTTTCACCAAATCAAAATGATAACAATTATCGAAACAATCAAGTTGGTTACCAAAACAATCAAAGAAACAATTACAATGGTAATAACAACTATGGAAATCAAGGGGGTAGTAGTCAATTGCAAAATCTAACCAAAACCGTAATTTTCAGAACCCAAGTCAAGGTCTTCAAAATGCTTAAACTACAGAGCTTCCAAATGACTTTTTGAATTACGCTACGACAAATGATAATATTTTGGAAAACATTCAAGAGCAATTGGCTAGTCCAGCTAGGGAAACGGCTAAAAACGCAAAGGAGTTAGCTAATTTTGCTAAGGAAAATACCAATATGAAAAATGAGTTGAAAAATGATTTTGCTAATCAAATTAGAGGTCAAAACAATAAAATTGAGCAAAGTCATTTTAGGCTTGAACAAAGGATAGAACAAAAAGCCGCTAGTCAAGATGTTAAGCTTAATGCTATTTTGGAAGCGGTCATGGGGAACAAAGCCTCTACTTCGGGTAGTCTACCTAGTAACACCATATCAAACCCGAAGGGAGAGATGAAAGTGATTACCACACGAAGTGGTAAGACAATTAAGGAACCGACTCCTCAACCAATTGCTCCTACGGAGGATGCAATTGAGGAAGAACACGAGGCGGTGGTCGAAAAGGAGCATGTCCCAATCCCACGAAGTACCGCTCATGCCACACCTACGGTTGACCCATTACCACATTTGGAACCCGAGGTTCCTTAGGAAGGAGAAACGTCAAGAGCGCGATAATTATTAATTTGAGCTTTTTATGAAAATGTTTCGTGATGTTCATTTTAATGTGTGTTTTGTCGATGCTTTGGTCATGATGCCTCGATTTGCTGCTAACTTCAAGAGTATGTTGAACAACAAGGAGAAATTACAACAATTGTCTAGTTGTTCATCAGTTTATCTTAATCGCATACCTCAAAAAGTCGGTGATCCCGGTAAATTCTTGATTCCATGTGCAATCCAAGATATGGAAGAATTTTATGCCTTGGTCGATCTTGGTGCTAGTATTAACTTGATGCCACTTGCAATATTCAAGTCGCTCAATCTTTCTAATCTTACTCCTTCACTAATGTCTATCGAGTTGGCCGACCATTCCACGATTCCCGCATGTGGATTGGCGGAAGACGTTTTTGTGAAAGTGGGAAAGTTCTATTATCAGGTAGACTTCATCGTTGTCGATATTCCCACGGATCCTCAAGTTCCTCTCATTTTAGGTCGTTCGTTTTTAGATACGTATATGGCTCTAATTGATGTGCATGCTAAAAAGATCACCTTATGTTTCAACGACGAGGAACTTGTTATAAACCCAACTCAAAATTCTCAAATTTATCATGTTTATTCCGTTGTAACCATAAACCTCGTTGATATGATCGACGTTGTTTGCGAGGAATTTTCACAATAAGTTCTAGGTTTTGGTGATGATGAAAATAGTGGCAATCCCACTATGTTTGATCCCATTCTTGATAACTCGACACCAACCTTCACTCCATTTGAAGGTGGTGGTTTTATGTTGGAAGAATTCGATGTTCCACGTACTTGTGACGAAGACCTCGACAATGATGAGGACTTCTCGATTATCAAGGATTTTCTTAACGATTTACCATTTCCGGTTATTATTTTGAAAGAACTTTCGGATGATGAAAAAACCGCACTTGTCGATGTTCTAAAGGATCACAAAGGGGAAATTGCGTGGAAGTTATCCGGCATTAAACGGATCGATCCCAAATTTTGTACCCACAAAATCTTAAAGATTACAAACCCGCAATCCAATGTCAAAGGAGGGTGAACCCCAAAATTCACGACTTCATCAAAAAGGAAGTCCTTAAACTCCTTGACGCGGGAATGATTTACCCTATTTCCGATATCCCTTGGGTGAGTCCTATTCATTGTGTCCCTAAAGAGGGATGAATGACCGTTGTGCCAAAAGATGCCCACGAGTTAATTCCCACGAAACTCGTGACCGGATCGAGAGTGTGCATTGACTATCGTAAGTTGAATGAAGCCACTCGAAAAAACCACTTTCCCTTGCCCTTCATGGACCAAATGTTGGAGCGTCTTACGGGAAACGATTTCTATTGCTTTTTAGATGGTTTTTCCGGTTACATCCAAATCACCATCGATCCTCGTGATCAAGAAAAAACTACGTTTACATGTCCATATGGAACGTTTGCCTATCGTAGAATGCCATTAGGACTTTGCAATGCACCGGGAACCTTTTAAAGGTGCATGATGGCTATTTTTCATGACATGATCGAGAAGACGATGGAAGTCTTCATGGATGACTTTTCCGTGTTTGGTAGTTCGTTCACTTCGTGTTTGTCAAATCTTGAGAGAATGTTGAAGCGTTGTGAGGAAACCAACCTTGTGCTTAATTGGGAAAAATGTCATTTTATGGTTAAAAGTGGAATCGTCTTAGGGCACAAGGTTTTGAAAGCGGGGATTGAGGTAGATCAAGCTAAGGTAGACGTCATCGCCAAATTACCTCATCCCAAGACCGTTAAGGGAGTTAGGAGTTTCCTAGGCCATGCGGGCTTTTATCGTCGATTCATCAAGGATTTTTCAAGGATTTCTCTACCTATTACACATCTTCTCGAAAAAGACGCACGTTTTGTCTTTGACGAAGATTGTGTACGAGCCTTTGAAATCCTTAAGAGGAAACTTACCGAAGCTCCCATTCTTGTTGCTTCCAATTGGAACCTCCCCTTTGAGCTCATGTGTGATGCTAGTGACTACGCTATTGGGGCCGTATTGGGGCAACGTCATGAAAAACACTTCTTGCCTATTCACTATGCTAGCAAGACGATGACCGAGGCTCAACTAAAATACACTACAACGGAGAAGGAGTTCCTTGTTGTGGTGTATACATTTGATAAATTCCGACCTTATCTCGTCTTGACTAAATGCATAGTGTATACGGATCATTTGGCTATCAAGTATCTTATGGCTAAACAAGATGCAAAGACGAGATTACTTTGTTGGATTATCCTCCTTCAAGAATTTGATCAAAAAATCGTTGACAAAAAAGGAGCCGAGAATCTAGCGGCCGATCATCTTTCTCGTTTGGAAGATCCTCACCAAAGTGTTTGCGAGCCCAAGGAAATCACCGAAACATTTCCGCTCGAGACACTTGGTGTAGTGAATTCTAAACTTGATTCTTCTACCCCATGGTTTGCGGACATCTCAAATTACCATGCGGGAAACTTCATCATCAAGGGTATGACGACTCAAGAAAAACGAAAATTCTTTCCTGACGTCAAGTTCTATTTTTGGAACGACCCTTACTTGTTTCGAACTTGTGCGGATCAAATCATTCGACGGTGTGTCTTTAGTATCGAAGCTTCTAACATCCTTAGAGCTTGTCACGAGGGACCCACGGGTGGTCACCACGGTGCTAATCTCACGGCTAAGAAGGTTTTTGATGCTAATTTCTTTTGGCCTACTATTTATCGAGATGCACATGAGCTTGTGAAGTCATGCGACTCATGCCAACGACAAGGAAAAGCCTCACAAAAAGATGAAATGCCACAAAATATCATCCAAGTGCGTGAGATCTTTGATGTTTGGGGCATTGACTTTATGGGGCCGTTCCCATCATCTCGTGGTAATAAGTACATCCTTGTCGCGGTTGACTACCTATCTAAGTTGGTGGAAGCTAAGGCTTTGCCCACCAATGATGCTCGTGTGGTAGTCAAGTTTTTGAAAAGCTTGTTTTCTCGGTTTGGAACCCCTCGTACGATCATAAGCGATCGTGGAACCCATTTTTGTAACGACCAATTCGAAAAGGTCCTAAGGAAATATGGGGTTACACATCGTCTTTCTACGGCTTATCACCCACAAACGAGTGGGCAAGTCGAGGTTTCAAACTGTTAGCCGTATTTAAAGTGATGGTCATATAATATACCGTTGCGAAGCTCGTGAAAAATACTATTCAACGGTGTCGAGAGTTCTTAGTTATTAATGTTTATGTAACAGGAATTAGTCCTGAACACACAAATGAGGAAGGCCTCCTAAACACTTAGTACTTAGTATAAAAGGCCTCCTAAGCCTCATTTGTGTGTGTGTCTTCCATTTTCATTTGTTTTGTAGAGAGAGAAACGTTTGTGTTTCTCTCACTAGGAATTCACATCTTTTGTTTTTCTCTTTTCCTTCATCTAATCTAATCTTTCTTTTTTGGTTTAATCTTCATCTACATTTCTATATAATTATAAGTCGTGTGTTACACTCCAACAAGTGGTATCATTCGCCAAGGGATTCGTATTTGAGCATTTCGTGTGATTTTGATTGTTTTTCGTCAAAACATCAAACAAATTTCGTGTTTGTTTGTGTTTCTAAGAAGTATACCTTCTTTAAATCGTGTAGTAGTGATTTGGGCATCTTTGTTTTGGCTTAAAAACAAGTATTTTGGATCAAAAGTTGAGAAATTTCGTGTTTGTTCATCTTTCCGAAATTCTTGCAAGTTTCTCCATCGGAAAGTACAAAGCACGTGAGGCCAGATCGCAATAACCTTAGGTTCCACTTTGCGATCTAAACACTTCGATACCTTATTCCGATCTGGACATTCCGATCGTTCTTTGCGATCTGGGATTCCGACGGCTCTTAAGGAACTTTGAGTCGTTACTCTGCCTAAATTTTGTCAGCATTCCGATCTGAAGTATTCCAATCTGAACATATTTCGATCTGAACATATTCCGACAGATCATCATTGCGATCTAGCATTCCGACAGATCAACATTGCGATCTAAGATTCCGATAGAAGGACTTTCCGATCGTAGGACATTCCGATAGAAGGATATTCCGATAGAAGGACATTCCGATAGAACATTCCGATAGAGTTAAAATTTTTAGGTCAAGTAGAATCAAATTTTTTCCCTACTAGTTTTTGGCTATCTCGAACTCAATTTCAAAATTTGGCGATACATAATTTTTTCAGCTTACCGTTTTGTCGGACTGAGGAATTTATTGTCGGACTGAGAAAAAAAAAAAATCGGAAGTTTCGGAATTTCAACATCACCACACGCTTTCTACGAATTGAGATCCTGTTGTTCACACGACTTCTACGATGACGTCTCAACAAGATATCTATGCTGCGGGCACTGAGAATCGTCCACCCATGCTTACCAAGGAGAACTACACTACATGGGCTAGTCGTCTCCTTCGTTATGCAAAATGTAAACCTCTGGGAAAGTTGATTGTCAACTCGATTCAAAAGGGTCCGTATGTTAGAAGAACAATTATTGTGCCTGGGGACCCTACGAATGCTAACCCAGTAGCTGATTCAAGTCATGAGCAAACAGATGAAGAATTAACTGAAGCTGAATCCAAACAACTCGACGCTGATGATCAAGCAATTCAAGTCATTCTTATGGGACTTCCTGAAGATGTTTATGCTGCTGTCGATAGTTGTGAAACCGCACACGAGATGTGGCTTAGGATTCAGAAAATGATGAAGGGTAGTGAAATCGGTTTACAAGAAAAGGAAACTAAGTTGCTTCGTGAATGGGAGAAATTTACGTCTACTGAAGGGGAACAAATTGAACCTTATTATCATCGGTTTTCAACCCTCATGAACCATCTTAGAAGAAACAAACATGAACCTGCACAAATTGCTGCCAACATCAAATTTCTTGATAATCTTCCTTCTGAATGGTCACGATATGTCACTCTTGTCAATCAAACCAAGGATCTTCATGTCGTGGACTACACTCAAGTTTATGACTATTTGAAGATGAATCAAGATGAAGCTAACGAAGTTAGGGCAGAAAGACGTGCCAAGACACAAGATCCATTGGCTTTTATGGCAAACTCTCCATCATCTATGTCATATCCCATGGTACCCTACCATCAACCCTCATCAAGTAACTTCCTGCCACAACAACAACAACAACAACTCACCGCTTATGGATATCAACACCCTGCTGCTATGAATTACTTACAACAACCCATTGCCTGTTTTGATGACATTACTGATCCTACTCATGCTATTAA
The DNA here is from genome assembly GCA_025667525.1 of Glebionis coronaria. Lineage (NCBI taxonomy): Eukaryota > Viridiplantae > Streptophyta > Magnoliopsida > Asterales > Asteraceae > Glebionis > Glebionis coronaria. The sequence goes on from CM046874.1 coordinate 460,929,486, forward strand.
TACTGGTCTTGCCCTTCTTGCAAAGGCATTCAAATTCACCATTAACCCCACCAACAACAATCAGAGAATCTCCTCGAATACTAGAAATAGGCAGATTGCTCAACCTTTCATGAATGCGAATCAAGATCGCCAATTGGTAGTTGCTGGAAACACGGGGACTCAGTTTCAACAATATGGTCAGAATGCTGGGCAGAACGTTGGCAATGCAGGAAATCAGTATGGGCAAAACCGTGGTCCAAATCCGGGTGTTCCGAATGCGGGTAATCAGAATGGGTTAATAGTTGTGCCAGCGGTTGGTAACCAGATGGGAAACATTGTGGCTGCAAGGGCTGAGAATACTGGTACGGGAAATGGAAACAACAATCGTCAGGTTCAGTGCTACAACTGCAGGGGATTTGGTCATTATGCTCGTGATTGCACAGCCAAAAAGAAGAGGGATGCTGCTTATCTTCAGACTCAGCTTCTCATAGCACAAAAAGAAGAGGCAGGAATCCCACTTCAAGCTGAGGAATTTGATCTTATGGCTTCTGCTGCAGAATATGACGAGGAAGAAGAGGTGAATGCCAACTACATCTTGATGGCAAACTTACAGCAAGCATCAACCTCAGGAATGCATGATGACAGAGCTCCCGTCTATGATGCAGACGGTCCCTCTGAGGTACACCCAAGTTTTGATGATAATGATATATATAATATGTCTAATCAGGAGGAAGAGTATACTGAGATGCTTGAGCCCTACATTGAGACACACGAGGACCAAACGAATAATAGTAATATTATTTCGAATGAGCCTAGTGTGGACCTTAGTGTGGATCAAGTTGCCCAACCTACAACCCTTCCTGATGAGACACATGCGTATTATAAATCTCTATTTGATAAGCTTGCTAAGGATGTAGATCATGCTACGGTGGTTAATAATAAGTTTAGAGAAACTAATGCCAAATTGACCACTGAGCTTGCGGGATATAAGGAACGGGAGAAAAGTTTTGAGATTCATCATGAAAAAATCAAGGAACTTGAACAAGCTCATGCTACATCGGTTTATCAAGAAAAATGCACCACTAAGAAGTTAAATGCCTTACACTTAAGTAGTGCTAAAAAGATAAGCGAATTGAATGATGAAATCACTTCTCTTAATAAACAGCTTTCAACTGAAAAATCTATTGTTTCTGATTTAAAAGAAGAAAGAAAACAGCTAAAACATGATTTCAAAATTCGAGAAGATGGGCTTCTTGAGGATTTTTGCAAAGCGCAGGATAGGATTAGAGAATTAGACAACCTTTTAGTAAAACGTGGCCAAACTATGCAGACGATAAATATGCTCGCACCAAAAGTGAATGAGATAAATTACACTCGATACAAAATGGCTTTAGGTTGTCCTCTTCCCCCTAATCCAGGATACCTTAAGAAAGTTCAGGCCACTAATGAAACTTTATATAATGGTAGTGTGATATTGTCTGATGAGCATGATCCTCCTAGTGTGCATGATTCCGAGGAAACTACTGAACTTGCTGTAGAGTCTCGTTTAAGAATGCAAAAGCTTGATAAAGAAGTGATACCCGTTTATTATCCGAAAGTTAACCCGCCAACTGTTTTTGTTCGGTCTAAAACGAATACTGAAATGCTTTTGCTACCAAGTGAGGAATTGTCTGATGACCCTCCTAAACCGAGTATCACTCGCCGATTTCTAAACGAGCTTAAAGATAACTTTGTCATCCTTAAACGTGTTGTTAATTCAAAAATAACTGGAGGTAATTTTACATCACCTGTTCAGATTGAGGTTCAGAAAATTCTTCAAAACGATATTAATCCGATTATTAATCAAGTTGATGCTCGGTTAGGAAATTTGGAAAACGCTTTTCTAAAAGAATTAGCCAACTTTGTTGAAGACTTTAAATCATTGACGAAGGAAGCTGATGAATCTCTTGATAAAATTAAAGTTTTGGAAAACGACCTTGAACGCCTCTCTAAAGATCGTGATTGTATTGATAGTAGCCCTGTTGAGTTAGGTACCTCTACGTCGCATGATGAAAACCTCCAAACTGAGCTTGATCTTATGAAAGAGAAAATGGAATCTTATGTCATTAAAAAGGATAAAGAATTCACCGATCTTTGGAATAAATTTGTCAAAAAATGTGATGAATGCAAATATGACAAGATTTCGTATGAAAAAGCTCACAATGAAATGCAACAAACTATCGCACGGTTGCAGGCTCAGTTAGGAGGGGCTTCGGAAACGAATTTGGCCTCGTCAAGGTTAGAGAGTACTAGTGGTGGTAATGTTCAGAAGCTTAAGGCTAAGATTGCAGATTTAGAATCTGTTGTTGTTTCATATAAGCGGGCTGTTGAACAAAGTAAGTCTGTCTATCAAAAACTTATTGATAAAATCTGTGAGAACTGTAAGTTAAAGGCCTTGTTAAAAGATAAGACATCTGAACCTAGCTCGATTGTGGATACGATGATCCAGAAACCAGCAACCTCGGGACCCACTCGTATTGCTGTGACACCTTTTCCCAAGGTTGCTGGAACGAAAACTGCTGTGATTGCCCCAGGAATGTTTCGTGTTAGTTCTCCCTCTGTGCCTAGCAACCAACGTACAGCAAGCGTTAGGACAAAACCGATCACTATAACTCAACCACAAGTTATTGATTTAAAAAGTGCTAATTCTAATAGACGCGTGTCTTCTTCTACAGGAATAAACAACTACACTAAGAGCAGAAGGCCACAGCCTACGAGCAATACAAGGAATGATAGGGTCCCTTTTGCCTCTAGAAGTAGTCGCCCCAAGATCAATAATGTGGAAGTAGAAGAACACCCTAGGAATTTACCGCTTTTTAATCATAATCAGAAACCTAATTCATCTGAATGTAATGACTTTAAGCTTGCTATTCGGAATGAAAAATCTGAAGTTATTTGTGCTAAATGTAATAAATGTTTCTTTACTTTTAGTCATGATGCTTGTGGTTTGACTATGAATGGTTTGAATTATGGTGGTTACACTCGAATTGACAAGTTGTCAGTCAGTGAACAACAACGCACTCCTAAGGCTAAGGTGTATGTTCCAAAAAGTACGCATGTAGGGTCCACAAAAAGTCTTGCTAAGCCTAGTAGCCCTAGACTCACCTCTAAATGGTTGCCTACTGGTAGAAATTTTGACTGTAGTGGCAAAATTATCGACACTAGTAGATCTCATACTGACAGTGAAACGTCGGTATGTGATACGGCTTAATTATCTTCTAACCCTACAGGAACCTATTTCTTCGGTTGCCAAAATATTTGTTTCTCTTATCATTGGCAGGCTGTTGAAATTTGTCTCTGGTGCGTGGACTCGGGCTGTTCCAAACATATGACTGGGAATCGAAGCCTTCTCAAGAACTTTGTATGGCGTTTCATGGGAACGGTTCGATTTGGAAATGATCATGTTGCGGCAATTCTAGGCTATGGTGATCTTCATTGGGGAAATATAATCATCACCAGAGTCTCCTTTGTTGATGGCTTGGGACATAACTTGTTCTCGGTTGGGCAATTTTGTGATTCAGACTTGGAGGTCGCTTTCAGAAGTCATACATGTTTTGTAAGAGATCTTGAAGGAATTGACCTGTTGAAAGGAAATCGTACCACCAACCTTTACACCATTGATCTTTTTCAAATGTCTGCTGCTTCTCCAATTTGTCTCATGGCCCGAGCCACATCAACAAAGTCGTGGTTATGGCATCAAAGGTTATCTCATCTCAATTTCGATGCCATCACCCATCTCGCGAAAGATGATCTCGTTACCGGTCTTCCAAAGTTCAAATACACAAAAGACCATCTTTGTCCTTCATGTGAGCAAGGTAAAAGTAAGAAGAAGCCTCACAAACCCAAACCTGTTCCCAACTCAACGAATAGGTTACATCTCCTACATATGGATTTGTGTGGCCCAATGAGAACCAAAAGTATTAATGGAAAGCGGTATGTCCTTGTCATTGTGGATGACTATTCTCGCTACACATGGGTTCATTTTCTTGCTTCAAAAGATGAAACCCCTGATGTAATTATTAACTTCTTGAAGAAAACATCAGTTCTACTGCAAGCCCCTGTCATTATTGTGAGAACGGATAACGGTACAGAATTCACAAATCAGAAATTGAAAGCTTATTTTGACGAAGTTGGGATTTCTCATCAAACTTCAGCTGTAAGAACTCCAGAGCAGAATGGAGTTGTGGAACGGAGGAATCGTACGTTAGTTGAAGCTGCTCGAACGATGCTTCTCTCCTCTAGTGCACCGTTATTCCTTTGGGCCGACGCTATAGCAACTGCATGTTATACTCAAAACCGCTCCATTATTCACACCCGTTTCAACAAAACACCTTATGAGATCATTAATGGAAGAAAACCGGATATTTCATTTTTACATGTCTTCGGTGCATTATGTTATCCGAAGAATGATCGTGAAGATATCGGTAAACTTGAACCTAAAGGTGATATTGGCTTTTTCATTGGTTATTCTTCAACTGCTTGTGCTTACAGGGTTTATAATCGAAGGACAAGAAAGGTAATGGAGACTATGAACGTTACCTTTGATGAACTCTCGGGTATGGCCTCTCAGCATAGAAGCTCACATCCCGAGCTTCAAGGTCAGACTTCTGGACACGTAAGTTCAGGACTCGCGCTTCAATTTGCACCGCCAGCAATCTCATCGTTACAACCATCAGAACGTGACTTGGAAGTTTTATTTGGGCCAATCTATGATGAATATATGGAGGGTCCTTCGTCATTTGGTGTTCCTCAAAATGCCCCGGCTGCACCTGCTACGGTAGTTCAAGAACCTCCGACTACATCTACACCATCGACATCTACTTCTGCACCATCTACGTCAACCTCAACCACAGTAACTCAAAATATTCTAACCACTTCTCCGATTGCTGACGCAACTCAACAACATTCTCAGCAAATTCCTACTCATGTTCATCTTCAGAATGAAATAGTTGCTGAAAATGCAAACAATGCGATGCTCAACGAACACGAGTTTGTTAATCCATTTGCGGCTTCCACAAGTACTACTCAGCCTTCAACACCCTATGTGGATCCGTCGAGCTCGCATCAAGTTTCTCATACACTTCCACATGAACACAAATGGACTAAGAATCATCCTTTGGTTCAAGTGATTGGCAATCTCTCGCGACCGGTCTCAACACGAAATCAGCTGCGTACCGATGGTGATATGTGTATCTATGCACTATCAGTCAGCACAATGGAACCAGCAAGTGTGAAAGAAGCAATGACCGATGCATCATGGATTGAGTCTATGCAAGAAGAACTCAATCAGTTCATCCGGCTTGATGTATGGGAGTTAGTACCTCGACCAGACAATATCGATCCCCTCACTCTGAAATGGTTATTCAAAAACAAGATGGATGAGGAGCAAACGGTCATTAGGAACAAAACTCGGTTAGTTGTGAGAGGTTATAAACAAAAGGAGGGAATTGACTTCGCAGAATCCTTTGCCCCGGTTGCTCGGATGGAAGCTATTAGGATTTTCTTGGCATACGCTGCACACAAATCATTCACAGTGTATCAAATGGACGTGAAGACGGCCTTCTTGCACGGGCCGTTAAAAGAAGATGTGTATGTATGTCAACCTGAAGGTTTCATCAATACTGAACATCCAAGCCATGTCTACAAGTTGAAAAAGGCAATTTATGGTTTGAAACAAGCACCGAGGGCATGGTACGACGAATTATCATCATTTCTTCTACAAAATCACTTCAGCAAAGGAACCATTGATCCAACGTTGTTTATCAAGCACTACGGCAACGACATCTTGGTGGCTCAGGTTTATGTAGATGATATTATATTTGGTTCTACTAACCCAAAATATTCAATATTATTTGCCGACCTTATGAAAAGTCGATTCGAAATGTCCATGATGGGGGAAATGACGTTCTTTCTTGGTCTCCAAGTTCACCAATCCCCCCGTGGTATTTTCATAAATCAGTCCAAGTATGTGCTTGAGATTCTAACGAAATTTGGTATGGATAACTGTGATCCTATTGGTACTCCAATGGACACTAAACACAAGCTTGATTTGGATAAGAAAGGGACATTTGTAGATGCTACAAAATACCGAAGTATGATCGGGTCCCTTATGTACTTAACCTCAAGCAGACCGGACATTGTGCATGCTACTTGTTTATGTGCTCGGTACCAGGCTCAGCCAACCGAGAAGCACCTCAAGGAGGTTAAAAGAATCTTTCGTTATCTCCGGGGAACCATTAACATGGGTCTCTGGTATACGAAGGATTCTGGTTTTAATCTCACGGGTTTTTCAGATGCCGATCATGCAGGGTGTCATGATACATTCAAGAGCACTTCCGGTGGAGCACAATTCTTAGGCGAGAAGCTAGTGAGCTGGTCATCAAGGAAACAAGACTGTACGGCGTTGTCAACCGCGGAAGCAGAATATGTGTCTCTATCCGTGTGTAGTGCTCAAGTCCTTTGGATGAGAACACAACTCACGGATTATGGCTTTTTCTTTAACAAAGTCCCTATTTATTGTGATTCACAATCAGCCATAGCCATATCCTGCAACCCGGTCCAACACTCCAAGACCAAGCACATAGCTGTCCGATTCCATTTCATAAAGGAGCATGTGGAAAAAGGAACGATCGAACTGTTCTTTGTCAAGACGGACTACCAACTAGCCGACATCTTCACCAAAGCTCTTCCTCAAGACAGATTTGAATTTTTGGTTCGTCGACTTGGTATGCGTAGTTTCACTCCTGATGAACTTGAACGTCTTGCACATTCGTAGTAATCTTGTATATATCTATCAGAAAAACAAAATACAAAAATATAAAACCTATAAAAACAAAATAAAAAATGAGAAAACCTTTCAAAAAATACCAAAAATATTCTTCTCCGACATGTCTCTCAGCATCGATAATATGGACGTGCTTAGAAATGTTGTTCAATAACAACACGGGTACGTACATAAAGTTCGAATGAGAGTTTAAATGTTTTCAAAACATGTCTTTTCTAATTTTCTTCTCATAATGGCTTATAGTCACATGTCAGACTATAACCCGGTCCCTAAATAAAGGAAAGTCTTTGACTTATCCTCAACAACGAGAAATTCATTTTTCTCGGTCATGAGCTTATATCGAAACATTCAAAGTTTTAAGCTCATGAACACAATTTTTCTCGGACTTCTGAGCACAATTTTTCAAAGTATTTCAAAACAATGTGCTCATATACTCCCCTATTTAAATACAATCTCTTTTCGAGGGGGAGTATAATGATTTCATAAACATCTATTCCAAAGTTTCATGACACATTATTCTCTCCATGTTTCATCACTAATTTCACAAAAATTTCAATTTCATGCAATTTTTGAAGGGGAGAATAGTGATTAAAATATGTTGTCTTGGATAATATCTTTGATGTAAGTGCTTTCTCTTCCTAATATGTGCAAAAACCTTTCCTTTCATGATGCACATATGTAGGGGGAGCGTTTTTGGTGATATAGAAAACTTTCAAGGTGTAAACATTGATTTCATCTACACCTTGACTGCATTTTCAAATGATTTTTCTGGTTACGATATCTATACCCTTCAACACATAAATTCACGATGGTATTGGTGTCAAAAGGTGGTTAGGTATTCGTCCTATGATCCAACCAGAACCGGAGGGATCTTCCCAGGGACAATCCATTAGAACTTAGAAGTCCTTAGGAAAGATGGAGTAGTTGAGTGTACGGGAATAATGCCGACTAATGACTTAAGCTAGCACTGGAACAATCACAACAAGGTGCTAGTTATGACGTCTTGGTAAGCATTGAAGGGGTTGAAGAATGAAAAAGAAATGTAAGGATAAAGGGTGTAAAGAAAGAAGCCCTCCATACAACTTAGGCAGAAACCGGGTCAATACATCTATTATCAGAATCACTTTGATGATTTCTGATACTGAAGACAAAGCATCATGGACCCAGTGATGCAATGCACAACCCTTCCCAGCCTACTCAAGCTTCTCTCAAAAGAAGTTTGTTTTATTGTCACGGAGTTCAACTTATTTCTATCAACTTTCTCACTCCGAGATAGTAGATATTGAATAGGTGGCAGTCTGCTCCAGCCTCCGATCACCAAATAAACGTGCACTTATAGAGTCTAGAGCCAACGAGATTCATCAAAAATCTCATTAGGACACTTATTCCATAGATCAATTGTTGTTCATCATTAGAACACAAGCGATGATTTACAGAGTCCTACGCTCTATCCTTGTGGTATTGCTAGAACATTCAGAGTGATACTCTTTAGTATTCACAGTGATGAATGGAAATCCTTCCAGTGTTAACTTCAAACAGCACTGCGGTAGGTCATATGTAAGATTCACTTGAATTAAACATATGTTAACTGGAAAGCAACAGTGGTTTGATTCTTAATTGATTCAAACTCGTTCCAGGTCTCGACGCAATATCTTTATGATCTTGCCAGAACATTCAGAGTAATACTTTTCAGTATTTACAGTGACGAATGGAAATCCTTCCAGTGTCATCATCAAACAGCACTGCGGTAGGTAACTTGTGCGATTCTATATGAATCAAACTTGTGTCAACTGGAAAGCAACGATGGTTTGATTCTTAATTGATTCAGACTTGTTCCAGGAAAGTGAATTGACGACTTAATCAGCAGAATGGAACTGCATGATTCACTCCTTACTTTGAATTATCTTTCGATATAATCAAGTATTGAGAACGGCTACCACAGCTGGAAATCCTGTCAAGGAAGTTCTTTGAACTTACCTGATCACAGGTACAGTATTCGTACTGTATAACGGGAAACCGGTGGAATGCAAACGGTGGCGTTATCTCAAGAGTTGCAATTCAAGGCCACATATTCAGGATTATTGAAGAAAGCTCAAGAACATCTAAAGACAAAGACTTCCGCTACTCTGATGATCAAGGGAGATTGTTAACAAGCTTTCATGTCAACTCAAAACATGAGTATGTGGGTAAAGACACAAGAACACAAGCTGGAAAAGTTACAAGATCAAGTCAAGGCAAAGATCAAAGATCCAAGATCACAAGTCATGAAAGGAACTATGAAAGAACTCTCAAGACAACGAGCTTCAAAGTCTGCAACACCAACGAAGTGAAGTCACATATTACATGACCACCCCTTAGGGGGAGATTGTTAGCCGTATTTAAAGTGATGGTCATATAATATACCGTTGCGAAGCTCGTGAAAAATACTATTCAACGGTGTCGAGAGTTCTTAGTTATTAATGTTTATGTAACAGGAATTAGTCCTGAACACACAAATGAGGAAGGCCTCCTAAACACTTAGTACTTAGTATAAAAGGCCTCCTAAGCCTCATTTGTGTGTGTGTCTTCCATTTTCATTTGTTTTGTAGAGAGAGAAACGTTTGTGTTTCTCTCACTAGGAATTCACATCTTTTGTTTTTCTCTTTTCCTTCATCTAATCTAATCTTTCTTTTTTGGTTTAATCTTCATCTACATTTCTATATAATTATAAGTCGTGTGTTACACTCCAACACAAACCAAGCGTTGAAGAGGATCTGGGAGAAATCTATTGGGGAAAACCGACAATCTTGGTCGGATAAGTTGGATGATGCTTTATGGGCCTTTAGGACCGCTCATAAGACGCTGATCGGGTGCACTCCCTATAAGCTTGTGTATGGGAAGAATTGTCACTTGCCAACTGAACTCGAACACAAATCTTATTGGGCCCTAAAGCATTAAAATGATGATATGGAGACCACGGGAAAACACCGGAAAATGCAATTAAATGAATTGGATGAATTAAGGGACATTGCTTATGAAAATTCATTGATTTATAAAGAAAAGACTAAAAAGTTTCATGATTCAAAAATTAAAAACCGGGTTTTTAACATTGGGGATCAAGTTTTGCTTTTTAACTCTCGTTTGAAAATCTTTTCTGGTAAGTTGAAATCCCGTTGGTCCGGTCCATTCACCGTGACTCATGTTTTTCCATATGGGACCATCGAGCTAGCTCAAAATGATGGCCCCAATTTCAAGGTGAATGGACATAGGTTGAAGCACTACTTTGGTGGGGAAGTGCCATCCTTGAACTACCTCGACCAAATCACCTTCCCCAATGATAATTAGTATGAGGGGAGTCCCATGCTTATCCTATGTGCATATTATTGCTTTCTAATGTAGTAACGTGAGGGGATTTGTGCCCTTCCAACCTTTGTTCCATGGTTGTTTGTGAATTGTGGATTTTAGATGATCATTATCTTCACGATTGGAGCCTCTCGTGTTCGTTTTATGGGAGCACTCGATCGTATGCTTTGAAGACTTTCTCAATATCCATATGATATTTCCTTTTATGTTCTAACCTTAGGTTTATAGCACACTTCATAAACGGATTTAAATTTAACGGTTACACCCTTTCCATGCTATATTAAGCATTCTACTACGTCTCTAGTATGGGGGTTTTCCAACCCTTAGACTCGAAACATTGAGGACAATGTTTAACTTTAGTATGGGGGGGGGGGTGAATAGATACTTGCCTTGCCAAACCTTCACGCTTTCCAAAGTTTATCTTTTTGTTTATCGTTTCGTTGCAAAATAAGGCTAAAAATGGCCAGATTTTAAAACTTTTCTCATGTTTTATAAGTGTTTGAAGACACGAATGTAGGTTTCCCGATGGCGAGAATAAGAGTAATTTTTGACTCGACCGTGTGTGTTGAGCACTTAGCTTCGATTACTTAACTTTATATTAGGTTAAGTTTCTTAAATGAGGACGAGAAATGATAGAGTTAATTATAAGTTACTATCCTAAACGTAGAGTACCCGTATTCTTTCAAAAAATCATGTGTTCTCGTTGTTTGCTTATTCTTCCTTCGCATGTAAATATTTTTTGTTTAATATATATTGACTTAGCGGTTTAGTCTTGATTGTTGGTTTCTAGTAGCTTACGTGTAATTAAATTGGGAAGACATTAATTATCGCTAGCATCACGGTTTTGAAGTATTGGCAACCCGAATAATCGAAAGCTTCACCCAATAATAAAATTTCAAGTGCTCACCTAAATCAAGCAAACAATTTGAAGCTCACAAGTCCGAAAAATCTATGCAAAATTGAAAGTGAATAAAGCCTTAATCTTTGAAGCTTTAAAGATCCAACGTTCGCCTTAGCGTGAGGATATACGTCTTTGGCCATAATAAAACCACCGATGAGGAGGATAATAAAAGGCAAGGCAAGACCGAAGTCATAATAAAAGCTTCATGGCGAAGTTGAATAAAAGATGGAGGTAAACCTATGATAATAAGGCCCTTCCGTTAGGGGGCGTATAAAAGTCTTGGTAATAAGTCTCATGTTCAAAACTGTTATAAAACCGTGTTTATCGATCCTTCTTGTTAACTTAATTTTTTTAAATTGTTGTCTATTAGGAGGGGTTATTAATTCGATGGTCTTGGTTACACCGTTAAGACTCTATTTTTAGACCTAAATCTCTATTATCGCATAAGTCAAACAATGTATCCTCGAGAAACATTCAAGACAAAATAAAATATTAGAGATACAACTTAAGAAAATGGGAGGATAAGTACGTGATTAGGGCATATGAGTAGTGTTAGCATTACTAACTTATAATGACAATGATCTCGTTGCACGCTTAGCATGGAATTAGGGTGAAAATCGAGGACGATGAAATTATTTTGTTGTCCCATATTATTATGATGATTAAAGATAGAAAATAGATGAAAAAAGATGGATTCCTAGAGAGAGAAAGTAGTGAGAGAAAGTAGAGAGAGATGATTAACTTGGTGAATATTAGATTAGAGAAGATTAGAGAAGATTAGAGTTACAAATGACCATCCACCCTCCTAACATGCTAGGAATTAGTATATATAGTCCACCCACATGCGGGCTTTAATGGGCTATATTGTTTGGACCGGGCTTGTCTTTTAGGCTTTAAGTAGCTTAAATCCAAGCCCGTGAACCACGACTATTTAACTATCTATTACAACGTTCTAATAAATATTAAAATATAAACCTATGACCAAACATTCTTGTTTGACTCAATATTTTGAGGCTAATAATCTCCCCCAATGTGAGGTCATTCCTCTTCGATATTTCGAGTCCAATGGAGATCTATGAATTTTGTCATAAATGAGTCTTGAACGTGTAATAGTAGTGTTTTTCCTTCATGTTGTGATCTTTGATCCTTTGTCATTGTCTTTCGACTTAGTCTTTTTTGTTGAGATCTTCAAATAATTCTTGACTAGTCTTTGCCATATTACGATCTTGTGTCTTTATCCACATGCTCACACTGTTGATTGTTGAATATGTCTTGAGGCATGAGTATGTGGTTTTGAATCTTTGACTTTGCTGAGTACACCGTGACGCCACCTTCTCGAGACAAAACATAGACACGGACTGATTGTCTTTGACATTCGTTCTAAATCGGTAGCGTTTTACCTCCGGTCAGTGAAGACCGTTATACGATATTAAATACCGTACCTGTGATTAACTAGATTCAATTAAGAATCTCCTTGACAGGGTTTCGCGGCTGTACTAGCTATTCTCTTTACTCGACTGTCTCAAAGCAAGACTGCGAACATAAAGAGTGAATCAATTGGATAAATATCCACTTGATTAAAGTCGTCAATTCAAAATTCCTGGAACAAGTTTGATTCGTTAAGAATCTTACCATTGTTGCTTTCTAGTTGACATAAGTTTGATTCATAAGAATCTCCAAGTCACCTACCGTAGCGCTGTTTGATGTTGACGCTAGAAGGATTTCCATTCGTCACTGTGAATATTAAAGAATGTCACTCTGAATGTTCTGTCAAGACCATAAAGATATTGCGTAGAAACCTGACACGAGTTTGAATCAATTCAGAATCAAACCACTGTTGCTTTTCAGTTTTACACATGTTCAATTCATAAAGAATCTTGCATATGACCTACCGCAGTGCTGTTTGTCGTTAACACTGGAAGGATTTTCACTCATCATTGTGAATACTAAGTAGTATCACTCTGTGTGTTCTAGCAATATCACAAGGATATAGCGTAGGACTCTCTTGATCTTCATCCGTGTGTCCTAATGAGATTTGATTGATCTCTTGGCTCTAGACTCGATTTGTGCACTTTTAGTGGTCGGAGGCTGGAGCAGATGCCACCTATTCAATATCAACTTTCTCGGAGTGAGAAAGTCAATAGAATTCGTGTTGATCTCCGTGATAATAAAACAAACTTCTTTTAAGAGAAGCCTGAGTAGCTAGGAAAGGGTTTTGCTTCACATCACTGGGTCTATGATGAGTTTTCTTCATGATGACTTGACCCGGTTTCTGCCTAAGTTGTATGGAGGGCTTCTTTCTTTAGACCCTTTATCCTTACATTTCTTTTTCATTCTTCAACCCCTTCAGTGCTTACCAAGACATCATTAATAGCACCTTGTTGTGATTGTTCCAGTGCTATCATCAGTACTTAGTCGGCATTCAGCTTCGTTCACATTCTACTCCATCTTTCCTAAGGACTTCTAATAATCTATTGGATTGTCCCTGGGAAGATCCCTCCGGTTCTGGTTGGATCATAGGACATAAACCTAACCACCCTTTTGACACCAATAACGTCATGAATTAAAGATGTTGTGGGTATTTGATCGTAACCATGAGTGCTTGAGTCTTTAGATCACATTTTAATCACATTTTCTCCCCCTATCTCTAATATATAAAATCTTTTGATATTAGAGATACTGATGAGACTACATTTATACATAGTCTCATCGTCCAAATCGGGCTTAAAACGCTTAAAAATGTCATAAAATACCCCAAAATATGCTTGTGTTTGTTCATTGTGTATTTTAGGTACGAATATCGTGAATTCAACAAAAGATTACAAGAATCAAGCAAAAACGAACACGGGAAACGAATCCGCACAAAGAACCGGACCAAAATCATGAATTTCTAAAGAAGTCCTTGAAGTTTGATGATTTTTCAAGTTTGGTCCTTGAACTATTGAAGACTTGTCACTTTTAACCCTTGCAAATCTCAAAAATTGCATTTGGGTTCTTTGAGTTTCAAGTATTGACACATTTGGCCCTTGAATATTACAAAGAATGGCAAGATTAATCCTCTTGTCCATATTTTTAAAGGTTGAGAGGGCATTTTGTCATTTGAGCAAAGATAAATACAAAGGGGAATGGAATATTGTTGCTTATACTTCAAATGCCAGTTTTTGGATACTTCGGGGGTATGTTTTGCCAAAGTTATAAACCCATATCCAACTTTTAGCCCACCATAATCACCTACAACCTACTTATAAGCAAAAACTTATTAATTAAATTTTTTAAAAAAACAAGATTAATTATTATTTCCCTTTCCCAGTGTACATTGACTATGCAAATCCAACACCCCCTTTTTGTCAAGAACCCTAATTCCCCAGAACTTGATTAAGCATAATTAAGTCTAATTAACTTTAAGGGTTTAATTTTTGGTCATCCAGGAACACTCTCACATGCTTCATATGTTGCCAGCTACACCTTTGGTCCCCTCACCATCAACATCCATTCACGGGTTCTCCACAAAACAACAAATCCTTTGACCAAATGGACGGTTTTAATCAAGTTACTTGTTCCCCACATCTTTTCAAAGGCTCAGATCGTATCACATGTCGACATTCAGCTAGGAACCTTCAAGAACATGGCATCCAAATGGCATATTCCAAAGGATCTTCAAGGGCAGAATAGGGTATTCTTGTTTAGGGTTTATGTATTCTACATCCATTCTACATCCTTCATGTACTTAGTATATAAACGTACCCCGTTATTTTTTACCAAATTTGATTAAAATATATTTTGAAAAATAGTCTTGAAATCCTTCGGGAGAAAGTTGTGTCAAACTTAGCATGAATTTTGGAACGCTCCCCCTCAAAAATTGATCCAATGGAATTGTCATTACGAGGATTTGATCCACATTAAACTTTTGAGGATAGGAGTTGTTGAACACACAATTTATGAAAGATTTTGAATATCATTGAGAAATTCTTGAAAAAATTGTGGTCAACGCTTTTTGAAAACTCAATTCTTTTTGTCAAAAAGGGTTTTCTAAAGCATATACATGAGTTCATAGAATTTGAATGTCTTGACGAATCCACTCAAGTGTAAGAAGATTGAACTTCTTTTGCTAAGGGTAAGGGCACGAAATCGTACACTCCCCCGTGAATGTAGTTCCGGGTTGTAATCTGAAAGTGATTACAAGCCATTGTGTTGAGCTCAAAACGTTGAATGTTTTGTGACAAGCTCAAACCAAGATAGATTGCTCTACCCGTTGTTGGAAATATTGTCCAAAATAGACAATTTCCTTTAAAAAAATAGAAATGACATGTTTTGAAAAATATTTACAACTTTCATTCGAGCTTTATGTACATACCCTGTCGTTATTGAGCGACATTTCTAGGCACGTTCATATCATCGATACTGAAAGACATGTCGAGAAGAATATTTTTGGATTATCAAAGATTTTTTTATTTTGTATTTTTCTTTTTCATTAATATTTACAGATAGTTGTTTGATAGATGAATCAAGCAGGCTTCTTTGCCAGAATCTCCAGTTCTGCTGGAGTCAAACATCTCATACCAATTTGCCTAACAAGATACGCAAACCTCTCTTTCGAAAGAGCTTTTGTAAACAAGTCAGCTAATTGGTAATTAGTTCCAACAAAGTATAATTCAACAATACCCTTTTAACTTGTTCCTTAATGAAGTGATATCTGACATCAATGTTCTTCGTGCGGGAATGCTGTACCGGATTGCAGGAGATGGCTATGGCCGACTTTAAGTCATAGTACATAGGTACTTTATCAAAGTGGAATCCATAATCTGTGAGTTGTGTTCTCATCCAAAGAACTTGAGCACAACACGCAGATAGAGACACATACTCCGTTCGGCTGATGAAAGTTACGTGCAATCCTGCTTCTTGGAAGACCATCCCACGAGCTTATCTTGACCTAGAAACTGTGCACCACCAGAAGTACTTTTACGTGTATCAAGACACGCTGCATGATCAGAATCTGAATAGGCCGTTAGAAAGAAACCGGTTTCCCTCGGATACCAAAGTCCCATGTGAATGGTATTCTTAAGGTACCGAAAGTTCCGTTTAAGCTCATTGAGGTGCTTTTCAGTGGGTCGTGCTTGATATCGTGCACAATAGCATGTAGCACGATGTATATCAGGTCTGCTTGTTGTCAAGTACATGAGGGACCTAATCATGGAACGATATATCGTTTGATCTATGGGTAATCCCTCCAAATCAACATCTAGGGTTGTGGTTGATAATGGTGTCCCAACGGGGTCAAATGAAGTCATACCATGCTTTGTGATTATCTCTTGACAATACTTAGCTTGGTTAATGAAGATACCACTTGGGGATTGGTGAACTTGAATTCTTAGAAAGAATTTTAGTTTGCCCATCATAGACATTTCAAATCTGCTGTGCATTACTTTTTCAAACCATTTTGAAAGTTTTGGGTTGGTAGACCCGAAAATAATGTCATCAACATAAATTTGCACAAGCAAAATGTCATCCCCATATTTATAAGTGAACAAAGTTAGATCAATGGAACCTTTTGAGAAACCTTTGGAGACCAGAAATTTCGAGAGCTCGTCGTACCACGCCCTTGGAGCTTGCTTGAGTCCATAAAGTGCTTTGTGGAGACGATACACCTTGTCAGGATGATGAGGATTGACGAATCCTTTCGGCTGCGTGACATAGACTTCTTCTTTCAAAGGATCGTTAAGAAACGACGTCTTTACGTCTATTTGATATACGATGAATCCCTTATGTGCAGCATAAGCAAGGAAAATCCGGACTGCTTCCATTCGAGCTACTGGTGCAAATGATTCTTTAAAATCAATACCCTCTTTCTGTATATACCCTTTAGTCACTAGCCTATATTTATTCTTGATGATCGTGTTCTCTTCATCCATCTTGTTTTTCCAGATCCATCGAAGAGTTAATGGAATTACATCGTATGGTCTGTCAACAAGTTCCCAAACTTTAAGTCTTTCAAATTGTTGAAGTTCTTCCGTCATTGATTCAATCCAAGCATGATCAGCCATGGCTTCTTTGATGTTTTTCTTTTCAGCTGTCTCACGGCGAGTGCGAACATACAAACATCGCCATCGGTGTGAAGCTGTCGTCTTGTACGAACGGGTTGTGAAGGGTTTCCAATTACATGAACCAAAGGATGATCTCGGGTCCAATGATGTGTTGAAGGATGTCGTTGGTAGAACGTATGCATATTTGACGGATCAACATGGCGAGTAGAAGACTCTCCAGTTTCGTGTACCGATGTACCGAATGGGTTGATAAATTCGTCTTCGTCAGATAATGCATCGTCTGCTTGATTTGTGTTCTCTGGAGAAATGACAGTAGTTGTGGATGTTGTAGGATCGATTGTTGAAGTGATATTCTGAGGAGTTAAATCTGCAGCAACCCGTGTTGAAGTAGATGAATTTATATCCGGTTGTTGCCGATGATCGGTAGCATCATTCTTAACATGAGTGACAGTGGAAGACTTCGATACAACTTGTTTCTCCCCCGTGAAATATTCATCATACATTGGTCCATATAACATTTCCAACTCTTCAAATGTCGTGTCGACTGTCATATCAGCTCTAGGAACATTTTCTGGAACCAACGTTGAACTTGACGGTTCATTGCTGTGGTCTTGAGTTCCGAGTTCCGTGCAGTTGTGAACGAAAGTCGTTCGTCGTTGTGGATCGGGACTTAAACTGTTTTGTTCAAGTGCCATTTCTTGTAATTCATCAAATCGGATATGAATAGTCTCGACTATCAATTTTGTTCTCTTGTTGTACACTCTATATCCCTTAGACTGAGTTGCATATCCCACAAGAATACATGCATCACCTTTATCTTTCATCTTATCCAATTTTTCACCATCTCGAAAAATGTAACAAGTACAGCAAAAAACATGAAGGTGTTTGAGTGAAGGTTTTTGATCATGAATTATGTGATATGGTGTCTTTTCGTGTCTAGGGATAATTAAGGAGCGGTTTTGTGTGTAGCATGCGGTTGACAAGTCTTCGGCCCAAAAGTATAGTGGAAGTTTTGAAGCGGATAATAATGTTCGAGCAGCTTCAACCAAAGTACGGTTTCGTCTTTCATCAACGCTGTTTTTTTTGGGTGTTCGAGCAATAGATGTTTCATGTTCAATCCCTTCGGCTTCAAAATACTTTCTCAGATTTGAATTCAAAAATTATGTACCTTTGTCAGTACGAACCACTTTAACTTGAGCTTGAAGACCACGTTGTATCAGTTTAAGGAAGCTGATGAGAACTTCGGGTGTTTCATCCTTGGATCTCAAGAAGTGAGTCCATGTGTACCTTGAGTAATCATCGACAATTACCAGAATATATTTCTTTCCATTGATAATATGAACACGCATGGGACCACACAGATCCATGTGAAGAAGATCTAACCGTCCTTTAGAGCTTGGTGTGGTCTTTGTTTTGAAGCTACTTCATTTAGCTTTACAAAGTTCACAAGAAGAACAAAGATGATCTTTGATGAATTTCAAACTTGGAAGGCCTCTCACAATATCTTTCTGGAAAGCAAGTTGATGGTATCAAAGTTGAGATGAGAAAGACGTTGATGCCATAACCATGCCTGAGTCGTTGAAGCTTTATCCATGAAGCAAATTGGAGTTGATAAAGTTGTGTCTTGTAGTGAAATAGTGTAAAGATCAGTAACCCCGTGTACCGGTAAGTAAGTCATTCCCATCATAGTCACGAACAAAACATGTCTTCTTTCTGAAAGCAACCTCCAAATCTGCATCACAGAATTGACCAACCGAGAAAAGATTGTGATTGAGCCCTTCGAGGTAGTGTACCCTTTTGATTGTAATATTCCCCTGAACCAAATCTCCATATCCTAGGATCGGTGCAAATTGATCATTTCCGAATCGGACCGTACAGAGGAACTTCTCCATGAAGTTAATTAGAAGCTTGAGATTCCCCGTCATGTGCTTCGTGCATCCAGAGTCCAGTATGAAGAGAATTATTTGTATCACCTGCAGAAGAGTTAGAACACGATGGAGCATTTTCTAAATTGGATACCACAGTAGTTGTGATAGTAGAATCATTAGTGTCTTTATCAACATTTAAAGGCAAACTAACACTCGTTTTTACATTTTCTGTCCTAGCTTTCGGCATCCATTTATATTCTGGAGGACATTGATTAGCAAACCACCATTTCCAAGACTTGCTAGCAGACTCATATAATTCTTTAATTTTGCTTCTAGGGTTCTTAGTGGTGGAGTCTGATGCATTATTTTTCTTAGTGGGGGTTGCACTAGAGTGGTTCACTTTGCGTTTGGGTTTACTAGCTCTAATAGGCATTGCAACTTGCTTCTTAGTTCTAGTATCTACGCCTTTGACTTTATTCATAGCACACATATAATGATTAGCATTAGCACATTTTCCACATTTGACACAAACAAATTTCACATTCATATCATTCAAATCATTCACATCATTCAAATCGTCATTAAAAGCGATTACAGACTTTTTATTCTTAAAAACATTCAAATTCCTAGGGTGTTCTTCTACTTCCTTCATCTTCCCTTGATTCTTGTGTTTCCAGACCTTATCATTCACTTGAGTGCTCTTAAGCTGAGGCCGGCTAACACTAGTAGTGGAGACTATTCCTGTAGTAGAAGACACACGAATATTAGTGTTTCTAGAAGTCTGATGTGATTGAGTCACTTTGTTTGTGGGCTTAGTGGTCATTCTATACATCCCTGGTTTAATCACATTATTGTGTTTAATGCTTGGTGCTATCGTATTCCATATGGGTTGATTATGTGGTAACCTTTCCTTTCCATCCATCTTGGGGGCAAACACAGGTTTTGCAAACGAGGAATTTGATATAGCAGATGGTTTTCCAAAGATAGAAGATCTATTTACTTTAGAGGCATTGGGTTGTCTAACAACAGGTTTCTTAATGCTAGGTTCCACAACTTTCCCACCCATTTTAGCAACGAGTTTCTGCAACTCTGCTATCGCTCTGTCCCTGTCTTGTAACTGAGCTTTCAACCCTTTAATTTCCATATTCTGTTCATTCATTTCTCGAAACGTTTGGGAAAGTTTTTCTTGGAATTTATTATCATGTGGAAAACCACCAACGTCTTTTTGTAAAGCAAGTTCAAGAGAATGACAATGTTTTTGAAGGAAATCAGTTTTGTGTTGAAGTAACTCAAAAGCCTTTTTATCAACATTTTCTTTACGTTTCGAAAGCTCAATTTCAAGACGTTCACATTCTTTGATCTTATCAAGATATTTGCATGCAACATCAGAATATTCATCAATATCAGCACAAGATGTAAAATAAGCACACATAACATCGTTAGAAACACATTCTTGCAATAGTAAATCATATTCATCTGAAAAATTAGACTTCTCCATATGAAGATCTTCAATGTGTTTCTCAAGAGATTCAACATATTTTAAATCATCATACATTTCAGTCCGAATGAACTCCTCAAGTTGAAGAACAGTTTCTTTAATCAATGCCGTGTTAGGAATTAAGAGTTATTTCACAAGAAAGGTAATATCTTGAGGAATCAGACGTGTCCACTCAGCATTTTCACGTTTTGCCCAGTCTCTTTCAACAATAGATTTAACATTATCTATGTGGTGTTTAAGAATACCTAATGTTTTCGTACTCTTTCTTTTAGATTCATCTAGAGGGAGGTAGTTTATGTATTTGTAAACATTAGATTTCTTAGGGGCAAATGATTTCTTCCATTGAATTCTCTTTTTTTTGCATACTAAAAACACTTCCTCACGGGTTTCTAAGTTTGTTTGTTGAAAAGACCATAAAGACTATACTCAAAAGCATAATTATATGGTTTTATAAACTCCTTATTGACAAGAGGTTGACAATCATCATCCCAAAGGGTAGTCTCTTCACTATTGGCACTAACAGGCATGTAATCAAGATCGGTCCTTTCAGTCTCATCAAGATAAAGTCACGGGTTCGCAGCTTGACCTTTGGCAAGTTACTCAGGACTTGCAAAGCTAGCTTGACCCTTAAACATCGATGGAGGTGCTAGCATTCTTACGGATTGAATAGAATCATGCTTTTTATAAAAAACTTTCTTCAAAAATTCGACTTGTTCTCTAGTTTCGTTACTTTTTTGGTTTCTTTATCATATCTACTTTTGAAGTCGTGTTTTAACGCATCTACCTCTTGTTTCTTATCCTCAAGAATTTTAGCAGAATCTGTAGTGGTCATAGAGAGCTTTTTTTCAAGTTCATTAACTTTGGTATTGGCAAGGTACGTTTTTTTACGTTCATCCATTAAGAAAACATTATATTGACGCTTCTCTTTGGCTAATAACTCAAGAGTTGTATTATATTTGTTTTCAAAATCGTCCTTTTGACTTTTTAACGCACTTCCCTTGTACCCCTCAAGCTCTTTGGTTTTCTGAAGGAGCTCATCTCTATATCATCAGTCATCTCAGTAGATTTGATAAGATCAGCTTTGCACTCTTCAAAATTTTGAGTGAGCGTAGCGTTTGCCTTCTTTAATTGCTTTTGACTCTTTTTATTTTCAGTGACATCTTTTTGTAAAGTAGCAATTAAATTAGCAAGCGCAATACGTTCCTCTTCAACATATTCATTTGCATGTTGATCATCCTCAGACTCATTATTGCACATGTCTGATGAATCGGGTGTGGTATTGCTATTAACCGTTTCCATCATACACGTTTCATTAATGGCATTGGGTAGATCACTATGCTCAGGAATATCACCAAACACATTATATTTATCAGTAGTGTGTACCTTATCGATTGGCTCAGTGTCAAAGATAGGGCCATTGTCATCTTTAGTGACTTTGAGAACTTCTTCAACCTTTGCCATGTACGAGTAATGTGCATCGATCTCTTGATCAGAATCTTCATCATCAGTATCATCAAGCATTTCTCCTTCCTCAGCTGACAATTTAACCCCTGCTTCCATTTTCTTGCATAGCAGCATCTTTTCCTTGTGATAGCTGGAGTCTCTAACCCTTTTCGGCTTCCTGCATACCTTTTCCATATGCCCATAACCTTAGCAATTAAAACATTGAATCCCACTCTGCTGAATCAGCTGACTTCCAACAGTGTCCCTATTCCCAGTAGCAGCAGCAATCCTTTGAGTATCATACTTGGCAGTTTGTCGATCATACCTTGTAGAACCCTCAACATGCGTTGGATTTTGTCGATCATACCTAGAAGGACTTTCACCACGTCGACGTGTGTCATACATTAGAGGACTCTCAACATATCGGTTCTTTGTGTTAGATGATGTACGAAGATTGTTGTTGGTGGGTTTGTAGATTTTCTTGTAAGTCTTCATTATGAAACCAATTTGTTGTTTCATCTCTCGGTTCTTTTGAGCTTGGTCTTCATCACTATCTTCTTCAGATGAGGACTCAGATGGTGGTGATGGTGCTCTTGGTATTTTACCTCGAGATCTTGTGGATGATGAAGACATAGATGATGTGGAAGATCGTGGTGAAGATGATGTAGTGGAGTATGGATTAGGAGCACGAGAATGATGACCTTGAACATGTTGAGTTGTAGTCACTAAAGCAAGTGGATTAGCCATTTTGGCAACACGTTCAGCTCGAATCTCATTTGCTTCATTTTGAAATTGCTTCAAGATGTCAAAGAGTCGATGATATGAGACCTCGTCTAACTTTTCTTGTTGTTTCACAAAAGTGACGAACCGTGTCCACTCGGGTTGAAGTTGTTGAAGAAATTGAACATTGACTTGCATGGTGGAGACTTGCAGATTATTTCTTGTCATGTCTTTCATCATCTTATAAAACTTGGAGTAGTAAGAGTCAATTGATTCTCCATCCCTTGAAGTAAACTTGCCAAAATTCCAAAACAAGTTTGTTTTGACATCTTGTTTGTTGAGTGATTCTCCTTGTTGCAAGCATTCAATAGCAGTCCACATTTCATGTGCTGTAGGGCATGCATCTACCGTGGAATATATATCATCTCCAATCCCACTTAAAACCATATAGATGGCTTCCTTATCCGCATCATGCCAAGCACAATTTTCAGGTGTGAGATCGGCTCTTGTTTCATCACGTTCAGTTGCAGGTATTGGATCAGTAGTATTTGTGGCTTCTCTTGGAGGAATTGAGATTTTCTTGAATACATATGGTCCATGAGTAATACATTTCCTCATGGCATCACCATTGGGTCTTGTATCAAGATATCGTATGAAACGAGATTGCCATTAAGCATATCGACCAGACACAAGCATTGGTGGTCTCTCTTTATTACCCGCCACCATGATATTGTTGTTTGTGACACGATACTCTTAAGTAGAATCCATATCTAGAAACTTGAAATCGATGAAGTGAAAATGGATCTTAAGTAGATGTGTGTTGATTGTTGTTGTCGATGAAAAATGTTAAAATCCCCTAAAAATTATCTTTACAAGAAACCAAAAATTCGAAGGCGAAATTGGGGTATTTCGGAATAACTAACATTATCAGAATAACTAACCTTTTCAGAGAAATTGTGGTATTTCAGAATAATGAAGTTTTCAGAGAAACAACTTCTTAAGAATAGTAATGTTTTCAGAAAAACAACTTCTTCGGAATATGGATGTTTTTAGAAAAACAACTTCTTCGGAATTAGTATTTCTTTGGAATTAGTAATTTTTCGGAATAATCACATCTTCAGAATATGTCATATCTTCGGAATAATCACTTCTTCGGAATAAGTAGATTTTCAGAATTCTTCAAATCTTCGGAATAAGTAACTTTTTCAGAAAAAACACTTCTTCGGAATACAGAAATCTTCGGAATCTTTTTCGGAATAGAAGCTTTATCGGAATATTGATTATTTCAGAAAAAAAAAATCTCGGAAAACCCACTTTTTCGGAATAAACACTTTTTCAGATAAATTCATTTTTTCGGAATACTCACGTCTTCAGAAAAGTCACTTCTTCGGAATACACGATTCTTCGGAATAATCTTCGGAATAGATGCTTTTTCAGAAAAATCACTTCTTCAGAAAAGTCACTTCTTCGGAATACTCAATTCTTCGGAATAATCTTCGTAATAAATCACTTTTTCATAAAAAAAAGAAAGATTTCAGAAAAACATACCTTTTTCAGAATAAAAACTTCTTCGGAATAACAAACCCTTATCTGAAAAACCTTTTTTCGGAATAATAAGCCCTTTTCCGACAATCTTTTTTCGGAATGATCTTGAGGCAGTTAATGAACCGTAACTCACAAAACCAATCCAAACACCTCAAGATCTTGCGATTTTTACCACAAAAACCAAACCAAATCCCTACCAAATCGATCTAAATGATTTATATCAAGATTTCTAGCCCGAAATACTAAAAAGAAATTCAATTCGGGAATCAAACTCAAACCAAACAACCAAACACATTCTACTGCGTGACGATTGATACTAAATGTTGCCCCATATTATTATGATGATTAAAGATAGAAAATAGATGAAAAGAGATGGATTCCTAAAGAGAGAAAGTAGTGAGAGAAAGTAGAGAGAGATGATTAACTTGGTGAATATTAGATTAGAGAATATTAGAGTTACAAATGACCATCCACCCTCCTAACATGCTAGGAGGGTAGTATATATAGTCCACCCACATGCGGGCTTTAATGAGCTATATTGTTTGGACCGGGCTTGTCTTTTAGGCTTTAAGTAACTTAAATCCAAGCCCGTGAACCACGACTATTTAACTATCTATTACAACGTTCTAATAAATATTACAATATAAACCTATGACCGGACATTCTTGTTTGACTCAATATTTTGAGGCTAACATATTTCTAACGAAGCATTCACGTGTTCTTATTCTATGAACCTAAACGTCCCATTTTGCGATGAAAATCATACATTATGTCTAAAACGCAAGTAATAGCAATAGTAGTAGTGTAGCTAGTTTATCATTCAATAAAAGTGAATAAAAATGGATTTTGGATGTGCTACGATACTTTATTCTAGCATTGCGTGAGGGCACAGCAATGGTTTAGTATGGGGGAGTGATGAGACTGCTTTTATACATAGTCTCATCGTCCAAAACAGGATTTAAATGCATAAAATATCATCAAAATGGCCAAATATATGCTTGTGTTTGTTACTTGTTTATTTTAGGTACGGATATTGAGAAAATGACAAAAGATCACAAGAATCATACAAAAACGAACACGCGAAACGAAGCCGCACAATGAACCAAGCCCTAATGAAGATTTTCCAAGATTAACCCTTGAAGATTTGAAGATTATGCAAGAAGGGTCCTCAAATATTGAAGAATTGACACTTTAAACCCTTGTATATTCATAATTACAAGTTTGGTCCCTAAAGTTTGTCAAATTTACAAAAAGGGCCCTTAAGTTTGAAGAATTGGCAAAAATGGTCCCTCATAAATCATGACTTGTGAATTTCAGTCCTCTAAGAAGTCAACAAACAAGTCAAGACCTTGAAGAATGAAGAAAATGCCAAAATCAGTCCTTCAAATATCATGAATTGGCAAAACTAGTCCTTGAAATAACTTTTCAAAAGTTATTGTGGCCAAAATGGGAATTTACAAACTTGTATAACAAAGGAAATGGAATTGTGAGATGTTTTAACTCAATTGACAAAGAAAGAAAAGATGGGTGGCTTTTTCTGGCAGACAAAGAAACTTATCCCATCCAACCACCAACTGACACCTCGCCTTTGACCCCTTGACCACCAATTAAAACCCTTCAATCCTCCACGTAACCTTCCACCAACTGATTAAATCAGTTTAATACTCCTTACCTCCTAAACATATTTTTAAAAACCCACTAATCCCCAAACAGATTAAATCCCCCTTAATTCCCCCAATAAACCCTAGATAATCCCAGGTCGAATCAACATAAAAACAAAGGGTTTTTTTACCAAATTATCCAGATAGGTAATTAACCTAAGAATAATCACATCCCACACCCAAATTACCCATCACTCTTACTCATGTGACACCCCTGACCCTCCCCTGCACAAGAAAACAAACGGGTACAACCTCATCAACGGTTAAAAGGTTTTCTCTTGTCATCCAACGTTCCAAAAGCATCCTGGTATACCTGTTATCCCACAACAAGCCTAGATACACCACATGCCACTGAATTCATCACATGATCAAGATCTCAAGAGGGCATTTTCGGATTTTCATCTCATTAGGGTTTCATGTTTATTATTTGTTTATTTCATCCTTTTAGAACCTTGTACACCCTATTATATAAAGGGTAGTACGAGTTTAGTTGAGACTGTTCTTGCTTTTTCTCCTTTTTCACAAACCTTGTAAATCCAGTTTTATGGAAGAAATAAAATGGTATTGAGTTTGATGATGAGAAAGACTAAGTCCCATTTACTTTTCATGTTTGGTTTTCTTTGAATGAGTTTTCAAAAGGCAATTTTTAAGTTTCTATAAACCTGTTTTAAGTTTTCAAATACGTTTTTTAGTTAAGTAAGAAAGTTTATAGGCCACATAAGCTGCTTATTTGAGCTCTTATATAACCATAGAACCCTGATATCAAATAGATATCAAGATTCAGTGGGTATAGACCTTGGGTAAAAAGTATTGTGAGGTGCTAATTTTCTTACTTGTTTGGTCCATTTACTTGTTCTCACCATCACTGTTTGAGTGAGCTTATGCTAATAAGCTTGAAAAGCTGCTTGGAAATAAGCTCATTTAAGCTTGAAGTTTACTTCTTTGGTCTTGTGGTGTTTGTGCATGAACAAAAGAAGCCTAACTCCATTTCATTTCATTTTTGTGTTGAAGATATTTACAGCTTTGGGATCCTACTTTGGATTCCCTCAACAAAGCTTCTCTACACTGTTTCAATAGCTCTCCTTCAAGCCCCTTGAGCTGATTTGGGAAGGCATTAGTAGGTTACTGCTTGAACTTACCAACATTACTTTTTGGACTGAAATTGTATGCTTATTGAGACTTACGTTAGTTTTTGAAGCAACTTGTTATATGATAGTAGGATTGCTTGTTTATGCTTTATTCAGTTCTCTTCACTTGTTTATATTTCTTGTTATCAGTTTAGTTAAGATTTGGATGCATGTTATTTGTTAAATTTTGGTTTTCAGTTATTAAATGGTGTTTGGATTTGAGTTTTAAAGTAAATATTTGACGAACTTTTGCTTTGAAAACAACTCTAACCCATTTAATTAGGTATAAAAAGGTTATATCAGTAAGGTTGTTTCAAGTTTGGTTAGGTTTGGTAAGATTGGTATGCTTATTTTTAGTGAGAACTAGCTAAAAAATCATTAGGGAAAATCACCTAAAAATACATTAAACTTACCACTTTTTATGGTTGTATGTACCGTACTTGTTTTTTTCTCATTATACTAACAAACTTTTAAATTTCGATCTTTGTATGTAGCGGATGACCTGCTCAGCCCTTAACCGGTTGTTTACCCACGAACTTTTACATTATTTGTCCAACGTTAATAAAACTGTTACTTTAAACCATCTTTTATGTTAAATAAATGTTAAATAATTAAATAGTAACATAACTAAAAATATCTTTTACCTTCTTCCTTTTTAATCTTCAAACAATTACTGTAAATTCAAACAAAAACAATGAGAAAAAACCCTTTACCTTCTTCTTTTCAATCTTCAAACACAATCTTTATTAATCAAGATTATTAAACTAATCAAAAAACTGAACCAGGCCCCAATTTAAATACAATATACGAAAGCACCTAAAATAAAAATTATTTCTTAGATCCGATTGTGTGGCTGACGGACGAGGTAGGGCGACGGTGGGTGACAAAATCTTGACAGATCTAGTGACAGAATCTGGAGTGGCGGGTTGTTCAAAAAATTTGCCACCACCGGTTGTTTAACCACAGTCACCACCGATTGTTTAGCAGCTCTGCTCGCCAGTGGGTGGAGGTGCCTGGTGATTGGATGCTTTTTTCATAAATTGATGATGTGGGTTTTTTTCTAAATCTTTTATTTGGTTATGGTATAAGGTATAGAAAGTTGGATTGGATTAGATTGGTGTTGTATATATTTTAACCTTTGGACCGTTGATATTGGGTTTGACGTTAGATCTAAGAATTTAAATTCGTGTGTTTTTTATTTTTTGTTTTGTAGACTATTGTTCTTTTTAGTATGCTTGATTTAACTTGTTTAGGATGATGATGATTTGCAGACCTTGGTCAGGTGGATTTATTTTTAATTTTTTTAATTTTTAATAAAAAATAATTTACAAATATAAATTAATGGTCGTTAGTGCAGAGGACTAACATTGCAATAATATAACGGTCGTTAGAGAAACCGTTGCCACGTAGTAGTCTAAGGGCTGAGCAGGTCACCCGCTACATACAAAGACTGAAATTTAAAAGTTTGTTAGTATAATGAGAAAAAAAAGTAGGCTACATACAACCGTAAAAAGTGGTAAGTTTAATGTATTTTTAGGTGATCTTCCCAAATCATTAATCCATTTTTCTGCTTTGTCTTAGTAAATTTGCCCACCAAATCGGTTAAACTGATAGTAGTACTTGTATCTTAGGACTTGATTAAAGTTGGTTGAGTTTTGGTAGGTTTTGAGCAAGATTTGGTGAGCCAAAACTCACCAAATTGCCATCTAAATCAGCAATTTGTGCCCAGTCCCTTAGATATGCACCAAGTAACTGTTTTTGTGCTTGATCGTGTGTTTTATGCTTTGATTTGTTGTTTCTGTGTTATTTGTGACTCCCAAAAGTCAACTGACTTGTGGGGTGCCTTATCTTGCCAAAACAATCCATCATCAAGGATTTCCTAAGCCAAATCAGGACACCAAGTTCATTTGTGGGTTTTCTTTGTCATCAGAGAACGATTTAGTTCTCAGACAAGACTAGTTTTGGGGTTTATTATCACTGTAGCATCATTTTTCATATGGTTACGTTTTTGGTTATTTTTAGCTTATAATCTTGTTAGTTTTTAGTTTTAATTGTGTTTTGAAGTTGTTTAAGTCATCAGGATTGAGTTTTTATAAAAATAAAAATAAAAAAAAAGTTTTTACAAAAGGACGTGGCCAGGACTCGAACTTGCACCCCTCCTCTCAAACACCAACGTGTTAACCAGTTGCCCTAGTGTCTTTGACTGGTTAACATTTATTTAGGTTTGTTACTGTTTTTGATTTTTCGTGCATTCTAAGCTTAATTTAGGACTTTTTAGTATAAAAAGTTTATTTTTCACGTTATTAATTAATTTTTTATGATTATTTTTAGTTTTAATTTTAGAAAGTAATTAAAAAATAGAGAAAAATATTTTAAAATTTTGGAAAAATCATTTTAGGTTTTAATTAAGTAATTTTAGGTTTACATCCGTTAAAGTTTTCAACTTAACTTATTTTTGATTTTATTTAATTTTAGTGTTTTTAACTAAATTTAAAAATTAATCTAAAATTACTAAAAAGGTTATGGAAATTTTTGTTTGCATTTTTGTCTTAATTACATTTTTTAGGTAATTTTTTGGTAATTTTTAGGACACTTTATTTTTTCGTCGAATTTTACGATTTTACGTTTTTTACGTCGTAGGGTAATTTTTAGCGTAATTCGTCTTTTTCTTTCTCTTTTCTCATCAATATAATACTTGCCGCTTTTACGCTCTTTTCCTAAAGGATAGTAAAATCACTACATCAAAGAACGATAATGAAATATGGAGGATCATTGTGTCATGACTATGAGTTTAGATTAACACACATCCAACATATATTTTATTTCAAATCCATGGTTTTTGGTCAAAATATTGTTTGGTGAGTTCTTATGTGTTTTCTATATCCTTTGTTTCTTTTTAGCACGTCTCTCTGATTAGTTAGACTAGAAAATCAAGATTTGTTGAATTGGAAAATTCTCCTCATCCACCAAAAACAGACCTCTATGGGTGGTTTCCTAAATATCCCGCGGATCCATATATATATGGAACCACAGGTAGGGATAAGGAACCACATACAGAACACTCGAATTTAGGTTTTCCTGTAACTCCAAATTTGCTCCAACATCTTTTGGAATCTTTGGTTCAAACCTTTGACCATCTGAAAAGTGTCTTGTGCTTTCTCTATTTAACCCTAAGCATTTTGCGTCCCTTCTCATATCAAAATGTCTTATTCACCAAATGAAAGCCTTGATTCTCCTCCATTTTCCCCAATCTCTTTCAATCCAAATTCATCCAAGAACACTCAAAATCATATTTCTTCTTCTTCTAAGAATATTGATTGTGGAACTTCTTCTCTTCCACCACTAGTCTTTTGTGTTCTTCCTCCCTCACATGATAATGTCATGCATCATGGAACATATTTTCATTGTTGTCAATATCAACATCTTGCTATGGCTCACATCTATGAGGAATTGAATTACATCAAGAGTCTCCTAGTCAAACCTCCTATTCACTATGACTATGAGATCACTACCAACCCACCACCACCTACTTCTACCTCCACTTTGTCTTTCATTTAAACATATGTATTGCTTATTTCCAAGACATCTACTTCAAGCAAATCTTAAAGTTCTTGTTTAACTAGGATTAGATTTATGCTTTTCTTTTGGCTTGTTTACTTTTTCATACAACTTTGTATGATTTATTTTTCTTGCATCTTTACTTCATGTTTCCTTTTAACATGACTTATCTTGGATCTTAGTTATCTTCTCTTTTATTATCTTATTTTTTCTTTTTATGTGGCCTAGGCTATATCTTGTTAAGTGTTTCTTTTCTTCTACTAACCCTTCCATGTTACTTGTCACCATAGCTCGATTCCTTGGTGCCCCAAGCAAGGGGGAGTAATCACCAAGGGGGAGCACTTACAAAGTCCGATTCTTTTCTTCTACAAAGGGGAGAAATGAAATAAACTCACCTTCGAAAATCTTGTTTTTCATGTGATTAAGTTTATGTGTTTTCGAAATCAAAAAGGGGGAGATTGTTAATGCAATGATGCCTAAAAACGTTACTTGCTTTTTTCGGTCTCGCTTTTTCTTATTACGGCAAAATATAAAAACAAGCATTAATGAAAACAACGAAAAACGAATTCTTGAGTTCAAGTAGTTTTTCATTTCAACCATTATCACTTAAGGTATGAACAAACAAGTTTACATCTTAATTAAGTGATCAAGGATTTAAGTTTTCTTAAAACTCACCTTTTATTAAATGTGACAAAGTTTGTTTTAAACTTTATTTTTAAGATAATATTTTATTAAATTATTTATTTGAAAATTTGACAATTGCATATTTCATTTGGTTTCAGAATATCCATTGAGGATAACTATTCCACCAGATGTGACTACCCTACTAAAAGACAAAAAGGTGTGGAGTCTACGAACACGTATCCTTAAAGGTTTATACGGTCCCTTATCGATAAGGCACCGCGGGTATCAATAAAAAACCGCGTTCAGATATAGCCATTGGGCCTTTGTACTATAAAGAGTGAACCATTCTCAGATTTTCTCTTCACCTCTTTTGCACACAAATTTCCAGATTCAAACATACTTATTAAATCATTCAAATACTTGATTATTTGGTTGATTACTACTTGTTTAGAAGTGAATCTTTCTCCTCCCATCTCTTCCTCTCCAAGTGAAAAGATAAGAACACTTTTATCCTTGAAGTGTTGAGTCTAACTCAAGATCTATTGACGATCAAGTTTATTCATTCATTTTAGTTGTGTTGTCTAGATCTAAGTAGTTATGTTATTTGGAAGTTGTGTTGTGTAGATCCAAGTAGTTGTGTCTATTTGGAAGTTGTGTTGTGAAGATCCAAGTAGTTGTGTCTATTTGGAAGTTGTGTATATAGTAAGGTTAATACTTAGTCCTCAAAGTATATTGCTGTAGATTGGTCCTAGCTAAGATTAGGGCTTTACTTTTAGCTTAGAGTCGGAAATTGGATAAGCGACGTTGTGTACGGTTTCTCCACCTTAAGGAGTTTGTTGATTAGTGAACTCTTGAGTAAGGAGCACTCGAGGAGTGGAGTAGGGACGAGGAGTGAGCTTCGTTGTCCAACCATTATAAATCCTTGGTGTTTGGTTTGATCTTCTTTTCCTTATCTCTTTACATTCATTATTCTTTATTTGTATATACTTGTGATTATTAGTTTAGTTGCACTATCCCTTGTTCATATTGTGCATAAGAAGATTTCACATAATTGCTCAAGCCTAAGTTATTGAAAAGGATTTTTAAAAACCAACTTTTAACAAGTAAATTTAAAGAAACTATTCAACCCCCCTTCTAGTTTCTACAGATATGTTCGATCAGCTTGCTGGTTCAAGGTTATATTCTAAGAACAATTTACGGAGTAGGTACCACCAAATTCGTATACGACCTAGGGATGAATGGAAAACAACATTTAAGACTCGAGAGGGTCTATATGAATGGCTTGTGATGCCATTAGGGTTGTCAAACGCTCCAAGTACGTTCATGCGAGTCATGAACACTTGGAAGATGTTCTTAAAACTTTGAGAAAAGAGAAATTGTATGTAAATCTAAAGAAATGCAATTCTGCAACTGCATCCGTGTTGTTTCTCGAGTTTGTTATTTAAGCCGAAGGAGTAATGGTTGATCAATCCAAGGTTCAGGCTATTGTTGAATTGCCTACCCCTCGTTCAATTCATGATGTTCGAAGTTTCCATGGACTAGCCTCATTTTATCGGCGCTTCATTCAGAACTTTAGTAGCTTAATGACTCCCATTACCGAATGTATGAAGGCTGGTGTGAAGTTTCTATCGACTCCGGAAGCAAGTGAAAGTTTTGAACTTATCAAGAAGAAAATGTGTGAAGCTCCGGTTCTCGTGTTACCAGATTCTGGAAAGGTTTTTGAAGTGGACTGTGTCGCATCTAAGGTTAGAATAGGTGCTGTCCTAAGTCAAGAAGGACATCCGGTTGTCTTCTTTAGTGAAAAACTTAGTCAATCAAGGCTGAATTATACCACGTATGATGTCGAGTTTTATGCTATAATTCGGGCGTTGCGCCCTTGGCAACATTATTTGGTGAACAGGGAGTTCATCTTAAATTCGGACCATGAAGCACTGAAGTACATTAATAACCAACAAAAGTTGAGTCCTATACGTACAAAGTGGGAAAGCTTCTTACAAAACTTCAACTTTACATTAAAATACAAGGCTGGACCTCTAAATCAAAGTTGTCTATGCTTCGAGCCAGAGGGCTTCCTACCTCTCAATATTAAGGGCAGAGGTGCAAGGGTTTGACACCTTCAAGGAAATTTATTTGGAGGATCGTTATTCCGGGCCTGTTATGCAAGAGGTATTGAAGGGACAACGTTATGACTATCAAATTCTAGATGGATTTTTGTTTAAAGGGTTGTGGTTGTGCATTCCGGATTGCTCCTTAAAGGAAAAGATAGTTGCTGAACTACACGCTTTGGGACATTTTGGTCGTGACAAAAGTGTCGAGTTGGTGGAAAGAAAGTATTTTTGGCCAAAATTGAGGCGTGACGTTACCAGACATGTAGAAAGGTGTCAGGTATGCCAACGATCAAAGGGAGTGTCCACTAATGCGGGGCTTTACACTCCTCTGCTTGTCCCATCTTCCCCTTGGAGTGATGTGAGTATGGATTTCATTTAGGCCTTCCATGTACTCAAAGGAGAAAGGATTCCATTATGGTGGTAGCGGATAGGTTCTCCAAGATGGCCCATTTTATACCATGTCGAAAGACCATGAATGCTTCAAACATAGCAGATTTGTACTTCAAAGAGGTTTTTCGTTTGCATGGACTCCCGCACACTATAACTTTAGATCGTGATCCCAAGTTTATTGGGCATTTTTGGAGGACTTTATGGAAAAGGATGGGTACTCAGTTGTGTTTCAGTTCCTCGTATCATCCCGAGACAGATGGACAAACGGAAGTCGTGAACAGGAGTCTAGGAAAGTTATTAGATTGTTTGGTAGGTGACAAACCAAAGCAGTGGGATTTAGTACTTCTACATGCTGAGTTCGCTTACAAGAATTTAAAGAATCGAACAACTCAACGATGCCCGTTTGAAGTTGTCTATGGACTTAGTCCTAGTAGCATCACTGATCTGGCCCCAATTCCAATTACAAAGAATGTCAGTGTTAAGGCTGATGAGTTTGCTGAAAAAATCAGAAATATTCATGAGCAAGTTATATTGCAAATTGAAGCCAGCAATGCCAAATATAAATTTGTTGAAGATGTACATAGTCAAAAGGTTGATTTTAAGATAGAGATCAAGTGTGGGCTATTTTGACTAAGGATAGGCTGCCCGCGGGAGTAAACGTCAAGTTGCATGATCGAAAGGTTGGTCCTTGTCAGATTATGAAGAAAATTAATGATAATGCGTAGAAGTTGAGGCTACCAAGTCATCTCAATACCTCATACGTATTTAATGTTAAGCACCTTGTTCTGTTTAAAGTGGATCTTAAGAGAAACTACAACTCGAGGGCGAGTTCTTCTTCAACCGGGGGTGACTGATGCAACAATAATTATTATGTTATCTATCAGTTTTGGAAGTCTAATAGTCTTTTCATAAGTGCTAGTAGTCTAAAGGTCTATCTAAAATAAATAAGGGTCTGATAGGTTACTTTTGGGTCTATATAATGGCCTGGTCTTAGCATTAGTAGCAGACAACCAAGATATTAGGTTTATACAATAACCTTTTGAGCTTAATTATCCATATAATAAGAATCTTCTTCCTACTCCGGTCATTGTTCTTCTCTAGTCGCAGTTTACTACATTAGTTGGCTGCATAAAAGAGACTTACTAGCTGGAAGAACAAGGAGCGGTTTTATGCACTATGAAATGAGAATGGGATTCTTTGGTTTTCTAAACACCTGATGGGAAAGTAGGTTAATCACAACCTTCATCATCCCCATTGAGTTGCTTTATCTCAACTCAAATGTTGGTCAGCTTTATATCATTGGTGCTGAGTCAGAAAGATTTTTTTTTGGGTAAAGGGTTACCCCGGTAAAATTGTATTAATCACAGAAAGTTTAAGTACAATGGAATGCGGCTGAATACCACATTTACCTTAAGCAAGGCTTGCAACAACCATAGCCCGTGACATGCCACGAAGCTAAATCAAACAAAAAAAAAATTAACGCCTTGTCATCACCATAGATGCGAGATGAGCTCGGTAAATTCCATCTCTCTAAAATTTTTTGCACTGACAAACGATTCTTGAAGTGAAATGTTAGTAACTTCAACCGAAAAACAATCATAACATCGTGTCTAATATCTGTCGGTGTGCGCTTAACTTTCTTGAAAACTCGAGCATTTCGCTCACGCCATATATTATACGTAGCCGCCGCCACAACCATTCTACCAATAATACTCTTAGCATTTCTACGAGCCAAGGGTTTTAAGTAATCATCAATTTCATGTAGAAAAGGCTGAACCTGGTCCATATCAGCCAGGACCCTCACATACTCCGAAACTCTGGAATCAAAGGAACAATCAAAGAAAAGATGCGAATGAGAGAATCAGGCTGAAGCTTACATACGTGACAAGTTACCACACTCAATCCACGCGTGGACCC
Organism: Glebionis coronaria; assembly: GCA_025667525.1. Taxonomy (NCBI): domain Eukaryota; kingdom Viridiplantae; phylum Streptophyta; class Magnoliopsida; order Asterales; family Asteraceae; genus Glebionis; species Glebionis coronaria. Next base: position 460,965,031 of record CM046874.1, read on the forward strand.
ACATCCCACTTCCGAATTCGATCCTGAGTTTTTAAAGCAGACCGCATCACTAACCAAAAGTGAAACCCGTGACGAAAGGAAGCACATGAGAAAACCATACAAGATGCTACAATCAACAGGAGGCCCTCTAGGTCGAAACATCTCCCAAGACCTAACAACCGAGAAGTCACATAACGAACCACTAGCATCCCTCTATTTCACCATGTCAGGTTTATTTACTATCAGATTAGGGACATGAATATTAATAATATTATGAATGCGGTGTTCAAAATACGAGATTATCTCCCGTATGTTGGATCTCCTGATAACGATGAATGCGATGTTGATCGAGTTTAATTATTGTTTCGTTGTTGCAATTATAACTTACATGGATCTCACCGGAATAGGAAGGATTTATCTACATCTGAGATATTAAGTTGAAACTTTTTAGTTAAGAGGATGAAGAAAACATCCATTATTTTTTCACATGAATACATAAAGTTTTCTCTAGATTTATCTTATAAGAGGATGAAGATGAACGCTAAGCTAAATGACAAGACTGGTATTTTTTCTATAAAAGAGAGACCATCGGAACCAAACAACAATACTGGATAGCAATACTTATACGCATTCTGTGACACCCAGGGTCGGGTCAAAATATGCGGAATTATCAACAAAGATGTCACGAGGGTGGATCGATAGCACATAATTCATAGAGCATTAGATAAGAGATTATTCAAAACATATTACATGATCATTGTACAAATTAATAAAAATTGTCTTCAACATGCTAAAAGTAGATTGTTTATTTTCCCCAAATAGAACCCTTGACGAGTCCTACAATGCAGATTACTATGAAGCTTGAGTCCATGCACACACCACATATTAACTTCATTTTCCTGAGAAAAAACATGCTTAGAGGGTAACCATAAAGTTGGTGAATTTACAGGTTTATTAATAATTAGTTTGGACATACATCAATCATGGAAGTAACAATGCACAAAGCATTTTTACTAAAAGGTAGATTACATTTTCTATTACTCGAAACTGAAGATTAACCTTCCATAGTTCTCAACAGATGAGAACGTAGTGTCCTACAAAAAGACACCCAAACCAATTCCAACATGGTATACATCTGTTGTTCCGGCCAAGGCACAGTGAGCATGACTCACCCAGATGGGGATGGTCAATCCCAAATAGATCTATTTATAACATTCGGGCAATTTACAACAATTTAACAGTTTCTATAATAGTCAATCGTAGTCAAGTTTATACAATTTCGTTATGTCCAATAAAATTGTTGTATGTTTTCTCCCCCATAGAGGAAAAGTTTATCAATAGTTTATATGGGGCTGTAAACTCACCTGGGAGTTAGCAATAGCTGTATAATATGAATATCCAAATAATGCTTACGCCACAAGCTATGCCTAATCAAATAGTACAATATTAATAGATAATACAAGGAACGTATGTGTATGCGTATACAGATTTTTAATCAGTTCATTAATGCTACAATATTTATCTGAATGACTGTAGTACAAGTATTAACAATATCCATTTAAACTTGTATTTAAGTTTCATATTTAAGTAGACATAAAATGTCTTACTTATGATATTAGTTTATGTCCGTAGTACATGTATTAATAATAACCATTTAAACTTACAATTAAGTTTCATATTTAAGTAAACATAAAATGTTTTACTTGTAATATTAATATACATACTTGCATTCAGTTTATCTTACGTTTATATAATTTTATTTCCTAAAAGTATATGAGTACATGTATTAATAATTCATATCCATATTGTTTATACAATTTATTTCATAAAGCAAAATATAAATATTTTATTTTTTTAAAGTAAAAATCTAAATATTTTATTTAACTTTAAAGTTCCCATAAATTATTTAACATTTATAAATAATTTATTAATTACAAGTTTAAGTATTTATACTTTAAATTCTTATGGTTTAGGGTCTATTTATGTTTTACTAAATTTAAAATAGAATTAGGGTTAAGGCTAGTTTAAGTTTCAGAATATTACAAAACTAGTCCCTCCATATTTTAAGTAAAGTAAAACTTTCGGATTTTACACATTTAGTACCTAGGGCTTGTTAAACCTTCGGGTTATGGCAGTTTTAGTCCTCCTAGTTATAACTAGGTTTTATAACTTTCATAAAATGACAAAAACAGTCCCTAGGGCTTCTTTAAGTTTCAGATTATGACAAAAGTGGTCCTTAGGGTTATGAAATGACTAAACAACTTTTAGAAACTTTAAAAAATGGTCCCTAGGGTTTAATGTGACAATCCGTCAATTTATGGTTGATATTTTGTTCTCAATTATTATTTGAAAATATTTTTTTAATGTTATATTATGAACTCACTTATTTTTGGGAAGAAATTTGGATTTACGTCTTGAAGTAGCATCGACTACGTCTAAACCGGAGGATTCTACGTTACGTGCTTACGTTTACATACACCGTTTTGGTGACAGTCCGACATTTCAGGAAATAAATTTATCCGTGAATATTATTTTGGAATTTTAAATTTGTGTTGGTTCATAAACTCACAAATTTACGAGAAGAGATTAGGACTTACGATTATAATTTAAAGTCCTTTACGACTAAACCAGAAACCTTAGGATTACGTATTTACATTTTTGAACTCCGTTTTTGATGAGACAATTTTTATTAGATTCGTTTTGTGCCGTTGATTCATAATTTATAAAAATGTTTTTCGTAAAACGACCCGAGGGCACGTAAATCGAGAAAACTAGAATCGAGGAGTACCCGTAAATTAGTGGAGATGAGACAAGCGGGACACTTGTCCCACCCCCACTAACCCACGACCAAAACTTGACACCAACACCTTTAGGTGTCAACTTGTGAATAACAAGTAGTACACTTGTTACTTAGAGCTTAACAAGTATGCTACCAAGAAATAAAACCATCTACTCAAACCACTATCTTCATTTGTTACATGCAATCTCACACAAACTCTCTCTAACTGTCCTTCATTGCCGTCCATATTACCACCACCACCACCATGTTCATCAAATTTTCTACCATGAATATTATGTTTAACTTGCATAAGATGGAAACCTATAGAAGACTTGAAGATTGGAGGTGATTCTAACATCCAAGGAGGTGATTTGATGATGTCCAAGGGCTGATTTCTACATAAAGTTTACAAGTAATGGTGGCCTTGAAGATTGGTGTTGATTTATCACAAGTTGTGTGATCAAAATCCATGTCTTGATCACAACCTACATAATCTTGGTGGTATAAAGATTGTTCTTCCCATCTTCTTGTTATTTTGATTATGTAATCATGTATTTTCTTTCTTATTGTATATGTATATGATGAATATATGATGATAAAAATGTTGTGTGGGGATCAAGTGTTGATAAATATGATTAAAGAGATGAAAAACCATAGGTAACAAGGTTAAAATCATGCTTAAAATGATGGCTGTATAAAATAGTAAAGAATCTTATGATAAACTGATAAAATGGCTTGGATAAATTAATATACAGTAAGCTATGAGTCTTGTACACATGTGAGAGTTGGCCATACAATGGAATCATTATAATGAGTGAGATATGATCAAAACAAGTTTAGAGTACAAATCTGACTACACTGTTTTGAACGAATTTTATAAAATACTTAGATATTGAATCATCAGTAGCTATAAGGTAATAAAATGAAGCACATATCATGTAGTTTCTGTGATAAACATTTGGGGTTCTATCTTCATGTAGAACTCTAGATATGACCATTTTAGTAAACTAGATTTTTAGGACTGATTTTGTATAAATAATATATAATATAAGCACTCAAAATTTATATAAAATATATATATATATATATATATATATATATATATATATATATATATATATATATATATATATATATATATATATATATATCTATATATATATATATAAGACCCACTAGTTGATAATAATTAAAAAAAGAGTTATATAAATATTGATATTAAAATGGGAAATGTTATATAAATTATAAATATAAATGTTTTTCCAAAGTTATAAAACTATATACCTAAATTTTACGTATTTTCGGCTAGTACCAAAAGATTAACGTTTTTGTCAAATAAAACATAGACGGTCGGACCCGTCTAATGTAAACTTTTATAAACTCACATACTTATGTATAAACATATATAACAAGTAAAAACCGATAAAACCCAAGCTTTACAACATATAGACATTAATGGGCCAAAGTAGCCTTATTGGACTATAAACCCGACTAGTTAGTAAAACACTTATAAACTTATTTATTGGGCTTAACCCATTTGGGCCCAACATGTAAAGTATAATACTGATAATAAAAGTATAATTAGGCTAATGAATAATATTGGGCTTGTAATAGGCCCATTGGGCTTCAAAATATAAACAAGATTGAACTAGTATAACTAGTCTTGAAAATTTCCAACACATAACACTAAAATAAGTAAATGAGAATATATAAACTCACTTGATCATCATATATATAAAATCATCATATGTATACATAATTGTTATTTTTATAAATTCATTGGACATGAGTCTAAGACGAGTATTATTTGTCTAGGTTTCTGTGATTGAAGCACGTACCGTACATCCAAGTCGCCGATAATCGCCTTCCCACATCAACGTGAGTTCATAGCCTCACACTCTTTTAAATGTTTTTATGAAATATTTTATAAACCCGCGAGGGAGATAACATGTTAGTTTTACTAAAATAGGACACCATTTGTCCCGATTGTTTTTTATTGATTTGGACCCGAATGATTGTATGACCCGATGAATGATTATATGACCCGATGTATGAAATGAAATGGATTATTAAAGTTAGGTTATGTCACTAAAAGTCCCATTAGCATGAATTGTGAACTACCTGGATTTAGTAGACGCTTATGCATATAATAGTACTATTTGGGCACGATCACCCCAGTTCACGCCTTGACGGTTGATCCCCGTCGTGCCACATTGATTGGTAAGCGAATTTATGTATGAGAAGATTTACACAAGCGTGATTATTGTGACGACACGCTAATTTAGATGGGCAAAATGAGTTTCGGGTTAGCTACCCGTTGTTTGTTGTAGTAAGGTAACAATATCATGCGGCTTATAATAATCAAATTAACGAAATACTGCTTTAAGCATTGAATTACGATATATTGCCTGACTAGCAATACAGGTTCTTATCATTTATATTATGTTCGTGTTTTTGTTTTTATATAACCATATTCATATAACGGTTTTTATTTAATCTATACAACGTTATAAAACGTATTGTACGATGTTTTTAACGACAATGGTTCGTATAATTATTTTGAAGGCGAAAGCCTATATTATGATTTTGATAAGGATTTGTATAAAATGACTTTGGCGATTTTATGTCCTATTACAAAGATTTGTACGAAATGATTTTCGGTAATAATTTTATACCGATGTTATATTGATGGATTTTATTAAACAATATGAATTCACTCGGTGTTATCGCTGACCTTTTCTTTTAACATGTTTTATCTCAGGTACTTGAAGGAAATTCTCGAGAAGACAACAAGAATTTATGGCCCGCACTTAAATTATAATTTCCATTCAAATGCTTTGTAAAACGTGTATGAAATACAGTGACTTGGGACCTATGTAAATTTGATATTTATGAATGGAAATGCTTTATTATTAAACGACGCAATTTTTATGCGTTGTCTATGATGTGAGTAATGTGCTATCCTGTAACACCAACGAGTCTTCCACTGTATTGAATTGTGTAAATTTGGGGGTGTTACACTTTGGTACCAGAGCTCTCGCTATAGAGAACGAAAGATTTTTAAAACCAAGGTTTTGAAGAAAACATTTCAAAATCTTTTAACTATAAACATTTTTCTAAAAATGTCTAAAAATCTTTTGACTATAACGGTGCCGAAGAATTCCTGAGTTACCGACAAGGCCAGAACTGAGAAGTGTTATTTTAATATATATATATATAACTTGGATTATATATATATATATATATATATATATATATATATATATATATGATGTAATTTGATTACATGATTGTTTGATGATTATTTTAATATTTATACGAGGTATTTATACGACGTAGATTGTCACAAGAACCCCTAACTCCCCTAGTAAATTAATCTAAGCTATTCCTGTAGGAAATCTAGCTATTCCAGATCTAAACCAAGTTGTGAATATTTATGATCCCAACAAAATGGTTGATATTCGTAGAAATGTAGATATTAGTTGATTGTGATATTGAAGAAGAATTGGCAAGATTAAATCTGATATCGATGTCATGACGATCTTTCCTTATAGAGTAGAGTTTGACAAAACGTTACCACCTGGAAAGGTGTCATCTGATTCATTGTCACCCAATTCTTAAATTAAAATCGAAAGGGTGAATGTTGCACTTGAGGCTGTCAATGGAACCATTACCCAAAAGCCTCATGCCACTAGTACCTTTCCGAGAAATCTAATTGAATGTGTGAGTCATCTCATACTAGTGACTCATTTAATAACTATTGTTGAAATAGCTATAGGATTGGAAATTAAGTGTTGATCATATCGAGCTTTTATTGCCCTATTAAGGTCTAAGAATAAGGTTGAATGTATTGGAGAATGATGTAGGATATCGCATTGAGTATGATTTGGTTGAAACTTGAATGAAGTAAAATTTAACTTGTATGGAATAAGAAATTGTTAAGAGGAGGTCGTTAAGTCTAGTGATTGAATTGTAAGGTTTTAATTGATTGTTGATTCGTGTTAAGGGTTGTTCCTAGGCCATTGTCCACTAACGAGGATGCCCAGTGTCCAATAAATAAATTGAAGAAATCTTCTTCTGAATTGGGACCGATGGATCTTCCTGGACAGGTGGAACCCCCATGACTCTTTTAGGTTGTATTCATTGTGGTATCTTTTAAAAATAATCCCTAACTTAACTGAGACATCAGTTGGTAGGATGAGTTCCTGGAATTGTATAACATAGTGACACATAATGTGTTACTGTACAATTTTGACTTGTTTGTGATTAATGAAAAGACTACCTTTGAAAATCCTACATGTATCGATGTTATCTATCTTTTCTTGCTTGTTCCTAATGTTCGCATTAAGGATGCAACCATTGAAGAAGTACTCATCTCGAATTGAGTTACGTTGTGAATTATTCTTTTTGAGTGCCATCGAGGTCATAACCTCATGATTATTTGGCTAAAGCTCATTTCCTAGCATATTGTAGTTAGTTCTTGGTGAACAACTTTTCATCACTCTTTTGCAGATCACTCATTGTTTTTATAAGTTAAAACAATATTCCTTGATAACAATTGAATTCTCATCACTAAAAGGATTATTCAAAATGAGATTTATAAGTAATAGTTATCGAATGAAGTTGTTTATGAAACACCTTGGAAAACTTAACTGTTTTCATAACAAAGAAAATCTTTGTAAATATACTTTTGATTCTTATTTAAGAATTAAGCATGAAAATGTTTTTATTATAAACATGATGATAAAATTTTGACGAACTGAGTATTGCATCGTTAATCTTGAAATTGTATATAGTTGCGCGCCTACATACAATTTGGAATGGACCATGCAAGGTTGATTAGTAGTCACCATGAAATTATTAATAAACACTAAATTTTCTTTGAAGATTATGAAAGATTAAATTTTATGAGATCTGCAAGAAGTGAAAAATAGGGACATATTTATAGGGACACCTACATATGTGCTGGTACTATTTATTCTTCTGAGTCGAACTTACTCATCTGTGGAAATTGTCTTATTTGACAATTGACAATTCTTTCTTGTCGAATTCTCCCGTAGTGAGATTCTTAGGAAAAGTATCTGATTAACGAGTGTTGATACCCGACTGGATGTATTGACGTTCCTATCATTTCTTTTGATTAGATTTCATTTGAATGACCTGGGTAACGATCCGAGGAGCTTTCGAATGCGTACTCAAATTATGAAAACATAGGATATATTCATATTCGTTAAATGTTTTCGTCTGTATCTGATTTGAAATTCTCTCGCATAGATTATGCGTTGACCTTACTCTTTTGATATTAGTTATGTCTCCAAATATCCTGGAATTTGTTAAAGGATTATGAGTTATTATTAGTCTTTTGAGAAGTTCACATCTTATCAATGATAATGAAACCGGAAAGCTGGTAGTGCCAGTAGAATGGATTGATTGATTATGACATGACGACATTGTCTTAATTGATGGGAACTCGAGTAAAATTCCCCTAAATGATAAGATGTTGATTATCAAAAGTGATCTAAATAATTCTTGGTGGATGACGATATCCTGCATTTAGACTTGAAATTATACTGTGAAATTGTCATAGATATTATATTCTAGAAAGAACCTAATATGAATTTATTAAAAAGATGTTTCTGTTATCTGAAATTTTAGGATGTATTTACTGGTGAATTACCTAGACTTTCGCCATTAAGGTAAGTTGAATTTGTTATTGATTATATTCATGGTGCTGCATTTGTGGCATGTGCACTATACGTCAGCACCATCTGAATTAAAAGAATTACCGTACAACTGAGAGAGTTGTCGGAGAAAGCTTTTATTCTACCAAGCTCATCATCATGAAGAGCTATGGTGTTATCATTTCTTATGTTTATTGATTATCGTGAACTAAGTAAATTGACGATTAAAATCTATATCCACTACCCAAGATGATAGATTGTTCGATCATTTACAAGGTTCTAGCGCATATTCAGGAATTTGATCCACGGCATGGTTATCATAAATTTCGTGTCCGCGAAAAAGATTATCTATTCCAATCACTACATCCAGAACTTGTAATGAACATTATGAGTTTCATATTATGTTGTTTAGATTGATCAATGCACATGTAGCATTCCTAAATTTGGTGAATCACGTGTGTAGGCTGTAATTTGATAAATTCATGCTTGTGATCATTAAAAACCATTTGTTTGTTTAATAAGAATAGGAAGGAGTTAATAATTATTTATAGATTGCCCTGAATTGGATGAAAAATGAAAACCTGTACCTTGAATAATTAATATGTGATTAAAGACTAAATCCTTTAATTTATTTGACCGTGTGATTAATAGATAATGGAATCTATATTGACTCTTAAAAAATTAGAGACATTTAAGACTTTGGGTTTTACCAAAAAGAAAGTGCAAATATGTTTTGACAAATGTTTTATCAAAAGAATATTTAAGGAATCATTCCCTTATAACCAAAACATTTAACTAAACTCCTGTTTAGGGGTAAATATTTTTGCATACCTTAAGACAACTTAAGAAGGATTGAGGAAAACCATTTATACCATGACTTGAAATTTGAAACGACAAATTTTGCTTTCAACTAAGGAAATTTTGACCAAAGTATAAACAAAGATTTTTCGAACATTTATGGATCTTATGAATTATTTTAATTATTTTCGATAAATCAACAAAAATCTTGTTAATTAAATTCGAATGTATTTTGAACATTTTTATATAATTGGTCGAACTAAGAAATTTAAAATTTTTACGTTTACATTTCATAAAAATTTAATATTTATTATTTAATTACTTGTAAGAATTATCGACGCTTTAGACACCGGACTGAACAAAACTGATAAAAATAATAACTGAGACGAACTAAAACTTAGAAAATATGAAGAAAGAATTTATGAGTGAATTGTGGACATGATAATTATATCATCAGGAGAGGTGAATGTAAATACTGGCACATTATGTATAAAGTATAAAGAATCAATTAGGATGTTTTTCTTAATAATGAATGTGCAAAATAAATAGCCTGAGCAATGTAAAAATAACTAATGTTTGTAAGAAGGATAATATAAATAATAAAAAGGGTTCACGGCTAATGTGAACCATTAGTTAAGAAGCCGATGGCGTTAAATGATTAGAAGGACGCTTGTGGTTGTCTAAATATGGATATTTTGAGATTTATTCATGATTGGAATCTCCTAAGATTAAGTATTATATTCATGTCATTTCTGACTAAATATATCTTTATCTGAAGAAGTTGTACTAATGGCAAATTATGAAGGTAGACATTGCTTCATACATTAGTAAACGTCTAGCTATTGCAAAGGTCATCATCTGAATTTGATTCGATTTGGGTCATCGTCGACAGACTGACCAAATCTGCTAATATCATTCTTGTTAATGATAGATTCTGGATGAATAAATTGACTCTTTTGTATTTAAAAGAGTTGTGTAAACATAGTGTGCCGTACCAATCATCTCTATCAAGATCCTCGCTTCGCATTGAATTTCTAGAGATTTGCTCAGAAGTCATTGGGAACGAACCTTGATGAGAGTACTATTTACCACCCCAATCGAAGGGACGAGGTAAAGTAACGATACAAAATACTAGATGTCTTGTTTTATTATTGAATGATTGAACTTTAGTAATAAACCGTATAATCGTTTTCATTTGGAGAGATTATCATTGAAAACTATCGTATTAGGATCGAGATCGAATCTTGTGAGGATATATATTAGAGCATCTGTAAGCAGGAGTTGGGATAAAGACACCCGACATACACCCATTGTGAGTTGGACATGTCTTTTAGGTTTAAGGTTTCCTATGATGGCGAACCTAACCTTACAAAATACTCGACCCGCGAGACCTGAAATGATTGTTGAAATTAGGATCTGATTATTGACTACCAGTAGTGGGTAGGAGGTTATGTGAATATGAAATGTAGATCTTGAAGTGCCAGATGGGTAGCGAAGTTATGCCAAAAAATTTAACCATGGAAAAATGAATTGATGATCTGAAAGATCATGGGATATAAGTCCCGTTGTATGGGACCATTGAGATGATACAAAAGTTGGTTTGAAAGGCATATAAGCTGGATCTACCCTAGGACTTCAAGGGCTGCGTAAATTATGATTCGTATATCTAACTTGATGAAATGTCTATCAAGTGAAAATCTGATCACTTCTTGATGAAGTTTAGATCGGCGAAAAGTTGCATTCATCAAAAACCCGTGAACATCATGGGTAGAGAAAGTAAGTCAACATTAAGCCTGATCTTTTTCCCGTAGTTATGTTTGATGAAACTCGAATGAATTACACTTGTGAGAAAAGACCGAATGTGGAGGAAATACCCACATGTCTTTAACTCTATAAGAAGCGAGTAGTAAGATAAGATGATCTTTGAGGACAAAGATCCTGTTTAGGGGTAAATGCTGTGAAAATCCGTCAATTTATGGTTGATATTTTATTCTCAATTATTATTTGAAAATACTATTTTAATGTTATATTATGAACTCACTTATTTATGGGAAGAAATTTGGATTTACGTCTTGAAGTAGCATCGACTACGTCTAAACCGGAGGATTCTAGGTTACGTGCTTACGTTTACTTACACCGTTTTGGTGATAATCCGACATTTCAGGAAATAAATTTATCCGTGAATATTATTTTGGAATTTTAAATTTGTGTTGGTTCATAAACTCACAAATTTACGAGAAGAGATTAGGACTTACGATTATAAGTTAACGTCCTTTACGACTAAACCGGAAACCTTAGGATTACGTATTTACGTTATTGAACTCCGTTTTTGATGAGACAATTTTTATTAGATTCGTTTTGTGTCGTTGATTCATAATTTATAAAAATGTTTCTCGTAAAACGACCCGAGGGCACGTAAATCGAGAAAACTAGAATCGAGGAGTACCCGTAAATTAGTGGAGATGAGACAAGTGGGACACTTGTCCCACCCCCACTAACCCACGGCCAAAACTAGACACCAACACCTTTAGGTGTCAACTTTTGAATAACAAGTAGTACACTTGTTACTTAGAGATTAACAAGTAAGCTACCAAGAAATAAAACCATCTACTCAAACCACTAACTTCATTTGTTACATGCAATATCACACAAACTCTCTCTAACTCTCCTCCATTGCCGTCCATATTACCACCATGATAGTTGTAATTTTACCCCTTTAGGAAAAGGAAGCAATAAAAGTGGCAAGTATTAAGTGTCGGTTTAGGAAAAACAAGCACTAATGACCAATTAAGTTCGTTCTCAAGGAGGCTAGTATGTTATGTGTGTAATGATATGGATTAATTTGTGATTATATTTGAAAAAGAAGAATGAAAAGGGGATTAGAAGAGAATGACGGTTATGAAGACGGATTAAACTAAGTCTAAAAAGGCGTACACGTAAAGTCGTAAAAACCACCAAAATTAAAATTTTAACCTAAAAGTTTCTACAAATTACCAAAAATCCTAAATAATATTATAAGGGTTTACAAAAAATCAAAACTTGCAAAAACCTTTTAATTAATTAGATAATGACTTTTTAATGCTAATTAAAGCCCTAAAAATCAAAATTAATTATTAAAAAGCCCTAATCAAGATTTTAAAGTTTTTAAACCTCAAAAATACTCTAATAAAGCTAAAACTATTTTTCAAAATTTTAAAACCAATTAAAACTATTTTTAAACAATTAAAAACTCATAAAACCAATTAAATCTTAAATTAATTATAGAAAATAATTAAAAGACCTAGAAAATAATTGGAAAGTTGCAAAAATCCTAATTAAGTATTTAGAACCTAGGAAAAATATAAAAACCTAGAAAATCAGACTTTTAATTTTTAATAATAAAATAATATTAAAATAATATTAAAAATCCAAAAATTATAAAAAATTCTAAAAACTTGCAAACTAGCTTAATTTAACCTAAATAACTCAGAAATGAAAGTGAAATTACCTAAATACCCCTATTGGGCCTAGAAAATGGGCCAAACCCAAAACAGTCCCTTATTGGGCTTAATTAAGGCCCAATAAGAAAAAGTGTTCAAATTAAGCTCAAAAAGCACAGGTTGACTCAAAATTTAATTTTAAACAACTTTTTCCAAAGGCCCAAAAGCTGAAAATGTGAAATAAGCTAACTTATAATAAGCAGCTTATTCTTAATGGGCTTTTTGGCCCATTAAGCCATAAGCTGATGCCATAAGCTAAAATTTAACACACAACCTTCTTTTGACCTAACAAAGACTTCTGCAAAAAGAAATTTCAAATAAGCCCACTTAATAAGCCAGAAACAAGTCACAAACTTATTCACAAAACGACAAAATAGTCGTTTTTATGATCTAGACCACCTCAGAAGCTGATTCAAGTTGCAAAATGTTTCTTTTGACAAAACTAAGCTTAAAAACCAAAGACCTTTCAAATAAGCACTCTCAATAAGCTGGAAAATCAAATAAGCACTTATGTTAAAAGTCAAACAAGTTGGTTTTCTAGTAAAAAGTCAAAGTCAAAGTCTCATAAGCTCCAGTTCACTTAAATGGGTCAAATAATGAAGATCTATCACAAAAAATAAGTTGTTGCAAGTCAGAATAAGCTAGAATAGCTTATTGATAAGTTGATGACAAAATTGCACTAGCAGGGGCTAGTTTTGGATGTTGAGCAGTGGAAACTTTTTCCACTGCTTGACTATTTTGACTTTTTGTCTTTAGTGACTTTTTCTTGGATTCAGATTTCACAAAGGCACCCAATTGATCTTTGGATCAAAAGGAGTCAATAACAATCAAAATAACACAATCACTAACACCCAATTGATACAGTTTAATCAATCATTCATCAGACATGATACAGACATGAACAATAAGCAGTTTAGCATTCAAGAGCAGTTTAAGCACAAATCAGCCAGCCAAATTCAACCAAATGCACACAAAAGCTATAATAAACTCCAATAAGCATGTCTAAACAGGTTTCATGCACTGGTTCAAAGAATTAAGCAAGATTCAAGCAATGAAAGTTACTGATGAACACTAACACATGTAGTTTTCTACTTTTGCTGATGTATTTGACACACAAGCCAATTTCAACACCTCAAATCTTTCAAACAGGTTATGTTAACTTTGTTTAAACCACTTTTATCCCTAAGCATGCATACACACTAGGTGTTCCCAAAATCCTAGGTCAAAACAAGCAAAAACAAGGTCTATATAGCAGATTGATTAATTCAAGTGTTCAAACCCAAAAACTTGCAGCAAAACACTCTCAAACAAAGGTATAGCAGATACAAAGCATAAACAACACCTTCCCTTAACACAAAAACAAATTACAAGCATAAACCAGTAGACCCAAACACCCCTTTAACTTTTTCAAATCAAAATTTTCAAAAGCACAATGAGATTTCAGGCCAACCAAGCATCAATTAACACTAAAACAAGTCTAATAAACAGATTCAAGCAAGAACAAGCCACAAAATCCACAAGAACAACAGTTTCATACAAATATCACCAAAAATCACAATTTAAGCAGATTTGGAGATTAAGTATGCAAACCTCATGGATGTACATCCACACCCACGAATTTTGAGCTTATGTGCTAGCAAGAACAACCACAAGCTTCAACAAAAAGCCTACTAAGATTGAACAAGGGTTAAGCACAATATCATAAAAATCAGAAACATGGAAAAACTTGATTAATGCAAACTTGTTACCCCACACTTGATTATCCCCAAGTTATAAGCCTCACCACACCTTAACCAACTCAGTTAGGATGCTATGATCAGCCCTATAGCCCAAGAATTCCAAGATTGGAACAAGACTTAGCAAAATATCAAGAAAATGAGGAAATATGCAAACTTTTGCATACTCCTCTTTGGAAAACAGGTTTTGAACTTTAAGAACTACAAAGCATATAACAAATGAAAGTAGTAAACAAGAGTGGCCAATGACTTTTCTTCAAGATTTCAAACTCAATTTCATTAAACTTGAAAATGGGATTTACAGAAACTTGAACAAGGAAAAATCAAAAGCAAACTGAAATGTGAAGGCCTAAGTGGCTTTATATAGCCTTACAATGAGCTAAGTTACAGCTAAAAACTAAAAACCCTAATGGTTGAAGTCCCCAATATGCCCTTGTAGGATTTGAAAACCTTGGACTCATGTGATGTTTTCTTGGACGTTTGCATGAGTTGGCAGGGGTGGAATTTGATCAATGGCTCATAATAAGCTTAAGTTTGAAGCAAGGATGTGGGGCGTTGGATGGCTGTCCTGTTTTGTCATCTTCCCCAAGAGTGTGAAAAGCAGGGTAAAACATGTGACAAAGGAGTGATGTGGCAAGCTGTTTGTGAGTTTGGTTGTGATTAGGGAGACCCTAATTATAATTCTGGAGGTTACTGGGTGCTAATTACAAACGGATTAAGAAAACCCAAATTTGTTCTTATGATGAATAGTGCATGTTTTGATCCTGATTAAGGTTTGAATGAGGTGTTTAGCGCGTGTTTTGTAACTAATATTAATTAGTTATAATCCAGTTAAGTGGAAAGCTGAGGTGGCGCAATGGTGTGTGGTGATTGGTGGAAACGATTGAGTGGGACACGTGTAGAGTGTGGGTTGGTCTAGGTAAGTTTGGTGTCTGGCCAGTTTAAACCCTTTGTTTTTGTTATTCTATCCACTTTGTATAAAACATGCCAAAACTCACATTCCTTTGTATTTAAACTTTCATTTTTCACACTTTTGCCCCAAATACTTTTCCAAAGTATTTTCAGGGGTATTTCTTGCCATTTTTGAATTCTTCAAGGGCTGGTTTGGCATTTTGTTGATAGATAATGGTCTTGACTTGTATGTTGAGCATTTTGGAGGACTGAAATTGCCAAGTCTTGATAATTGAGGGACCATTTTTGCCAAGTGTTGAAAGTTGAGGGTCCTTTGTGTAATTTTGGATTTTTCAAAGGACCAAACTTGTAATTTCTTGTACTTTGAAGGGCTTCATGATGTATTTGACTTTGTGGATGATATTGGTTGACAATTTAGCTTTGTTGAGGGGCTAAACTTGCCAATTCTTCAAAGTTAAGGGTCCTTTTTTTAATTTTGACAAACTTTAGGGACCAAACTTGTAATTATGAGGATACAAGGGTATAAAGTGTCAATTCTTCATAATTGGAGGACCCTTCTTCATAATTCTTCAAATCTTCAAGGGTTGATCTTGGGAAAGTCTTCACTAGGGCTTGGTTCATTGTGCGGCTTCGTTTCCCGTGTTCGTTTTTGCATGATTCTTGTGATCTTTTGTCATTATCTCAATATCCGTACCTAAAATACACAACCAACAAACACAAGCATATATTTGGGTATTTTGATGATATTTAATGCATTTTAAGCCCTATTTGGAAGATGAGACTATGTATAAAAGCAGTCTCATCACTCCCCCATACTAGACCATTGCCGTGCCCTCACGCAATGCTAGAATAAAGTATCAAAGCATCTCCAAAATTCATTTTATTCACTTTATTGATCGATAAACTAGCTATACTACTACTATTACTACTACTACATGTGTTATAGACATAATGTATGATTTTCATCGCAAAATGGGACGTTTAGGTTCATAGAATAAGAACACGTGAATGCTTCGTTAGAAATAATTTCATCGTCCTCGATTTTCACCCCAAGTCCATGCCAAGCGTGCAACGAGGTCATTGTCATTATAAGTTAGTAATGCTAACACTACTCATATGCCCTAATCACGTACTTATCCTCCCATTATTCCTAAGTTGTATCTCTTATATTTTATTTTGTCTTGAATGTTTCACGAGGATACATTGTTTGACTTATGCGATAATAGAGATTTAGGTCTAAAAATAGAGTCCTAACGGTGTAACTAAGACCATCGAATCAATAACCCCTCCTAATAGACAACGATGTTAAAAAATTATGTTGACAAGAAGAATCGATAAACACGGTTTTATAACGGTTTTGAACATGAGACTTATTACCAAGACTTTTATACGCCCCTAACGGAAGGGCCTTATTATCTTTGGTTTACCTCCATCTTTTATTCAACTTCGCCATGAAGCTTTTATTATGGCTTCGGTCTTGCCTTGCCTTTTATTATCCGCCTCATCGGTGGTTTTATTAGCCAAAGACGTATATCCTCACGCTAAGGCGAATTTTGGATCTTTAAAGCTTCGAAGATTAAGGATTGATTCACTTTCAGTTTTTGCATAGATTTTTTGGCCTTGTGGGGCTTCAAATTGTTTGCTAGATTTAGGTGAGCACTTGAAATCTTATTATTGGGTGAAGCTTTCGATTATTCGGGTGCCAATACTTCAAAACCGTGACGCTGGCGATACCTTAATGTCTTCCCAATTTAATTACACGGAAGCTACTAGAAAAGACTAGAAACCCAACAATCCCAACTAAACCGCTAAGTCAATATTTATTAAGCAAAAAATATTTACAAGCGAAGGGAGAATAAGCAAACAACGAGAACACATGAGTTTTTGAAAGAATACGAGTACCCTACGTTTAGCATAGTAACTTATAATTAACTCTATCATTTCTCGTCCTCATTTAAGAGACTTAGCCTAATGTGTAGTTAAGGAATCAAAGCTAAGTGCTCAACACGCACGGTCGAGTCAAAAATTACTCTTATTCTCGCCATCGAAAAATCTACATTCGTGTCTTCAAACACTTATAAAACATGAGAAAAATTTAAAATTTGGCCATTTTTAGCCTTATTTTGCAACAAAAATGCTAAACAAAACGATAAACTTTGGAAAGCGTGAAAGTTTGGCAAGGCAAGTATCTATTCAACCCCCCATACTAAAGTTAAACATTGTCCTCAATGTTTCGAGTCTAGGGGTGCAAACACCCCCATACTAGAGACGTAGTCGAATGCCTAATCTAGCATGGAAAGGGTGTAACCAATAAGTAATAGCCGTTTATGAAGTGTGCTAAAAACCTAAGGTTAGAACATCAAAGGATATATCATGGATATTGAGAAATGTCTCTAAAGCAAACGATCGAGTGCTCCCATAAAACGAACACGAGAGGCTCCAATCGTGAAGATCATGATCTAAAAACCACATATCACAAACAACCACGGAACAAAGGTTGGAAGGGCACAAATCCCCACACGTAAGCTACATTAGAAAGCGATAATATGTACATAGGATAAGCATGGGACTCCCCCACGAGGCTCCTCGTTTTTTATTACCGAGTCATGAGCTCGACTCGATCCCCTCAATACTAGTTATCATTGGGGAAGGTGACTTGGTCGAGGTAGTTCAAGGATGGAACTTCCTCGCCAAAGTAGTGCTTCAACCTATGTCCATTCACCTTGAAGTTAGGACCATCATCTTGAGCTAGCTCGATGGTCCCATAAGGAAACACTTGAGTCACGGTGAATGGACCGGACCAACGGGATTTCAACTTACCGGAAAAAATTTTCAATCTTGAATTAAAAAGCAAAACTTGATCCCCAATGTTAAAAACCCGGTTCTTAATTTTAGAATCATGCAACTTTTTAGTTTTCTCTTTGTAAATCAATGAATTTTCATAAGCAATGTCCCTTAATTCATCCAATTCATTTAATTGCATTTTCCGGTGTTTTCCCGCGGTCTCCATATCATCATTACAATGCTTTAGGGCCCAATAAGCCTTGTGTTCCAACTCGATAGGCAAATGACAATTCTTTCCATACACAAGCTTATAGGGAGTGCACCCAATGGGCGTCTTATGAGCGGTCCTAAAGGCCCATAAAGCATCATCCAACTTATCCGACCACGATTGTCGGTTTTCTCCTACGAATCTCTCCAAGATCCTCTTCAAAGCTCGGTTTGAAACCTCGACTTGCCCACTCGTTTGTGGGTGATAAGCCGTAGAAAGACGATGTGTAACCCCATATTTCCTTAAGACTCTTTCAAATTGGTCATTACAAAAATGGGTTCCACGATCGCTTATGATCGCACGAGGGGTTCCAAACCGAGCAACGCTTTTCAAGAACTTAACTACCACACGAGCATCATTAGTGGGCAAGGCCTTCGCCTCCACCCACTTATATAGGTAGTCAACCGCAACGAAATGTACTTATTACCACGAGATGATGGGAACGGCCCCATAAAGTCTATGCCCCAAACGTCAAAGATCTCACATACTTGAATGATATTTTGTGGCATTTCATCTTTTTGTGAAGCTTTTCCTTGTCGTTGGCATGCATCACAAGACTTCACAAGAATTTGTGCATCTCGGTAAATAGTAGGCCAAAAGAAGCCGGCATCAAACACCTTCTTAGCCGTGAGATTAGCACCGTGGTGACCACCCGTGGGTCCCTCATGGAAAGCTCTAAGGATGTTAGAAGCTTCGGTGCCAAAAACACAACGTCGGATGATTTGATCCGCACAAGTTCGAAACAAATAAGGGTCGTTCCAAAAGTAGAACTTGACGTCACGAAAGAATTTTCGTTTTTCTTGAGTTGTCATACCCTTAACGATGAAGTTACCCGCATGGTAATTTGCAAAATCCGCAAACCATGGGGTAGAAAGATCAAGCTTAGAATTCACTACACCAAGTGTCTCGAGCGGAAATGTTTCGGTGATTTCCTTAGGCTCGTAAACACTTTGGTGAGAATCTTCCAAACGAGAGAGATGATCGGCCGCTAGATTCTCGGCTCCTTTTTTGTCAACGATGGTGTGATCAAATTCTTGAAGGAGGAGAATCCAACGAAGTAATCTCGGCTTAGCATCTTGCTTTGCCATGAGATACTTAATAGCCGAATGGTCCGTATACACTATGCATTTCATCAAGACGAGATAAGGTCGGAACATATCAAATGCATACACCACGGCAAGGAACTCCTTTTCCGTTGTAGTGTATTTAAGTTGAGCCTCGGTCATCGTCTTGCTAGCATAGTGAATAGGCAAGAAGTGCTTATCATGACGTTGCCCCAAAACGGCCCCAATAGCGTAATCACTTGCATCACACATAAGTTCAAAGGGGAGGTTCCAATTGGGAGCAACAAGAATGGGAGCTTCGGTAAGTTTCCTCTTAAGGATCTCAAAGGCCCGTACACAATCTTCGTCAAAGACAAAACGTGCCTCTTTTTCAAGAAGATGTGTAATGGGTCGAGAAATCTTTGAAAAGTCCTTGATGAATCGTCGATAAAAGCCCGCGTGGCCTAGGAAACTCCTAACTCCCTTGACGGTTTTGGGATGAGGTAATTTGGCGATGACGTCTACCTTAGCTTGATCTACCTCAATCCCCGCTTTCGAGACCTTGTGCCCTAAGACGATTCCACTCTTAACCATAAAATGACATTTTTCCCAATTGAGCACAAGGTTGGTTTCCTCACAACGTTTTAACATTCTCTCTAGGTTCGATAAACACGAATTAAAGGAATCACCAAACACGGAAAAGTCATCCATGAAGACTTCCATCGTCTTCTCGATCATATCATGAAAAATAGCCATCATGCATCGTTGAAAAGTTCCTGGTGCATTGCAAAGTCCGAATGGCATTCTACGATAGGCAAACGTTCCATATGGACACGTAAACGTAGTTTTTTCTTGATCACGAGGATCGATGGGAATTTGGAAGTAACCGGAAAAACCATCTAAAAAGCAATAGAAATCGTTTCCCGCAAGACGCTCCAACATTTGGTCCATGAAGGGCAAGGGAAAATGGTCTTTTCGAGTGGCTTCATTCAACTTTCGATAGTCAATGCACACTCTCCATCCGGTCACGAGTCTTGTGGGAATCAACTCGTTGGCATCGTTTGGCACAACAGTCATCCCTCCCTTTTTAGGGACACAATGAATAGGACTCACCCAAGGGCTATCGGAAATAGGGTAAATCATTCCCGCGTCAAGGAGTTTAAGGACCTCCTTTTTGATGACGTCGTGAATTTTGGGGTTCACCCTCCTTTGACTTTGGATTGTTGGCTTGAAATCTTCCTCCATTAAGATTTTGTGGGTACAAAACTTGGGATCGATCCCCTTAATGTCGGATAACTTCCACGCAATCGCCCCTTTGTGATCCTTAAGAACATCGACAAGTGCGGTTTTTTCATCATTCGAAAGATCCTTCGCAATAATAACCGGCAACTTGTCATCCTCCTCCAAATAGACATATTCGAGGTGAGGAGGTAAATCTTTCAACTCGAGGATAGGTGGTTCCTCAAGTGAAGATTTGGGCTCGATACTCATAACCTCCTCGGGCGGAGGAAATGGGAAATCGTTAAGAAAATCCTTGATAATCGAGAAGTCCTCATCGTTGTCGAGGTCTTCGTCACAAGTACGTGGAACATTGCATTCTTCCAACGTAAAACCACCACCTTCAAATGGAGTGAAGGTTGGTGTCGAATTATCAAGAATTGGATCCAACATAGTGGGATTGCCACTAGTTTCTTCATCACCAAAACCTAGAACTTCTTGTGAAAATTCCTCGCAAACCACGTCAATCATATCAACGAGGTTTATGGTTGCAACGGAATAAACATGAGAAATTTGAGAGTTTTGAGTTGCGTTTATAACAAGTTCCTCGTCGTTGAAACGTAAGGTGATCTTTCTAGCATGCACATCGATCAAAGCCATAGACGTATCTAAAAATGAACGACCTAAAATGAGAGGAACTTGAGGATCCGTGGGGATATCAACAACAATGAAGTCTACGGGATAGTAGAACTTCCCCACTTTCACAAAAATGTCTTCCGCCAAACCACATGCGGGAATTGTGGAATGGTCGGCCAACTCGATAGACATTAGTGAAGGAGTAAGATTAGGAAGATTGAGCGACTTGAAGATTGCAAGTGGCATCAAGTTAATGCTAGCACCAAGATCGGCCAAGGCGAAGCATTCTTCCATGTCTTGGATTGCACAAGGGATAAAAAATTTACCGGGATCACCGACTTTTTGAGGTATGCGATTAAGATAAACCGACGAACAACTAGACAATTGGTGCAAATTCTCCTTGTTGTTCAACATACTCTTAAAGTTAGCGGCAAATCGAGGCATCATGACCAAAGCATCGGCGAAACTCACATTAAGGTGCAAATCACGAAACATTTTCATAAAAAGCTCAAATTGGTAATTGTCGCGCTCTTGACGTTTCTCCTTCCTAAGTCTCGATGGATAGGGCAAAGGTGGTGTCGGTTGAGGCATAGTAGGCATAGCCTTTGGAATCTCGGGTTCCAATGATGGTAATGGGTCAACCGTAGGTGTGGTATGAGCGGTACTTCGTGGGATTGGGACATGCTCCTTTTGGACCACCACCTCGAGTTCTTCCTCGATTGCTTCCTCCGTAGGAGCAATTGGTTGAGGAATTGGCTCCTTAAGTGTCTTACCACTACGTGTGGTAATCACTTTCATCTCACCCTTAGGGTTGGATATGGTGTTACTAGGAAGACCACTTGACGACGGTTTACACATTATTGCCTCAAACATAGACGAGATTTTATCTTCAAAATTAGATTGCCTCAATACGGCTTCGGTTTGCCTTTTCTCGGCCTTAAGCATCTTGTTGTCCCATGTATTTGTGATGATTAAGCAATGAAGAAAGAAAGAAAATAGATGAAGAAGAGATGAATTCCTAGAGAGAGAAATTAGTGAGAGAAAGTAGAGAGGAGATGATTAACTTGGTGAGATTAGATTAAGAAAAGAAGTTGTTACAAATGACCATCCACCCTCCTAACATGCTAGGAGGGTACTATATATAGTCCACCCACATGCGGGCTTTAATGGACTATATATTGGGCCGGGCTTGTCTTTTTGGACTTTAATTAGTTTAAATCCAAGCCCGTAAACCACGACTAATTAACTATCTATTACAACGTTCTAACTAATGTTACAATAATAACCTATGACCGAGCATTCTTGTTTGACTCAATATTTTGAGGCTAACAATCTCCCCCAATGTGAGGTCATTCCTCTTTGATATTTGGATTCCAATGGAGATTTATGAATTTCGTCATAAATGAGTCTTGAGCGTGTAACAGTAGTTTTGTTCCTTCATGCTGTGATCTTTGAGCCTTTGTCGTTGTCTTTCGACTTTATCTTTAAGTCTTGAGATCTTCAAATCATTCTTGACTTGTATTTGCCATCTTGTGATCTTGTGTCTTTATCCAAATGCTCACACTATCAATTGTTGGATAAGTCTTTGGGCATGAATATGTGGTTGTGAATCTTTGACTTTGCTGAGTACACCGTGACGCCACCTTCTCGAGACAAAACATAGACACGGACTGAATGGCTTTGACATTCGTCCTAAATCGGTAGCGTTTTACCTCCGGTCGGTGAAGACCGTTATACGATATTAAATATCGTACTTGTGATTAGGTAGATTCAATTAAGAATCTCCTTGACAGGGTTTCGCGGCAGTACTAGCCGTTCTCTTTACTCGACCGTCTCAAAGCAACACTGCGAACATAAAGAGTGAATCAATTGGATAAATATCCGCTTGATTAAAGTCGTCAATTCAAATTCCTGGAACAAGTTTGATTCATTAAGAATCTTACCATTGTTGCTTTCCAGTTGACACAAGTTTGATTCATGAGAATCTCACAAGTCACCTACCGTAGCGCTGTTTGATGTTGACGCTAGAAGGATTTCCATTCGTCACTGTGAATATTAATGAATATCACTCTGAATGTTCTGGCAAGACCATAAAGATACTGCGTAGAAACCTGAAACGAGTTTGAATCAATTCAGAATCAAACCACTGTTGCTTTTCAGTTTTACATATGTTCAATTCATAAAGAATCTCGCATATGACCTACCGCAGTGCTGTTTGATGTTAACACTGGAAGGATTTCCACTCATCATTGTGAATACTAAGTAGTATCACTGTGAGTGTTCTAGCAATATCACAAGGATATAGCGTAGGACTCTCTTGATCTTCATCCGTGTGTCCTAACGAGATTTGATTGATCTCTTGGCTCTAGACTCGATTTGTGCACTTTTAGTAGTCGGAGGCTGGAGTAGATGCCACCTATTCAATATCAACTATCTCGGAGTGAGAAAGTCAATAGAAGTCGTGTTGATCTCCGTGACAATAAAACAAACTTCTTTTGAGAGAAGTCTGAGTAGCTAGGAAAGGGTTGTGCTTCACATCACTGGGTCCATGATGAGTTGTCTTCATGATGTGTTGACCCGGTTTCTGCCTAAGTTGTATGGAGGGCTTCTTTCTTTAGACCCTTTATCCTTACATTCCTTTTTCATTCTTCAACCCCTTCAATGCTTACCAAGACATCATTAATAGCACCTTGTTGTGATTGTTCCAGTGCTATCATCAGTACTTAGTCGGCATTCAGCTACGTTCACATTCTACTCCATCTTTCATAAGGACTTCTAATAATCTATTGGATTGTCCCTGGGAAGATCCCTCCGGTTCTGGTTGGATCATAGGACTTAAACCTAACCACCCTTTTGACACCAATAACGTCGTGAATTAAAGATGTTGTGGGTATTTGATCGTAACCATGAAAATCACTTTAAATTCTAACAAAGTGTTTGAAAAACATTTAACACCTTGCTAGTTTTGTCGTTTCAGAAATGCTCCCCCTTCACATGTGCATCGATAATCGAAAGTGTTTCGCACATGTAGGTAAGAGTTAAAGTGCTTGAGTCTTATATTAGATCACATTTTAATCACATTTTCTCCCCCTATCTCTAATATATAAAATCTTTTGATATTAGAGATACCAAATTTGATTAAAATATATTTTGAAAAATAGTCTTGAAAATCTTCGGGAGAAAGATGTGTTAATCTTTTGCATGAAGTTGAATTGCTCCCCCTCAATAATTGATCCAATGGAATTCTCATTACGAGCATTTGATCCACATTAAACTTTTGAGGATAGGAGTTGTTGAACACACAATTTTTGAACGATTTTGAATATCATTGAGAAATTCTTGAAAAAAATGTGTTCAACGCTTTTTGAAAAATCAATTCTTTTTGACGAAAAGGTTTTTCTAAAGCATAAACTTGAGTTCATAGACTTTGAATGTCTTGACGAATCCACTCAAGTGTAAGAAGATTTAACTTCTTTTGCTAAGGGTAAGAGTACAAAAGCGTACACTCCCCCGTGAATTTAGATCCGGGTTGCAATCTGAAAGTGATTACAAGCCATTGTGTTGAGCGCAAAACGTTGAATGTTTTGTGACAAGCTCAACCCGAGATAGATTGCTCTACCCGTTTGGTAGGATAAGGTATCTTTAAAGATACACTTTCCTTTATTTGAAGTCCGAGTTACAGTCTGACATTTAACTATAAGTCGTTTACATGAGTTTAAAAACTTTGAATGTTTTTAATGAGAGCTCATGACCGAGAAAATTTATTTTCCCGTTGTTAAGGATAAGTTATCATTTGTGATCAACTTTCCTTTCTTGGAAGTACGAGTCACAATCTGAGGTAATTGTAAATCATTGAAATGATATGTTTTGAAAAATATTTACAACTTTCATTCGAGCTTTATGTACACACCCGTGTCGTTATTGAGCGACATTTCTAGGTACGTCCATATTATTGATACTGAAAGACATGTCGAGAGGAATATTTTTGGTATTTTGAAAGCTTTTCCATTTTTTTAATTTGTTTTTCTATGGATATTTACGTTTTATTATAATTATTTTTTTTCTCAAGTTTTTCGAAAATAATCCAAAATAGACTTTTGTACAGCAGAAGAAGGTGATATCGAATATACAGAATTGGAACCCTTTGAAGAATGAGAAGTGGGTTCAGAATCCGCTGTTGTACCTGCAATCACAGAAGACGAGTTTGCACAAATACTAGAATTAGGAGTAACAAATTCCTTTTCAGCGTGTAGAACAGTAGCATTAGTGCTGGTGCAGGTGTCATCACTCTTCTCTATTGGAATCCACTTAAGACCAACTTCTGTGAAGATCCGACCCGTTGGTTTCCACTGAAGACTAGATTTAGGAGTAGCTTTCTCTTGCACAGCGGAAGACTTCTTTGGAGAGAAACTATGTCCTTTTTGAATCCACGTTTCAGATTTGGTGTGGTTGCTTTTCTTTACGACGGGTTTGTATCTCCTTGTTGTCTTATGGGATTCTGTATTCGATCTCCGTTCAAAGGAACGAGATTTGACCTCATAGAGGTATTGCAAAATGCAATGGTCATGATTTCCATTGTGAATGCCCTTTTTGCAAGTGGGACATACAGGGAATTTTGGATTCACGAAAGTACTTGTATTCCTTTGTTTTCCAAATCGTTCAGGCGTAGTGTTTGAAACACGACTATTCATGGATGCTTTCCAATTCCTAGATTGTTGAAGAGGGATCCTAGGTTTTAGTTGACTACCATTAGGAGAGTGTAGAACTCTAGCGGGATTTGGCGAACTAGGTTGTTCATACACTGGTTTGTCTTTCTGAAGCTTCCCTTTTTGTTTCGCATCCTCCAGGTTGTGGGTATGAACGAGGTCATTTGAACCTACTGATTCCTTTGTGGACGTGAATGTCACACGTTTTGGAGGAGTCCTAGAAGTGCTAGGTGCATTCACATGGTTGGGTTTAGCAACAGTGTGCTTTCTAAATGGAGGAACATAGGGTGATATGGATGGTTTTGGAACACTTGGTTGCACATCAGTCTTAGGGGGTAACCTAGATTTCATATGAGAAGAATTGGAGAACGGAGTCGGTTTTCCTAAGATAGACAACTGTGGATCCTTGTAGGCATTGGGTTGTCGAACAACAGGTTTCTTAATGCTAGGTTCCACGATTTTCCCACCCATTTTAGCAACGAGTTTCTGCAACTCTGCTATTGCTCTGTCCCTGTCTTGTAATTGAGCTTTCAACCCTTTAATTTCCAAATTCTGTTCATTCATTTCTCGAAATGTTTGGAAATGTTTTTCTTGCAATTTATTATCATGTGGAAAACTACCAACTTCTTTTTGCAGAGCAAGTTCAAGTGAATGACAATGTTTTTGAAGGAAATCAGTTTTGTGTTGAACTAACTCAAAAGCCTTTTTGTCAACATTTTCTTTACGTTTCGAAAGCTCAATTTCAAGACGTTCACATTCTTTGATCTTATCAAGATATTGGCATGCAACTTCAGAATATTCATCAATATCAGCACAAGATGTAAAATAAGCACACATAACATCTTTAGAAACGCATTCTTGCAAGAGTAAATCATATTCATCTGAAAAATCAGACTTCTCCATTAGAAGATCATCAATGTGTTTTTCAAGAGATTCAACGTATTTTAAATCATCAAACATTTCAGTCCGAATGAACTCCTCAAGTTGAAGAACAGTTTCTTTAATCAACGCCGTGTTAGGAATTAAGAGTTCTTTCACAAGAAAGGTAATATCTTGAGGAATCGGACGTGTCCATTCAGCATTTTCACGTTTTGCCCAGTCTCTTTCAACAATAGATTTAACATTATCTATGTGGTGTTTAAGAATACCTAATGTTTTCCTACTCTTGCTTTTAGATTCATTTAAAGGGAGGTAGTTTATGTATTTGTAAACATTAGATTTCTTAGGGGCAAATGCTTTCTTCCATTGAATTCTCTTTTGTTTGCATTCTAGAAACACTTCCTCACGAGTTTTCTGAGTTTGTTTGTTGAAAAGACCATAAAGACTATTCTCATAAGCATAATTATATGGTTTCACAAACTCCTTATTAACAAGTGGTTGACTATCATCGTCCCAAAGGGCAGTCTCTTCACTATTGGCACTTACCGGCATGCAATCAAGATCGATCCTTTCAGTCTCATCAAGATAGAGACACGGGTTCGCAGCTTGAGCTTTGGCAAGGTACTCAGGACTTGCAAAGCTAGCTTGACCCTTAAACATCAAAGGAGGTGTCAGCATTCTCACAGATTGAATAGAATCATACGTTTTATAAACAACGTTCTTCAAAAATTCGACTTGTGCTTCTAATTTCGTTACCTTTTCAGTTTCTTTATCATATCTACTTTTGAAGTCTTGTTTTAACGCATCTACCTCTTGTTTCTTATCCTCTAGAATTTTAGCAGAATCAGTAGTGGTCATAGAGAGCTTTTGTTCAAGTTCATTAACTTTGGTATTGGCAAGGTACGTTTTTTGACGTTCATCTATTAAGAAAACATTATATTGACGCTTCTCTTTAGCTAATAACTCAAGAGTTGTATTATATTTGTTTTCAAAATCGTCCTTTTGACTTTTTAACGCACTTCCCTTGTACCCCTCAAGCTCTTTGGTTTTCTGAAGAAGCTCAGCCCTATTACGTTCAAGGGTCTGATTAGATTTAATTAGAGCGGCTTTGCATTCTTCAAAGTTTTGAGTGAGCGCTGCATTTGCCTTCTTTAATTGCTTTTGACTCTTTCTAGTTTCATTGACATCTTTTTGTAAACTAGCAATTAAATTAGCAAGCGCGACACGCTCCTCATCATCATACTCATTTGCATGTTGATCATCCTCAAACTCATTATTGTACATGGCTGATGAATTGGGTGTGGTATTGCTATCAACCTTTTCCGTCATACATGTGTTAATAAGGTTTGTTGTTTGATCACTATGCTCATGCGTATCGGCATTGGCAAACACATTAAATTCAGCATTGTGTACCTCTTCCAATGGCTCAGAATCGTAAACAGGACCATTATCATAGGAAGGTGTATTGCTGATGACATTCTCAGAGTCGATGTGTTGTTTGTCAGAGCTGTTGTTGTCTTTCCCAGAGTTGTTATGTTCATTCTGCTCAGCATGCGTTGTTTTCCCTGTTCTGCAGCTGTCAGTTGCATTACTCGATATTGTCTCGTTACTTACAGTTGAGACTGGACTCGTATCCACTACATGAATCTTTGCAACCGTGCACTCTTGCATTTTCAGCCTTTTGTCATTCATCTTCTTGATCATGTCTTTTGCATGAAGTAGGCGTTCATCCAAAAGCCTTTCAATTGATTCCATGTTTCCAAAAATCAAGTCTCTAAATGATTTTGCTTCCATTGTAGTGTAGTCTTTGAAGTGTTGATTTTCATCTCGAACTTCGGACTCAAAATTGGGATTCTCGAATAGCTTTGAAGCAAAAATGGTTGAAACGGTGTTCTGAGTGTTTTGAAGGCTTTTTTGGAATTTGTCTCATGGAGGTTTTTGTTGAGTAATTCATTCTCAAGATTCTTCTAGTGGTCTCTTAAGTCATAAGTGAACGTGCGATGATCATTTCCGAAGAAGGAATGAAATGCACGCATATACAAAGGATTGTACGAGAAGGTCTCTCTTTCCAGACGTTTTAGATCCGTTTTAAGATCACTGAAAGCTTGCATACAACGTTGTTTAAGGACTTGTTCTTGTAGTTGCATCTCTCGTTCTTCTCTGTCTGCACACGCGTTGCTCGTTTCCATGATGATGGTGTCTCAGTTGATAAAGTAACTTCGGATCTTAAGTAGATATGGTGTGATTGTGTTTTAGTTGAAATTCCGAAAATTTGAAATTTTTTCTCAGTCCGACAATAAATTCCTCAGTCCGACTAAAATGGTAAACCAAAAAATTTTGAATAACCAAAATTTGAAAACGAGTTAGAAATATCCAATAACTAGTAGGAAAAAAATTTTGAAAAATGAAAAATTTAAAGAAAAATAAAACCTAAAAATGGCCTAAAAATTTGAATTTTGGTCCGAAAATTTGAATTTTTGGTCGAAAAATTTTTCGCATCACCAAAATTTGAAATTGAAGCTTAAATAGCCTAAAAATGGTCTAGGAAAAATTATTATTATTTTTAATTTTTTTTTTTTTTTTTTTTTTGATCTTCGTGTAAACGATATTCCGAAACTAGTCTAGATGGTGGCTAAGTCTAAAAAATACTCAAACGAAATTTAGCAAAACACATCATCGGAATCACTGATCGGAATCACTGATCGGAATGTCCTAATCGGAATGTTATCGGAATGTCCCCAATAGGAATAAACCTGTCGGAATAACCTAATCTGAATGCAAATCAGAATCACTGATCGGAATGCAGATCGGAATCACTGATCGGAATGTAGATCGGAATGTTTTGTCCAATCGGAATGATGATCGGAAAGCCCTTGTCGGAATACCAAATCGGAATGATGATCGGAATGATAAAACCCTTTTCCGATTGCACTGATCGGAATATATCCCCCTTTTCTCGGACAAAACTCAACCAATACGTGATTTTAAGCCAAAAAATGATCAAAACACCCAAAGATTTTGTGTTTTTAGCCAAAGTAAATATACCAAATCACTACTAAAACTATGTAGAAGATGTAGATGAAGAAGTAGAGCACGGAAAACACATAAAAATTTGAATCCGAGATGATTTATGGATTAAATCATTCGAATCAAATATAATAACAACAAACAATCACAAATCTACCCCGTGGCGATTGATACCAAATGTTGTCCCATGTATTTGTGATGATTAAGCAATGAAGAAAGAAAGAAAATAGATGAAGAAGAGATGAATTCCTAGAGAGAGAAAGTAGTGAGAGAAAGTAGAGAGGAGACGATTAACTTGGTGAGATTAGATTAAGAAAAGAAGTTGTTACAAATGACCATCCACCCTCCTAACATGCTAGGAGGGTAGTATATATAGTCCACCCACATGCGGGCTTTAATGGACTATATATTGGGTCGGGCTTGTCTTTTTAGACTTTAATTAGTTTAAATCCAAGCCCGTAAACCACGACTAATTAACTATCTATTACAACGTTCTAACTAATGTTACAATAATAACCTATGACCGAACATTCTTGTTTGACTCAATATTTTGAGGCTAACACATCTCTTGTTTAATCTCATGTTGCCCTTGTTCCATTTTTTGTTGGTTTTGTTGCAACCTAGTGACATTTCCTTCCATCTTGTTGGTGTGGATTTTAAGTTCATTAGCTAACTCATTTTTCAACTCTTTCTTCAAGTCGTTTTTAAACTCGGATCTTAGGCTAATGATTTCTCTTTGAATGTTGTCAAACCTAGCATCATTCCCACTAGCATATTCAACAAACTCACTTGGAAGATCTTTCAATGTTTGCAAACTTTTGTTGTTATTTTGAAAATCATTTTTGTTTGAAACTTGATTATTAGCCCCTTGATTCCCATAGTTTCCCTTGTTGTAATTGTTCTTAAAACCAACTTGATTGTTGCGATAGTTGTTAGCATTTTGATTTGTTCCAAAACCCGGTGGAGTCATTTGATTAGAGCGGGAAACTTGACCGTTTTGGTTGTAATTTCCCGTGGCCGCAAAGGCACTCGAAGTGTTACCACCGTTGGTAATGCACTCGGAGAAATCATGACCTCCACCACAATACATGCAAGAAACCTCAACTGCTTTAGCCGTAGCGGGAGCACTTGGTTCACCAACTTTAAACTCAATCAAAAGTCCTTTCAACTTATCAAAAATCTTGTTTTCCAAGTTCGCCTCAATTTGGCAAGCATCGATGGTATTAGACAAAGAAGGTGAAGCCGAAGACGAAGCCTTACGAACACTAGACGTGCTACGAGGACTATACACCTTAGATCTATTTTCAATTATCACCAAAGCTTCCTCAACCGTTTTACACAAAAAATTACCACCCGCGGCGGCATTCAAATAATCCCTTTCATGATCATTAAGTCCATTGTAAAACGTGTCAATTTGATGCAAATCGGAAAAACCGTGATGAGGACATTCATGTAACATTTCCTTAAACCTATTCCAAGCCGTTGAAAAACTTTCATTAAATTCTTGTGAAAACTTTGAAATCTCGTTTTTCAAGTGCGTAGTCTTAGAGGGCGGAAAAAATTGGTTCACAAACTTAGACACGAGATCCTTCCACGTCAATATAGAATTGGGTGGCTCTTTCTCTAACCAAATTTTTGCGGGCCCCGCTAAGGAATACGGAAAAAGCATCATCTTAATCGAGTCGTTAGAGACATCCTTAAACTTGCAAGTAGCGGTAAGACGATTGAATTGGCGGATATGGTTGTGTGGATTGTCCTTCTCATCACCATGGAATTTGTTGTTTTGGATCATGGACAACAAACCCGTCTTAACCTCAAAATTCTCCGCAAGGATAGCGGGAATCACAATAGCCTCTCCATAACCCTCGGTGGGTGCTTGAAGTAACTCCATCATAGTTCGATTCGCCATGGTTGGTGCTTCTCTTACAATGGGTTCGTCAATAGGAGACTCCTCACTAGAATTGTTGGGAGTGGGAGTTTTGTTCTTTCGTTTACGTGCACGTCTTGCTTGATTTCGAGTTAGCATAAACGTCACGTACAACGAGGGGATGAGCAAAGAAGATTCTTTTTGGTGTTTTGTATTTTTTCAATTTTTTTGTGGTTTTTGATTGTATTAACCTTTTTGGAGTTTGGTGAAATGTATTAAGTAGACAAAAATCTACAAATCTCCTCCTTAATCAAATCTCTTGATTAACGAAGCCTCAAGGAATGAAAACGATCACGTGGAGTGAACGCCTTCGATGACTTTAGAACGATGGTGGAACACCAAATCGTTCAAGAGGGTTTAATCAATAGAAACCAAGAAAATATATATGATACTTAGTAATACTTTGGGCGGCAAAACCCTCGATTCACTCTCACAATCAAATACTCACAAGCAAGCGGGGAAACGAGGCGGCGCGAAGCACTTAAGAGCCTTTTTCCTTAGGATATATTTTATAATATCCGCCTTATACCCACCTTATAGTTTGTATTTTCAAGATTAAGCTTCACGAAAGTAATTATCTATTTTTGCCTTTTTCTTTGGTTTGAGATTCGAATACAATGATTGGGTAATGACCTCCCAAGTCAAGGTTGTGATTTCTCACGTATTTGGAGTACTTGTGAATTTATTGTTCTACGTATACAATATAGTAATAATATTCACACAAAAACCGAAAAACGATAATACGTATTAGTAGAGTGCTACTAATACAAATACTAATTATGGTTAGTATAAAAACAACAATGCCAAATCAAAACACAACACGCCTCCCCGGCAGCGGCACCAAAATGATAGTTGTAATTTTACCCCTTTAGGAAAAGGAAGCAATAAAAGTGGCAAGTATTAAGTGTCGGTTTAGGAAAACCAAGCACTAATGACCAATTAAGTTCGTTCTCAAGGAGGCTAGTGTGTTGTGTGTGTAATGATATGGATTAATTTGTGATTATATTTGAAAAAGAAGAATGAAAAGGGGATTATAAGAGAATGACGGTTATGAAGACGGATTAAACTAAGTCTAAAAAGGCGTACACGTAAAGTCGTAAAAACCACCAAAATTAAAATTTTAACCTAAAAATTTCTAAAAATTACCAAAAATCCTAAATAATATTATAAGGGTTTACAAAAAATCAAAACTTGCAAAAACCTTTTAATTAATTAGATAATGACTTTTTAATACTAATTAAAGCCCTAAAAATCAAAATTAATTATTAAAAAGCCCTAATCAAGATTTTAAAGTTTGTAAACCTCAAAAATACTCTAATAAAGCTAAAAACTATTTTTCAAAATTTTAAAACCAATTATATCTATTTTTAAACAATTAAAAACTCCTAAAATCAATTAAATATTAAATTAATTATAGAAAATAATTAAAAGACCTAGAAAAGAATTGGAAAGTTGCAAAAATCCTAATTAAGTATTTAGAACCTAGGAAAAATATAAAAAACTAGAAAACCAGACTTTTAATTTTTAATAATAAAATAATATTAAAATAATATTAAAAATCCAAAAATTATAAAAAATTCTAAAAACTTGCAAACTAGCTTAATTTAACCTAAATAACTCAGAAATGAAAGTGAAATTACCTAAATACCCCTATTGGGCCTAGAAAATGGGCCAAACCCAAAACAGTCCCTTATTGGGCTTAATTAAGGCCCAATAAGAAAAAGTGTTCAAATTAAGCTCAAAAAGCACAAGTTGACTCAAAATTTGATTTTAAACAACTTTTTCCAAAGGCCCAAAAGCTGAAAATGTGAAATAAGCTAACTTATAATAAGCAACTTATTCTTAATGGGCTTTTTGGCCCATTAAGCCATA
This sequence comes from Glebionis coronaria, assembly GCA_025667525.1. Classification (NCBI taxonomy): domain Eukaryota; kingdom Viridiplantae; phylum Streptophyta; class Magnoliopsida; order Asterales; family Asteraceae; genus Glebionis; species Glebionis coronaria. Next base: position 460,998,755 of record CM046874.1, read on the forward strand.
AGCTGATGCCATAAGCTAAAATTTAACACACAACCTTCTTTTGACCTAACAAAGACTTCTGCAAAAAGAAATTTCAAATAAGCCCACTTAATAAGCCAGAAACAAGTCACAAACTTATTCACAAAACGACAAAATAGTCGTTTTTATGATCTAGACCACCTCAGAAGCTGATTCAAGTTGCAAAATGTTTCTTTTGACAAAACTAAGCTTAAAAACCAAAGACCTTTCAAATAAGCACTCTCAATAAGCTGGAAAATCAAATAAGCACTTATGTTAAAAGTCAAACAAGTTGGTTTTCTAGTAAAAAGTCAAAGTCAAAGTCTCATAAGCTCCAGTTCACTTAAATGGGTCAAATAATGAAGATCTATCACAAAAAATAAGTTGTTGCAAGTCAGAATAAGCTAGAATAGCTTATTGATAAGATGATTACAAAATTGCACTAGAAGGGGCTAGTTTTGGATGTTGAGCAGTGGAAACTTTTTCCACTGCTTGACTATTTTGACTTTTTGTCTTTAGTGACTTTTTCTTGGATTCAGATTTCACAAAGGCACCCAATTGATCTTTGGATCAAAAGGAGTTAATAACAATCAAAATAACACAATCACTAACACCCAATTCATACAGTTTAATCAATCATTCATCAGACATGATATAGACATGAACAATAAGCAGTTTAGCATTCAAGAGCAGTTTAAGCACAAATCAGCCAGCCAAATTCAACCAAATGCACACAAAAGCTATAATAAACTCCAATAAGCAGGTCTAAACAGGTTTCATGCACTGGTTCAAAGAATTAAGCAAGATTCAAGCAATGAAAGTTACTGATGAACACTAACACATGCAGTTTTCTACTTTTGCTGATGTATTTGACACACAAGCCAATTTCAACACCTCAAATCTTTCAAACAGGTTATGTTAACTTTGTTTAAACCACTTTTATCCCTAAGCATGCATACACACTAGGTGTTCCCAAAATCCTAGGTCAAAACAAGCAGAAACAAGGTCTAGATAGCAGATTGATTAATTCAAGTGTTCAAACCCAAAAACTTGCAGCAAAACACTCTCAAACAAAGGTATAGCAGATACAAAGCATAAACAACACCTTCCCTTAACACAAAAACAAATTACAAGCATAAACCAGTAGACCCAAACACCCCTTTAACTTTTTCAAATCAAAATTTTCAAAAGCACAATGAGATTTCAGGCCAACCAAGCATCAATTAACACTAAAACAAGTCAAATAAACAGTTCAAGCAAGAACAAGCCACAAAATCCACAAGAACAACAGTTTCATACAAATATCACCAAAAATCACAATTTAAGCAGATTTGGAGATTAAGTATGCAAACCTCATGGATGTACATCCACACCCACGAATTTTGAGCTTATGTGCTAGCAAGAACAAGCACAAGCTTCCACAAAAAGCCTGCTAAGATTGAACAAGGGTTAAGCACAATATCATAAAAATCGGAAACTTGGAAAAACTTGATTAATGCAAACTTGTTACCCCACACTTGATTATCCCCAAGTTATAAGCCTCACCACACCTTAACCAACTCAGTTAGGATGCTATGATCAGCCCTATAGCCCAAGAATTCCAAGATTGGAACAAGACTTAGCAAAATATCAAGAAAATGAGGAAATATGCAAACTTTTGCACACTCCTCTTTGGAAAACAGGTTTTGAACTTTAAGAACTACAAAGCATATAACAAATGAAAGCAGTAAACAAGAGTGGCCAATGACTTTTCTTCAAGATTTCAAACTCAATTTCATTAAACTTGAAAATGGGATTTACAGAAACTTGAACAAGGAAAAATCAAAAGCAAACTGAAATGTGAAGGCCTAAGTGGCTTTATATAGCCTTACAATGAGCTAAGTTACAGCTAAAAACTAAAAACCCTAATGGTTGAAGTCCCGAATATGCCCTTGTAGGATTTGAAAACCTTGGACTCGTGTGATGTTTTCTTTGACGTTTGCATGAGTTGGCAGGGGTGGAATTTGATCAATGGCTCATAATAAGCTTAAGTTTGAAGCAAGGATGTGGGGCGTTGGATGGCTGTCCTATTTTGTCATCTTCCCCAAGAGTGTGAAAAGCAGGGTAAAACATGTGACAAAGGAGTGATGTGGCAAGCTGTTTGTGAGTTTGGTTGTGATTAGGGAGACCCTAATTATAATTCTGGAGGTTATTGGGTGCTAATTACAAACGGATTAAGAAAACCCAAATTTGTTCTTATGATGAATAGTGCATGTTTTGATCCTGATTAAGGTTTGAATGAGGTGTTTAGCGTGTGTTTTGTAACTAATATTAATTAGTTATAATCCGGTTAAGTGGAAAGCTGAGGTGGTGTGTGGTGATTGGTGGAAACGATTGAGTGGGACACGTGTAGAGTGTGGGTTGGTCTAGGTAAGTTTGGTGTCTGGCCAGTTTAAACCCTTTGTTTTTGTTATTCTTTCCACTTTGTATAAAACATGCCAAAACTCACATTCCTTTGTATTTAAACTTTCATTTTTCACACTTTTGCCCCAAATACTTTTCCAAAGTATTTTCAGGGGTATTTCTTGCCATTTTTGAATTCTTCAAGGGCTGGTTTGGCATTTTGTTGATAGATAATGGTCTTGACTTGTATGTTGAGCATTTTGGAGGACTGAAATTGCCATGTCTTGATAATTGAGGGACCATTTTTGCCAAGTGTTGAAAGTTGAGGGTCCTTTGTGTAATTTTGGATTTTTCAAAGGACCAAACTTGTAATTTCTTCTACTTTGAAGGGCTTCATGATGTATTTGACTTTGTGGATGATATTGGTTGACAATTTAGCTTTGTTGAGGGGCTAAACTTGCCAATTCTTCAAAGTTAAGGGTCCTTTTTGTAATTTTGACAAACTTTAGGGACCAAACTTGTAATTATGAGGATACAAGGGTATAAAGTGTCGATTCTTCATAATTGGAGGACCCTTCTTCACAATTCTTCAAATCTTCAAGGGTTGATCTTGGGAAAGTCTTCACTAGGGCTTGGTTCATTGTGCGGCTTCGTTTCCCGTGTTCGTTTTTGCATGATTCTTGTGATCTTTTGTCATTATCTCAATATCCGTACCTAAAATACACAAGCAACAAACACAAGCATATATTTGGGTATTTTGATGATATTTAATGCATTTTAAGCCCTATTTGGAAGATGAGACTATGTATAAAAGCAGTCTCATCACACCACCACCACCATGTTCATCAAATTTTCTACCATGAATCTTATGTTTAACTTGCATAAGATGGAAACCTACAGAATACTTGAAGATTAGAGGTGATTCTAACATCCAAGGAGGTGATTTGATGATGTCCAAGGGATGATTTCTACATAAAGTTTACATGTAATGGTGGCCTTGAAGATTGGTATTGATTTAGCACAAGTTGTGTGATCAAAATCCATGTCTTGATCACAACCTACATAATCTTGGTGGTATAAAGATTGTTCTTCCCATATTCTTGTTATTTTGATTATGTAATCATGTATTTTCTTTCTTATTGTATATGTATATGATGAATATATGATGATAAAAATGTTGTGTGGGGATCAAGTGTTGATAAATATGATTAAAGAGATGAAAAACCATAGGTAACAAGGTTAAAATCATGCTTAAAATGATGGCTGTATAAAACAGTAAAGATAATTATGATAAACTGATAAAATGGCTTGGATAAATTAATATACAGTAAGCTATGAGTCTTGTACACGTGTGAGAGTTGGCCATTCAACGGAATCATTATAATGAGTGAGATATGATCAAAACAAATTTAGAGTGCGAATCTGACTACACTGTTTTGGACGAATTTTATTAATACTTAGAAGTTGATTCATCAGTAGCTATAAGGAATAAAATGAAGCACATATCATTTAGTTTCTGTGATAAAATTTTGGGGTTCTATCTCCATGTAGAACTCTAGATATGACCATTTTAGTAAACTAGATTTTTAGGACTGATTTTGTATAAATAATATATAATATAAGCACTCAAAATTTTTATAACACATATATATATATATATATATATATATATATATATATATATATATATATATATATATATATATATATATATATATATATATATATATATATATATATATATATATAAGACCCACTAGTTGATAATAATTATAATAAAAGAGTTATATATATATTGATATTAAAATGGGAAATTTTATATAAATTGTAAATATAAATGTTTTTCCAAAGTTATAAAACTATATACCTAAATTTTACGTCTTTTCGGCTAGTTCCAAAAGATTAACGTTTTTGTCAAATAAAACTTAGACGGTCGGACCCGTCTAATGTAAACTTTTATAAACTCACATACTGATGTATAAACATATATAACAAGTAAAAACCGATAAAACCCGAGCTTTACAACATACAGACATTAATGGGCCAAAGTAGCTTTATTGGACTATAAACCCGACAAGTTAGTAAAACACTTAAAAACTTATTTATTAGGCTTAAATCATTTGGGCCCAACATGTAAAGTATAATACTAATAATAAAAGTATAATTGGGCTAATGAATAGTAATGGGCCTATTCAAAATGTAAACAAGATTGAACTAGTATAACTAGTCTTGAAAATTTCCAACACATAACACTAAAATAAGTAAATGAGACTATATAAACCCACTTGATCATCATATATATAAAATCATAATATGTATACATAATTGTTATTTTTATAAAGTCATTGGACATGAGTCTAAGACGAGTATTATTTGTCTAGGTTTCCGTGATTGAAGCACGTACCATACATCCAAGTCGCCGATAATCGCCTTCCCACATCAACGTGAGTTCATAGCCTCGCACTCTTTTAAATGTTATTATGAAATATTTTATAAACCCGCGAGGAAGATAACATGTTAGTTTTACTAAAATAGGACACCATTTTTCCAGATTGTTTGTTTATTGATTTGGAACCGAATGATTGTATGACCTGATGAATGAATATATGACCCGATGTATGAAATGAAATGAATTATTAAAGTTAGGTTATGTCACTAAAAGTCCCATTAGCATGAATTGTGAACTACTGGGATTTGGTAGACGCTTATGCATATAATAGTACTATTTGGGAACGATCACAAATTTACACAAATTCTTGTAACACCCCCAAATTCGCTTACCAATCAATGTAACACCCCCAAATTTACACAACTCAGTACAGCGGAAGACTCGTTGGTGTTACGGGATAGCACATTACTCACATCATAGATAACGCATAAAAATCGCGTCGTTTAATAATAAATCATTTCCATTCATGAACAGCAAAGTTACATCGGTCCCAAGTCATATTATTTCATACAAAGTTTTACAAAGTATTTGAATGGAAAATATAGTTTAGGTGCGAGCCATGAATTCTTGTTGTCTTCCCGAGAATTACCTTCAAGTACCTGAGATAAAACATGTTAAAAGAAAAGGTCAGCGATAACGCCGAGTGAATTCATAGAGTTTAATAAATTCCATCAATATAATATCAGTATAAAAGTATTACTGAAAATCATTTTGTACAAATCGTTTTGATAGGCCATAAAATAGCCAAAATCATTTTTATACAAATCCTTATCGAAAATCATAATATAGGCATTTGCCTTAAAAATCGTTATACGAGCCAATGTCGTAAAAACATCATACAATACGTCTTATGACGTTGTATAAAATCAAATAAAAGTCGTTATATGAATATGGTTATGAAAACCAAAACACAAACATAATATCAATAGTATGACCCAGTATTGCTAGTCAGGCAATACATCGTAATTCGGAGCGTCTAGTAATATTTTGGTGATTGGATTATTATAAGCCGCATGATATTGTTAGCTTACTAAACCAACAACGGGTAGCTAACCCGATACCAATTTTGCCCATCTAAAATAGCGTGTCGTCACAAAGGTCACGCTATGGAAATCTTCTCATACATAAATTCGCTTACCAATCAATGTGGCACGACGGGGATCAACCGTCAAGGCGCGAACTGGGGTGATCGTCCCCAAATAGTACTATTAAATGCATAAGCGTCTACCAACTCCCGGTAGTTCACAATTCATGCTAATGGGACTTTTAGTGACATAACCTAACTTTAATAATCCATTTAATTTCATCTATCGGGTCCTTTAATCATTTATCGGGTCATACAATCGGGTCATTCAATCATTCGGGTCCAAACCAATAAACAATCAATCGGGACAAATGGTGTCCTATTTAATAAAAACTAACATGTTATCTCCCTCGCGGGTTTATAAAACATTAATAAAAACATTTAAAAGAGTGCGAGGCTATGAACTCACGTTGATGTGGGAAGACGGGTTATCGGCAATTCGGATGAACGGTACGTGCTTCAATCACGGAAACCTATATAAATAATAATCGGTCTTAGACGTTCGTCCAATGACTTTATAAAAATATCAATTATGTATACATATGATGATTATATATATATGATGATCAAGTGGGTTTACATATTCTCGTTTACTCATTTTAGAGTTATGTGTCGATAACTTTTATACTAGTTTTCTCGTTTTACCTATTTACGTGTTTTAGGTCCAATAAGCCTATTATAAGTTCTTAACTTGTATTAATCATTGTTATACTTACATTATCAGTATCTACACTTTACAAGTTGGGCCTAAATGGGTTAAGCCCAAATGATAAGTTTATAAGTGTTTTAGTCCATTTTTGTTGTATTATTAGTCCAATAACGTTAATTTAGTCCGTTAACGTCCGTATTTCTTATAGTTCGGGTTTTATCGGTTTTTACTTGTATTAGTTATCTATACATCAGTATATGACTTTTATAAACTTTACATTAGACGGGTTTGGTCGTCTAAGTTTTATTTGGCAAAAAACGTTAATTTTACGGCGATAGCCGAAAAAGTCGTAAAAATCAAGTTTATAGTTTTTATTACTTATAAATATTATTTTACCACCATTTATATAATTTACCCATTTAATTAACCTTTTATACATTTATATAAATAAGTTTTATAAGTTAGTGGGTTTATACTTTTACATTTTATACATTATAATGTGAGTGCTTATATAATAATAATAAACATTATTTCCAAAAATCTGATTTTTATCTTTACTTTCACCAAAACTGCCATATCTTGAGTTCTATATCGAGATAGAAGCTCAAATTATTATCACATAAACTACATGATATGTGCTACATTTAACTCTTCTATAGCTACTGTTGAATCATCCTTTAAGTATTTTCTAAAAATCGTCCAAAACAGTAACCTCACATTTATACCCTAAACTTGTTTTGATCATATCTCACTCATTATTTTGATTCAATTGCATGGCCAACTCTCACATGTGTACAAGACCCATAGCTTACTGTAAATGGATTCTACTTCATCATTTTATCAGTTTACCATATAGTTCTTTATTGTTTTTATACAGCCTATTATTTACACAAGATTTACCCATTTTTACTTATAGTTTTTCATCTTTTTATCCATGATTATCAACAACAAATCCCCACATAACATTTTTATCATCATATAATCATCATAAATATATATAATAGGAAATAAAATACATGTTTACATAATCAAAATAACAAGAAGATGAGGAGAACAAGCTTTATACCACCATGATGATGTAGGTTGATCAAAACATGGATTTTTGATGGAGAAACTTATGATGCACCAAGACCATCTTCATGACCACCATTCTTCATAAACACCTTGTGGAAAATCAGCCTCAAGACACCAAGGAAACTCCTCCATGGATGTAATAATCACCACCATTCAAGAGAGCTTCAAAAGGGCTTCAATATGTATGCAAATAACAAGAGATTTCATGGTTAATTTTGATCAAGTGATGGTGGTTTGTGGGGAGTATGGATGGCAAGAAGGAGGGGAGGAGAGAGTTGTGTGTGTGGTATTGCATGTGAAAATGGAGAGAATGGTTTGGAGAAAGTGGTTTGATGGTTTTGTGTAAGGTTAGCTTACAAGCTAAGCCTTACATGACAAGTGTATAACTTGTTTAAAATCTTTGACACCTAAAGGTGTTACTAGCTACTTAAGGCCGGTTTTGGGAGTGGGGTGGGACAAGTGTCCCACTTGTCTCATCCCATTTATTTACGGGTACTCCTCGATTCTAGTTTCCTCGATTTGCGTGCCCTCGGGTCGTTTTACGAAAAACGTTTTTATAAATTATGAATCAACGTCACAAAACGAATCCAATAAAAATTGTCTCATCAAAAACGGAGTTCGAAAACGTAAATACGTAATCCTAAGGTTTCCGGTTTAGTCGTAAAGGACGTTAAAATAAAATCGTAAGTCCTAATCTCTTCTCGTAAATTTGTGAATTTATGAACCAACACAAATTTAAACTCCAAAATAATATTTACGGATAAATTTATTTTCTGAAATGTCGGACTGTCACCAAAGACGGTGTATGTAAACGTAAGCACGTAACGTAGAATCCTCCGGTTTAAACGTAGTCGATGCTACTTCAAGACGTAAATCCAAATTTCTTCCGAAAAGTAAGTGAGTTCATATTGTAACATTAAAATAATATTTTCAAATAATATTTGAGAATAAAATATCAATCATAAATTGACGGATTGTCACAGCATTTACCCCTAAACAGGATCTTTGTCCTCAAAGATCATCTTACCTTACTACTTGCTTCTTATAGAGTTAAAGCCATGTGGGTATTTCCTCCACATCTGGTCTTTTCTCACAAGTGTAATTCATTATAATACGCGAGTTTCATCAAACATAACTACGGGAATAAGATCAGGCTTAATGTTGACTTACTTTCTCTATCCATGATGTTCACGGGTTTTTGATGAATGCAACTTTTCGTCGATCTAAGCTTTACTAAGAATAATCAGATTCTCACTTGATAGATATTCCATCAAGTTCAATATACGAAACATAATTCACGCAGTCTTTGAAGTCCTAGGGTAGATCCAGCTTATATGCCTTTCAATCCTAACTTTTACATCATCTCAATGGTCCCATACAACGGGGACTTATATCCCATGATTTGTCAGATCATGAATTCATTTTTCCAAGGTTAAAATTTTTGGCATAACTTCGCTACCCATTTGGCACTTCAAGATCTACATTTCACATTCACATAACCTCTTGCCCACTACCGGCAGTCAATAATCAGATCCTAATTTCAACAATCATTTCAGATCTCGCGGGTCGGGTATTTTGCAAGGATAGGTTCGCCATCATAGGAAACCTTAAACCCAAAAGACATGTCCGACTCACAATGGGTGTAAGTCGGGTGTCCTTATCTCAACTCCTGCTTACAGATGCTCTAAGATTTAGATCCTAACAAGATTCGATCTCAATCCTAATACGATGATTATCAATGATAATCTCTCCAAAGTAAAACGATTATACGGTCTATTACCAAAGATCATTCATTCAAACATAAAACAACACTTATATTACTCTGTATCGTTACTTTACCTCGTCCCTTCGATTTGGGATGGTACATAGTACTCTCATCAAGGTTCGTTCTCAATGATTTCTGAGCAAATCTCTAGAAATTCGATGCGAAGCGAGGATCTTGATTTAGATGTTCGATACAGGCACACTATGTTTACATAACTCTTTTGCATTTATCATTAACGGGAATGATATTAGCAGATTTGGTCAGTCTGTCGACGATGACCTAAATCGAATCAAATTCAGATGATGACCTTTGCAATAGCTAGACGTTTACTAATGTATGAGGCGATGTCTGCCTTCATAATTCGTCATCAGTACAACTTCTTCAGACAAGGATACTTTTAGTCGAAAATGACATACATATAATACTTATACTTACAAATTCCAACATAACTATATCTCACAATCTCCATATTTAGGCAACCATAAGTGGCCTTTTATACATTCAGCGCTATCGGCTTCTCAATTTTTAATTGTTCACATTAGCCGCGAACCTCTTTTATAATCTATATTATTCTTCTAATAAGCATTGTTTATTTTTATATCGTTCCGCAATTTATTTTGCACCTTCATTATTAAGGAACACATCCTAATTGCTTCTTTATTCTTTTTACATAATGCGTCGGTATCTATATTCACTTCTTATGATGATGTAATTATCATGTCCACAATTCATTCAGATATTCTTTCTATATTTTGCGTCATTAATTATGTTCACTTTCTCCTGATGAAATAAATATCACAACCGTATTTATTCAAAATTCTTTTTTCATATCTTCTATGTTTTAGTTTCGTCTTTACTATCATTTTTATCCGTTTTACTCAATTCGTCGTCTAAGGTGTCGATAATTATTATAATTAATTAAATAATTATTAGTTAATTTTTATGAAGCGTAAACGTAAAAGTTTTAAATTTCTTAGCTCGACCAATTATATAAAATGTTCAAAATAAATTTGAATTTAATTAACAAGATTTTTGTTGATTTATCGAAAATATTAATAAGATTTGTAAATATTTGAAAAATCTTTGTTTATATTTTGGTCAAAGTTTTCTTAGTTGAAAGCATAAATTATCGTTTCAAATTTCAAGTAATAAGTTCTATAGTTTTCTCAATTCTTCTTAGGTTGTGTTTAAGGTATACACAAACATTTACCCCTCAACAGAAGTTTAGTTAAATGGTTTGTGTATAAGGGAATAATCCCTTTTAAAAATCATTTGTTAAAACATTCGTCAAAACATGTTTCCATTTCTTTTTGGTAAAATCCAAAGTCTTAAAAGGGCTCTTAATTTTTGAAGAGTCAATTTATATTCCATTATCCTTTTAATCACATAGTCAAATCATGTAAAGTATTAAGTCTTTAATCACGTGTTAATTATTCAAGGTTCAGGTTTACACTGTTCGGCCAATTCAGGGCAATTTATAACTAATTATTAACTCATTATTATTCTTATATATAAACAATTGGTCCTTAATGATCACGAGCATGAATTTATCAAATTACAGCCTACACACGTGATTCACCAAATTTATAAATGCTACGTGTGCATTGGTAAATCAAAATGACATCACGTGAAACTCATAATGTTCATCACAATTACCGGATATAGTGATTGGAATAGATAATCTTTTCCGCAGATGCGAAGTTGATGATAACCATGCCATGGATCAAATTGTTAGAACCTTGTAAATGATCGAACAAATCTTCCATTTCGAGTTATGGATTTGGTTTTCGATTGTCAATTTACTCAATCACAGTAATCTAATATAAGGAAAGATAACACCATAGCTCTTCAGGATGACAGGCTTGGTATAATAAAATCTTTCTCCGACAACGCTCAGTTGCACGGTAATTCCTTTAATTTAGATGGTGCTGACGTACAGTGCACAAGCCATAGGTGCAGCACCGGGAATATAATCAAATACCAAATTCTACTTGCCTTAATGGCAAAAGTCCAGGTATTCACCAACAAATACTTCCTAAAGTTTCAGATAAGATAAATATCTTTTAATAAATTCATATTAGGTTCTTTCAAGATTATAATATCTATGACTAATTCACAATCATTCACGGTATAATATCAAGTCTAAATGCAGGATACGGGCATCCGTCAAGAATTATTTAGATCACTTTTGATAATCAACATCTTATCATTTAGGGGAATTCAATTTGAGTTCCCATCAATTAGGACAATGTCGTCATGTCATAATCAATCAAACCATTCTACTGGCATTACCAACTTTCTAGTTTCATTGCCGTCGATAAGATGTGAACTTCTCAAAAGACTAATAATAACTCATAATCCTTCGCAAATATGAAGACATAATTACTATTAACAGAGTAAGGTCAACGCATAATCTACGCGATAGAAATTTCAAATCAGATACAAACGAAAACATTTAACGAATATGAAATATTCCATGTTTTCATAATTTGAGTACGCATTCGAAAGCTCCTTGGATCGCTACCCAGGTCATTCAAATGAAATCAAATCATAAGAAATGGTGAGAATGTCAATACATCCAGTCGGGTATCAACACTCGGTAATCAGATATTTTTCCTAAGAATCTCACTACGGGAGAATTGGACAAGAAAGAATTGTCAATTGTCAAATAAGACAAATTCCACGGATGAGTAAATTCGACTCAGAAGAATAGATGCTATAGGCACATGTGTAGGTGTCCCTAACACTATGTCCCTATTTTTCACTTCTTGCAGATCTCATAAAATTTTTAATCTTTCACAATCTTCAAAGAAAATTTAGTGTTTATTCATTAGTTTTATGGTGACAACTAATCAGTCTTGCATAGTCCATTCCAAATTGTATGTAGGCGCGCAACTATATACAATTTCAAGATTAACGATGCAATACTCAGTTCGTCAAAATTTTATCATCCATGTTTATTGTAAAATCATTTTCATGCTTAATTCTTAGATAAGAATCAAGAATAAATTTACAAAGATTTTCTTTGTTATGAAAACAGTTAAGTTTTCCAAAGCTTTTCATAAACAACTTCATTTTGATATCAATCACTTATAATTCTCACTTTGAATAATCCTTATTGTGATGAAAATTAAATTTTCTCAAAGGATACCGTTTTAACTTTATAAAAACAATGAGTAATCTGCAAAAGAGTGATGAAATCTTGTTCACCAAGAACTAACTACAATACGATAGGAAATGAGCTTAGCCAGATAATCATGAGGTTAATGACCTCGATGGCACTCAGAAAGAATAATCCACAACGTAACTCAAATCAAGATGAGTACTTGTTCAATGGTTGCATCACTAATGCGAACATTAGGATGAAGCAATAAGAGAGAGATAATATCAATACATGTAGAATTTAGCAATCAAATGTAGTCTTTTCATTAATCACGAACAAGTCAAATTGTACCGTAACACATTATGTGTCACTATGTCATACAATTCCAATATCTCATCCTACCAACTGATGTCTCAGTTAAGTTAGGGATTATTTTCAAAGATACCTTAATGAATACTAATCTACAAGAGTCATTAGGTGTTCCACATGTCCTAGAAGATCCATCGGTCTCAATTCAAAAGAAGATTTCTTCAATTTATTTCTTGGACACTGGGCATCCTCGTCAGTGGACAATGGCATAGGAACAACTTTTAACACAAACCTACAATCAATTAAAACCTTATAATTCAATCACAAAACTTAACGATTTCCTCTTAACAATTTATTATTCCATATGGGTTAAATTTTACTTTATTCAAATTTCAACAAATTTTATACTCAATTCGATATCCTACCTCAATCTCCAATACTTTCAATCTTATTCTTAGGCCTTAATAGGGCAATAAAAGTTCAATATGAACGACACTTAATTCCAATCCTATAACTCTTACAACAACAATTATCAAATGAGTCATTAATATGAAATGACTTGATCATTCAACTAGACTTCTCGGAAAGGTATTAGTGGCATGAGGCGTTTGGGTAATGGTTCCAATAACAGCCTCAAGTACAACATTCACCCTTTCGATTTCAATTTAAGAATTGGATGACAACGAATCAGATGACATCTTTCTAGGTGGTAGTGTTTTGTCAAACTCCACTCTATAAGGAAAGATCGTCATGACATCGATATCAGTTTTAATCTCGCCAATTATTTTTCAATATCACAATCAACTAATATCTACATTTCTACGAATATCAACCATTTATTGGGATCATAAATGTCCACAACTTGGTTTAGATCTAGGATAGCTAGAATTCCTACGAGAATAGCTTCGATTAATTTACTAGGGGATTTAGGGTTCCTTGTGACAATCTACGTCGTATAAATACCTCGTATAAATATCAAAATAATCATCAAATAATCATGTAATAAAATTACAACATATATATATATAATCCAAGTTATATATATATATATATATATATTAAAATAACACTTCACAGTCTGGCCTTGTCGGTAACTCGGGAATTCTTCGGCACCGTTATAGTCAAAAGATTTTTAGACATTTTTAGAAAAATGTTTATAGTTAAAAGATTTTGAAATGTTTTATTCAAAACCTTAGTTTTAAAAATCTTTCGTTCTCTATAACGAGAGCTCTGGTACCAAACTGTAACACCCCCAAATTTACACAACTCAGTACAGCGGAAGACTCGTTGGTGTTACGGGATAGCACATTACTCACATCATAGACAACGCATAAAAATCGCGTCGTTTAATAATAAATCATTTCCATTCATGAACAGCAAAGTTACATCGGTCCCAAGTCATATTATTTCATACAAAGTTTTACAAAGTATTTGAATGGAAAATATAGTTTAGGTGCGGGCCATGAATTCTTGTTGTCTTCCCGAGAATTACCTTCAAGTACCTGAGATAAAACATGTTAAAAGAAAAGGTCAGCGATAACGCCGAGTGAATTCATAGAGTTTAATAAATTCCATCAATATAATATCAGTATAAAAGTATTCCTGAAAATCATTTTGTACAAATCGTTTTGATAGGCCATAAAATAGCCAAAATCATTTTTATACAAATCCTTATCGAAAATCATAATATAGGCATTTGCCTTAAAAATCGTTATACGAGCCAATGTCGTAAAAACATCATACAATACGTCTTATGACGTTGTATAAAATCAAATAAAAGTCGTTATATGAATATGGTTATGAAAACCAAAACACAAACATAATATCAATAATATGACCCAGTATTACTAGTCAGGCAATACATCGTAATTCGGAGCGTCTAGTAATATTTTGGTGATTGGATTATTATAAGCCGCATGACATTGTTACGTTACTAAACCAACAACGGGTAGCTAACCCGATACCAGTTTTGCCCATCTAAAGTAGCGTGTCGTCACAAAGGTCACGCTATGGAAATCTTCTCATACATAAATTCGCTTACCAATCAATGTGGCACGACGGGGATCAACCGTCAAGGCGCGAACTGGGGTGATCGTCCCCAAATAGTACTATTAAATGCATAAGCGTCTACCAACTCCCGGTAGTTCACAATTCATGCTAATGGGACTTTTAGTGACATAACCTAACTTTAATAATCCATTTAATTTCATCTATCGGGTTCTTTAATCATTTATCGGGTCATACAATCGGGTCATTCAATCATTCGGGTCCAAACCAATAAACAATCAATCGGGACAAATGGTGTCCTATTTAATAAAAACTAACATGTTATCTCCCTCGTGGGTTTATAAAACATTTATAAAAACATTTAAAATAGTGCGAGGCTATGAACTCACGTTGATGTGGGAAGACGGGTTATCGGCAATTCGGATGAACGGTACGTGCTTCAATCACGGAAACCTATATAAATAATAATCGGTCTTAGACGTTCGTCCAATGACTTTATAAAAATATCAATTATGTATACATATGATGATTATATATATATGATGATCAAGTGGGTTTACATATTCTCGTTTACTCATTTTAGAGTTATGTGTCGATAACTTTTATACTAGTTTTCTCGTTTTACCTATTTACGTGTTTTAGGTCCAATAAGCCTATTATAAGTTCTTAACTTGTATTAATAATTGTTATACTTACATTATCAGTATCTACACTTTACAAGTTGGGCCTAAATGGGTTAAGCCCAAATGATAAGTTTATAAGTGTTTTAGTCCATTTTTGTTGTATTATTAGTCCAATAACGTTAATTTAGTCCGTTAACGTCCGTATTTCTTATAGTTCGGGTTTTATCGGTTTTTACTTGTATTAGTTATCTATACATCAGTATATGACTTTTATAAACTTTACATTAGACGGGTTTGGTCGTCTAAGTTTTATTTGGCGAAAAACGTTAATTTTACGGCGATAGCCGAAAAAGTCGTAAAAATCAAGTTTTTAGTTTATATTACTTATAAATATTATTTTACCACCATTTATATAATTTACCCATTTAATTAACCTTTTATACATTTATATAAATAAGTTTTATAAGTTAGTGGGTTTATACTTTTACATTTTATACATTATAATGTGAGTGCTTATATAATAATAATAAACATTATTTCCAAAAATCTGATTTTTATCTTTACTTTCACCAAACTGCCATATCTTGAGTTCTATATGGAGATAGAAGCTAAATTTTTTATCACATAAACTACATGATATGTTCTACATTTAACTCTCTTATAGCTACTGTTGAATCATCCTTTAAGTATTTTCTAAAAATCGTCCAAAACAGTAACCTCAGATTTATACCCTAAACTTGTTTTGATCATATCTCACTCATTATTTTGATTCCATTGCATGGCCAACTCTCACATGTGTACAAGACCCATATATTACTGTAAATGGATTCTACTTCATCATTTTATCAGTTTACCATATGGTTCTTTACTGTTTTTATACAGCCTATTATTTACACATGATTTACCCATTTTTACTTATAGTTTTTCATCTTTTTATCCATGATTATCAACAACAAATCCCCACATAACATTTTTATCATCATATAATCATCATAAATATATACAATAGGAAATAAAATACATGTTTACATAATCAAAATAACAAGAAGATGAGGAGGACAATCTTTATACCACTATGATGATGTAGGTTGATCAAAACATGGATTTTTGATGGAGAAACTTATGATGCACCAAGACCATCTTCATGACCACCATTCTTCATAAACACCTTGTGGAAAATCAGCCTCAAGACACCAAGGAAACTCCTCCATGGATGTTATAATCACCACCATTCAAGAGAGCTTCAAAAGGGCTTCAATATGTATGCAAATAACAAGAGATTTCATGGTTAATTTTGATCAAGTGATGGTGGTTTGTGGGGAGTATGGACGGCAAGAAGGAGGGGAGGAGAGAGTTGTGTGTGTGGTATTGCATGTGAAAATGGAGAGAATGGTTTGGAGAAAGTGGTTTGATGGTTTTGTGTAAGGTTAGCTTACAAGCTAAGCCTTACATGACAAGTGTATAACTTATTTAAAATCTTTGACACCTAAAGGTGTTACTAGCTACTTAAGGCCGGTTTTGGGAGTGGGGTGGGACAAGTGTCCCACTTGTCTCATCCCATTTATTTACGGGTACTCCTTGATTCTAGTTTCCTCGATTTGCGTGCCCTCGGGTCGTTTTACGAAAAACGTTTTTATAAATTATGAATCAACGTCACAAAACGAATCCAATAAAAATTGTCTCATCAAAAACGGAGTTCGAAAACGTAAATACGTAATCCTAAGGTTTCCGGTTTAGTCGTAAAGGACGTTAAAATAAAATCGTAAGTCCTAATCTCTTCTCGTAAATTTGTGAGTTTATGAACCAACACAAATTTAAACTCCAAAATAATATTTACGGATAAATTTATTTTCTGAAATGTCGGACTGTCACCAAAGACGGTGTATGTAAACGTAAGCACGTAACATAGAATCCTCCGGTTTAAACGTAGTCGATGCTACTTCAAGACGTAAATCCAAATTTCTTCCCAAATATAAGTGAGTTCATATTGTAACATTAAAATAATATTTTCAAATAATATTTTCAAATAATATTTGAGAATAAAATATCAATCGTAAATTGACGGATTGTCACACATTTAGTCTTGGGCTAATGTTGCATGGGCTTGATTAGTCCATCAATACTTCTTTTTTATTTTATGTAAGTAATAGTCTATGTTTTCTCATAAGCTTATTATTAGCTTATCCAAATTTAGTTATAAACCCTAATAAAAGAATAAAACTCAAAGTTTGTTTTATTTGGTGTATCAAATGAGATCTAGATTTTTTACAAGGTTGCATGCAAGTCATAAGCTCTAATATGAGCTTATAACTCACGGCTATATTAAGTTATAGCTTATTAAGATAAGTCAAGACTTGTTTTAAGGTTGCATGTAATTATAAGAGTTCCAAAATAAGATCTAGCTATGTACAAACCAAGAAACCAAATCATAAGTCCATGTATAAATATATATAGCTCATGGCTATAATTTTAATCTTGGTGTTTCCAAGATGAGATTTTTAGCTAGTTTTATGTTTTATAATTATTTATAAAGTCCAACATAATTATCTAGGCTTATTACATTTTTCCAAGGTTACCATGAATCAAAGAAAAACAACATATAGCCCATGGCTATATTGTTTTTCCCCAAATGTTCCCATAAGATATTTATGCTTGTTTTATGTTTATTAGGTTAATTTAAGTTCTTAACACCAGATCTAGGTTTTACATAGACATGCATGTACATTTAAAATCCATCCAAGGATATATATAGCCCACGGCTATATTTGTAGACATAAAGTGTTTTAGTGATTTTTAGTAGTCCATTATACATGTATAAATACATATTCCATTGTGTAAAACTTAGTACATAAATCATAGATATCCATTTAATTATGTCGTGACCTTTAAGGTCATGGTTTTCATGGTTTTGAGTTACACAAATTTACTTATGAGATTTATGATTATTAGTTAACCAAAATCCCAAAAAGTAAGATTTGTAACCCACGGCTTCATTTAAATTCATAAAATGATTCATATGATTTTTAATCAAGTTTAAACATAGAATACTAGTCATAGTTTTATTTATTAAAAGTTTTTAACCATGACTAATGGTATTCACAAATATGTCGTGACCTAGATGGTCATGGTTTTAGTAAATCTTGATTTTTAACAAGTTTGTTACATGTTTTTATAGGTAGATGTTAATGCATGAAGTAAAAATGAAGAAAGCATAATGAGTAATACCTTTCTTGCTAAAGTTACCAAGGAAGATCTAGAGAACAAAGGAGATTAGGGATCTAATCTTGTTGATGATGAAAACCCTAACTATAACCAAGTCGTGACCCTTAAGGATTCGGCTAGGGCTTGCTATAATGATTCCAAAGGTGGAGCTACTACTAAATGATTAGTAGTTAAGATGAAGACAAAGATCTAGCGAAGTTAATGTATGCTCTTGGATTTATTCGTATGATTTGAGAGAGAAAGGAGATGAGAGAAATAAGATTGGATTTGCATATGAGAGTATGAAGAGTGTGTGTGTTTTCGGCTTAAAGGGGAGAGAGAAGGGCAAGGCAAAAAGGCTTGATTGCCTTGGTAAGAGATAACATGCCAAGTGTTGGCTTTCCCAAAACCAAGACAACTCTTATCATTCCACCTAGTGTGTGCCGTGTAAGGCTAACCAAAAGGGGAGTGGGCTTGGACTTGGGCTTGTTGTGGGCTTGACACAAAAGAGAATAATGATCTTTGGCTAGTCTAAGAAAGTGTAAGTATGCCTATAGTATGCATACATACATACACGGCTACATATACATTGTGTAGCATGTTTTCCAAATTTGTTAAGTGTTGTATACTCAAATGTTGGTTATACATTTTATTACTTGTTCTTCTAGTTTTAAGTACATGGTTTAAGTTATGTAGTTATTTACAACAAGGATGAATGTAAAAGTATAAGTACATAATGGACAAGATGTTCTAAGTATATGGTTCATTTCGGACACTCTGAGGAACGAATGGTGATATCAATGCGAAGTGATCTACATCCGGGTTACCCTTATACGTCCGGTTGGGTAGTAATGGATGTTGCTGCTACTATGGTTAGATAGAAAGAAATGCAAGGAGATCTTTATCCGAGTCGCACTATACATCCGATTGAGCAGTAATGCATGTTGCTGCTACTATGGATGGATATAAAGCAATGCAAAGAGATCTTTATCCGGGTCACACTATACATCCGATTAAGTAGTAATGGATGTTGCTGCTACTATGGATGGATATAAAGCAATGCAAGGAGATCTTTATCCGAGTCGCACTATACATCCGATTGACCAGTAATGGATGCTGCTGCTACTATGGATGGATAGAAAGCAATGGAAAGAGATCTTTATCCGGGTCGCACTATACATTCGATTGAGAAGTAATGGATGCAGCTGCTACTATGGATTGATAGAAAGCAATGCAAGGAGATCTTTATCCGAGTCACACTAAACATCTGATTGAGCAGTAATGGATGCTGCTGCTACTATGGATGGATAGAAAGCAATGCAAGGAGATCTTTATCTAAGTCACACTATACATCCGGGTGATCAGTAATGGATGTTGCTGCTACTACTGATGGACAGATGACGATGCAGAGAGATCTTTATCAGGATCGCACTATACATCAGATTGAGCAGTAATGGATGCTGCTGCTACTACTGATGGACAGATGACGATGCATAGAGATCTATATCAGGATAGCACTATACATCAGATTGAGCAGTGATGGATGATGCTGCTACTACTGATGGACAGATGACGATGTAGGGAGATCTTTATCAGGATCGCACTATACATCAAATTAAGCAGTAATGGATGCTGCTGCTACTACTGATGGACAGATGACGATGCATGGATATCTTTATCAGGATCGCACTATACATCAGATTGAGTAGTAATGGATCCTGCTGCTACTACTGATGGACAGATGACGATGCAGGGACATCTTTATCAGGATCGCACTATACATCAGATTGAGTAGTAATGGATGCTGGTGCTACTACTGATGGATAGATGACGCTGAAGAGAGATCTTTATCAGGATCACACTACACATCAGATTGAGCAGTAATGGATGTTGCTTCTACTACTGATGGACAGATGACGATGTAGGGAGATCTTTATCAGGATCGCACCATACATCAGATTGATCAGTAATAGATGTTGCTGCTACTACTGAGGGACAAATGACGATGCAGAGAGATCTTTATTAGGATCGCACTATACATCAGATTGAGCAGTAATGGATGCTGCTGCTTGATGTAGTGGTTTTACTACTCTTTAGGAAAAGAGAACAAAAGTGGCAATTATTAAGTACGACGATTTAGGGAAACCGTGTACAAATGATCTAAAATAGGGATCGTTCTCAAGGAGGCTTAGTGTGTGTGTAATTAATTGATTATCTTTGTGATTATATTTGTGAGAAAGAAAAATAGAAAGGGGATAAGAAGAGATTGACGGTTACGATGTTGAATTAAACTAAGACGAAAAAGGTGTACACATAAAACCGTAAAAAGCACCAAAATTAAAATTTTACCCTAAAAATAAAAATCACTAAAAATCCACAAAACTATTCTAAGAGTTTATAAAAAATCCAAACTTGCCAAAACCTTTTAATTAATTAAATATTAACTTTTTAATGCTAATTAAAGCCCTAAAAATCAATATTAACTATTAAAAAGTCCAAAACAAGATCTTAAAGTTTGTAAACCTTTAAAATAACCTATTTAAGCTAAAAAGTATTTTTCAAAATTTTAAACAACTAAAAACTATTTTTAAACAATTAAAAACTATTAAAAACTAATAAAACTTATATTAATTCTAGAAAATAATTAAAAGACTCTAAAAATATTTAGAAAGTTGAAAAATTCCTAATTAAGTGTCTACAATCTAGGAAAAATATAAAAATTTAGAAAGTCAGACTTTTAATTTTTAACAATAAAATATTATTAAAATATTATTAAAAATCCAAAAATCATAAAAAATTCTAAAAAGTTGCAAACTAGCTTAATTTAACCTAAATAACTCAGAATTGAACTTGAAATTACCTAAATACCCTTAATGGGCCTAGAAAATAGGCTAAACCTAAAACAGATCCTTAATTGGCTAAATTTAAGCCCAAAATGAAAAAATGGCCCAAATAAGCCCAAAAAGCACTACTTGACTCAAAATTTGATTTTAAACAACTTTTTCCAAAGGCCCAAAAGTTGAAAGTGTGAAATAAGCTAGCTTATACCCAACAACTTATTCTTAATGGGCTTTTTGGCCCATTAAGTTAAAAGCTAATGCTATAAGCTCAAATTAGACACACAAGCTTCTTTTGTCCTAAATAAGACTTCTGTAAAAAAGAAATTTGAAATAAGCCCAAGGAATAAGCCTGAAAATGCAATAAGCAATCTACAAAAAACGACAAAATATTCGTTTTTGAGTTCTAGGCCACCCCAAGAGCTGATTCAAGTTTCTAAAGCTTTTAAATGACTTCAATAAGCTAAATCAACAAAAGGTTTTCAAATAAGCTGACTCAATAAGCTGGAAACAGCAAATAAGCACTTATGAAAAAGTCAAATAAGTTGGTTTTCTAGCAAAAAGTCAAAGTCTAATAAGCTCCATTCTAATCAAATGGGTCAAATAATGATGATCTATCACAAAAAATAAGTTGTTGCAGGTCTGGATAAGCTAAAATAGCTTATTGATAAGCTGATGACAAATTAACACTAGCAGGGGCTAGTTTTGGGTGTTGAGCAGTGGAAACTTTTTCCACTGCTTGACTTGTTTGACTTTTTGTCTTTAGTGACTTTTTTGGAGATTCAGATTTTACAAAGGCACCCAAATGATCTTTGGATCATAAGGAGTCAATAACAATAAAAAAATCACAACCACAATCACCCAATTGATACAGTTAAGTCAAACAATCACCAGATCTAGCACAAAATTGAACAAATAAGCAGAACAGGTTCAATAAGCACTTAGAGCAATATTCAACCAGCCAAACTCAACCAAATGCATACACAAGCTATTATAAACTCAAATGAACAAGTCTAAACAGGTTTCATGCAATGATTCAAAGTTTTAATCAAGATTCAAGCACCTTAAGTTACTGATGAACACAAGAACATGCAGTTTTACACTTTGCTGATGTATTTGACCAACAAGCCAGATTCAAACCTCAAGATCTATCACATATGTTATAATAATGATGTTTTAACAACTCCTAACCCTAAGCGTGCACAAATACTAGATTTCACCCAAATCTTAGGTCAAAAACATTTAAATTCAACAAGTTATAGCAGATTGTTTGATTCAAGGTTTCAAACTCAAAAACTTGTAGCAAAGCACTCTCAACCAGCATATATCAGATATACAGCACAAGCACAAACTTTCCATAACACAATAACAAGATTTCAACTCAAACAGGTAGACCCAAACACCCTTTTAACTTTTCAAATCAAATTTTAAACAAGAAAAAGTGTGATTCAGTTTACCAAATGATTAAACTAGCATACTAACAACATTAACATGCAAGATTAAGCAGATTCAAGCCAAGAAAACAACAACAATAACAGTAGAGCACAAATCCACAAAAAATCCAATTTTTATCAGATTTTCATGGTTTCAAGACAAACCTCATGGATGTACACCCACACCCACGAATTTATGAGCTTATGTGCTAGCAGGAACAAGCACAAGCTTCCAATAACAACCCTACTAAGATTCAACAAGGTTAGTGATAGGTGTGAAAACACCCATCCTTTTACCACTTATTTCTTGCTAAAACGAGACCAAAACGCGTATTTAATGTCATTTGTTTGGAATTATGCGTGGTTTGTGTGTTTGTTGTGTTTTCAGAGCCAACCGGATAAATATTGAAGAAAACATGGGATTGCACGGGTTTTATCGAAGAAAAAGACGAAAAGACGAAGTCTATAATCCAAGAGATGCAAAAGATGTAAAGTCGATGGGCCTATTTGAAGATTTATCGAAGAAAAGGACCAAAGATGGAAGATTTACATATGTCGAAGAACTCAAGTCTATTAAATGAAGAAATTAAAAGACGAGTTGAATTTATTCGTCGACAAATCCCGAATCGAAATAAAAAACGTCTACTGTTCTGAAAAGACGAGAAAACAAAAAGAAAGGGAGAAAGCCCACTCACCAACCAAAGAGAAAGCCTATAAATACTCCTCCCATTCACAATTTTGGACCAAGTTTTCTTTCTGTTTGTTTTTCTCCTATTTCGTAGCATCACCAACACCATTAGGGTGTTTGGTGATTTTTCATTTGTCCTTTTAATTCAAGAATCTTGTAAGTTAATCTTTCCATTTTGTTTGTTTGAATCTTATTCATTAATACAGGTTTCCATTTAATCTTTCTTTCTTCTCTTGTTGATTCAAAGTTCTAAGTTTTTATTTTATTGGTTTGATCTTAAAAAGTAAGTGGGTTTTATGTTTTTGTTGTTTTGGATTGATATTTATCATAAGTAAATGATTAGTGGTGAAATTTGTTTAAGTTTTGATTATAAACTTGGTGGATTTTGGGTTAAATTCGTGTGTTAAACATTCCCCTGTTCTTCGCATTTTCAGACTTGCCCAGATTCCGAATCAACATAAGATTTCGGATCAAGGGTTTTGTGATTTTATTCCGGATCAAGCTATTTGGTTCAGAATATCTAATATTCCGGATCAACGATTTTATTCCGGATCAAGCTCTTTGGTTCGGAATATCTAATATTCCGGATCAACTATTTTATTCCGGATCAAGTTTTATTCCGAGTAAACTAATTATTCCGAATAAAGCTTATTATCATTTTATTCCGGATAGAATTTTATTCCGGATCACTCATTTATTCTGGATCAGTCATTATTCCGCATCAACCATTTCTTCTGAGTCAAGCAAAAATTCCGGATCAAGCAAATATTCGGGGTCAACGATTATTCCGAATGAAGGTGGCGTTAATTATTCCGAATGAAGAAGTTTTTTTGGTTATTCCGCATGAGCCAAATATTCCAAATATTTTGGATCAAGAAAACATTCCGCATCAACTATTTTTCCATGTTTAGGTACTTTAGTGTTTGATTTTCATTTTAGTTTTATTTTCAGTAACTGCTTTTAGTTTAATTTTATTACTTCTCGCACTTATCGTTTTAGTAGATATAGATCAAAAGCTCCCCCTTTTTAGTCACCAATTACAACAATTCCACTTTGAACCGTGATCGATTCGAGAAGATACCGAGAACGAAACAACGACAATTATAATTGGGTACGAGCAACGCAAAGAAAGATCTTGCAAAAAACCCTTTTTATTAACTAACCAAAAATCAGTTATTAAAATGGCGCCGCTGCCGGCTCTTTTCGTAAGGATCAACGGTTTTTTGTGAGAAAAATTGGATTTTGGGATCCGTTCTTTCGGGAACGTTATTTTCAAGCACAAAAATTTTCAAAAAACCCATAAAAATATAAAATTTTCAAAAATACAAAAACATTAAAAAACCTATAAAAACCAAAAATATTTTCTCTTGCATTTTCTTTTTAGTGTATGCGTACTCGATCAACGTCTTATTCAGAGCCCGAGACTCTCGAAGATTTAGACATGGCCGGTGTACACAACAACAACAATAATAATCCACCCCACCCCAACAATAATAATCCACCCCACCCCAACATGAATAATCCACCCTTACCCGACCTACGAACCATGGAGGAGCTATGCCAACCTACGATGAACGGACGTGGAGGCCCGATTGCGCCGATGCATATCACGGCTCAGGAGTTTTCGTTGAAGCATCACATGATCCAACAAGTGCAAACTAACCCATTTCGCGGAATTCCGGATGATGATGCCAACAAACACCTCGACAAATTCATTACCATCACCCAAAGCATGAAGTCGCCCGGTGTTTCTATGGATGAACTTCGCCTTCAACTATTTCCCCACTCGCTTTCTCACCATGCCGAAAAATGGTTTGACCATCTCCCAAAGAATTCTATTCATACTTGGGACGACATGACTCAACGCTTTTTGTCGCGCTACTTCCCACCGTCCATGGTCACAATCCTTCGTAACCAAATTAGTAGATTCATGCAAGACGATGATGAATCGCTCTTCGATGCTTGGGAACGATACAATGATTTGATCGACCGTTGTCCAAATCACAACATGCTCCCCGTCACTCTCATTGATACTTTCTACAATGGTCTCACTTTTCGTGATCGTGACACAATCAACGCCGCCGCCGGTGTTACTTTTATGAAAAGGAGACCGGAGGAGTGTAGAGAGTTGATTGAAAACATGACTACTCACCACAAGAATTGGGATTCATCCGCATCCTCAAGATCTAATCAGAGAGTCAATGTTTCATCTACTTCTTCCACCACCGACATGTCCGTCATGGAACGTGCTATTCTTGATATTAACAAAAGTATCCAAATTTTGGCTTCTAACCAAACTCAACAAGCTAAAGCCGTTGCTATTTCTTGTGACACATGTGGTGGTCCTCATTCCTACAATGATTGTCCTTCCACTCAAGGCAATTTTTGTGAAAATGTTAACACGGCATACGGTACTTATCCCACTGGAGGCTATCAAGCTCGTACTCAAGGAGACCGTAGCTTGCTAAGTTATCGTTCAAAAAACTATCTTGCTCCACCCAGTTTTCCCCCTCCAAACCAAAACCAACAACAAAGCTATAACCAAAACAACCAATCCCAACCTCGTGCTAACAATCAATATCAATCCCAAAGAAACCCATACCCACCTCAAGTAAATTCTCAAGCTTACCAAGCTCCACCTCTTAATCAACCGATGGCATTGAATCAAGACGTCGAGAGGTTCATGAGGACTAATAGAGAGATGGTGAAGAATCTTCAGAGTCAATTCGTCAACTTGAAGGGAGAAATGGCGAAACAAGGGAACGACATTCGAGTCGAGCTAAGGAATGACATGGCGAAACAAAGCAATGATATTCGTGCAGACATGAGAGACTCTTTCAGCACTCAAGCGAACAACATACGTGATATGCTCGGTTCGCTCTTCCAAGGTAATCAACCCTCTTCTTCGGGTACTCTTCCGAGTAACACCGTTGCGAATCCAAGAGGGGAGATGAAAGCAATCACCACTCGTAGTGGAAAAGGTTATACGGAACCCGAGCTTCCTACACCTCCACCCGTGATTGTGAACAAGGAAAAAGAGCAAATTTACCCATCTCCTTTGCCTTCTACCCCCATTCCCCCACCACCCGTGGTTGTGAGTGATCCTACTCCCCTAAAGCCTTCCTCTTCATCCGATATACCTTATCCTTCAAGGTTGAGGAAAGAGAAGCAAAAGAGCAAGGATGATATTCAAGTTTCAAACTTTCTCAAAATGTTTAAACAATTGAATTTTAACATCTCCTTTGCCGAGGCTGTCGCTCACATGCCTAAATACGCGAAGATGTTTAAAGATCTTCTTAGTGACAAGGAGAATCTTCTTGACATTGCTTAAACCCAACTTAATGAGAATTGCTCCGCCGTTCTCTTACGGAAATTGCCCACCAAACTTGGTGATCCGGGTCGCTTCTTGATTCCTTGCAACTTCCCGGGAGTAGAGAATTGCATGGCCCTAGCCGATCTAGGTGCCAGTATAAACTTAATGCCTTTAAGTGTTTGGAAGCAATTATCTCTCCCCGAGCTAGTCCCCACTAAAATGACTTTGGAATTAGCTAACCGTACGGTTGCTTATCCAGTGGGGATAGCCGAAGACGTCTTTGTTGGCGTTGACAAATTCACCTTCCTGGCAGATTTTATTGTCGTTGACTACGAGATGGATCCTCATGTTCCATTAATCGTTGGACGTCCCTTCTTGAGGACCGGTCGCACTCTCATTGATGTAGCCGCGGGCGAGATAATCATGAGAGTTGGTGACGATAAAATTGTCTTCAACATGGGTAAGATTTCTAAGCAACCTTATTCATATGAGAGTGTTAATGCTATTGATGTTCTCGATGAGGCTTGTGAAGAACACTTTCATGATGCTTGCAAAAGTACTCTCTCTTCTCTACCTAATGTTGAGACCGTTTCCTCAATTGCTCCGTCATTGACTCCTTTTGGAGAAAGTGACTTAGATGATTTTGAAGCTAGCTTGGGTCCTCTCGATCTTATGTATGATGATTTTTCCACCGATTGGGATGAAGACACTCGTACAATTGAGAAACTTCTCAATGAAGACCCGTTTTCTCCTCCTTCTCCTAAAGAGGTGACTAATGATGATCCATCGTTAGTTACACCATCTATTGAGGATCCTCTTACTCTTGAGCTTAAGGACCTACCTCCTCATCTCGAGTATGTTTTCTTAGAAGGCATTGATCAACTTCCCGTTATCATTGCTAAGGACTTAAAAGCTGATGAGAAAACTCGTCTCATTGAAGTTCTCAAGAAACATAAAAGAGCTATCGCTTGGAAAATCTTCGATATTCGCGGAATTGATCCTCACTTTTGCACACATAAAATTATCATGGAGGACGACTTTAAGCCCACAATTCAAAGCCAACGAAGGGTGAATCCTAAAATCCATGACGTTATCAAAAAAGAGGTTATCAAACTTCTTGATGCGGGCATGATTTATCCTATCTCGGATTCGCCATGGGTTAGTCCAGTCCATTGTGTGCCTAAGAAAGGCGGAATCACCGTTGTGCCCAATCACAACAACGAGTTGATTCCTACACGTCTCGTTACTGGGTGGAGAGTTTGTATAGACTATCGCAAACTCAATTATGCCACGAGAAAGGATCAATTTCCTCTTCCTTTTATGGACCAAATGCTTGAACGTTTAGCGGGTAATGAATATTACTGCTTTCTTGATGGTTTCTCGGGTTATTTCCAAATACCCATCGATCCCCAAGATCAAGAGAAGACAACATTCACTTGTCCCTATGGCACATTTTCTTACAAAAGAATGCCTTTTGGCTTATGCAATTCCCCCGGGACTTTCTAAAGGTGCATGTTGGCTATCTTCCATGACATGGTTGAGCAAACCATGGAAGTATTCATGGATGATTTCTCGGTCTTTGGGGATTCCTTCTCTTCTTGCCTTGCCAATTTAGAACGTATACTTAAGCGGTGCGAAGACACTCGCCTTGTTCTCAATTGAGAAAAATGCCATTTTATGGTAAAAGAAGGCATTGTGCTAGGACACAAATTTCAAAAGCCGGTCTTGAAGTCGACCGTGCTAAGGTGGATGTCATAGCCAAATTACCTCTACCTTCAACCGTGAAGGGTGTGAGAAGTTTTCTGGGTCATGCGGGCTTCTATCGTCGATTCATTCAGGATTTCTCTAAAATCGCTCGCCCGATGACCCATCTCTTGGAAAAAGATACTCCTTTTATCTT
The DNA here is from genome assembly GCA_025667525.1 of Glebionis coronaria. Lineage (NCBI taxonomy): Eukaryota > Viridiplantae > Streptophyta > Magnoliopsida > Asterales > Asteraceae > Glebionis > Glebionis coronaria. Next base: position 461,027,569 of record CM046874.1, read on the forward strand.
TTCTAAAGAGTGTATCGAAGCCTTCAATCTTCTTAAGGATAAGCTAACTAAGGCACCGGTCTTGGTTACCCCTAATTGGGAGCTACCTTTTGAGTTGATGTGTGATGCTAGAGACTTTTCTATTGGAGCGGTTTTGGGCCAAAGAGTGAATAAACACTTCCAACCAATCCATTATGCTAGCAAGACAATAACGGGGGCTCAATTGCATTATACGACAACCGAAAAAGAGCTTTTAGCTGTTGTCTATGCTTTTGAAAAATTTCGCCCCTATCCACCACAATCGTATACATGGACCATTCCGCGTTGAAGTACTTGATGACTAAGCACGACTCTAAGCCAAGACTTCTTTGCTGGGTTTTACTCCTTCAAGAATTCAACATTGAAATTCGTGACAAGAAGGGAGCCGAAAACCTAGCCGCGGATCATCTTAGTAGACTTGAGGATCCATATCAAGGGGATCATCCGAACAAAGAGATCAATGACTCTTTTCCCCTTGAGACCTTAATGTCTATTAATCTCAATCTGGATGACACCCCGTGGTTTGCTGACATTGCAAACTACTTAGCGGGTGGTGTTCTCATCAAAGGGTTTACATCCCAACAAAAGAAGAAGTTCTTGAATGATGTTAAGACTTACTTTTGGGATGACCCTTTTCTATTCAAACAATGCGCTGATTTGATTATTCGACGATGTGTTGACGGACCGACAGCTTTAGACATTCTCAAGGCGTGCCACAAAGGACCCACCGGTGGTCACTTTGGTCCCAACTACACCGCCAAAAAAGTGTTTGACTCGGGATTTTATTGGCCCACCATTTATCGTGATGCTCACAAAATGGTTAAACATTGTGATGCTTGCCAAAAACAAGGCAAGATCACACATAAAGATGAGATGCCTCAAAATTTCATACAAGAATGTGAAATCTTTGATGTATGGGGCATCGACTTTATGGGGCCATTCCCTTCTTCTAAAGGAAACAAATACATCCTTGTCGCCGTTGACTACGTTTCTAAATGGGTTGAAGCCAAAGCTTTACCCACTAACAACGCGAGGGTGGTTTGTAATTTATTGAAACAACTGTTTGCTCGATTCGGTGTTCCTCGTGCTATAATCAGTGACCGCGGGACTCATTTTTGCAATGATCAATTTGCAAGAGTCATGGCTAAGAATGGTGTCAATCACCGTCTTTCCACCCTTACCATCCTCAAACCAACGGTCAAGCCGAGATACCCAACTGTGGATTGAAGCGAATTTTAGAACGTACTGTGGGAGAGCATCGTGCCTCGTGGGCTGATAAACTTGATGATTCTCTGTGGGCTTTCCGTACCGCCTATAAGACACCGATTGGTTGTACACCTTATCGTCTTGTGTACGGGAAAGCCTGTCACCTCCCCATCGAGCTGGAAAATAAGGCATACTGGGCCTTGAAGTGGGCTAACTTTGACATCAACAAAGCCGGTGATCTTTGCAAGATTCAACTCAACGAGCTACATGAATTGAGGAATGAAGCTTACGAGAACTCATTGATCTACAAGGAGAAGACCAAGATTATCCGCGATGCAAAAATTAAGAACCGAGAGTTCCACGTTGGTGATCAAGTCTTACTTTCTAACTCTCGGTTGAAGATCTTCTCGGGCAAGTTGAAGAGCCGCTGGTCTGGTCCATTCACCATCTCCAATGTCTTTCCCTATGGCACAATTGAGCTTTCTCAGCCAAATGGGCCCAATTTTAAGGTGAATGGCCAACGTCTGAAGTTGTACTTTGGTGAGGACATCTCTCATGAGATGATTCCATCCCTCACCACGTATCCCTTGAATTAGTTCGGGATCGAGTCAGGCTCGTGACTCGGTTAACAAAAACAAGCGCTCCTTGGGAGGCAACCCGAGTATCTATCCCCCTTTCCCATTTTTCATCCTAAGTGTAAGGGGAGCTATATAGGTTGCTTGTGTTTGTATGGTGATGTGATTACAGGGATAAGTGCACTCTTGGAATCTTTGAAGAACCGTGCTCCCATGTTATCCGCAAATCCGGTTCTATATCTCAACTATCGTGATTCAATTTTCTTCATACTCACATTTGAAATTGATCACTTTAGTTGTCTCCTCCTTAACTTGATTTAACCAACGTGCACAATGTCATAAGTGTATGGGAGACTTTTCCCACATGCTTAAAAATTGAGGACAATGTTTATCTTAAGTGTAGGGGAGACTTCTATCGAAGTTTTAAGTTGACTTTTCCATTAAAGTGCCTTCTTTTAACCGGAAAATTCGATTTTTCGACATTTTTCAAAATTTTTAATCTATTTTGGCCTAGTTGTATAGTTACATTTTCCTTTGTTTTGTTTATTTTCTCTCCTTGCTAGAATAAATTTTTAATAAAGTGGTTTTAAGTTTTTCAAAGTCGTGAATATTTTGACTCAACCCGAGTTTACATATCTAAGTTCACTGTAGCTAATATCCTTAACGTGTTTAAGTCAAGTTTTGCTAGGCTTCTATTTAGGGAGCTTTAAAACGCGAAAGTCTTAACTCTCACGGGTTAAGAACAAGAACTTTTCGCAAGTTCCTATAATTGATCCTAGAGAGTCGTTTATCAAGGGAACTTTAAAAAGCAAATTCTAAACTTGAAAGAGTCTAAGAAGATGTAAGATCCTATAGGCGACTCGAAAACCCAAAACTTTGATTTAATTGGCTAAGCATCCACGAGTCTCATTCCTTGAGATTTTAAATTGTGGAGAACAAGAGATGATAGAGTCAATTATAAGTTTAGTATTCTTTCGTGAATTTATGTGAGTTGATTATAAGCCTATTCTCCCATCGCTTGTTAATAAATTTATCTGCAATAAATAAGGTTGTACGATTTGAAAAGTTACTTACCTTCTAGCCTAAGATCGTTTAAAAGTTGCTCGGTACTAATTAGAGTTCATAGCCAAGGCATAACTTATTGAAGCGGGATGCGAAGATTGGTGAGTCCGAAAAGGCCCTAACAAGGCATGAGGGCTACATTTTGTTGCTAAAGATCCAAAAGTGATGTGAAGAATCAATTATCGAAAATCAATATGAAGGATCGAGACACACGACAAAAAGCAAAAACTCCCCAAAAGTTATGGAGAAGTCTATCCGAAAAGAACCTAGCAAGGTATGAGGATAAATAGATCCAAGTCCTAAAAGGAGGCGGATCGTTGTATATCAAAGTCCAAAATAAAGATTGGAGAAAAATGAAAGAAGTCGTGGTCGAAAGATGAAGAATCTCTCAAAACTTCAAGTGAAGAAATTCCTATTATGAAGAGAAGACCATAATTTCAAGAACGTCTCTCAAAGATTCGAAGTATGAAGTCGCTGCTAAATATCGGTCCGAGAAAGGTCTCAAATCGTGAAGCGAGTTATGCCAAGATATGAACTTTATGAGGTCCCGAGAAGCAGTTTTAAAAGATTTTGTCCTTTAGCTAACTATTGATTAAATCGTCCCACTTTGTTTTCAGCCTAAATAACTATCAAAATAAGTCAAACAATGCATCCTCGTGATCATTCAAGACAAAAATAAAATATAAGAGATACACCTAGGAATAAGGGAGTCTAAGTGAATAATTGGGCCACATGAGTTCGTGTTAGTTTGCTAACTTATAATAACAATAATCTCGTTTTTAAGCCTGGTATGGGGAACGTGAAACTTGAGAATGATGAACATTCATGACAATCTAAAACCCCAATGTAAGTCTTTAAATACTTTACTTGTTTTGTTCTTTTGGTTTCCTTAGTGTTTAGAATTTAATAAAGGCCAAGGTGGGTTATCTATGATGAGAAATGTAAACCGTGCTTTAAAATTGTAGCATTGCATGAGGGCATGGCAATGGTTAAGTGTAGGGGATTTGATAGGTGTGAAAACACCCATCCTTTTACCACTTATTTCTTGCTAAAACGAGACCAAAACGCGTATTTAATGTCATTTGTATGGAATTATGCGTGGTTTGTGTGTTTGTTGTGTTTTCAGAGCCAACCGGATAAATATTGAAGAAAACATGAGATTGCACGGGTTTTATCGAAGAAAAAGACGAAAAGACGAAGTCTATAATCCAAGAGATGCAAAAGATTTGAAGTCGATGGGCCTATTTGAAGATTTATCGAAGAAAAGGACCAAAGATGGAAGATTTACATATGTCGAAGAACTCAAGTCTATTAAATGAAGAAATTAAAAGACGAGTTGAATTTATTCGTCGACAAATACCGAATCGAAATAAAAATGTCTATTGTTCAGAAAAAACGAGAAAACAAAAAGAAAGGGAGAAAGCCCACTCACCAACCAAAGAGAAAGCCTATAAATACTCCTCCCATTCACATTTTTGGACCAAGTTTTCTTTCTGTTTGTTTTTCTCCTATTTCGTAGCATCACCAACACCATTAGGGTGTTTGGTGATTTTTCATTTGTCCTTTTAATTCAAGAATCTTGTAAGTTAATCTTTCCATTTTGTTTGTTTGAATCTTATTCATTAATACAAGTTTCCATTTAATCTTTCTGTCTTCTCTTGTTGATTCAAAGTTCTAAGTTTTTATTTTATTGGTTTGATCTTAAAAAGTAAGTGGGTTTTATGTTTTTGTTGTTTTGGATTGATATTTATCATAGGTAAATGATTAGTGGTGAAATTGGTTTAAGTTTTGATTAAAAACTTGGTGGATTTTGGGTTAAATTCGTGTAATAATCACAAAACACACGAATTTAGACTTGTCCAGATTCCCCTATTCTTCGCATTTTCAGACTTGTCCAGATTCCGAATCAACATAAGATTCTGGATCAAGGGTTTTGTGATTTTATTCCGGATCAAGCTATTTGGTTCGGAATATCCAATATTCCGGATCAACGATTTTATTCCGGATCAAGCTCTTTGGTTCGGAATATCTAATATTCTGGATCAACTATTTTATTCAGGATCAAGTTTTATTCCGAGTAAACTAATTATTCCGAATCAAGCTTATTATCATTTTATTCCGGATAGAATTTTATTCCGGATCACTCATTTATTTCGGATCAGTCATTATTCTGGATCAACCATTTCTTCCGAGTCAAGCAAAAATTCCGGATCAAGCAAATATTCCTGGTCAACGATTATTCCGAATGAAGGTGGTGTTAATTATTCCGAATGAAGAAGTTTTTTAGGTTATTCCGCATGAGCCAAATATTCCAAATATTCCGGATCAAGCAAACATTCCGCATCAACTTTTTTTCCAAATTTAGGTACTTTACTGTTTGATTTTCATTTTAGTTTTATTTTCAGTAATTGCTTTTAGTTTAATATTATTACTTCTCGCACTTATCGTTTTAGTAGATATAGATCAAAAGCTCCCCCTTTTTAGTCACCAATTACAACAATTCCACTTTGAACCGTGATCGATTCGAGAAGATACCGAGAACGAAACAACGACAATTACAATTGGGTACGAGCAACGCAAAGAAAGATCTTGCAAAAAACCCTTTTTATTAACTAACCAAAAATCAGTTATTAGTTAGAAGCACAAAATAAAAACAGAAAGGTGACTTTTTGGAAAATAAACTTGATTAATGCAACTTCTTGTACCCAGACTTGATTATCCCCAAGATATGAACTTCACAACACCTTAATATCACAATTAGGATGCTATGATCAGCTTATATCCCAAGAATTCCAAGATGTACCAAGAAAACTTAGCAAAATATTAAGTTTTGATCCAATGTGTAACCAAACAATCATCCCATGGCTCTGATACCATTTTTAGGATATGTAAATCTTGCTTATGTTTTAGAGAGAGAAAGAGATAGAAACTTGGTAGAGTTCACACATACACTTGAGAGAACCAAGAACACAGACACAAAAACCAAACAATCATCCCATGGCTCTGATACCATTTTTAGGATATGTAAATCTTGCTTATGTTTTAGAGAGAGAAAAAGATAGAAACTTGGTAGAGTTCACACACACACTTGACAGATAAAATAAGAAAACACCTTGTTAACTATGTGTAAAATGAATGAATCCACACCCTCTCCAACTAAGGAGAGGGTTTATATACCCAATCCTTGTGATGGGCTTGGGCTTACATGTTTGGGTCGTCCATACAAACCATGGACTAGGCCTTTCCTTGTTTACTTGATGTAGAATAACTAAACTACGAGCCACTACTTAATATATTGTCGGAGTGACTAAATCTTCCTAAATACATAAAAACGTATTTCCAACAAAGTATTACTTGTATTTCATGTATTATTATACTTGTTTTGTAATAATAACTAACTTTCTAAAAATAACAGGTTTCCTAAAATAGAAAGTTTCCAAAAATAGAAAGTTACACCAACAATAGAAAGTTTCCAAAAATAGAAAGTTTCCAAAAATAGAAAGTTTCCAAAATTAAAAAGTTTCCAAAAATAGATTTACTGCTTAAAATAGATAAGTTTCTAAAAATAGAATGTTTCCATAAATAGATTTGCTGCCTTAATTAAATAAGTTTCTAAAAATAGAAATTTTCCATAATTAGATATAAGCTGAATAATTAAGCTAATCATATAAGCTTCAGTGTTTACTGATTAATATTCTAAATCATGTAATTATATATTATAGTTTATTAATTATTTCATGTAAATTAAATAAACTATAGGTTTAAGTATTTAATTAAATATAACATGATTTAATTAAATAAATGTTTGTCCACCAATTTCTATAGTATACGTAAGGTAAAATAAATACTTAGGTTAAAACATGTATTATTATCTATTAATAATATAACCTAAGTCATGTAAATTAATTAATTATAAGTCATGGTTTCAATAATTAATTAATTATATACTATAATTAAATGATAAATACTTAGGTTAAAATTCATGTATTAATAATAAAATTAATAACCTAAGTCATGTAAATTAAATTAATCATCTTCATTCTTTCAATTAATTTAATTTAAGTCTTGTAAAAAAAATAATATAACTTGTAAAAATATTAAACCTTGTAAAAGAAATAACTCATGAACCGGACCGTGTTTTTAAATCTTGTAGGATTAAATCACACGACTAATCAAACACAAATAACATGATGATGATTAATCTAAAAAGGAAAGATTAGATTAATATGAAGAGAAGAAAAGAAATACAAAGTTGGTTTTTTCCTAGTGAGAGAAACAAACACACCTTTCTCTCTCTAAAACTATGAATATGGAAAGCACACACACAAATGAGACTTAGGGGGCCTTTTAGGCTACCCACAACGCTACTAGGTCGCGACCTAGTTTTTTCGGCCGGCGACCTAGTGCGACCTATTTGCCACAACCCGGCGACCTAGTGCGACCTAGTAAATTTTTTTTTAAATCATTATTTTCTCTTTATAAATACCACATTTTCACACACAGTTTTTTCACACACAACTCAATATTCACTCTCACACAACTCTGTTTTTTCACACACACATTCAGAAATCAAAAATGGCATGCTCATTCCCACATACCGAAGCCGAGATTAAGTCTATAATTAAGAGACAAATAATTCAACAACAACGCCGTTACGAGGAGCTTACGAAGTTAGGTGATGATTTTGATGCTGCGTCCGAAGAGAATACGGAATTGATCTCGGCATGTAAGAAATGCCGTGATCTCTCCCCACAGGAGCGTCAGTTTATCGACACGTATCTTAGTAAGCAAGCTGATTTGGATTTCAGCCTCCGGAGATCTTTGTGTAGAAAGTCTTCAAAAGTGGAGGCTAGAATTGAAGAAAATACTAAATGGTTGAATAACTTTGGTTCTTCATCCCGATATCAAACAACTCATATCGGTCCTTCGTCGCAACAACACCGAAGCAGAAATGAGTCGCCAGATCTACCCTTTCCAATTCCAAACGACTCGGATGGCAGAATGACTGACAATAAAGTGTATCAAGAATACCTAGATCAAAAAGTGTTGAGACAAACTCAGGAAGAAGAAGAAAGGGAAAGAAGGGAGCTGGAGTCACAAATTATGGCGGAAGAAGATGAAGAAGAAACATTTCGTTGGGAGTTTCCTTGTGGTCGGTTATCGGATTCGGATCCGGGAACTGACTAATCGTATTATGTAATTTTATTTATAGTATCGTATTGCATTTCCTATTGTATTTCAATTTCAGTATTTTCATGTTTTATTAGTATTGAATACATTCTTAACTTTTGAATACAAGATTTTTACATTCCTTTTTACGGTATATAGTATAAATTTTATATTAAAATTTTTTTTTAAACACAAACACAAACCCCGGTTTTTTTTAACACAAACACAAACACACAATTGAATTGGGTCGTGACCAGGGTCGATTTGTGCCCGACCGACACCGGCGACCGAATCCCCGCAACGCGGCGACTCGGTCGCGACCGACAGGCGACCGAGAAAATCCCGGTGCGTTGCGGGTAGCCTTATACTAATTAAGAATTGTTTTGGAGGCCTTCCTCATTTGTGTCTTTGGGACTAAATCCCGTTACATAAAAAATAATAACTAAAAACTCTCGACATCATTAAATAACATTTTTCACGAGCTTCCCAACGATATATTATATGACCATCACTTTAATTACTTTTAACAATCTCCCCCTAAGGGGTGGTCATGTAATATGTGACTTCACTTCTTTGTTGTTGCAGACTTTGAAGCTCGATGTCTTGAGAGTTTCTTCATAGTTCATTTCATGACTTGTGATCTTGGATCTTTGATCTTTGCCTTGACTTGATCTTGTAACTTTACCACCTTGTGTTCTTGTGTCTTTTTCCACATACTCATGTTTTGAGTTGACTTGAAAGCTTGTTAACAATCTCCCTTGATCATCAGAGTAGCGGAAGTCTTTGTCTTTAGATGTTCTTGAGCTTTCTTCATTTATATGAGCATGTGATCTTGAATTACGACTTCTTGAAGTTACGCCACCGTTTGCATTCCTCCGGTTTCCCGTTATACAATAAGAATACTGTACATGTGATTAGGTAAGTTCAAAGAACTTCCTTGACAGGGTTTCCGGCTGTGGTAGCCATTCTCAATACTTGAATTTATCGAAAGATAATTCATAGTAAGGAGTGAATCATACAGTTACATTCTGCTGATTAAGTCGTCAATTCAATTTCCTGGAACAAGTTTGAATCAATTAAGAATCAAACCATCGTTGCTTTCTAGTTGACACAAGTTTGATTCATATAGAATCGCACAAGTTACCTACCGCAGTGCTGTTTGATGATGACACTGGAAGGATTTCCATTTGTCACTGTAAATACTAAAAAGTATTACTCTGAATGTTCTGGCAAGATCATAAAGATATTGCGTCGAGACCTGGAATGAGTTTAAATCAATTAAGAATCAAACCACTGTTGCTTTCCAGTTAGCATATGTTTAATTCAAACTGAATCGTACATATGACCTACCGCAGTGCTGTTTGATGTTAACACTAGAAGGATTTCCATTCGTCACTGTGAATACTAGAGAGTATCACTCTGAATGTTCTAGCAATACCACAAGGATAGAGCGTAGGACTCTGTAAATTATCGCTTGTGTTATAAATATGATCAACAATTGATATATGAAATAAGTGTCCTAATGAGATTTTTTGCTGAATCTCGTTGGCTCTAGACTCTATAAGTGCGCGTTTATTTGCTGATCGGAGGCTGGAGCAGACTGCCACCTTTTCAATATCTACTATCTCGGAGTGAGAAAGTCGATAAAAATGAGTTGAACCTCGTGACAATAAAACAAACTTCTTTTGAGAGAAGCTTGAGTAGGCTGGGAATGGTTGTGCATTGCATCACTGGGTCCATGATGCTTTGTCTTCAATACCAGAAATCATCAACATGATTTTGATAGTAGATGTATTGACCCGGTTTCTGCCTAAGTTGTATGGAGGGCTTCTTTCTTTACACCCTTTATCCTTACATTTCTTTTTCATTCTTCAACCCCTTCAATGCTTACCAAGACGTCATAACTAGCACGTTGTTGTGATTGTTCCAGTGCTAGCTTAAGTCATTAATCAACATTTGTTCCCGTACACTCAACTACTCCATCTTTCCTAAGGACATCTAAATTCTAATGGATTGTCCCTGGGAAGATCCCTCCGGTTCTGGTTGGATCATAGGACGAATACCTAACCACCTTTTGACACCAATACCATCGTGAATTAATGTGTTGAAGGGTATATATATCGTAACCAGAAAAACCTGTTGAAAAAGCAATCAAGGTGTTGGTGAAATCAGAGTTTACACCTTGAAGGTTTTTTGTATCACCTAAAACGCTCCCCCTACATATGTGCATCAAAAAAGGAAAGGTTTTTGCACATATTAGGAAGAGAAAGCACTTATATCAAAGATCTTATTCAAGATAACACATTTTAATCACAATTCACCCCCTCAAAAATTGCATGAAATTGAAATTTTTGTGAAACTAGTGATGAAACATGGAGAGAAGAATGTGTCATGAAACTTTGGAACAAATGTTTATGAAATCATTATACTCCCCCTCGAAGAGAGATTCTATGTAAATAGGGGAGTATATGAGCACATTGTTTTGAAATACCTTGAAAATCGTCCTCAAAAGTTCGAGAAAATTGATTTCATGAGCTTAAAACTTTGAATGTTTTGATATAAGCTCATGACCGAGAAAATCGAATTGCTCGTTGTTGATGATAAGTCAAAGGCTTTCCTTTCTTTGGGGACCGGGTTGTAGTCTGACATGTGACTATAAGCCATTATGAGAAGAAAAAATAGAGAAGACATGTTTTGAAAACATTTGAACTCTCATTCGAACTTTATGTACGTACCCGTGTCGTTATTGAACAACATTTCTAAGTACGTCCATATTATCGATGCTGAGAGACATGTCGAAGAAGAATATTTTTGGAATTTTTGATAGATTTTCTCATTTTTTTATTTTGTTTTTATAGGTTTTATATTTTTGTATTTTGATTTTCTGATAGATATATACAAGGTTACTGCGAATGTGCAAGACGTTCAAGTTCATCAGGAGTGAAACTGCGCATACCAAGTCGACGAACCAAGAATTCAAATATGTCTTGAGAAAGAGCTTTGGTGAAGATGTCGGCTAGTTGGTAGTCCGTCTTGACAAAATACATTTCGATCGTTTCTCTTTCCACATGCTCCTTTATGAAATGGAATCGGAAAGCAATGTGCTTGGTCTTGGAGTGTTGGACCGGGTTGCAGGATATGGCTATGGCTGATTGTGAGTCACAATAGATAGGCACTTTGTTAAAGTGAAAGTCATAATCCGTGAGTTGTGTTCTCATCCAAAGGACTTGAACACTACACACGGATAGACACACATATTCTGCTTCCACGATGGACAACGCCGTACAGTCTTGTTTTCTTGATGACCAACTCACTAGCTTCTCGCCTAAGAATTGTGCTCCACCGGAAGTGCTTTTGAATGTATCATGACACCCTACATGGTCGACATCTAAAAAACCAGTTAGATTAAAACCAGAATCCTTCGTATACCAGAGACCCATGTGAATGGTTCCCCGGAGATAACGAAAGATCCTTTTAACCTCCTTGAGGTGCTTCTCGGTTGTCTTAGCCTGATATCGAGCACATAAACAAGTAGCATGCACAATCTCCGGTCTACTTGAGGTTAAGTACATAAGGGACCCGATCATACTTTGGTATTTTGTAGAATCTACAAATGTCCCTTTCTTATCCAAATCAAGCTTGTGTTTAGTGTCCATTGGAGTACAAATAGGATCACAGTTTTCCATTCCAAATTTCTTTAGAATTTCAAGCACATATTTGGCCTGATATATGAAAATACCACGGGGGGATTGGTGAACTTGGAGACCAAGAAAAAACGTCATTTCCCCCATCATGGACATTTTAAATCGACTTTTCATAAGGTCTGCAAATAATATTGAATATTTTGGGTTAGTAGAACCAAATATAATATCATCTACATAGAACTGAGCCACCAATATGTCGTTGCCGTAGTGCTTGATAAACAAAGTTGGATCAATGGTTCCTTTGCTGAAGTGATTTTGTAGAAGAAATTTTGCTAATTCGTCGTACCATGCCCTTGGTGCTTGTTTCAAACCATAAATTGCCTTTTTCAACTTGTAGACATGGCTTGGATGTTCGGTGCTGATGAAACCTTCAGGTTGACATACATACACATCTTCTTTTCACGGTCCATGCAAGAAAGCCGTCTTCACGTCCATTTGATACACAGTGAACGATTTTTGTGCATCGTATGCCATGAAAATCCTAATGGCTTCCATTCGAGCAACCGGGGCGAAGGATTCAGCGAAATCAATTCCCTCATGTTGTTTATAACCTCTCATAACTAACCGACTCTTGTTCCTAATGACCGTTTGCTCCTCATCCATCTTGTTTTTGAATAACCATTTCAGTGTAAGGGGATCGATATTGTCCGGTCGTGGTACTAACTCCCATACATCAAGCCCGATGAATTGATTGAGCTCTTATTGCATAGACTCAATCCATGATGCATCGGTCATTGCTCTTTAACACTTGCTGGTTCCATTGTGCTGACTGATAGTGCATAGATTCACATATCACCGTCGGTATGCAGCTAATTTCGTGTTGAGACTAGTCGTGAGAGATTGCCAATCACTTGAACCAAAGGATGATTCTTAGTCCATTTGTGTTCATGTGGAAGAGTATAAGAAACATGATGCGAGCTCGACGGATCCACATATGGTGTTGAAGGCTGAGTAGTACTTGTGGAAGCCGCAAATAGATTAACAAACTCATGTTCATTGAGCATCGCATTGTTTGCATTTTCAGCAACTATTTTCTTCTGAAGATGATCATTCTTTAGGTTCAAGTTTACCGATATCTTCACGATCATTCTTCGGATAACATAAAGCACCAAAGACATGTAAAAATGAAATATCCGGTTTTCTTCCATTAATGATCTCATAAGGTGTTTTGTTGAAGCGGGTGTGAATAATGGATCGGTTTTGAATATAACATGCAGTTGCTATAGCATCAGCCCAAAGGAATAACGGTGCACTGGAGGAGAGAAGCATCGTCCGAGCAGCTTCAACTAACGTACGATTCCTCCGTTCCACAACTCCATTCTGATCTGGAGTTCTTACAGCCGAAGTTTTGATGAGAAATCCCAACTTCGTCAAAATAAGCTTTCAGTTTCTGATTGGTGAATTATGTACCGTTATCCGTTCTTACAATGATAACAGGGGCTTGAAGTAGCACTGATGTTTTCTTCAAGAAATTGATAATTACATCCGGGGCTTCATCTTTCGAAGAAAGAAAATGAACCCATGTGTAACGAGAATAATCATCCACAATCACAAGGACATACCGCTTTCCATTAATACTTTTGATTCTCATTGGGCCACATAAATCCATATGAAGGAGATGCAACCTATTTGTCGAATTTGGAACAGGTTTGGGTTTGTGAGGCTTCTTCTTGCTTTTACCTTGCTCACATGATGGACAAAGATGGTCTTTAGTATATTTGAACTTTGGAAGACCGGTAACGAGATCAACTTTTGCAAGTTGGGTGATTGCATCGAAATTGAGATGAGATAACCTTTGATGCCATAACCATAATTTTGTTGAAGTGGCCCGGGCCATGAGACAAATTGGAGATGCAGCTGACATTTGAAAAAGATCAATGGTGTAAAGGTTTGTTGTGCGATTTCCTTTCAACAGATCAATTCCTTCAAGATCCCTAACAAAGCATGCATGACTTCTAAAGGCTACCTCAAAATCTGAATCATAGAATTGCCCAACCGAGAACGAATTGTGTCCCAAGCCATCAACAAAAGAAACTCTGGTTATGATAATATTTCCCCAATGAAGATTCCATAGCCTAGAATTGCAACAATATGATCATTTCCAAATCGAACAGTTCCCATAAAACACCATACAAAGTTCTTTAGAAGACTTCGATTCCCAGTCATATGTTTGGAACAGCCCGAGTCCACGCACCAGAGACAAATTTCAATAGCCTGCCAATGATAAGAGAAGAGACAATTTGGCAACCGAAGAAATAAGTTCCTGTATGGTTAGGTAATAATCAAGCCATATCACATACCGACATTTCACTATCAGTATGAGATCTACTAGAATCAATAACATGACCATTAGAGGCAAAATATCTTCTAGTAGGCAACCACTTAGAGTTAAATCTAGGACTTCTAGGCGTAGCAAGACTTTCAGTGGACCTTACCTGCTTATTTTTCGGAACATACACTTTAGCCTTTGGAGTGCTATGTGTTTCGCTGATAGAAAGCTTGTCAAGTCGAGTGTAACCACCATAGTTCAAACCATTCATAGTCAAACCACAAACATCATGACTAAAAGTAAAGAAACATTTATTATATTTAGCATAAATAACTTCAGATTTTTCATTCTGAATATCAAGTTTAAACTCATTACATTCAGAAGAATTAAGTTTCTGATTACGAATAAAAAACGGTAAATTCCTACGGTGTTCTTCTACTTCCAAATTATTACCCTTGGGACGACTACTTCTAGAGGCACAAGGGACCCTATCATTCCTTGTATTTCTCGTGGGCTGTGGCCTTCTGCTCTTAGTGTAGTTGTTCATTCCTGTAGAAAAAGACACACGCTTGTTAGAATTAGCATTTTTTAAATCAATTACATGTGGTTGTGCGATAGTGGTCGGTTTTGTCCAGACGCTTGCTTTACGTTGGTTGCTAGGCACAGAGATATCTACCCTAGTTTGAGATGAAGGTCTAACGCGAAACATTCCTGGGGCTATAACAGCAGCTTTCATTCCAGCAGCCTTGGGAAATGGTGTTACAGCAATACGAGTGGGTCCCGAGGTTGCTGGTTTCTGGACCATCGTATCTATAATCGAGCTAGGCTCAGAAGTCTTATCTTTTCACAAGGCCTTTAATTTAATGTTCTCACAGATTTTATCAATAAGTTTCTGATAGACAGACTTGCTTTGTTCAATAGCCCGCTTATATGAAACGACAACAGATTCTAAATCTGCAATCTTAGCCTTAAGATTCTGAACATTACCATTACTAGCACTCTCTAACCCTGAAGAGGCCAAATTTGGTTCCTTAACCCCTCCTAACTGAGCCTGCAACCGTGGGATAGTTTGTTGCATTTCATTGTAAGCTTTTTCATACGAAATCTTGTCATATTTGCATTCATCACATTTTTTGACAAATTTATTCCAAAGATCGGTGAATTCTTTATCCTTTTTAATGACATAAGATTCCATTTTCTCTTTCATAAGATCAAGCTCAGTTTGAAGGTTTTCATTGTGCGACACAAAGGTACTTAACTCAACAAAGCTACTATCAATACAATCACGTGCTTTAGAGAGGCATTCAAGATAATTTTCCAAAACTTTGATTTTATCAAGAGATTCATCAGCTTCCTTCGCCAAAGATTTAAAGTCTTCAACAAAGTTGGCAAATTCTTTAGAAAAGCGTTTTCCAAATTTCCTAACCTAGCATCAACTTGATTAATAATCGGATTAATATCATTTTGAAGAATTTTCTGGACCTCAATCTGAACAGGTGATGTAAAATTTCCTCCAGTTATTTTGGAATTAATAACACGTTTAAATATTACAAATTTATCTTTGAGCTCGTTTAGAAATCAGCGTGTGATACTCGGTTTAGGAGGGTCATCAGACAATTCCTCACTTGGTAGCACAAGCATTTTAGTACTCGTTTTAGACCGAACAAAAACAGTTGGAGGATTAATTATCGGATAATAAATGGGTGTCACTTCTTTATCATACCTTTTCATTATTAAACGAGTCTCTACAGCAAGTTCAGTAGTTTCCTCGGAATCATGCACACTAGGAGGATCATGCTCATCAGACAATAGCACACTACCATTATATAAAGTTTCATTAGTGGCCTGAACATGCTTAAGGTATCCGGGATTAGGGGGAAGAGGACAACCTAAAGCCAATTTGTATCGAGTGTAATTTATCTCATTCACTTTTGGTGCGAGCATATTTATCGTTTGCATAGTTTGGCCACGTTTTACTAAAAGGTTGTTTAATTCTCTAATCCTATCATGAGCTTTGCAAAAACCCTTAATAAGCCCATCTTCTCGAATTTTGAAATCATGTTTAAGCTTTTTTTCGTTCTTCTTTTAACTCCAAAATAGTAGATTTTTCAGTTGAAAGCTGTTTATTAAGAGATGTGATTTCATCATTCAATTCGCTTCTCTTTTTAGCACTACTTAAGTGTATGGCATTTAATTTCTTAGTTGTGCATTTTTCTTGATAAACCGATGTAGCATGAGCTTGTTCAAGTTCTTTAATTTTAGCCTGATGAATTTCAAAACATTTCTCCCGTTCCTTATATCCCGCAAGCTCAGTGGTCAATTTGGCATTAGATTCTCTAAACTTATTATTAACCATCGTAGCATGATCTACATCCTTAGCAAGCTTATCAAATAGAGATTTATAATACGCATGTGTCTCATCAGGAAGGGTTGTAGGCTGAGCAACTTGATCCACACTAAGGTCCACACAGGGCTCCTTCGAAATAATATTAATATTATTCGTTTGGTCCCCGTGTGTCTCAATGTAGGGCTCAAGCATCTCAGTATACTCTTCCTCTTCATTAGACATACAATATATATCATTATCATCAAAACTTAGGTGTACCTCAGAGGGACCGTCTGAATCATAGACGGGAGCTCTGTCATCATGCATTCTAGAGGTTGATGCTTGCTGTAAGTTTTCCATCAAGATGTAGTTGGCATTCACCTCTTCTTCCTCGTCATATTCTACAGCAGAAGCCATAAGATCAAATTCCTCAGCTTGAAGTGGAATCCCTTCCTCTTCTTTTTGTGCTATGAGAAGCTGAGTCTTAAGATAAGCAGCATCCCTCTTCTTTTTGGGAGTAAAATCTCGAGCATAATGACCAAATCCCCTGCAGTTGTAGCACTGAACCTGACGATTGTTGTTTCCATTTCCTGTACCAGTATTCTCAGCCCTTGCAGCCACAATGTTTCCCATCTGATTACTAACCGCTGGCACAACTATTAACCCATTTTGATTACCCACATTTGGAACATTCGGATTCTGACCACGAATTTGTCCATACTGATTTCCTGCATTCCCAACATTCTGAGCATATTGTGTCCCAGCAGCTACTAATTGACGATCTTCATTCGCATTCATGAAAGGTTGAGCAATCGGCCTATTTCTAGTATTCGAGGAGATTCTCTGATTGTTGTTGGTGGGGTTAATGGTAAATTTGAATGCCTTTGCGACAAGTGAAAGACCAGTATTTATCGCATGATTAGGATCAGTGGTGTCATCAAAACAGGCAATGGGTTGTTGTAAGTAGTTCACAACAGCAGGAGGTTGATATCTTTAGGAGGTGAATTGTTGTTATTGTTGTTGTTGTGGCATGAAGTTACTTGATGAAGGTTGATGGTAAGGTACCATGGGATATGACATAGATGATGGAGAGTTTGCCATAAAAGCCAATGGATCTTGTGTCTTGGCACGTCTTTCAGCCCTAACTTCGTTAGCTTCATCTTGATTCATCTTCAAATAATCATATACTTGAGTGTAGTCCACTACATGAAGATCCTTGGTTTGATTGACAAGAGTGACATATCTTGACCATTCAGAAGGAAGATTATCAAGAAATTTGATGTTTGCAGCAATTTGTGCAGGTTCATGTTTGTTTCTTCTAAGATGATTCATGAGTGTTGAAAACCGATGATAGTAAGGTTTAATTTGTTCCCCTTCAGTAGACGTAAATTTCTCCCATTCACGAAGTAAGTTAGTTTCCTTTTCTTGTAAACCGATTTCACTCCCCTTCATCATTTTCTGAATCCTAAGCCGCATCTCGTGTGCGGTTTCACAACTGTCGACAGCAGCATAAACATCTTCGGGAAGTCCCATGAGGATGAATTGAATTGCTTGAGCATCGGCGTCGAGTTGTTTAGATTCAACTTCAGTTAATTCTTCATCCGTTTGCTCATGACTAGAGTCAGCCACTAGGTTAGCATTCGTAGGGTCCCCAGGCACAATGATTGTTCTTCTAACATACGGACCTTTTTGAATCGAGTTGACAATCAATTTTCCCAAAGGTTTACATTTTGCATAACGAAGGAGACGACTAGCCCATGTAGTGTAGTTCTCCTTGGTGAGCATGGGAGGACGATTCTCAGTACCCGCAGCGTAAATATCTTGTTGAGACGTCATCGTAGAAGTCATGTGAAAAACAGGATCTCAATTCGTAGAAAGCAGAATTTGGAAGTTAAAGTCTCCTAAATATGATTAAATCCCCTAAAAAATGAGCTCTCCTGAAACCAAAAATTCCAAGGCCAAAAAAATATTTTCAGAATAATTGAAGATTTCAGAGAAATAGCCAATCTTCGGAATACTGGTTATTTTCAGAGAACCAAAGAATCTTCGGAATAATAAGATTTTTCAGTAAAATTACACTTTTTCGGAAAAAAGATGTTTTTCGGAAAAAAAACTTTTTCGGAATAAAGAAGTTTTTTAGAAAAAAACACTTTTTCGGAATAAAGAAGTTTTTCAGAAAAAAAAACACTTTTTCGGAATAAAAGGATTTTTAAAAAAAGGAACTTTATCGGAAAAATGATATTTTCATAGAAATGAACTTTTTCGGAAAAAAGATATTTTCAGAGAAATGGACTTTTCGGAAAAAATGATATTTTCAGAGAAGTGGACTTTTTCGGAAAAAATATATTTTTAGAGAAATGGGCTTTTTCGGAATAATTATATTTTTAGAGAAATGGACATTTTCGGAATAAAGTGGATTTTTAGAGAAATTAATTTTTTTGGAAAAACATGGATTTTCAGAGAAATTAAGGTTTTTCGGAATAAAGTTGATTTTCAGAGAAATATTTTCGGAAAAATGGGTTTTTTCGGAAAAATATTTTCAGAAAAATGGCAGAATTTCGGAATATAAAACCCTTGTGCGAAGATTATTCAAAAAATACAGAAACACAATTTAGAGATGTCTGAGATAATTCGAAACCACCAAAACAAAACCTCGAATCCACCAAAATCAATAACCACTTCGATCACACCAATAACAACACCTCAAAGCCTCAAATACTAATCGAATCCAATAGCCTAAACCAAATAACCCACGAAATCAATACCAAATCCACACCAAATCAACACCAAAGCTAACTACGAATCCCTTGGCTAATGATACCACTTGTAGGAGTAAATCACACGACTAATCAAACACAAATAACATGATGATGATTAAACTAAAAAGGAAAGATTAGATTAAGATGAAGAGAAGAAAAGAAATACAAAGTTGGTGTTTTCCTAGTGAGAGAAACAAACACACCTTTCTCTCTCTAACACTATGAATATGGAAAGCACACACACAAATGAGACTTAGGGGGCCTTTTATACTAATTAAGAATTGTTTAGGAGGCCTTCCTCATTTGTGTGTTCGGGACTAAGTCCCGTTACATAAACAATAATAACTAAAAACTCTCGACATCATTAAATAACATTTTTCACGAGCTTCGCAACGATATATTGTATGACCATCACTTTAATTACTTGTAACAAATCTAAACATGTGTGAAGGAGACCCGTGTTTCTACTTGTAACACCCCCAAATTTATACAATTCAATACAGCGGAAGACTCGTTGGTGTTACGGGATAGCACATTACTCACATCATAGACAACGCTTAAAAATCGCGTCGTTTAATAATAAAGCATTTCCATTCATAAATATCAAATTTACATAGGTCCCAAGTCATTGTATTTCATACAGGTTTTACAAAGCATTTGAATGGAAATTATTATTTAAGTGCGGCCATGAATTCTTGTCGTCTTCCCGAGAATTACCTTCAAGTACCTGAGATAAAACATGTTAAAACAAAAGGTCAGCGAAAACGCCGAGTGAATTCATTGAGTTTAATGAAATCCATCAATATAACATCGGTATAAAATTATTACCAAAAATCATTTGTACAAATCATTTTAATAGGCTATAAAATAGCCAAAGTAATTTTATACAAATCCTTATCAAAATCATAATATAGGCATTTGCCTTAAAAATCATTATACGAACCATTGTCGTAAAAACATCATACAATACGCTTTATAACGTTGTATAGATTAAATAAAATCCGTTATATGAATATGGTTACGTAAAACCAAAACACGAACATAATATCATTAATAAGACCTAGTATTGCTAGTCAGGCAATATATCATAATTCAATGCATAAAGCAGTATTTTCGTTATTGGATTATTATAAGCCGCATGACATTGTTACCTTACTACAACAAACAACGGGTAGCTAGCCCGAAACTCAATTTTCCCATCTAAGTTAGCGTGTCGTCACAATAATCACACTATGGAAATCTACTCATACATAAATTCGCTTACCAATCAATGTGGCACGACGGGGATCAACCGTCAAGGCGCGAACTGGGGTGATCGTCCCCAAATAGTACTATTATATGCATAAGCATCTATCAAATCTCGGTAGTTCATAATTCATGCTAATGGGACTTTTAGTGACATAACCTAACTTTAATAATCCATTTTAATCTATCGGGTCATTTAATCATTCATCGGGTCATACAATCATTCGGGTCCAAATCTATAAACAAACAATCGGGACAAATGGTGTCCTATTTTATCAAAACTAACATGTTATCTCCCTCGCGGGTTTATAAAACATTTCATAAAAACATTTAAAAGAATGCGAGGCTATGAACTCACGTTGATGTGGGAAAGCGGGTTATCAGCAATTCGGATGTACGGTACGTGCTTCAATCACGGAAAGCTAGACAAATAATACTCGTTTTAGACTTTTGTCCAATGACTTTATAAAAATAATTATTATGTATACATATGATGATTTATATATATGATGATCAAGTGGGTTTATATATTCTTATTCACTCATTTTTGTGTTTATGTATTGGTAACCTTTTACTAGTTTACTAGTTTTATCTTTTTAGGTTCAATAAGCCTATTATGAGTTCATTAACTTGTATAAATTTATTTTATACTTGTATTATCAGTATTTATACTTTATTTGTTGAGCCCAAATGGGTTAAGCCCAATAAGTAATTTTTATAAGTGTTTAACTTATTTAGTTAAATCATTAGCCCAATATGCTAACTTAGCTCGTTAATGTCCGTATGTCCTATAGTTCGGGTTTTATTGGTTTTTACTTGTATTATATACTTATATATCAGTATATTACTTTTAAAATCTTTACATTAGACGGGTTTGATCGTCTAAGTTTTAATTGGCGAAAAACGTTAATTTTATGGTAATAGCCGAAAAGTCGTAAAAATCATGTTTATAGTTTTATAACTTATAAAACTTATCAAAATACCATTTTTATAAAATATCCATTTATTTATCCTTATACATATTTATATAAATGTATTATATAAGTTAGTGGGTTTTAATTCACATTTTATACTATTTATTTGTGTGCTTATATAATACTATTATACTTTAATTTCCCAAAATCTGATTTTTACTTTCATGTTCACCAAAACAGCCATATCTAAAGTTCTATATGAAGATAGAAGCCCAAATTTTTATGGCGTAAACTACATGATATGTGCTCCATTTAACTTTTTTATGGCTACTGTTGAATCAGCTTCTATGTATTTTATAAAATTCGTCCAAAACAGTGTACTCAGATTTGCACTCTAAACTTGTTTTGATCATATCTCACTCATTTTTATGATTCCATTGCATGGCCAACTCCCACATGTGTACAAGACATATTACCTACTGTATATCCATTAATCTATGCCATTTTATCAGTTCATCATATGGTTATTTACTGTTTTTATACAGCCTACTAAATTAAGCAAGATTAACCACTTTTACATATAGTTTTTCATCTTTTTACCCATGATTATCAACACCAAATCCCCACATAATATTTTTTATCATCATATATCATCATGCATATATACATTTAAGAAGAAAATACATGATTACATAATCAAAATGAACAAAAAGGATGGGGAGAACAATCTTTATACCACCATGATGATGTAGGTTATGATCAAGACATGGATTTTGATGGAGAAACTTGTGATAAACCAAAACCATCTTCAAGACCACCCATCTACATGAACACCTTGATGATAATCAGCCGTTGACTCCTTTGAAAACTCCTTTTTAGATGTTAAAACTTGCACCAATCTTCATATCTTCAAAAGGGCATCATCATATGTAGAAATAACATAAGATTTCATGGTTAATTTTGATCAAAATGGGTGTTTAGGGGGGAGAAGTGGACAACAAAAATGGAGGTTAGAGAGAGAGATGAGAGTGTTTGCATGTTGAATAATGGAAGAATGGTTTTTATTGCTAGTTTTGTGGTTTAGGTAGAAGGTGTAGCTTACTTTGTAAGCTTAGCTTACATGTGTAACTATTAAGCTACCACTTTGACACATCAAGTGGTGCGTTGTAGTGTTGTGGCCGGTTATAGTGGGGGTGGGACAAGTGTCCCACTTGTCTCATCTCCACTAATTTACGGGTACTCCTCGATTCTAGTTTCCTCGATTTACGTGCCCTCGGGTCGTTTTACGAAAAACATTTTTATAAATTATGAATCAACGGCACAAAACGAATATAATAAAAATTGTCTCATCAAAAACGGAGTTCGAAAAAGTAAATAAGTAATCCTAAGGTTTCCGGTTTAGTCGTAAATGACGTTAAATTATTCACGTAAGTCCTAATCTCTTCTCGTAAATTTATGAGATTATGAACCAACACAAATTTAAAACTCCGAAATAATATTCACAGATAAATTTATTTTCTGAAATGTCGGACTGTCACCAAAGACGGTGTATGTAAACGTGAGCATGTAACGTAGAATCCTCCGGTTTAGACGTAGTCGATGCTACTTCAAGACGTAAATCCAAATTACTTCCCAAAAATAAGTGAGTTCATAATATAACATTAAAAATAATGTTTTTAAATAATACTTGAGAATAAAATATCGATCATAAATTGACGGATTGTCACAGCATTTACCCCTAAACAGGATCTTTGTCCTCAAAGATCATCTTACTACTCGCTTCTTATAGAGTTAAAGCCATGTGGGTATTTCCTCCACATTCGGTCTTTTCTCACAAGTGCAATCCATTACAATATGCGAGTTTCATAAAACATAACTACGGGAGTAAGATCAGGCTTAATGTTGGCTTACTTTCTCTATCCATGATGTTCACGGGTTTTTAATGAATGCAACTTTTCGCCGATCTAAGCTTCATTAAGGAATAGTCAAATTTTCACTTGATAGGCATTTTATCAAGTTCGATATACAAAACATAATTCACGCAGCTCTTGAAGTCCTAGGATAGATCCAGCTTATATGCCTTTCAAACCAATCTTTTTACATCATCTCTATGGTCTCATACAATGGGGACTTATATCCCATGATCTTCCAGATCATCAATTCAATTTTCCATGGTTAAAATTTTTGGCATAACTTCGCTACCCATCTGGCACTTCAAGATCTACATTTCATATTCACATAACCTCCTGCCCACTACCGGTAGTCAATAATCAGATCCTAATTTCAACAATCATTTCAGGTCTCGTGGGTAGAGTATTTTGTAAGGTTAGATTCGCCATCATAGGAAACCTTAAACCTAAAAGACATATCCAACTCACAATAGGTGTATGTCGGGTGTCTTCATCTCAACTCATGCTTACATATGCTCTAATTTTTAAATCTTAACAAGATTCGATCTCGATCCTAACACGACAAATATCAATGATAATCTCTCCAAAGGAAAACGATTATATGGTTTGTTACCAAAGGTCAATCATTCAAACATAAAACAGCACTTATAGTATTTTGTATCGCTACTTTTCCTCGTCCCTTCGATTGGGGTGGTACATAGTACTCTCATCAAGGTTCGTTCTCAATGACTTCTAAGCAAATCTCTAGAAATTCGATGCGAAGCGAGGATCTTGATAGATATGATCGATACATGCACACCATGCTTACATAACTCCTTTAAATACAAAAAGAGTCAATTTCTTCGTCGAGAATCTATCATTAACAGGAATGATATTATCAGATTTGGTCAGTCTGTCAACGATGACCCAAATCGAATCAAATTTAGACGATGACCTTTGCAATAGCTAATCCTTTACTAATGTATGAGGCGATGTCTGCCTTCATAATTTGCCATCAGTACAACTTCTTCTGATAATGATACATTAAATCAGAAATGACATGAATAGAATACTTATACTTACGAGATTCCAACATGACTAGATCTCAAAATTTCCATATTTAGACAATCACAAGTGGACTTTTAAAACATTTAACGCCATTGGCTTCTCAATTCTAATGGTTCACATTAGCCTCGAACCCCCTTTTATTATCTATATTACCCTTTTTACAAACATTGTTTATTTTTATATTGTTCGGCAATTTATTTTACACCTTCATTATTAAGGAACATGTCCTAATTGGTTCTTATCTTTCCTATATAATGTGTCAGTAATTACGTTCACTTTCCTAGATGGAATAAATATCATGACCGTATTTATTTGAAAATTATTTCTTCACATTTTCTAAGTCTTAGTTCTATCTCAACTATTGTTTTTATCAATTTTGCTCAATCCAACGTTTAAAGCGTCGATAATTACTACATGTAATTAAATAATAAATATTTAATTTTTATGAAACGTAAACGAAAAAAGTTTTTAAATTTTCTCAGTTTGTCCAATTATATAAAAATGTTCAAAATAAATTTTAATTTAATTAACACAATTTTTGTTGATTTATCGGAAATAATTAGTAAGATCCGTAAATGTTCGAAAAACCTTCGTTTATTCTTTGGTAAAAATTTTCTTAGTTGAAAAGCAAAAATTGTCGTTTCAAATTTTAAGTCATGGTTTAACAGTTTCCTCAATCCCTCTTAGGTTGTCTTGAGGTATACACAAACATTTACCCCTAAACAGTAGTTTAGTTAAATGATTTGTGTATAAGGGAATAATCCCTCAAAAGTTCTTTTTGATAAAACATTTGTCAAAACATATTTGCACCTACTTTTTGGTAAAACCCAAAGTCTTAAATCACATGTTAAATATTCAAGGTACAGGTCTTCGTTGTTCGGCCAATTCAGGGGAATCTATACATAATTATTAACTTCTTCTTATTCTTATATACAAACCCATGGTCCTTAATGATCTCAAGCATGAATTTATCAATTTACAGCCTACACACGTGATTCACCATATTTATGAATGCTACATGTGTATTAGTTAATCCAAACGACATCACGTGAAACTCATAATGTTCATTACAAGTTCTGTATGTAGTGATTGGAATAGATAATCTTTTTCGCGGATGCGAAATTGATGATAACCATGCCGAGGATTAAAATTTTTAAAACATACGCTAGAACCTTGTAAATGATCGAACAAATCTATCATCTTGGGTAGTGGATATAGATTTTTAATCGTCAATTTACTTAGTTCACGGTAATCATTAAACATAAGAAATGATAACACCATAGCTCTTCATGATGACGAGCTTGGTAGAATAAAAGTCTTATCCGACAACTCTCTCAGTTGTACGGTAATTCCTTTAATTCAGATGGTGCTGACGTACAGTGCACATGCCATAGGTGCAGCACCGGGAATATAATCAATACCAATTTCAACTTGCCTTAATGGGGAAAGTCTGGGAAATTCACTAGCAAATACCTCCTAAAGTTTCAGATAACAGAAACATCTTTTAATAAATTCATATTAGGTTCTTCTAGATTACAATATCTATAACTAGTTCACAACCATTCATGGTATAATTTCAAGTCTAAATGCAGGATATGGTCATCATCACTTTTGATAATCAACATCTTATTATTTAGGGGAATTCTATTCGAGTTCCCATCAATTAAGACAATGTCGTCATGTCATAATCAATCAATCCATTCTACCGGCACTATTAACTTTCCAGTTTAATTACCGTCGATAAGATGTGAACTTCTCAAAGACTAATAATAACTCATAATCCTTTACAAATTCAAGGATATACGGAGACACAACTAATATTAAAAGAGTAAGGTCAACGCATAATCTATGCGAGAGAATTTCAAATCAGATATAGACGAAAACATTTAACGAATATGAATATATCCCATGTTTTCCTAATTTGGGTACGCATTCAAAAGCTCCTCGGATCGTTACCCAAGTCATTCAAATGAAATCAAATCAAAAGAAATGATAGGAACGTCGATACATCCAATCGGGTATCAACACTCGGTAATCAGATACTTTTCCTAAGAATCTCACCACAGGAGAATTGGACAAGAAGGAAATATCAGTTGTCAAATAAGACAAATTCCATAGATGAGTAAATTCGACTCAGAAGAATAAATAGTACGGGCACATATGTAGGTGTCCCTATCAATATGTCCCTGTTTTTCACTTCTTGCATATCTCATAAAAATTTAATCTTTCACAATCTTCAGAGAAAATGTAGTGTTTATTCATTAGTTTTATGGTGACTACTAATCAGCCTTGCATGGTCCATTCCAAATTGTATGTAGGCGCGCAACTATATACAATTTCAAGATTAACGATGCAATACTCAGTTCGTCAAAATTTTATCATCATGTTTATAATAAAAACATTTTCATGCTTAATTCTTAAATAAGAATCAAGAATAAATTTTCAAAGATTTTCTTTGTTATGAAAACAATTAAGTTTTCCAAGTTGTTTTATAAACAACTTTATTTTGATAACGATCATTTTGTAAATCTCACTTTAAATAATCCATATGGTGATGAAAACCCAATTTCTCAAGGGATACTATTTAAACTTATAAAAACAATTAGTGATCTGCAAAAGAGTGATGAAAAGTTGTTCACCAAGAACTAACTACAATATAATAGGAGATGAGCTTAGCCAAATAATCATGAGGTTCATGACCTCGATGGTGCTCAAAAAGAATAATTCACAACCTAACTCAGTTTGAGATGAGTACTTGTTCAATGGTTGCATCACTAATGCGAACATTAGGAAGAAGCAAGAAAAGATAGATAACATCGATATATGTAGGATTTAGCAATCAGAGGTAGCCTTTTCATTAATCACAAACAAGCCAAAAATTGTACCGTAACACATTGTGTGTCACTATGTCATACAATTCCAAGAACTCATCCTACCAACTGACATCTCAGTTAAGTTAGGAATTTTTAAAAGATACCATAATGAATACTAATCTATTAGAGTCATGGGGGTTCCACCTGTCCCGGAAGATCCATCGGTCCCAAATTTAGAAGAAGATTTCTTCAATTTATTTCTTGGACACTGGGCATCCTCATTATTGGACAATGGTATAGGAACAACCCTTAACACGAACCTACAATCAATTAAAACCTTATAATCCAAGCACAGGACTTAACGACTTCCTCTTAACAATTTCATATTCCATACGAGTTAAATTTTACTTTATCCAAGTTTCAACCAACTTATACTCAATTCGATATCCTACCTCATTCTCCAGTACTTTCAACCTTATTCATAAACCTTAAAAGGGCAATAAAAGTTCGATATGAACAACACTCAATTTCCAATCCTATAGCTCCTTACAACAATAGTTATCAAATGAGTCACTAGTATGAAATGACTCGATCATTCAATTAGACTTCTCGGAAAGGTACTAGTGGCATGAGGCTTTTGGGTAATGGTTCCAATGACAGCCTCAAGTGCAATATTCACCTTTCGATTTCAAATTTAAGAATTGGATGACAACGAATCAGATGACATCTTTCTAGGTGGTAACGTTTTGTCAAACTCCACTCTATAAGGAAAGATCATCATGACATCGATATCAGATTTAATTTCGCCAATTCTTCTTTAATATCACAATCAACTAATATCAACATTTCTACGAATATCAACAATTTGTTTGGATCATAAATATCTACAACTTGGTTTAGATCTAGGATAGCTAGAATTCCTACGAGAATAGCTTCGATTAATTTACTAGGGGATTTAGGGTTCCTTGTGACAATCTACGTCGTATAAATACCTCGTATAAATATCAAAATAATCATCAAACAATCATGTAATAAAATTACATCATATATATATAATCCAAGTGATATATATATATATTAAAATAACACATTCTCAGTCTGGCCTTGTCGGTAACTCGGGAATTCTTCAGCACCGTTATAGTCAAAAGATTTTTAGACATTTTTAGAAAATTTTTTATAGTTAAATGATTTTGAAATGTTTTATTCAAAACCTTGGTTTTAAAAATCTTTCACTCTCTATAACGAGAGCTCTGGTACCAAAATGTAACACCCCCAAATTTATACAATTCAATACAGCGGAAGACTCGTTGGTGTTACGGGATAGCACATTACTCACATCATAGACAACGCTTAAAAATCGCGTCGTTTAATAATAAAGCATTTCCATTCATAAATATCAAATTTACATAGGTCCCAAGTCATTGTATTTCATACAGGTTTTACAAAGCATTTGAATGGGAATTATTATTTAAGTACGGGCCATGAATTCTTGTCGTCTTCCCGAGAATTTCCTTCAAGTACCTGAGATAAAACATGTTAAAAGAAAAGGTCAGCGAAAACGCCGAGTGAATTCATAGAGTTTAATGAAATCCATCAATATAACATCGGTATAAAATTATTACCAAAAATAATTTTGTACAAATCATTTTAATAGGCTATAAAATAGCCTAAGTCTTTTTATACAAATCCTTATCAAAATCATAATATAGGCATTTGCCTTAAAAATCATTATACGAACCATTGTCGTAAAAACATCATACAATACGTTTTATAACGTTGTATAGATTAAATAAAATCCGTTATATGAATATGGTTATGTAAAACCAAAACACGAACATAATATCAATAATAAGACCCAGTATTGCTAGTCAGGCAATATATCGTAATTCAATACATAAAGCAGTATTTTTGTTATTGGATTATTATAAGCCGCATGACATTGTTACCTTACTACAACAAACAACGGGTAGCTAGCCCGAAACTCAATTTGCCCATCTAAGTTAGCGTGTCGTCACAATAATCACGCTATGGAAGTCTTCTCATACATAAATTCGCTTACCAATCAATGTGGCACGACGGGGATCAACCGTCAAGGCGCGAACTGGGGTGATCGTCCCCAAATAGTACTATTATATGCATAAGCGTCTAACAAATCCTGGTAGTTCACAATTCATGCTAATGGGACTTTTAGTGACATAACCTAACTTTAGTAATCCATTTCATTTCATCTATCGGGTCATTTAATCATTCATCGGGTCATACAATCATTCGGGTCCAAATCAATAAACAAACAATCGGGACAAATGGTGTCCTATTTTATCAAAACTAACATGTTATCTCCCTCGCGGGTTTATAAAACATTTCATAAAAACATTTAAAAGAGTTCGAGGCTATGAACTCAGGTTGATGTGGGAAAGCGGGTTATCGGCAATTCGGATGTACGGTACGTGCTTCAATCACGGAAACCTAGACAAATAATACTCGTTTTAGAATTTTGTCCAATGACTTTATAAAAATAACAATTATGTATACATATGATTATTTATATATATGATGATCAAGTGGGTTTATATATTCTTATTCACTCATTTTTGTGTTTATGTATTGGTAACCTTTTACTAGTTTACTAGTTTTACCTTTTTAGGTTCAATAAGCCTATTATGCGTTCATTAACTTGTATAAATTTATTTTATACTTGTATTATCAGTATTTATACTTTATTTGTTGGGCCCAAATGGGTTAAGCCCAATAAGTAATTTTTATAAGTGTTTAACTTATTTAGTTAAATCATTTGCCCAATATGCTAACTTAGCTCGTTAATATCCGTATGTCCTATAGTTCGGGTTTTATCGGTTTTTACTTGTATTAGATACTTATATATCAGTATATGACTTTTAAAAACTTTTCATTAGACCGGTTTGATCGTCTAAGTTTTAATTAGCGAAAAACGTTAATTTTATGGTAATAGCCGAAAAAGTCGTAAAAATCATTTTTATAGTTTTATAACTTATAAAACTTATCAAACTACCATTTTTATAAAATGTCCATTTATTTATCCTTATACATATTTATATAAATGTATTACATAAGTTAGTGGGTTTTAATTCACATTTTATACTATTTTTATTTGAGTGCTTATATAATACTATTATACTTTAATTTCCCAAAATCTGATGTTTACTTTCATGTTCACCAAAACAGTCATATCTAGAGTTCTATATGGAGATAGAAGCCCAAGTTTTTATGGCATAAACTACATGATATGTGCTCCATTTAACTCCTCTATGGATACTGTTGAATCAGCTTCTAAGTATTTTATAAAATTCGTCCAAAACAGTGTACTCAGATTTGCACTCTAAACTTGTTTTGATCATATCTCACTCATTTTTATGATTCCATTGCATGGCCAACTCCCACATGTGTACAAGACATATTACTTACTGTATATACATTAATCTATGCCATTTTATCAGTTCATCATATGGTTATTTACTGTTTATATACAGCCTACTAAATTAAGCAAGATTAACCACTTTTACATATAGTTTTTCATCTTTTTACCCATGATTATCAACACCAAATCCCCACATAATATTTTTTATCATCATGTATCATCATACATATATACATTTAAGAAGAAAATACATGATTACATAATCAAAATTAACAAAAAGGATGGGGAGAACAATCTTTATACCACCATGATGATGTAGGTTATGATCAAGACATGGATTTTGATGGAGAAACTTGTGATAAACCAAGACCATCTTCAAGACCACCCATCTACATGAACACCTTGATGATAATCAGCCATTGACTCCTTTTAAAACTCCTTTTTAGATGTTAAAACTTGCACCAATCTTCATATCTTCAAAAGGGCATCATCATATGTAGAAATAACATAAGATTTCATGGTTAATTTTGATCAAAATGGGTGTTTAGGGGGGAGAAGTGGACGGCAAAAATGGAGGTTAGAGAGAGAGAGATGAGAGTGTTTACATGTTGAATAATGGAAGAATGGTTTTAGTTGCTAGTTTTGTGGTTTAGGTAGAAGGTGTAGCTTTCTTTGTAAGCTTAGCTTACATGTGTAAGTATTAAGCTACCACTTTGACACATCAAGTGGTGTGTTGTAGTGTTGTGGCCGGTTATAGTGGGGGTGGGACAAGTGTCCCACTTGTCTCATCTCCACTAATTTACGGGTACTCCTTGATTCTAGTTTCCTCGATTTGCGTGCCCTTGGGTCGTTTTACGAAAAATATTTTTATAAATTATGAATCAACGGCACAAAACGAATCTAATAAAATTTGTCTCATCCAAAACGGAGTTCGAAAACGTAAATACGTAATCCTGAGGTTTCCGGTTTAGTCGTAAATGACGTTAAATTATTCACGTAATTCCTAATCTCTTCTCGTAAATTTGTGAGATTATGAACCAACACAAATTTAAAACTCCAAAATAATATTCACAGATAAATTTATTTTCTGAAATGTCGGACTGTCACCAAAGACGGTGTATGTAAACGTGAGCACGTAACATAGAATCCTCCGGTTTAGACGTAGTCGATGCTTTTTCAAGACGTAAATCCAAATTACTTCCCAAAAATTAGTGAGTTCATAATATAACATTAAAAATAATGTTTTTAAATAATACTTGAGAATAAAATATCGACCATAAATTGATTGTCACACTACCCGTGAACCGGACCCAAATCCACCACCATACCCCGACATAGGTCGGGTTTCCCTTCCTTGCTGCTACCGTGACACCACCACCACCAAACCGAGACCATAAGGTCTCGGTGGTGCGAAGTAAGCCAAGCCAAGACCCCCTTAGGGCTAGGTTAGGTGTCGGCCAACATGAAAAACACCCCCTTAACACTTAATTGATTTAACCCTATGATTAAATAACATGTTTATATCTTGTTTTTAATTTGTTATTAAAAACATTCATGATTCATGTGTTCTTGATTTAAATAAAAATATACAAAGAAAAAGGTTTAAAGTTATACCAATGCATGAATCAAACGAGGATGATAACACGAACGACTATCTCTTGAATTGAATCACCAAAAATCAACAAACAACCACCCTTGGTGCTGTTATACCCGGTGGCCAAATAGAGAGAGGAAAAAGGGGCTAGGGTTTTAATATTTTGTAATAATCTTGTAAAATGAAACTATGATTCCCCTTTTTCCTTGTTTTAGTTAAATCAAAAGTGGGCTTGGCCCCTTCCTTTTCCTAATTTCGTGGTATGTGGGCCCCCAAAGGGGAAACCCGTTGTATTTCCCGTGTTCTACTTATTAACGTGTTCACAGGTCGTGTTTACGTGATTTAATTATCTATCGTTCGTGTCGTAATAAATATTTATACGTAATAGTAATAAATATGCGTAAATACATAATAATAGGTTCGTGATTATTTACGTTCATGATTTCATGTTCGTATGTTCTTGATTATAATTATTGTTGAAATAATTATCGTGTCTTAATACGTAATAAATACTTATCGTGTTATAACACGTATGTAATATTTGTAATACTTGTTCGTGAAACGTAAACGTGCTATAAAAGGAAAGTTCTAATCATGTACGTACGATGTAAGGGTACTATTCATGGTAAAAGCGTGAGGGTTTTACAACTCTTGCCACCTAAAAAGAATAATTCGTCCCCGAATTATAGATAAAGTAAACTGAAAAGAACATATCCGAATCCAACTGAGAGGGTATGAAAGATAAAAGGACATGAAGATGACATGGTAGAAAGGAACGTGGAACGTGACATGTCTTGAAACGACATGTAACGTGAAGTGACTGAAAGGACATAACTAATTGATAAGAGAAAAACGGATAAGAAGTCCGGATGAACTTCTCTGTTTCCAAGTGGCTTCCTTCTTGGAACGGTTCCTTCACAAGATCTTGACACAATTGGTAATCTTGGTCGTCCTAACCTTGACTTGAACATACTTAAAAGTTCATGGTTGTCAATGTAAGATAGATCCCCTGAATTTGATCGATGGAATAAGAACTAACATGTAAGGGGAACTGAAACATGACGATATAAAATAATCTAACCCAACTGATAATTAGCAACGATACGCAAGACATATTGAAACGTAGTACGTGAAAAATTTTGAACGTGATACGTGAAAAATTTTGAACGTGATATGTGGAGATATGGTGAGTGTAGTATGAGAAAACATTTCGTGATCAAAGATACGTGTAACATATCGTGAACATGATATAAGGAACGTGGAATGAACATGACATGTGAAACATATCGTGAACATGGAATACAAGTGCGGTAACGCCAACGCTATAAGGTGAGATGTAGAATGTGACGTGAAACGTCTATCTGAGGATAGGGAGTTATACTAAACTTGGGTCTGGTCTCTCAAGTTCTTGCAAAACTTCCCAGAACGAAAATGAACGTAAAATCGTAAGCTACGATACGATCATAAACGTGAATGGTGTCATGAACATGAGTGTGAAAGCAAGTCGTGAAATTAGAACAAGGATGTGGACGTAAATAAGGAGCACAAATGCAAACCTTCGTCTGGCCCGATAGCTGAGGGATTACCAAGTGGTCGGATGAGCCTTGGCTGGAACATGTCCGATCAATTTGTTGATTCTGAAATCCTTGCGGATGTAAGGATTCTGCAGACCTGATCAAACTTTTGGAAATAACCCAAATAGCATCATTCTTCTTCTGAGTTTGCGTTAATCTGGTAACCAAAATCCATGGAGATCTTGTCCCATTTCTGTTCACAATTTCTGATGATGGAAAATCATCCTAGTCTGTTGATGTTCTATCTTAGCATGTTGGTATGTCAGGTACTTAGATATGAAGGTAACTGTGTCTTGCTTCGTAGAAACTTGATACATAGAAGTTTGCGAAACTTTAAGTGTCTGAAATTAGACCTTTCTTAGCGTAGGATTTTCTTGGAACACCTAATGTAGTGTAGGGTTATCACCTTTGCGCATAAGCTGAGTCATGGTAAGATTAACCGTGCGAACAAATGTGATTCAGCATGTCACTATAATCAACCAGAATTTATATTGAGAATTTGAGGGTGAAATTTCTCCTGTCGTAGAATTTGCAACATAGTGTAAATATGGTCTCCCTGATCTTCTCTAGACTTTAGAGAAGGTTAGGTTGTCATAGATGAAAACATTGATGAATTTGTTCATGAGTTCATGGAAACTCAATTTATTAAGCCTATAATTTAGCTGGAGCATTTATGAGATTAAAACAAAATCATGAGTCTAACATGACCGAGTCGTGTACGAATAGCAGTCATGGACATGTCCTGCTCTTTCTCTCGTCACTGTTGGCAACATGATCATGAATCCGATCTTGGAAAGTGCTTAACACCCTAAATGAATCCAATCTTGTCAATACGTGGAGGAGAGTAACGGTTATGAATGGTGATTTGTTTAAAATCGACGGTAGTCGACACATAATCTCATGTCACCGTCCTTCTCCTTGAAGGTTCTTCTGGAGTATATGGGAAATTTTGGAATAATCCGTTGGTTATGCGTAAAAGGACTTCAGTGGTCGTGTCTTAAATGACAGCTAGAAAATTTAGCAGTCAAGGCTAACAAAGTACATGCTTGTAAGCATAGATAATTTGCACAGATTTTCCTGATGGAAATCAAGCTGAATGTATTCAGGAGCTTGAACATTACTGTACATGATCATGAATCGTATCATGGTGTGTTGTTCATAGTCCATAATTAGGGTGAAATTCAACTCACATCTGGCCGAGGTAATGCGTTAGCAGTTTGAACCTTTTCATTAGGCTGAAGGAAAACCTTCGTATACTTTGGATATACGAATGACGTCCTTTATGGTCATGAATATATGACACACGGGTGCAAGAAACGTAAGTGTCATCGAGTAACGTGACAGATCTCACTGATACGCCGGTGATGGTACTGAACTTCTTGTGGCCTGATTAATACATGGCACAACAAAATGGATATACCCTTGGAAGGTACGGTGAATTTCTTAGAGATGTTCCATAATTGGATGTGAGTCATGTGTCTTGACTCGTGTCTTGGAAATATAAGCATGACATGTGTCATGACTGGTCTCTTGACATGTGTCTTCAGAAAGTATACATGAGACATGTGTCTTGGATGATGTTTTACATGTGTCTCGAGATGTGAAACAAATATAACTACAATATTAGGTTATTATGCCAAAATTGGCGAATTGGTTGGACAATTGATCCCTTGTATTTCTGATCACATCCGCGGCCGGAGCTTCGGTTGCGATTGCAGAATAACGTGTGACATGTAACTAAAAATTAGGGAAAATGATTGATGGAAATCGTCTGATGGTGAAGTATCCTCTCGTCCGATTTGTTTTGATCTAACGCCTTTGTCTTCGCCTTGTAGGATCTCCATGTTGTGACAACATCCGCATCTCGTAGCTTCTCCAAACATCAGCAACCTCAACCTTTAGTAACATCTCCAAGTTATGAGCGACATCAGCAATCTTGTAGAATATCAGCAAGTGAACATACGCCCGAGATGATTCAGAATCAACTAGCGAATACTCGTGAAGTATTGCAAGTGAAATACACATGGATTAAGGTACGTGTAATGCACATGGAATATGATACATGGAGTACACACGGAATGCACATGAAATGATCGGTATGGGATCGATCATTTGTCATGCTTTTAAAGGAAATATTATATGTTAAACGGTTAGAAAGACCATCGTGATAACCTGGCAATGCCAGTATATACCTCATTCTAGTTGCATGGAGAAATGCTAACATGTGGTTAAACGAATTTCAACGATGATTTTCCTGAAAGCATGATTAATGAAAACCGACCATGACTATCATGAAAGCAGGATTTAAATGAATTCCAACAGTGTCTTGCATGAAATCATAAACAACAAAAGAGACGTAAGACATAATCACGTGAAGACGAAGTCATAAAAAGAAACATGGAACAACCCAACCTGAAGGAGTGTATAATATAATCAGCATGAAACTGAAGTTAACCATGACGGTATGAAAACATACTTGACATAAAAACATAGTAACCTATGAGGGGACATAAAAAAAAATTTATGCCAAAAAATCATGAGAAAAAATTTATGCATGAAAAACAGTGCATGAATGCATGTTGTAGTTTATAAAAACCTTTATATGTGTGAGCGGACGCCTATGGGTCGGTCCCAAAACAAAATACATGGTGAGGGGACGCCTATGGGTCGGTCCTTAAGTTAAAAGTTTCGATAAAAGCACATGCGACTAAATAAGACCAGTCCGGTACCAACCATTACTTAGTCATAATTCCTACAACAATGATACATGAAATATAAATAAATGAAACTCATCTGTCAAAACTTATCAGAATTTTTTTTAAGTAGCTAATTATGAACTACTAGGGTTCAGTCCACATAGCCGTAGTTCACGAGGAACATCATGCATGAAACAATGACACATAACTAAATATGAATGACGGTTGTCCATCCATATTAGTAAAACAATAACGATGAAAACGTCAAGGTTAAAACATCAAGGTGCTGAAAACATCATGGTTAAAACAACAATGCGCTGAACACATCAACACGTGGAAGAACAAGCGTTGGCTTAGGAAGCTCCTGGTGACTACCCACTAGTCACAGGTCAAGTATTAGAGCCTACAGGTCGAAGCCTTGTCTCTGATACGATAATTGTAACACCACATTTTGATAAATGGAATGTCACGTGTGATTATGGCGTGTCATCAAAGCATGAAAGGTAATATGTAATAAACATACATGACCATAGGGATAACCAGAATCAAACATCGGTTCCCAAACATAAGCCCAAAACATAAATAAAGTAAAGGAAATGAGAAATGACTAATCAAGCATAAGTATATGAAGGCAAAAAGTAAAAGAAGTCTATGGTAGCTTCCATCATATGCACGTCCTCCAAATGCTCGAGTCTGTCCTTGGGTACCTGCCGTTTTGGGACATGGAAAGGAAAGTAACGGCTGAGCAAAACACTCAGTGTACGGATATAGACATAGTATAAATGACTGAAACATAATAAAGACTTAATAGCAGCAGAAATGTATAAGTCCTGGAAAACCTGGAACATGTTCATAAAATTGGTTTTATAGTTTGAAAAGCCTTATGTTTATCTTGTAAAACTGTTTAACATATTTACTATTAGCCAATATAGGTCATGAAATATCAACGTGCATGAATACTTGGAGGGGTGACCTCGTCATGCAAATTAGAGGGGCTGCCTCTAATTTAATATACTGGTTTGGGTAGGAGGGATCAGCTCCATGTAAAGGATGCAAGGCACACACCACATTCACACTGAATAATATGCTGAAAACATGTAAACTAGGATGCACCCATACGCCCCACCTGATAATAATAATATGGTCAAAAGCTGAAAGGGACGCCACGAGCTATCACTCTGCCGTGGTGAAGTCATAACATTGGTGCCTCTAGTATTATGGTTATGGTAACTCCATAACTAGGTGAAACTGTTTATGCATGTATATGGATTTAGGTATCTAATTAAACATAAGCAATTCAAAAAAATATAAAACATATACTCGGGAAAACAGTTGTGTAACACTCTCATTTTTCATATCGGTACAGCGGAAGGGTCTTTCAGAGTGTTACGGGATAGCACAATAACTCCAATCATAGACAACACATAAAAATGGTTGTACAAGGTTTAACAAACATTCATTCGATAAAAAGTTTCAAAAGTGTACAACAGGTCCCAAATTATACAGGTCATTTAGTTTACAAAACATAGATCGAATGAACATTTTTAATATTAAGTGTGGGCCATCAGAGTCGATCTCCATCCGGATTACCTTCAAGCACCTGAGATAGAAAACATTCAAAAAAAATCATATCAGCGAATGCCGAGTGAATTCATAGAGTTTAATGAAAACCGTTATATAAAACAATCATTTATATTCATTTAAAATCAGAACACAAGTATAATATCGGAAGTAAGTCCACATATTGCTAGTCAGGCAATATATAAATCAAGCATACATCTGAAACCGTCCATGAGACCGCAATCTCTATATTACCATGATAGGTAATATATTCATCGTTAATAGCGTCGTATCATATCGTTTATTTAGATTATATAGATTGAATAGATTATAGGATTATTATTAGCCGCATGACATTGTTAGCTTACTGTGAAAACAGCGGGCCGCGAACCCGACAAACAATTTGCCCATCTAAGTTAGCGTGTCGTCACAAAAATCACGCTATGGAATCTTCTCATACATAAATTCGCTTACCAATCAATGTGGTACGACGGGGATCAACCGTCAAGGCGCGAACTGGGGTGATCGTCCCCAAATAGTACTATCAAATGCATAAGCGTCTACCAAATCCCGGTAGTTCACAATTCATGCTAATGGGACTTTAAGTGACATAACCTAACTACTGATAATCCTTTTAGTCTCGAATATAGGGTCATAGCATCATTCGGGTCCATATCATTAAGCATACAATCGGGACTACTTGTGTTCTATTTTTATAAAAATCTAGCATGTTATCTCCCTCGCGGGTTTACAAATCATTTTATAAAACATTTAAAAGAGTGCGAGGCTATGAACTCACGTTGTTAATGAAAGGCGGATTATCGGCTACGGGCGTACTTCGGTCACGGAAACCTATATAAATAATAACCGGTCTTAGACTCGGTCCAATGACTTTTATCAAAATAACAATATACATATGATGATTTTGTACATATGATGATGATCAAGTGGGTTTATACATCCTTGTTTACTCATTTTAGTGTTTACGTCTTGGTAACGTCTTACTAGTTCACTAGTTTTACCGATTTTACCTATTTAAGTCCATTAAGCCTTTTATAAGTTCTTTAACTTGTTTTTATCCATTTTATACCTATATGATCAGTATATATACTTTTCATGTTGGTCCCAAATGGGTTAAGCCCAATAAGCTCTTTTTACAAGTATTTATCTTATTAAGTCTAATTATTAGTTCAATAGGTTTAGTTAGCTCGTAAATGTCCGTAATTCTTATAGTTCGGGTTTTATCGGTTTTTACTTATACATCAGTATACAACTTTTATAAACTTTACATTAGACGGGTTTGGTCGTCTAAGTTTTATTTGGCGAAAAACGTTAATTTTACGGCGATAGCCGAAAAAGTCGTAAAAATCAAGTTTATAGTTTTTATTACTTATAAATATTATTTTACCACCATTTATATAATTTACCCATTTAATTAACCTTTTATACATTTATATAAATAAGTTCTATAAGTTAGTGGGTTTATATTTTTACATTTTATAAATTATAACGTGAGTGCTTATATAATAATAATAAACATTATTTCCAAAATCTGATTTTTAACTTCATATTCACCATTTTTATCATATCTAGAGTTCTACAATGACTTAGAAGCTCATTTTTGGATGAAAAATTCTTCATAATATGTGCTACATATAACTTAGTTATAGCTACTGCCCATTTTGAGTCTAAGTTGCCTTAACAGTCCCTACAAAACGGCTTATTCAGATTACACCACCTAACTTGTTTTGATCATATCTCACTTATTATTTTGATTCCATTGCATGGCCAACTCTCACATGTGTATAACATCATCTACTTACTGTAAATGGATCAAACCATGCAATTTTATCAGTTCATCTTTTAGTTATCTACTGTTTTTATACAGCCAACTAATTAGTCAAGATTTTAGCTTCATTTCTTATAGTTATCATCATTTTTAAGCATATTTATCAATACTTGATCCCCACACAAAATTTTTATCATCATATATACATCAATTACATATACAAAATGAAAGAAAATACATTTGTTCTTTACAAAATAATAAGAGAAGAATGTAGAGGATGATCTTCTTTACCAATCCAAGTGGATTTCTTGTTTTAGGAAGGCAAGAACTTGATGAACACAACAAGTATCTCCAAGACCATCAAATATCAAGAAAATAGGTTGGAAAATAAGCCCTTGGACACAAGCAAATCACCTCCAAAGATGTTAATATGGCCACCAAATGATCAAGGCTTCAAGAGAACACCTTAATAAAACTAGTAAACATGTGGTTTATGGCTAGAAAAGATCAATGATGGTGTTTGTTGGCTTATTTGGGACGACACAAAGGGAGGAGTTGATAGAGTTTTGGTGTTGAGTTGCATGGAAGAAATGGTAGAAATGAAACAAGTAACTAGTTTTGACTAGTTAGTGGTAAAGTTTGCTTAATGTGTAAGCATTTGCTTACACTTGTTGTAAGTTAGCTAACTTGATGCCACATTAGTGTTGTGGTGTCAAGTGTAGCCGTCCCATATTGCTAGTGGTGTGGGACAAAGTGTTTTGTCCCATCTCACTAGTTTACGGGTATTTCTCGATTCTAGTTTTCTCGATTTGCGTGCCCTCGGGTCGTTTTACGAAAAATGTTTTTATAAATTATGAATCACCATCACAAAACGAATCCAATAAAAATTTTCTCATCAAAAACGGAGTTCAAAAACGTAAATACGTAATCCTAAGGTTTCCGGTTTAGTCGTAAAAGACGCCAAATTATGCACGTAAGCCTAAATTTAAATCCGTAAATTGTGAGTTCGTCAACCAACACAAAAATAAGTTTCAAAATATTATACGAGAAAATATTTCACTACCTGAAAATGTTAGATTTGTCACAGCTTTTCCTCCTAAAAGGGATCAACGTCCTCGTGATCCATTTCATTTGGATGTCCGTTTCTTATTGAAATCGAAGAGGTGCGGATATTTCTTCCACATTCATCCTCTCGTTCCCAAGTATACTCCGGTCCATGCTTTGAATTCCATCGGATCTTGACAATAGGTATCCGACTTTGTTTCAGTTGCTTTACCTCACGGTCCATAACTTCTATGGGCTCTTCGATAAAATGCAACTTCCCATCTATTCGAACCTTACCTAACGGAATTTTCTCATCACTCACTGCTAGACATTTCTTCAGATTAGATACATTGAATGTGTTTTGAACACCATGAAGTTCTGGGGGTAACTCTAGTTTGTAAGCCACCAGACCTACTCTAGATAAAATCTTAAAGGGTCCAATATAACGGGGATTCAATTTTCCTCGCTTTCCAAATCTTATAACGCCTTTCCATGGCGATACTTTCAACATTAATCGGTCACCCACTTTAAACTCCATTGGCTTCCGCCGCACATCCGCGTAACTTTTCTGTCTACTTCGGGCAGTCAACAACCTATTCTTAATCTGAACTATCATCTCCGTAGTCTCCCGGATCAATTCCGGTCCCGTGAGCTGGGTATCCCCAACTTCACTCCAACATACAGGAGATCTACACTTCCTACCATACAAAGCTTCAAACGGTGCAACCTTAATACTAGAATGGTAACTATTGTTATACGAAAACTCTGCTAACAACAAATGTTTATCCCAATTCTTACCAAAGTCTAACACACAAGCTCTCAACATATCTTCAAGTGTTTGTATCGTCCTTTCACTCTGCCCATCAGTCTGGGGGTGATAAGCAGTGCTCATGTCGAGATTCGTTCCCAAAGATCTTTGGAGAGATTTCCAAAAATTCGATGTGAATCTAGGATCTCGATCTGAAATGATCGATACAGGCACTCCATGCTTGCATACAACATTATCAAGGTATATTCGAGTCAGCTTCTCCAGTGAGAACTGCTCCTTAACCGGAATGAAGTGTGCTGATTTGGTCAGTCTATCGACAATAACCCAAATCGAATTGTTTCCAGATGATGTTCTTGGAAGCTTGGTGATAAAGTCCATCGTAATTCGCTCCCACTTCCATTCAGGAATCTTTGGCTGTTGAAGTAGTCCTGATGGTTTTTGATGTTCAGCTTTAACTCTAGCACAAGTCAAGCATTGAAGAACATACATAGCTATGTCAGCTTTCATATTCGGCCACCAGTACAACTTCTTCAAATCATGGTACATCTTATCAGATCCCGGATGAATGGAATACTTAGATTTATGGGATTCTAGCATAATCAAATCTCTTAAGCCTCCAAACTTAGGTATCCACATACGACCTCTTAAGCATTTCACTCCATCAGCTCTAACCTCTAAAGGATCTCCTTCTCCTCGGAACCCTTCATTAACAAAATTCTCCTTCTTACAAGCTTCTATTTGCGCATTTCTAATTTGCTCGGGCAAATTATTGTGCACGGTCAAGACTAGAGAACGCACCCTGATAGGCTCTCTATCTTTCCTACTTAATGCATCAGCAACAACATTGGCTTTTCCTGTGTGATATTTTATATCACAATCATAATCACTTAACAACTCTATCCATCTTCGTTGCCTCATGTTCAATTCCTTCTGGTCGAGAATATACTGTAGGCTTTTGTGATCGGTGAATACCATACACTTGGTGCCATACAGATAATGTCTCCATAACCTAAGAGCAAAGACTACAACTCCTAACTCAAGATCATGAGTAGTATAATTCTCCTCATTCTTCCTTAATTGCCTAGAAGCATAAGCTATCACTTTCTCCCTCTGCATCAAAACAGCTACATAACCTCTAAGAGATGCATCACAATACACTACAAAATCTTCACTCCCGTCGGGTAATGATAAGATTGGCGCACTACATAATTTTTGCTTCAATGTCTGAAATGCTCCATCTTCATCACATCCCCAAACGAAAGGGTTATTCTTCTGAGTAAGCTTAGTCAAGGGTTTAGCTATCAAAGAAAATTCTTTAATGAATCGCCTATAATATCCAGCCAATCCTAAGAACTGTCGCACTTCCGTTGGCGTTGTCGGTGCAGACCAATTCTTAATAGCTTCAACCTTTGCAGGATCAACATGAATTCCATCTCTGTTAATCACATGACCAAGAAATTGCACAGAATCTTACCAGAAATAACACTTCGAAAATTTGGCATACAACCTTTCATCCTTCAACAACTTCAAAACAATCCTCAAATGTTCTCTATGCTCATCTTCATTCTTAGAATAGATTAGAATATCGTCAATAAACACAATCACAAATTTATCCAAGTAGGGCTAGCACACTCGATTCATTAAATCCATGAAAACCACAGGTGCGTTAGTTAACCCAAATGGCATTACTTGAAATTCATAGTGCCCATAACGAGTTCTAAATGCAGTTATAGGAATATCTTCTTCATGGACGCGAAGTTGGTGATATCCTGACCGCAAATCTATCTTAGAATACACACTAGATCCTTGCAGTTGATCAAACAAATCATCAATCCTAGGTAAAGGATATCGGTTTTTAATTGTCAACTTATTCAGTTCCCTATAATCAATGCACATACGAAAAGATCCATCCTTCTTCTTAACGAACAAGACTGGAGCTCCCCAAGGCGACGAGCTCGGTCGAATAAAACCTTTATCAGACAACTCCTTAAGTTGCTCAGATAACTCCTTTAATTCAGAAGGGGCTAATCGGTAAGGCGCACGTGCCACCGGTGCAGCACCAGGAATTAAATAGATTCGAAACTCTACTTGCCTTATCGGTGGAAGTCCGGGTAAATCTTTAGGAAATACCTCAGGAAATTCACAAATTATAGGTACATCTTCCAATCGTTTCTCCCTAGACTCATTCCCGGTCACTTGAGCTAAAAATAACTCACAACCGTTCCTGATGTACTTTTGGACTTTAATACATGAAACGATTTTCAAACGGGATTCACCTCGACTACCATCAATTACTAACGTTCTATTCCTAAGAGGAATCTTAACTTTCTTCTCTCCACATAAAATAGTAGCATTGTTCAACGACAACCAATCCATACCAATAATAATATCAAAACTACCTAATTCTATCAACATCAAATCAATCGGAATGGAATGGTTCAAGAGATTTAGAGAGCATCCTTCTAATAGCTTATTAGTTTTCACTAATTTACCATCAGCCAATTCCACCTCGTAACTGGTACTTATCTCAACAGGTTCAATATCAATAAGGGCACTAAATTTAGTGGATACAAAGCTCCTATCGGCACCCGAATCGAATAAAGCAACAGCATAATGATTGTTGAGTAAAAACGTACCGGTAACGACATTCGGATCCTCTTTCTTCACCTTAATTGTTCCAAGTTGGTAGATACCACCCTGGGGGTTTCTTCCAGGTACAATCGCTTTCAACTTGGGGCATTCCGATTTCCTATGACCTTCTTCATCACAGTTGAAGCAAATGGTTCCCTTCTTACACCTTTCAACCTTGTGTCCAAG
The DNA here is from genome assembly GCA_025667525.1 of Glebionis coronaria. Taxonomy (NCBI): domain Eukaryota; kingdom Viridiplantae; phylum Streptophyta; class Magnoliopsida; order Asterales; family Asteraceae; genus Glebionis; species Glebionis coronaria. The sequence continues at coordinate 461,071,823 of CM046874.1, forward strand.
CTTTCCGCAATTTCGGCACTTCCAGCAGTCGCCAGCATGCCTCTTGTTGCCACACTTAGGACATCTATCATCGTTGCGCGGTGTGTTGTAGGTAAGAGCATTTGCATTCCCCTTTCTCTGGTTCTGACGGCGATTGAAGTTCTTCCTATAATCACCTCTATCTACACGATCACCGTCTCCCTTTCTTTTCTCACCAACACGGGCTTCATCTTCCTTATCCTGAATTATCTATCCAATGAGTTGGTAAGCCATTCGAACAGCATCATCAATGGTCAGTGGTTTCGATGATGTCACGTCCCCCTGGATATTCCTGGTCAACCCTTTCACATATTGCTCAATTCGGATCTCTTCGGGTTCAACCAATCGAGGACATAGCAAGGCCAACTCATGGAATCGATTCGTGTAACTATCAATGTTCACACCTTTCTTCTCAGATGAATCAACTCCTGTTCTAACCTAATGATCACACTACGAGGACAAAACTCCAAAGTCATCCACTTCTTAATTTCAGCCCAAGGAGTAGCATTAGCAGCATCAAGACCCATGAAAGCAATTCTCCCGTTCCACCAAGTCAACGCACGACCTTTAAGAGTAGCCATAGCAAAAGTCACCTTATCTTCCTCCTTACACTTACTAATCCTAAACACCGATTCAATCTTTTCAATCCACTGGCTTAGTCCTACAGCACCTTCAGTTCCATTAAAAGGTAGAGGTTCACACTTCATGAACGTCACATAAGTACAACCACCAACTTCAGGTGCATTAGTTCCAAGTCCTCCTACATTTCCTCCAGCATTAGCATTCACATTATTAGCATTCACATTCACATTAGTACCGCCAATTCCACTACCGCCAGCTCCACTACCGCCAGCTCCACTACCGCCAGCTCCACTACCGCCATCTCCACTACCGCCAGCTCCACTACCGCCGGCTTCATTTCTAGCATTAGCCATAAATTCAGTCATAGATGTGGTAACTTGCTCCGTAATAATCCTACGTACATCATCCTCAGTCACAGCCTTCTTGGGCGGCATAGTTCTATAATTCCACAATTTCAAAGTATTAAGCATTCATCCAACAAAGGATTCATATAATATGGATTGAATTCATAATCAAGATACAAATAAGGCACAATATGGAATTCAAGACAAGATACATATTTCATTCGATCTGAAACAAAAGTGTTGTCTTAGTACATCCCATATCAAAGTTCTAACACTATATACACTCAAAATTCGTGCCAAATCTATTACTAACAAGTCGGTTTAGTCAAAACTACAAAAGCACAAAAGATATAAAGGTCACTACTAAACACAGACTGGTCTACTGAGAACCGCTAGATGGTCCATCATCCATCGTCTTCTGAATCTTCGTCGGACGATCACTTAGACACATCTTCAGCTGGGCGCTTACGGATTACTCCTTTTTCAACCATGTCGGCATAAAATCTACTGTTCCGTCCGTGGGATATACTCAACTCCTTTTCGGCTTTCTCACGCATCGCACGAGCCACACTCAACTGAATCTCCATAGAATTCACCTTTCTCTTCATAGCAGCATACTCACCACTTTCCAATACCGATAACCTCCTAAAAGCCTCATTCAATCCACGCTCTACATCACTCAAATCCAAACTAAGCAATTCTCGCTCTTTCTCGTCAACCTTTGTCTTCGACTCTAAATAAGCAACCTGAGTCTGAACAACACCTAATCCAACCTCTGTCACACAACTCTTAACACGGGAAGCATCTAGATCACGTCTCAAGGCCCATGGTGCAAGACCATCAATATGAGTAGCCTCTCGAGTACTAGATGACTCTCCTATCTCACGTCTACGAGTAGCAATACCATCAGTACCGTCAGGTGCATCGTCATCCTCATCCTCCTCTGATTAAGAATCAGATTCAGACGATTCAGACATTTCATCCCTAGGTAACTCATCCTCAGAATCAGACAAACAAACTGGTGGGGGCAAAGGCTCGCCCTCTAGAACATCATACGGATAAATAAGCTCAGCTTCCTCATCGTCATCAACCTCAACATCTATACCTACATCCTCCTCGACATCCTCGTCGTCAATCTCGTCATCTAAATCATCTAACCCAATCTCATCCTCATTCTCAATATCAGCATTCTCAATCTCCACATTCTCATTACCCACATTCTCAATCTCATTCTCTACTAAGTCAACCTGAGGGGCAATCTGATCTCCTATTCCTAACTCGGGCTCGGGATCCTCAAATGGTTCCTCCTCGTCATCAATATCAAAATCTACTAAGTCTAAATAAGGATCATCTTCTATATTAGGTTCGGGAATAGCATGGTTTTCTACAGGAATATTAGGGTCAGCCATGACAATCTGCATTTATATATATATATCGTATTAGGATAACATACTAGTTAAACAATTACATAATGAAATCACGATATATACATATATATAAATTATATTATATATATCAAAATATATATCTTCTCAATAGGGCTTGTTGGTAACGTCGGAGATCTCTGGCACCGTTATAGTCAAAATATTTTTCAAATATTTTCTCAAATGTTCATTGTCAAAAGATTTTGAAAAGTTTTGTTCAAAACCTTGGTTTTTAAAATCTTTTGTTCTCTACAACGAGAGCTCTGGTACCAAACTGTAACACTCTCATTTTTCGTATCGGTACAGCGGAAGGGTCTTTCAGAGTGTTACGGGATAGCACAATAACTCCAATCATAGACAACACATAAAAATGGTTGTACAAGGTTTAACAAACATTCATTCGATAAAAAGTTTCAAAAGTGTACAACAGGTCCCAAATTATACAGGTCATTTAGTTTACAAAACACAGATCGAATGAACATTTTTAATATTAAGTGTGGGCCATCAGAGTCGATCTCCATCCGGATTACCTTCAAGCACCTGAGATAGAAAACATGCAAAAAAAAACATATCAGCGAATGCCCAGTGAATTCATAGAGTTTAATGAAAACCGTTATATAAAACAATCATTTATATTCATTTAAAATCAGAACACAAGTATAATATCGGAAGTAAGTCCACATATTGCTAGTCAGGCAATATATAAATCAAGCATACATCTGAAACCGTCCATGAGACCGCAGTCTCTATATTACCATGATAGGTAATATATTCATCGTTAATAGCGTCGTATCATATCGTTTATTTAGATTATATAGATTGAATAGATTATAGGATTATTATTAGCCGCATGACATTGTTACCTTACTGTGAAAACAGCGGGCCGCGAACCCGACAAACAATTTGCCCATCTAAGTTAGTGTGTCGTCACAAAAATCACGCTATGGAATCTTCTCATACATAAATTCGCTTACCAATCAATGTGGTACGACGGGGATCAACCGTCAAGGCGCGAACTGGGGTGATCGTCCCCAAATAGTACTATCAAATGCATAAGCGTCTACCAAATCCCGGTAGTTCACAATTCATGCTAATGGGACTTTAAGTGACATAACCTAACTACTAATAATCCTTTTAGTCTCGAATATAGGGTCATAGCATCATTCGGGTCCATATCATTAAGCATACAATCGGGACTACTTGTGTTCTATTTTTATAAAAATCTAGCATGTTATCTCCCTCGCGGGTTTACAAATCATTTTATAAAACATTTAAAAGAGTGCGAGGCTATGAACTCACGTTGTTAATGAAAGGCGGATTATCGGCTACGGGCGTGCTTCGGTCACGGAAACCTATATAAATAATAATCGGTCTTAGACTCGGTCCAATGACTTTTATCAAAATAACAATATACATATGATGATTTTGTACATATGATGATGATCAAGTGGGTTTATACATCCTTGTTTACTCATTTTAGTGTTTACGTCTTGGTAACGTCTTACTAGTTCACTAGTTTTACCGATTTTACCTATTTAAGTCCATTAAGCCTTTTATAAGTTCTTTAACTTGTTTTTATCCATTTTATACCTATATGATCAGTATATATACTTTTCATGTTGGTCCCAAATGGGTTAAGCCCAATAAGCTCTTTTTACAAGTATTTATCTTATTAAGTCTAATTATTAGTTCAATAGGTTTAGTTAGCTCGTAAATGTCCGTAATTCTTATAGTTCGGGTTTTATCGGTTTTTACTTGTATTAGTTACTTATACATCAGTATACAACTTTTATAAACTTTACATTAGACGGGTTTGGTCGTCTAAGTTTTATTTGGCGAAGAACGTTAATTTTACGGCGATAGCCGAAAAAGTCGTAAAAATCAAGTTTATAGTTTTTATTACTTATAAATATTATTTTACCACCATTTATATAATTTACCCATTTAATTAACCTTTTATACATTTATATAAATAAGTTCTATAAGTTAGTGGGTTTATATTTTTACATTTTATAAATTATAATGTGAGTGCTTATATAATAATAATAAACATTATTTCCAAAATCTGATTTTTAACTTCATATTCACCATTTTTATCATATCTAGAGTTCTACAATGACTTAAAAGCTCATTTTTGGATGACAAATTCTTCATAATATGTGCTACATATAACTTAGCTATATCTACTGCCCATTTTGAGTCTAAGTTGCCTTAACAGTCCCTACAAAACTGCTTATTCAGATTACACCACCTAACTTGTTTTGATCATATCTCACTCATTATTTTGATTCCATTGCATGGCCAACTCTCACATGTGTATAACATCATCTACTTACTGTAAATGGATCAAACCATGCAATTTTATCAGTTCATCTTTTAGTTATCTACTGTTTTTATACAGCCAACTAATTAGTCAAGATTTTAGCTTCATTTCTTATAGTTATCATCATTTTTAAGCATATTTATCAACACTTGATCCCCACACAACATTTTTATCATCATATATACATCATATACATATACAAAATGAAAGAAAATACATTTGTTCTTTACAAAATAATAAGAGAAAAATGTAGAGGATGATCTTCTTTACCAATCCAAGTGGATTTCTTGTTTTAGGAAGGCAAGAACTTGATGAACACAACAAGTATCTCCAAGACCATCAAATATCAAGAACATAGGTTGGAAAATCAGCCCTAGGACACAAGCAAATCACCTCCAAAGATGTTAATATGGCCACCAAATGATTAAGGCTTCAAGAGAACACCTTAATAAGACTAGTAAACATGTGGTTTATGGCTAGAAAAGATCAATGATGGTGTTTGTTGGCTTATTTGGGACGGCACAAAGGGAGGAGTTGAGAGAGTTTTGGTGTTGAGTTGCATGGAAGAAATGGTTGAAATGAAACAAGTAACTAGTTTTGACTAGTTAGTGGTAAAGTTTGCTTAATGTGTAAGCATTTGCTTACACTTGTTGTAAGTTAGCTAACTTGATGCCACATTAGTGTTGTGGTGTCAAGTGTAGCCGTCCCATATTGCTAGTGGGGTGGGACAAAGTGTTTTGTCCCATCTCACTAGTTTACGGGTATTTCTCGATTCTAGTTTTCTCGATTTGCGTGCCCTCGGGTCGTTTTACGAAAAACGTTATTATAAATTATGAATCAGCGTCACAAAACGAATCCAATAAAAATTGTCTCATCAAAAACGGAGTTCAAAAACGTAAATACGTAATCCTAAGGTTTCCGGTTTAGTCGTAAAAGACGCCAAATTATGCACGTAAGCCTAAATTTAAATCCGTAAATTGTGAGTTCGTCAACCAACACAAAAATAAGTTTCAAAATATTATACGAGAAAATATTTCACTACCTGAAAATGTTAGATTTGTCACAAGTTGGCTACATATGGGGAATCCTAATAAGGAAAGAATGTCCATACTGAAAGGACGGAGAATTTGTACCTTGTGTCCAGTGAACAATGAAGACGAACGGAAGAGATTCCTACTTCGGTATCACTAATGCTACATAAATACATACGTGTATAAGTATTTGATTACTGAGTACGTACTGGTTTTATATCATGTCTTAGCTTGTTTTATATGTTCATGTCATGTTTTTCTGATTTAGGCTTTATTCTATGTTTATCATATATCCTGTCTATTCTGATTAAGTATTACTTGTATTTCATGTATTATTATACTTGTTGTGTAATAATAAGTAACTTTCTAAAAATAGCAGGTTTCTTAAAGGGTTAATATACAAAGAAGTTACTAAACTTTCCAAGAAATTTGTCCTAAGGTAACGAACGTTCATTTTGTGTTTCTAAGTTACTAATGTTCATATGACCGGTTGATTAAGTTACCCACTTATCAAAAATGTGATATTTATGTTACTTAACTTGAAAAAATAAGACATTTATGTTACTTAACTTATCAAAAAACATGCATTCAGGTGACTCAAATTAACACTAAATTATAGTGATGTATAGTTTAGTAAAGTTTAGTAACTTAGAAACACAAAATGAACGTTCGTTACCTTAGGACAAATTTCTTGGAAAGTTTAGTAACTTCTTTGTATATTAACCCTTTCTTAAAATAGAAAGTTTCCAAAAATAGAAAGTTACCAAAAATAGAAAGTTTCCAAAAATAGAAAGTTTCCAAAAATAGAAAGTTTCCAAAAAAAGAAAGTTTCCAAAAATAGATTTACTTCTTAAAATAGATAAGTTTCTAAAAATAGAAAGTTTCCAAAAATAGATTTGCTGCCTTAATTAAATAAGTTTCTAAAAATAGAAAGTTTCCATAACTAGATATAAGCTGGATAATTAAGCTAATTATATAACCTTAAGTGTTTACTGATTAATATTCTAAATCATGTAATTATATAGTATAGTTTATTAATTATTTCATGTAAATTAAATAAACTATAGTTTTAAGTATTTAATTAAATATAACATGATTTAATTAAATAAAGGTAAAATAAACACTTAGGTTAAAACATGTATTATTATCTATTAATAATATAACCTAAATCATGTAAATTAATTAATCAGTAACCAAAATCCATGGAGATCTTGTCTCATTTCTGTTCACAATTTCTGATGATGGAAAAACATCCTAGTCTGTTGATGTTCTATCTTAGCCTGTTGGTATGTCAGGTACTTAGATATGAACGTAATTGTGTCTTGCTTCGTAGAAACTTGATACATAGAAGTTTGCGAAACTTTGAGTGTCTGAAATTAGACCTTTCTTAGCGTATGATTTTCTTGGAACACCTAATGTAGTGTAGGGTTCTCACCTTTGCGCATAAGCTGAGTCATGGTAAGATTAACCGTGCGAACCAATGTGATTCAGCGTGTCACTATAATCAACCATAATTTATATTTAGAATTTCAGGGTGAAATTTCTCCTGTCGTAGAATTTGCAACATAGTGTAAATATGGTCTCCCTGATCTTCTCTAGACTTTAGAGAAGGTTAGGTTGTCATAGATGAAAACATTGATGAATTTGTTTAGCAGTTTGAACCTTATCATTAGGCTGAAGGAAAACCTTCGTATACTTGGGAAATACGAATGGCGTCCTTTATGGTCATGAATATATGACACACGGGTGCAAGAAACGAAAGTGTCATCGAGCAACGTGACAGATCTCACTGATACGCCGGTGATGGTACTAAACTTCTTGTGGCCTGATTAATACATGGCACAACAAAATAGATATACCCTTGGAGGGTACCCTGAATTTTTAGAGATGTTCCATAATTGGATGTGAGTCATGTGTCTTGACTCGTGTCTTGGAAATGTAAGCATGACATGTGTCATGACTGGTCTCTTGACATGTGTCTTCGGAAAGTATACATGAGACATGTGTCTTGGCTGATGTCTTGACATGTGTCTCGAGATGTGAAACAAATTTGAACTACAATATTAGGTTAATATGCCAAAATTGGCGAATTGGTTGGACAATTGATCCTTTGTATTTCTGATCACATCCGCGGCCGGAGCATCGGTTGCGATTGCTAGGATAGTGTTGTCATAGTAGTGGTTACTATCGTCTTGTCTGTCAGTTCCATGACGGTCATTCTCATAACTATGATTCATGTAACTATTCAGCTGAGTGGCCGCTGGTACCGGTTTGCACTCATATGACTGAAACGAAAACTGAATAACATGTGACATGTAACTAATAATTAGGGAAAATGATTGATGGAAATCGTCTGATGGTGAAGTATCCTCTTGTCCGATTTGTTTTGCTCTAACGCCTTTGTCTTGTTCTTGTAGGATCTCCATGTTGTGAACAACATCCGCATCTCGTAGCTTCTCCAAACATCAGCAACCTCAACCTTTAGTAACATCTCCAAGTTATGAGCGACATCAGCAATCTTGTAGAATATCAGCAAGCGAACATACGCCCGAGATGATTCAGAATCAACTAGCGAATACTCGTGAAGTATTGCAAGTGAAATACACATGGATTAAGGTACTTGTAATACACATGGAATATGATACATGGAGTACACACGGAATGCACATGAAATGATCGGTATGGGATCGATCATTTGTCATGCTTTTAAAGGAAATATTATTTGTTAAACGGTTAGAAAGACCATCGTGATAACCTGACAATGCCAGTATATACCTCATTCTGGTTGCATGGAGAAATGCCAACGTGTGGTTAAACGAATTTCAACGATGATTTTCCTGAAAGCATGATTAATGAAAACCGACCATGACTATCATGAAAGCAGGATTTAAATGAATTCCAACAGTGTCTTGCATGAAAGCATAAACAACAAAAGAGACGTAAGACATAATCATGTGAAGACGAAGTCATAAAGAAGAAACATGGAACAACCCAACCTGAATGAGTGTATAATATAATCAGCATGAAACTGAAGTTAACCATGACGGTATGAAAACATACTTGACATAAAAACATAGTAACTTATGAGGGGACATAAAAAAATTTTATGCCAAAAAATCATGAGAAAAAATTTATGCATGAAAAACAGTGCATGAATGCATGTTGTAGTTTATAAAAACCTTTATATGTGCGAGCGGACGCCTATGGGTCGGTCCCAAAACAAAATTCATGGTGAGGGGACGCCTATGGGTCGGTCCTTAAGTTAAAAGTTTCGATAAAAGCACATGCGACTAAATAAGGCCAGTCCGGTACCAACCATTACTTAGTCATAATTCCTGCAACAATGATACATGAAATATAAATAAATGAAACTCATCTGTCAAAACTTATCAGAAAATTTTTTTATGTGGTTAATTATGAACTACTAGGGTTCAGTCCACATAACCGTAGTTCATGAGGAACATCATGCATGAAACAATGACACATAACTAAATATGAATGACGGTTGTCCATCCATATTAGTAAAACAGTATCGATGAAAACGTCAAGGTTAAAACATCAAGGTGTTGAAAACATCATGGTTAAAACAACAATGCGCTGAACACATCAATACGTGGAAGAACAAGCGTTGGCTTAGGAAGCTCCTGGTGACTACCCACTAGTCACAGGTAAAGTATTAGAGCCTACAGGTCGAAGCCTTGTCTCTGATACCATAATTGTAACACCCTATTTTGATAAATGGAATGTCACGCGTGATTATGGCGTGTCATCAAAGCATGTAAGGTAATATGTAATAAATATACATGACCATAGGGATAACCAGAATCAAACATCGGTTCCCAAACATAAGCCCAAAACATAAATAAAGTAAAGGAAATGAGAAATGACTAATCAAGCATAAGTATATGAAGGCAAAAAGGAAAAGAAGTCTATGGTAGCTTCCATCATATGCACGTCCTCCAAATGCTCGAGTTTGTCCTTGGGTACCTGCCGTTTTGGGACATGGAAAGGAAAGTAACGGCTGAGCAAAACGCTCAGTGTACGGATATAGACATAGTATAAATGACTGAAATATAATAAAGACTTAATAGCAGCAGAAATGTATAAGTCCTGGAAAACCTGGAACATGTTCATAAAACTGGTTTTATAGTTTGAAAAGCCTTATGTTTATCTTGTAAAATTGTTTAACATATTTACCATTAGCCAATATAGGTCATGAAATATCAACGTGCATGAATACTTGGAGGGGTGACCTCGTCGTGCAAATTAGAGGGGTTGCCTCTAATTTAATAAACTGGTTTGGGTAGGAGGGATCAGCTCCTTGTGAAGGATGCAAGGCACACACCACATTCACACTGAATAATATGCTGAAAACATGTAAACTAGGATGCACCCATACGCCCCACCTGATAATAATAATATGGTTAAAAGCTGAAAGGGACGCCACGAGCTATCACTCCGCCGTGGTGAAGTCATAACACTGGTGCCTCCAGTGTTATGGTTATGGTACCTCCATAACTAGGTGAAACTGTTTATGCATGTATATGGCTTTAGGTATCTAATTAAACATAAGAAATTCAAAAACATATAAAACATATACTCGGGAAAACAGTTGGCTACATACGGGGAATCCTAATAAGGAAAGAATGTCCATACTGAAAGGACGGAGAATCTGTACCTTGTGTCCAATGAACGAAGAAGACGAACGGAAGAGATTCCTACTTCGGTATCACTAATGCTACATAAATACATACGTGTATAAGTGTTTGATTACTGAGTACGTACTGGTTTTATATAATGTCTTAGCTTGTTTTATATGTTCATGTCATGTTTTACTGATTTAGGCTTCATACTATGTTTATCATATATCCTGTCTATTCTGATTAAGTATTACTTGTACTTCATGTATTATTATACTTGTTGTGTAATAAAAAGTAACTTCCTAAAAATAGCAGGTTTCTTAAAATAGAAAGTTTTCAAAAATAGAGAGTTACCAAAAATAGAAAGTTTCCAAAAATAGAAAGTTTTCAAAAATAGAAAGTTTCCAAAAATAGAAAGTTTCCAAAAATAGATTTACTTCTTAAAACAGATAAGTTTCTAAAAATAGAAAGTTTCCAAAAATAGATTTGTTGCCTTAATTAAATAAGTTTCTAAAAATAGAAAGTTTCCATAACTAGATATAAGCTGGATAATTAAGATAATTATATAACCTTAAGTGTTTACTGATTAATATTCTAAATCATGTAATTATATAGTATAGTTTATTAATTATTTCATATAAATTAAATAAACTATAGGTTTAAGTATTTAATTAAATATAACATGATTTAATTAAATAAAGGTAAAATAAACACTTAGGTTAAAACATGTATTATTGTCTATTAATAATATAACCTAAGTCATGTAAATTAATTAATTATAAGTCATGGTTTCAATAATTAATTAATTATATAGTCTAATTAAATGATAAATACTTAGGTTAAAATTCATGTATTAATAATAAAATTAATAACCTAAGTCATGTAAATTAAATTAATAATGTTCATGCTTTCAATTAATTTTATTTAAGTCTTGTAAAAAATAATATAACTTGTAAAAATATTAAACCTTGTAAAAGAAATAACTTATGAACCAGACTGTGTTTTAAATCTAAACATGTGTGAACTGGAACCGTGATTTTACCCCTGAACCGGACCCAAATCCACTACCATACCCCGACCTAGGTCGGGGTTTCCCTTCCATGCTGTTGCCGTGACACCACCACCACCAAACCGAGACCATAAGGTCTCGGTGGTGCGAAGTAAGCCAAGTCGAGACCCCCTTGGGGCTCGGTTAGGCGTCGGCCAACAAACAAACACACCTTTAACACTTAATTGATTTAACCCCATGATTAAATAACATGTTTATATCTTGTTTGTAATTTGTTATTAAAAATATTCATGATTCATGTGTTCTTGATTTAAATAAAAATATATAAAGAAAAAGGTTTAAAGTTATACCAATGCGTGAACCAAACGAGGATGATAACACGAACGACTATCTCTTGAATTGAATCACCAAAAATCAACAAACAACCACCCTTGGTGGTGTTATACCCGGCGGCCAAAGAGAGAGAGAGGAAAAAGGGGCTAGGGTTTTAATATTTTGTGAAATCTTGTAAAATGAAACTATGATTCCCCTTTTTCCTTGTTTTAGTTAAGTCAAAAGTGGGCTTAGCCCCTTCCTTTTCCTACTTTCGTGGTATGTGGGCCCTCAAAGGGGAAACCCGTTGTTTATCCCGTGTTCTACTTATTTACGTGTTCACAGGTCGTGTTTACGTGATTTAATTATCTATCGTTCGTGTCGTAATAAATATTTATACGTAATCGTAATAAATATACGTAAATACATAATAATAGGTTCGTGATTATTTACGTTCATGATTTCATGTTCGTATGTTCGTGATTATAATTATTATTGAAATAATTATCGTGTCTTAATACGTAATAAATACTTATCGTGTTATAACACGTACGTAATATTTGTAATTCTTGTTCGTGAAACGTAAACGTGCTATAAAAGGAAAGTTCTAATCATGTACGTACGATCGTAAGGGTACTATTCATGGTAAAAGCATGTGGGTTTTACAACTAGCATTTTAATTAAATTCTTTATAACATATAGTCTAATTAATTAACCAGTTATTAATTAATAAGCTATAAACCATGACTTGTATTTACTAATTAAGCTTCAGTTGACTTAATAATCCATCTTATTTCTAATTATGGAAACCTACTATTTTTGGAAACTCTCTATTTTGGAAACTTACTATTTTAGGAAACCTTATATTTTTAGAAAGTTACTTTGTATTACAATACAAGTATTATAATACGCTAGTACATGAATAATACACAACAGAACATCAAAATAACTACAGAATACACAGTAAAATAGTAAAACATGATAGAATACGTGTAATAAGCTAAGAACACTCAGAACCAGTAAAACACATGTAACTTAGACAACTCATGCACGTCCATATTTCTTATGTAGTATTATCCGTCAAGGCGGAGTAGTTTCTTCATCGTTTTCGATAGCTTCTACTGGACATAAGGTACAGATTTTCCGTCCTTCAGTAAGGACAATCTCTCCCTTCATTAGGATTTACCGTATGCAGCCAACTGTTTTCCCCAGTAGTTACAGATTAAATGCTTATGTTTTATTAGTAACCTTAGCCATATACATGCATGACCACTTTCACCTAGTTATGGAGGTACCATAACCATAACACTAGAGGCACTAGTGTTATAACTTTACCACGGTAGAGTGATAGCTCGTGGCGTCCCTTTTCAGTAATTTGGCCATTATATTTATTATATTATCATGTGGGGCGTATGGGTACATCCTAATTATATGTTTCAGTCAGGATTTCATGGTAAATGTGGTGTGTGCCTTGCATCCTTCACAAGGAGCTGATCCCTCTTACCCATTACCATTGAATTAGAGGCATCCCCTCTAATTTCCATGACGAGGTCACCCCTCTAAGTATTCATGTACGTTGTTGACCTCATGACCTATATTGGCTTTTGTATATTAAACTAATGCAGATTTTCATAAGTAAACATTAGTATCTTTCAGAACTAAAACCAGTAAACATGCTATAGTTCTAGGTTTTCCAGGACTTATTCATTTCCGCTTCTTTTCATGCTTTACATTTCTTTCCTATATTATGCCATTCATGCTATGTTATATATCTGTGCACTGAGCGTATTGCTCAACCATTACTTTCTTTCCATGTCCCAAAACGGCAGGTATTCAAGGTTAGACTAGAGCATTTGGAGGACATGCATAGGATGGGAGCCACCTTCGACTTTTTCTCCTCTTGAATTCATATATTTATGCTTGTTTAGTCTTCCTTTAGTTGATTTGTATTATTTATGTTTTGGGCTTATGTTTGGGGACCGATGTTTGATTCCGGTTATCCCTTTGGTCATGTATGTTTATGACATATTACCTTGCATGCTTTGATGATACGCCATAATTATCCTATGATATTCCATTTGTCAAAATGGGGCGTTACAATTATGGTATCAGAGCCCAAGGTTTCGACCTGTAGGCTCTAAAACTTGACATGTGACTAAGGGGTCGTCATTAGGCTCTTTGTTTTCAACTATGATGTTTTCTTCGGAATTGTTTTACTAATATGGATTGAACAACCGTCATCCATACTTAGTTACATGTCATTGTATTATGCATAATGTTTTCTTTTGAATTTTGACTAGTATGAACTGAATCACAATAGTTCATACTGAGTCATACGTTTTCTGTTTAGTTTAGACAGTTGGTTTTCATTCAATCTTTTCATGTATTCATTTCATGCATTCATATCATTGTCGCAGGAATTATGACTAAGTAATGGTTGGTACAAGACTGGCCCTATTTAGTCGCATGTGCTTTTATCGAAATTTTTAACTTTGGACCGACCCATTGGCGTCCACTTTGCTATGTCCTTGTTTTGGTGAACCGACCCACATGCGTTCACCCTCACTCATATAAAATTTTTATAAACTGCATCATGCATTTTAAATTGTTTCATGCACTATAAAATGTTTCATTGCTTTATACATTATTCATGCATTTTATGTTCATCTCATATTACTTCAGACATATCATTTATTTGCATTGTTTGCATTGTGAAACGATTCCTCGTCGTTCACACTATTAAAATTCAAAATTTATTCATTACAGTCATAACTTTTTTTTCACGTTCCCTCAATTATTATTACGATTTATGTCATCATACTATCATGGTTAACCTTGTTTCATGCTGATGATGTTTTCTACTCATTAATGAAATTTTGTTCCATGTTTCTTCATGTTAATTTTGCTTCATGGTAAGACACGGATGGATTGTATTTAAACATGTCTTCATGATAGCCATGATGGGTTTTCATTAATCATGTTTTCATGCTGGTAATCATTCGATTCCATTTAATCGTGTTTTGTGCCTCTCAGGCAACTAGAATTATGTCTATGCTAAATTAGCTAGGTTATTTCGTGTCCCTTGATCATGTTAGATGGTTGATACCGTATCGGTCATCTCAAGTGAATCACGTGTGTACTCCGTGTACTATGTTCCTTATTTACTTCATGAACCATACTCCAGACGTATTCCAGTTACTGCCCTCCATGTGTGATACTAATCCATTTTCAATTCTTTCAGACATTTTGTTTCTCACGAAGGTGTTTAAAAGATGAGACCACTCCTAACTTGGAGATTTTACGAACCAAAGACGAAGGCGATAGATCGGAGCAACCTGACTAGAATTACACTTAAACCACCAGATGTACCATTCATCATATACTATTACTTTTTTATTTTATGTCACATGATTATTCAGTTGTCTTACCAGCCAGCCACTCAGCTGAAAAGTTACATGAATCACAGTCATACTAATACCTGTCGTTTAACTAACAGTCAAAGAGGTAATGACAGCTACCGTGACAACAAATACTCTGACAATAACGATAGAAACACAGGTTACATACATGATCAGAAATACCAAGGGTTAGCAGTACAACCGATCCGCCAAATTCTGGCATGATGACCTAAGATTTTAAATCTCATTGTTTCATATCTCGGGACTTATGTCAAGACATCCGCCAAGACACATGCCTCATGAATATGTTGATGATACATGTCAAGACCCTAGTCAAGACACATGTCATACGCATATCCCCTCAAGACACGAGTCAGGACACATGACTCACGTTTATTATCTGAAACCTCCCTAAGTAATTCAGAATTCCTCCAAGGGGTATAACCATTCTTATATGTCATGAATAAATCAGGCCATAGGAATTTCAAGATCATCACCGGAGTATTGTTCATCTTTGAACACGCGGTGTTCATTCTGCGGGAGGCAGGCGAAGCACATTCTGTAATAATTACGACGTTTTACTCATTGTATTAGCATGATACTTTCATGTCTTGATTTCATATTCCATATATTCATGACCATAATGACGCGATTCGTACTATCCATGTGTACGAACTCATCCATTTAGTATGACAGTAAGATCCAATCTGCTAACGCACTTCCCTCCGACAGACTGGAGTTAAATATGACTTCATTTTTGGATTATGAACAGCAACCCATGCCACGATAAGCCGTCATTCATATCAGATTATGTACACCGATGTTCAGGCTCCTGAATACATTCAACATGTTTTCCCCATCAGGAAAAATCTGTACAAGTCATTTATGTTTTACAAACATATTATCGTCATTCCTTGGCTGTGAAGATTTTCTAGCTATCATCTACAACACGACTCCTGGAACTTCCATATCCAGAGTCAGCCGATTACTTAAAGTTTTCCAGATGTATTTCCAAAAAGGAACCTCAAAATATACTTCCCATCTGCAAGATGGATCATAACATCAAGCAGGTTATAGAGCGGAACCAGTTTCCAAGGCCCTTCATCGCATAGCTTTCTTGAGCTAAACGAGTTGAGGGATGAGCCTCATAGATATCAGAACAAAGTTCATTCATCAGGTCCATCACCATGTTGTGCACCGGTTCTGCTTATTGAGGAGAAGAACGATATCATGAAATTATGTGTCGACCACTGTCGATGTAAACAAATCACCATTCATGACCATTAATTCCCTCCACGTATTGACGAGGTATACGATCGACTACATAGTGCTAAGCACTTTTCCAAAAACAATTGTGGAAACCTAAGTTTCCTCGATCTTTTAGCTACTAGGAATGATCATCGTTCATGTGATTAAACAATCACAGCGGGATAGAACAACAACCATTAAACAATGTTTTGGGCACAAGAACACAAAGAATTACTCAACGATTTCTCATTATATTAATAATAAACAACCACTAGACGTGTATACATTTAATCCCATGTCTAGTGCAACACACTCTTTAGGTTTACATTGTGGATGAAAGTTATGAATAAAACCTAAGACCCTTGTTCCTTTTATAGAGTAAGATTAGGGTTTACAAGAGATAATATCAAATAAACATTCATATCTTCTATTTAAATAAACTAATACAAAATATTCATAAATAATATTCTCAATATTTATCCTAAATAGATTTCCAACAGCGTTTGAAGGCTGTCAGCGTCTCTTTAAGACTTGTCAGCATCTAGACACAATGTGTCCGTGTTGAAACAAATGCCTTCATGTTTTCTTCATTTTGAGTTTCTGCCACATCAACTTTTTAGACCCAACAATCTTCCCTTAGTTGATGTCGGGGAAACTCTTTGTGTATCTCTTGTAAGTGGTACATCATCTTCAAATTTCTTCCCCTCAAGTGTAGCATGTATATCTTCCCCTTTTTGTCACATCAAATAGGGAAGGAAACAAAGTATGCAATCAAAGATTCTACAAATGTACCTCTATGTAATAATCTTGAAGAAAAATAAAAACAATAATCTTGATGTAGAAGTAGAATAACCCAAACCAATGTTCCATGTCTTGTATTATCCACGTGACGTTGAACTTATACTGATTGGAAAGTATAAGTAGACCTCGATCCCATTGTCAAAATCCTCATGGTTTGTGAGACACTGAGCACGATAATGTAACTCCTTCAAGTGATAGCAAGGTATCTAGTTGCTAGATTTGACAAGTCTTCGTCACCAAACATTTAAAGCACGAACAAGTTATCACTAAAGCCAGTTGTTGTTTACTTTAAAGATATGATAAAACACAAACTCGCGAAAATCTACTTCAAGCATCAATTTTACCATAAGAATTCTTCCCCTTAAGCCAACACCTCTTCATGACGAGTCCTAATGAAACAATATCTTCATATGTAAAATCCATTGATGGATAACTCTTTCACAAGGTTACCCCGATTACATAATAATTATTACTCTAATAATACTTCACGAATTAGTGCTAACTTACATAAAAAACATTCATACCTTTAAAAATATCCAAGCCATAAATATCAAATTGATATTCTGTATAAAAACGGAGATCCCATGTACCTGCGTGTGTAAATACCTCATTTTGTGTGCAAAAACCTAACCAATTTTCCAAATAGTAGAATTTCCTTTGTCGCCCAATAACCTTCACTTTCAAATATCTTTACCATATGTATTGTCCAGTATCGGGCAATACTTGTAGGTGCTTTAGACAACATATCTCGGACAACACTAAGTTTTTCTATCAACGCCTACATACTACTATGTCAGCGCCAACTTTATACTTGTCAGTGCATGGTCATCAGCGTCTTAACCATGCTTTTTTAGTGTCAATGACATCCACTGACACCTACTTTTATCAGCGCCTAGATAACACACGTTAGTGGCTAATCAATCTAGGGTTTTACAAACCCTAAATCATGATTTTATGTATAGATCATATTCTGTAGCGAACTTCGACATCAAATATCTTCTTCATGAGAACTCAGATCAAAGATCCCTTCGGTGAGATCCTAGACACAAGTGCCAAGAACCTGTAGCAAAAATTTCACGATGATCCAACGGTTAACGAAGGAGCAATCACGTTTTTACTATTACTATTCACAGAAAACAACATATAACCACTACTGACTTCGACGCTTAATAACTTTTTCTTGGGGATAGATCTCAGCAATCCCTCCGGTGGATATCTAGATATATGTGTGTAGAACACACACAAAAATTTCGTGGTGATCCAACGGTTCAATAAAAAGTTATGGCCTTCTAAATACTGCTGCGCACACAAAACCGCCCAGAAAAACCCTAAACGGATTTTTATTCCTTCTCACCATTACGAACACCTTGTTGGTCCTAGCATCACGAGCCACGAGGCTCTGATACCAACTTTCGAAACCTAAGTTTCCTCGATCTTTTAGCTACTAGGAATGATCATCGTTCATGTGATTAAACAATCACAGCAGAATAGAACAACAACCATTAAACAAGGTGTTTGGGCACAAGAACACAAAGAATTACTCAACCAATGTTCATTATATTAATAATAAACAACCACTAGACGTGTATAAATTTAATCCCACGTCTAGTGCAACACACGCTTTAGGTATACATTGTGAATGAAAGTTATGAATAAAACCTAAGACCCTTGTTCCTTATATAGAGTAAGGATTAGGGTTTACAAGAGATAATATCAAATAAACATGCATATCTTCTATTTAAATAAACTAATACAAAATATTCACGAATAATATTCTGAATATTTATCCTAAATAGATTTCCAATAGTGTTTGAATGCTGTCAGCGTCTCGTTACCACTTGTCAGCGTCTAGACACAATGTGTAAAACCCGCATGCTTTTACCATGAATAGTTCCCTTAAGATCGTACGTTCTAGATTAAAACTTACCTCAGTTAGTATTGATCACATTCATGTGCTAATAATCAAACAAGTGCATACGTGTATGACATGACAAGTATCGATTACGTACGAACTCATGATAAACAGTTAATAATATATCACGTGAACATAATTAAATCATGAACACCATTTAAAATACTAATTATAATAATTACGTAAATACTCAGAATATATTCACGAGCGTGGAGTTTACGATAAACGACACGTTAAAAGAAACAGAAACACGTTAAACACGAGCACGTTTAACCACGAACGAACACGAAACATCGGGACACGAGAAAGGTACGGGTACCCCATGTGGGGCCCCCATACCCACGGCACACATAGACAAAATGGGCTTGGCCCATGGACTTTACAAGTTAAGGGGGGGTAAAGTGTTAAACATGTTTTCACTTTCATTTTTCAAGAAAATAAACAAAAACCCTAAAAGAGTTTTCTCCTCTCCTTTTCCTCCTCTTTGTGCCGCCACCTATACACCACCATAAGGGGGTGTTTGATTGATTTTGATCTTAAAAACAAGTGTTAGAATACGTGTTTGTTCATCCTTTTTCCAAGCTACATAGTGGTATACCTTTCTAACCCTTCTTTTTAATTCTTTTTAATTCTTTTGATCTTTGATTATTTTCATGAACATGTTATTATTTTTCTTATGAAAACAAGATAATTAATCATTGATCTAACATGTTTTGGTATTAAATAAAATCAAGGAATGATTTAAAGGGGTGTTTGTTTCTAGCCGCCTAGCAAAACAAACCCGAGGGGGGTTTGGTTTGCTATTGCCGCCACCACCAAGACCACAATTGGTCTTGGTTGGCTCATGTGGGACCCACGGCAGCAAGGGGACACGTGTGCCCCGGGTTTGGCCCGGGGTACGGTGTCGAATTCATACCCGATTCATGGTTCGTTGGTTAAAATCATGATCTATGTTACATGTAATTTTTATGAATCATGAACTTAGGATATAATTAATTAATAACATGAAGTATTAATTAAATCATGACTTAGGTTATTTTAATTATTAGTTTATCATGACATTAATTTAACCTAAGTATTTTATGTTACAAGTTATAATTAATTAATTATTAAAAAAACATGCCTATAATTAATTAATCTAGACATGACTTAGGTTATATTATTATTAATAATGATACACATTTTAACCTAAGTATTTTCATTTCATTTTAATTATACATGTTATACTTTAATTAAAATGCTTAACCTATAGTTTAATTAAAATACATGAAGTAATAATTAAACTATACACTATATCATATGACTTAAGAAATAAGCTTAAACACTTAGACTTATATGTTAGCTTATGTAATCAGCTTAATTCTAATTATGGAAATTCCTATTTATAGAAACTTAATTAAATAAGGCAACTAATCTAATTATGGAAACCTTCTATATATGGAAATCAATCTATTTCAGGCAGCTAATCTAATCATGGAAACTTTCTATATATGGAAACTTATTTAATTAAGGCAGCTGATCTATTTTTGGAAACTTTCTATTTTTAGAAACTAATCTATTTTAGGCAGTAAATTCTATTTTTGGAAACTTTCTATTTTTGGAAACTTTCTATTTTTGGTAACTTTCTATTTTTGGAAACTTTCTATTTTTGGAAACTTTCTATTTTTGGAAACTTTCTATTTTTGGAAACCTGCTATTTTTGGAAAGTTACTTATTATTACACAGTAAGTATAATAATACATGAAACACCAGTAATACTTAATCAGATTAATCAGAATACAAGATAAACACAGTTTAAGGCTTTAAACAGTGAACCATGACCTAAAACATACCAAATTAGCTACAATGAGACACAAAACCCAGTACGTAATCAGTGAATCGATACTTATACACGTGTGTATTCATGTAGCGTTAGTGATCCAGAAGTAGGAGTCTTTCTTCCGTTCATTCACTGGACTTGAGGTACGGATTCCCGTCCTTTCAGTATGGACATTCCTTCCTTATTAGGATTTCCCCGTATGCAGCCAACTTTTTTCCCCAGCATTTGTTTTATTGTTTTGAACTGCTTATGTTAATTTAGCATAAACTATAGCCATATACAAGCATGACCAGTTTCACCTAGTTATGGAGGTACCATAACCATAGCATTGGAGGCACCGATGTTATGACTTCCCCACGGCGGAGTGATTGCTCGTGGCGTCCCTTTTCAGTTTGGCCATATTATTATATCAGTCGGGGCGTATGGGTGCATCCTAGTTACATGTTTTATTCAGTTTATCATGGTGAATGTGGTGTGTGCCTTGCACCCTTCACAAGGAGCTGATCCCTCCTACCCAAATCAGTATATTGATTAGAGGCATCCCCTCTAATCAGCATGATGAGGTCACCCCTCCAAGTATTCATGCACGTGACCTTTTCATGACCTATATGGGCTATGGTATATATATGTTAAAACAGTTTTCACAGGTTAAACATAAGGCTTTTCAAACTATAAAACCAGTTTTCATGATACTTAACCAGTTTACTCAGTACTTAGTCTTCCGCTGTTATATGTTACATGTCTATCCTATATCATGCTTTATTGTACATCCGTGCACTGAGCGTCTTGCTCAGTCGTTACTTTCCTTTCCATGTCCCAAAACGGCAGGTACCCAAGACTCGAGCATTTGGAGGACGCACATAGGATGGAAGCTGCCAGAGACTTCTTTTCCTTTTTGCCTTCATATAGTTATGCTTGTTTAGTCTTTATTCAGTTCATTTCCTTCATTTATGTTTTGGGCTTATGTTTGGGAACCGATGTTTGATTCCGGTTTTCCCTATGGTCATGTATGTTTTACTACATATCACCTTGCATGCTTTGATGACACGCCATAATCACGCGTGACATTCCATTTATCAAAATGGGGTGTTACAATTATGGTATCAGAGCCAAGGTTTCGACCTGTAGGCTCTAAAACTCGACCTGTGACTAGTGGGTAGTCACCAGGAGCTTCCTAAGCCAACGCTTGTTATTCCACGTATTGATGTTTCAGCGCGTTGTTGTTTTAACCATTATGTTTTCAACACCTTTTTGTTTTAGCCATGACGTTTTCAGCACCTTGTTGTTTTCACCATGATGTTTTCACCAGTATCGTCTTACTAATATGGAATGAACAACCGTCATCCATACTTAGTTATGTGTCAGTGTCTATGCATGATGTTCCTAGTGAACTGTGATTATGTGAACTGAACCCCAGTAGTTCATAATTTTCACATAAATTTTTTTTTTCTGTTAAGTTTTGACAATGACTTTTAATTATTATGTTCCATGCATTCATGCATTTATATCATATGTCATCTGTTGCAGGAATTTTGACTAAGTAATGGTTGGTACAGGACTGGCCCTATTTAGTCGCATGTGCTTTTATCGAAACTTTTAACTTTGGGACCGACCCATAGGCATTCCCTCGCACATATAAAGGTTTTATAAACTACATTACGCATTCATGCACTGTTTTTCATGCATAAAATTTTTCTCATGATTTAAATTGGCATAAATTTTTTTTTTTCATGTCCCCTCATAGGTTATTATGTTTTATGTCAAGTATGTTTTCATACTGTCATGGTTAACTTCAATTTCATGCTGATTATGTTATACACTTTTTAGTAATAGATGGTTTCATGTTTCCTCATGATAATTCCGTCTTCATGTTGATTATGTTTCACGCCTCTTTTGTTATTTACGTTGTCCTGCAAGACATTGTTAGATTTCTTGAATCATGCTTTCATGATAGTCATGGTTGGTTTCCATTGATCATGCTGTCAGGCAAATCATCGTTGAATTTTGGGTAACCACACTTTAGCGTTTCTCTATGCAACCAGAATGATGTCTATGCTAATACTGCCAGGTTATCATGATGGTTTTTCTAACTGTTCAACCGTTATACTTCCCTTAAATCATGATAAATGACCGACCCCATACCGATCATTTCATGTGTATTCCATGTGTACTCCACGTACCGTATTTCATGTGTATTACATGTACCTTAATCCATGTGTATTCCACTTGCAATACTTCACGAGTATTCGCTAGTCGATTCTAAATCATGTCAGGCGTAGGTTCACTTGCTGATATTCTACAAGATTGTCGATGCCGCTCATAGCTTGGAGATGTTACTGAAGGTTGACGCTGCTGATGTTGGGAGACGCTACGAGATGCTGATGCTGATGCTGTTCACAACCTGGAGATCCTAAAAGACGAAGACAAAGGCGTCGGAGCAAAGCAATTGGACGAGAAGATGCTTCACCATCAGACAATTCCCATCAATCATTGTCCTAAATTCATAGTTACATGTCACACGTCGTTCGGCTGTCATTTCAGCCATATGAGTGCAAACCAGTACCAGCCAGCCACTCAGCTAAATAGTTACATGAGTCACGGTCATGAGGATGACCGTCATGGAACCTACAGACAAGACGATAGTAACCACTACCATGACAGAAAATATCCTAGAAATCGCAACCGAGGCTCTGGCCGCGGACGTGATCAGACATACAAATGATCAGTAGTCCAACCGATCCGCCAATTCTGGCATATTAACCTAATATTTGTAGTTCTAATTGTTTCACATCTCGAGACACATGTCAAGACATCAGTCAAGACACATGTCTCACGTATACTTTCTGAGGACACATGTCAAGATACCAGTCAAGGCATATGTCACGCTCACATTTCTCAAGACACGAGTCAAGACACATGACTCACGTCTAATTATGGAACATGTCTAAGAAATTCAGGGTACCCTCCAAGGGTATATCTATGTTGTTGTGCCATGTATTAATCAGGCCACAAGAATTTCAATACCGTTATCGGCGCATCAGTGAGAACTGTCACGTTGCCGACGTCACATTCATTTCTTTCACCATATTTCATGTATTTATGACCATGAAGGACGCCTTTCGTATTCCCACGCATACGAAGGTTTTCCTTCAGCTTAAGGATAAGACCCAAGCTGCTAACGCATTTCCTCGGACAGACACGAGATGAATTTTATCCTAATTATGTACTATGAACACCACACCATGCTATGATTCATAATTATGTACAGTAATGTTCAGGCTCCTGAATACTTTCAGCTTGATTTTCCACCAGGAAAATCTGTACAAGTTATCTATGCTTTTCAAGCACGTGCTTTGTTAGCCATATTGCTAAAATTTTCTAGCTGTTAGTAACACACGACTACTAAGGTCCTTTTACGCATAACCAACGGATTATTCCAAAATTGTTCCTTACACTCCAGAAGAACCTTCAAGGAGAAGGATGGTACCATGAGATTATGTGTCGACTACCGTCGACTTAAACAAATCACCATTCATAACCGTTATTCTCCTCCACGTATTGACGACATGTCCAATCAACCGTATAGTGTTAATCACTTTTCCAAGATCGAACTCACGATCATACTGCAAACAGTGACGAGTGAAAAAGCATGACATGTCCATGACTGCTATTCGTACACGACTCGGTCATGCTAAATTTATGATTTTGAATTAGCCTCATCAATGCTCCAACCGCATTATGGACTTAATAAATTGAGTTTCCATGAACTCCTAAGCAAATTCATCAGCGTTTTCATTGAGGACAACCTGATTTCCTCTAAGCCTAGAGAAGAACAGGAAGACCATATCTGCACTATGTTGCAAATTCTATGACAAGAGAAATTTTACCCTGGAATTCTTTCCGATATCAATTCTGTTTGATTTCAGTGATACGCTGAATCACATGGCATTCTACGGTTAATCTTACCATGACTCAGCTTATGAGTAAAGAAGAGAACCCGACACTACATTAGGCGTTCTATAAAATCCTACGCTAGGAGAAGTCTAGATTCAGAGACTCAGAGTTTCGCAACCTTCCATGTATCAAGTTTCTACGAAGCAGGATACAGTTACGTTCATATCTTCATACCTGTTATACAAACAGGCTAAGATAGGACACCAACAGACTGGTATGTTTTCATCATATGAAATTGTGAATCTAAAAGGGACAAGATCTCCATGGATTTTAGTTACAGATTTCAGCAAACTAAGAAGAAGCATGATGCTATCTGGGTTATTGTCAACAGTTTGATCAAGTCTGCAGAATCCTTACATCCGTACGGATTTCAGAACCAACAGATTGAACGAACATGTTCCAGCCAAGGCTCATCCGACCACTTGGTAATCCCGCAGCTATCGAGTCAGACAAAGATTCCCAATTGTACTCCTAAATTACTTCACGTCTTCATTCTAATCCCACGACTTGCTTTCGCGCTCACGTTCATGACACTATTCACGTTCATTATCGTATTTTGACTTACGATTTTACGTTTATTTCTTTTCTCATTCTGGGAAGTTTGCAAGAACTCGTGAGACCAGACCCAAGTTTAGTATAACTCTCCATCATCAGATAGACGTTTCACGTCATATTCCACGTCTCACCTTGTAGCGTTTGGCGTTACCGCCATTATATTCTATGATCACGATATGTCTCACATGTCATGTTCATTCCATGTTTCTCATATCATGATCAAGATATGTTACACGATATGTTTACTCATACTACACTCGCCATATCTCCACGTAGCACGTTCAAAATGTTTTCACGTATCACGTTCAAAATTTTTCACGTACTACGTTTCTTTATGTCTCGCGCATCGTTTCTAATTATCAGCTAAGTCAGATGGTCTTGCATCGTAACGCTTCAGCTACCCTTGCACGTTAACTCTTATTTCCTTGATCGAATGTAGGGGATCTACCTTCCGTTGATAACCAAGAATTTCTTCGTATTCCAAGTCAAGGTCAGGAGGACCAAGATTTATCATTTGTGTCAAGATTTTCTGAAGGAACCGTTCCAAGAGGGAGGCCACTTGGAAAACGGACAAGTTCATCCGGACTTCTTATCCATTTTTCTCTTATCGATTAGATATGTCCTTTCAGTCACGTCACGTTCCATGTCCTTTCAAGACATGTCACGTTCCACGTTCCCTTCTACCATGTCACTTTCATTTCCGTTATTTCGCATACCTTTCCAGTTTGATTCGGGTATGTTTCGCTTCCAGTTACTTTATCTATAATTTGGGGACGAATTATTCTTTTTAGGGGGGAAGAATTGTAAAACCCGCATGCTTTTACCATGAATAGTTCCCTTAAGATCGTACGTTCTAGATTAAAACTTACCTCAGTTAGTATTGATCACATTCATGTGCTAATAATCAAACAAGTGCATACGTGTATGACATGACAAGTATCGATTACGTACGAACTCATGATAAACAGTTAATAATATATCACGTGAACATAATTAAATCATGAACACCATTTAAAATACTAATTATAATAATTACGTAAATA
The DNA here is from genome assembly GCA_025667525.1 of Glebionis coronaria. NCBI lineage: Eukaryota > Viridiplantae > Streptophyta > Magnoliopsida > Asterales > Asteraceae > Glebionis > Glebionis coronaria. The sequence continues at coordinate 461,098,236 of CM046874.1, forward strand.
CTCAGAATATATTCACGAGCGTGGAGTTTACGATAAACGACACGTTAAAAGAAACAGAAACACGTTAAACACGAGCACGTTTAACCACGAACGAACACGAAACATCGGGACACGAGAAAGGTACGGGTACCCCATGTGGGGCCCCCATACCCACGACACACATAGACAAAATGGGCTTGGCCCATGGACTTTACAAGTTAAGGGGGGTAAAGTGTTAAACATGTTTTCACTTTCATTTTTCAAGAAAATAAACAAAAACCCTAAAAGAGTTTTCTCCTCTCCTTTTCCTCCTCTTTGTGCCGCCACCTATACACCACCATAAGGGGGTGTTTGATTGATTTTGATCTTAAAAACAAGTGTTAGAATACGTGTTTGTTCATCCTTTTTCCAAGCTACATAGTGGTATACCTTTCTAACCCTTCTTTTTAATTCTTTTTAATTCTTTTGATCTTTGATTATTTTCATGAACATGTTATTATTTTTCTTATGAAAACAAGATAATTAATCATTGATCTAACATGTTTTGGTATTAAATAAAATCAAGGAATGATTTAAAGGGGTGTTTGTTTCTAGCCGCCTAGCAAAACAAACCCGAGGGGGGTTTGGTTTGCTATTGCCGCCACCACCAAGACCACAATTGGTCTTGGTTGGCTCATGTGGGACCCACGGCAGCAAGGGGACACGTGTGCCCCGGGTTTGGCCCGGGGTACGGTGTCGAATTCATACCCGATTCATGGTTCGTTGGTTAAAATCATGATCTATGTTACATGTAATTTTTATGAATCATGAACTTAGGATATAATTAATTAATAACATGAAGTATTAATTAAATCATGACTTAGGTTATTTTAATTATTAGTTTATCATGACATTAATTTAACCTAAGTATTTTATGTTACAAGTTATAATTAATTAATTATTAAAAAACATGCCTATAATTAATTAATCTAGACATGACTTAGGTTATATTATTATTAATAATGATACACATTTTAACCTAAGTATTTTCATTTCATTTTAATTATACATGTTATAATTTAATTAAAATGCTTAACCTATAGTTTAATTAAAATACATGAAGTAATAATTAAACTATACACTATATCATATGACTTAAGAAATAAGCTTAAACACTTAGACTTATATGTTAGCTTATGTAATCAGCTTAATTCTAATTATGGAAATTCCTATTTATAGAAACTTAATTAAATAAGGCAACTAATCTAATTATGGAAACCTTCTATATATGGAAATCAATCTATTTCAGGCAGCTAATCTAATCATGGAAACTTTCTATATATGGAAACTTATTTAATTAAGGCAGCTGATCTATTTTTGGAAACTTTCTATTTTTAGAAACTAATCTATTTTAGGCAGTAAATTCTATTTTTGGAAACTTTCTATTTTTGGAAACTTTCTATTTTTGGTAACTTTCTATTTTTGGAAACTTTCTATTTTTGGAAACTTTCTATTTTTGGAAACTTTCTATTTTTGGAAACCTGCTATTTTTGGAAAGTTACTTATTATTACACAGTAAGTATAATAATACATGAAACACCAGTAATACTTAATCAGATTAATCAGAATACAAGATAAACACAGTTTAAGGCTTTAAACAGTGAACCATGACCTAAAACATACCAAATCAGCTACAATGAGACACAAAACCCAGTACGTAATCAGTGAATCGATACTTATACACGTGTGTATTCATGTAGCGTTAGTGATCCAGAAGTAGGAGTCTTTCTTCCGTTCATTCACTGGACTTGAGGTACGGATTCCCGTCCTTTCAGTATGGACATTCCTTCCTTATTAGGATTTCCCCGTATGCAGCCAACTGTTTTCCCCAGCATTTGTTTTATTGTTTTGAACTGCTTATGTTAATTTAGCATAAACTATAGCCATATACAAGCATGACCAGTTTCACCTAGTTATGGAGGTACCATAACCATAGCATTGGAGGCACCGATGTTATGACTTCCCCACGGCGGAGTGATTGCTCGTGGCGTCCCTTTTCAGTTTGGCCATATTATTATATCAGTCGGGGCGTATGGGTGCATCCTAGTTACATGTTTTATTCAGTTTATCATGGTGAATGTGGTGTGTGCCTTGCACCCTTCACAAGGAGCTGATCCCTCCTACCCAAATCAGTATATTGATTAGAGGCATCCCCTCTAATCAGCATGATGAGGTCACCCCTCCAAGTATTCATGCACGTGACCTTTTCATGACCTATATGGGCTATGGTATATATATGTTAAAACAGTTTTCACAGGTTAAACATAAGGCTTTTCAAACTATAAAACCAGTTTTCATGATACTTAACCAGTTTACTCAGTACTTAGTCTTCCGCTGTTATATGTTACATGTCTATCCTATATCATGCTTTATTGTACATCCGTGCACTGAGCGTCTTGCTCAGCCGTTACTTTCCTTTCCATGTCCCAAAACGGCAGGTACCCAAGACTCGAGCATTTGGAGGACGCACATAGGATGGAAGCTGCCAGAGACTTCTTTTCCTTTTTGCCTTCATATAGTTATGCTTGTTTAGTCTTTATTCAGTTCATTTCCTTCATTTATGTTTTGGGCTTATGTTTGGGAACCGATGTTTGATTCCGGTTTTCCCTATGGTCATGTATGTTTTACTACATATCACCTTGCATGCTTTGATGACACGCCATAATCACGCGTGACATTCCATTTATCAAAATGGGGTGTTACACAATGTGTTAGCGTTGAAACAAATGCCTTCATGTTTTCTTCGTTTTGAGTTTCTACGACATCAACTTTTTAGACCCAACAACGATAACCATCATACTGACAACTGTGGCGAGTGAAAGAGCAGGACATTTCCATGACTGCTTTTCGCACACAATTTGGTCTTGCTAAATTCATGATGTTGATTTGTCTCATGAATGCTCCTATAGTATTATGGACAAGATGGATTGAATTTCCCAAGAATTCATAAACGAATTTATTATCGTTTATGTGACAATTCGTCAATTTATGGTTGATATTTTATTCTCAAGTATTATTTAAAAACATTATTTTAATGTTATATTATGAACTCACTTATTTTTGGGAAGAAATTTGGGTTTACATCTTGAAGTAGCATCGACTACATCTAAACCGGAGCATTCTACGTTACGTGCTTACGTTTACATACACCGTTTTGGTGACAGTCCGACACTTCAGGAAATAAATTTATCCGTGAATATTATTTTGGGATTTTAAATTTGAGTTGGTTCATAAACACACAAATTTACGAGAAGAGATTAGGACTTAAGTGAATAATTTAACGTCCTTTACGACTAAACCGGAAACCTTAGGATTACGTATTTACGTTTTCGAACTCCGTTTTTGATGAGACAATTTTTATTAGATTCGTTTTGTGCCGTTGATTCATAATTTATAAAAACGGTTTTCGTAAAACGACCGGAGGGCACGCAAATCGAGGAAACTAGAATCGAGGAGTACCCGTAAATTAGTAGGATGGGACAAGTTTACACTTGCCTCACCCCACTATGGGATGACCAACACACCACCACCACATCAAATATGTGGCAAGTTTATAGTATAAACTAGGACACTTGTTGTGATACCCAGAATCGAGGTCACTTACCTTACCCTAAATTACGCTTATTTTTGAAATTTTTAGAAATTTTATTTTCTATATATTTTACCATTTTAGTTGAAACCGATAATTGAGGTCGTAATTTTGACTATTGACGATTTAAGAAGAACGATGACGACTACGATCCCGATGGATGCCCAAATTTCTATGTTTATTGTCGTTTTATCGATATTATAATTTTTCGAGGATTTTACTTTCGGTTCGTGTTAAGTTGAGTCGGGTGAGTTTTATTGCTTTCCGGGTACATTTAAATTGTCCTAAAAGTATTTTGGAGTGTTCGGGATGATCCCCGACTCTCGTAAAATTTTCCAAATTGACTAGTGAGTCATTCCCGTAAACTTTTGAGGTCGTTTTCACTTAAGGCCAAAAGAATGTTATTATTGCACCAAAGGCCCTCCAAAAATTACAAAAGGGAAGCACACAACACACACAACACAACACACACTAAAATTTTTTCTCACCCTCTCTCTTTTCTCTTTTTAGGCCGACGGCCAAACCAAACCACCACCACCACTTATTTTTTTCTAGCTTGTTTTAATCAAAACTAAGGTTAGACCACTTCTAGTTTCATCATTACAAGTGTTTTCATATACTTTAATCCAACAAGCATCCATAAAAAATTTTCAAGAATCAAATGGATTTTTCAAAAATTGTTTTGATGTTAATTGAGTGTATGCATGTTTAATTCAAGTGTAGGGGATGTATAATCACTCAACAAACCAACCAAAATCAATTTGGTTGGGGGGTTTTGATCACCCACACCCCACGGCTATATGGGGGTGTTTGGTGGATCATGGTGTTTGATGTTTTGTTCATGGTTTATGTGTTTAATTCATGTTTTTAGGTGTATTTGAATGGGTAAACCTCATTGCATGTTTGATTTGGTGATTGGGTTTTGAGATGGATTTGGTATTTAGGGGGTTAAGGACTGATTAGGATGGTTAGACATGGTTAGGAGTGTTTAAGTTGAGGTTAAGTGTCGATAAATTGGTTTGGAAACGAGTGTTGGATTGATTTTGAGATGGGTAATTTTAGGCAGAATGTTTGAGATGTTTTCATAAAATTTATTTTGTAAACAGGTCATGAGACTAGGATATAGTTGTAGAGCGTCTTCTTAGCTTCGATTTGGTATAAGATAAAGCTTACGACTCCTAACGAGTCAAAAGTTATGATGTTTTGAAAATACGTGTACCGGGAGATGAGAACCTACATAATCCGAAATTATGTTTGGTTTTGGGTCAAATCCCGAGGACCATAAATATAGTTTGGTAATTGGTTAAAGGTTGATTTTTGGTCACAATCCTGCATTTGTGAGTCTATTATTATACTTAGGTGTCAAATGGGTCAATGGTATATTTCAAATTGGTCAAATGAGTCCAACTTGGTCAATGTGCAAAATCAGTCCGAAAAACGTAGGTTTAGTAATGTGTTGAGTAACGGGTCGTAAAAGCAAAAACTTTTAATGGGATTAAAAATGGGTTTTCTACAGGTCTTAAGGTATTTTTGAGAATTTTCCCAAATTTTACTAAAAGGTTTAAGTCTAGTAAAACAGCCCATACTTTTGGTAAGTATCGGCGAAAAACGTGAAAAGGGTAATAACGTTAATAACATGGATGAATAGTATAAAACACGTAACAATTATTCGTTTGGTTTTGGCGTGAGTTTGTAATTATCACAATTGACTAATATGTATGTAATATACTGTACTTAAAGTTTATAAATGAGATTACTCATTACGCGTTATTGTTTGTTAGGTGTTGAATTCCCCGGGCATCCTCATCATCGTCAGTGATCGTCACTCGAATCGTCGACTACTCTATATATATAAGGTGTGAATTTGTAGCCTCGCTTACTATTGTTTTAAATTGTTTTACCCGCGAGGGAAATGCATGCTAGTTTTCAAAAAGGAACATATGTCATGAATGATTGTTGGACCCGAATGTTGCCTTAAATTGTGTTGAGTACCTAGTTGCAAAAGGCCCTATATTCATGAACTATTAACTATTGTTTAATCCTAGTGTGGATTGAAAATAGCCGCTTATACAACTGATAGTACTATGGGGTTGACGACCCTATCCGAGACGAGGGCTAGTACGTTGAGTACCCCCTGCGGACGGATAACTTGTGATAAGAGATAAGGTATAATTGCAACTGATGCCTTTAGAAGGGGCAATGGTTTCATCTTAATCACGCCGGTAATTATTACGCGGGTGATTTAGTTAACGGATTAGTGTCATGAGCTTAAACACAATTGTCATAACCTTGAAAATAGATTGTTTGATCGACAAGTCTATGAATGATCGTGAATGATTTTTATAACATATATGTTCAAAATGAGATTATAAAACCTATGAATTCCACTCAACATTATTTGTTGACCCAATTTAGCATGTGTTTCAGGTAACCGATGAAGTGTAGCATGGAGCATGCATTGGATGGGAGTTGTGTGTGGCTTGGCTTCTACTTGTTTTTCCACCCATATTTAACTTGAACATTTTAATTTTCATGTCATGTTGTCAAAAATGTATCTTTTGGGGGTTGAGATTCGTGGGGACCGAAACGCTACTCTGTGTTGTATCATTTGGGTTTGGAAAACCGTAGACATGTATGTTTTTAACAATGCTTAATTTATGTTAAAACTTTTACGTCTCTTTGGAGTCGTTTGATATATCTTGTGTGCGATGATAACTGCCTAGCACCCAAATGTTGTAGTTCCGCTGCGCATAGCATTTGTGGGGGTGTTAGAGATTGGTAATCAGAGCCATTAGTTATAGAAAACTAGGTCGTTTTGAAAATTCCTAAACTATAACTTTTGGTGTCGTAAGAAATTGTCCAAGCACAAAACTATCCTGCATGGCTCCGGTAAGGTTTATTTTTGTATTCATGGTATAGATGTATACCTTTGAGTTGAAGAATATATGTGGGTATTTATTACGTAGATATTGAACTACTATATGTAAATGTTGAAATTGTACGTGGAGTACTCGATACCGTAATTCTTGTATTTTTTTTGGGTAAAAGGGAACCATTCCCCGGTAAAATACCGTAATTATTGTATTACATATGCATGAGCATCATATTATCGCATTTTGGGCATGTGTACCACCTTTGCATTGCATTTGCATGCATGTATTTATAAATATTGAATAGTAATCTTACATACCCTCCAAAATTCTCTGTTATTGCAGGAATGGCCGAGGTACCGCCTAACGGAAATGGAGACGAATACGTCGTAGGACACGAGGGGGAAATGTTGGAACAGCTGTTGAAGGACAAGCCGAGACAAACAATGTGCAAGCCCAGGACCCCGACCGAAGGAGAACTACCTTCCCCATGCCTACTCGTATTTCTCATCTGATTGGTATGCCAGGTATCCCTAGAAGTTCCGAAGCTGCAGCGAGCGCTAATTCTCTTCATCAGGACATCGCAAGAGTTATCTGCCACAGACCAAGAGCTTATCGTGACGTTCCGTCTGTTGTGAGAATATTGGATGGATCGATGTACGAACGGTACGTAGTGGAAACTAGAGTAATCAAAAGGTTCGACAAGAATGAGAGGGCACATCAGAGGTTGTTGGCAAGAACTGCAAGGATTGAATTTGATGGAGTGGCAAATAAGGGTGATATTAACAGTTTGAGATCAATGATAGCAAACCTGAGTGCTAGTCTTGAGCAAGTTAGGGAGGATCAGGCGAGGTTGACTAGGATGCAAAGTTTGGAGCATCGAGTTAGAGCGTCCCTGCCACCAGATTGGAGATTTGTAGATGACTTGGAAATGGAGGTTAATGATTTTATGGTCCAGCCACCTGCCAGAGGTGTGTGTATCACTGTAGGGAATCAGGTAGCAGTAGAGTGTGGATCTACTTCTGGGACGAATAAGGCGACTGAGTGTAGGCCGAATGATAAGGGAAAGAGGAAGATGGACGAGGACGAGGAAGACAGTGATGAAGAGCCCGAGGAATACAGTGATGAAGAGCCCGAGGAGGATGAAGATGAACCGCCATCCAAGAGGTCGTATGGATCACCACGTGACCAGTTGCTTGTATTTTATTTTATCTTTGATCGTTGTAATCGAACTATTTTAGACTTCTGTATGATAGTATTGTGATGAAAAACTTGATGACTTAAGTTTGATGGTGTATGGTTGTAGTGGCATTACTTATCACAAATTTTGGTTGATTTATCAATACAATCCATGTTTACCTTTCATAATATATGATATGTCTTTAATTTGCTCTTTTTTGATGGGAATTGATGAATGTTAGTAACCTTGCAGTGATGTGTTGTTGTACTTATATTATGTCTTGAAAGAGAAATCCATCTTAATCTTAATGTGTATACTTACTTTGTTTTTCTATTTTCCCTGTCTTTGCAGAGAGGTGTACTTGAGAATTCACCATGCCTCCAAAGCTAACAGCGGACCGTGTGAACACAATGATTCAAGAAGCAATTGAAAATGCACTCGAAGCGGATCGTGCAAACCGAAACCCAGATCAAGGTGGAAATGTAGGAAGACAGCAAGCCCCGAGGGAGTGTACTTATGCTGGTTTTATGAAATGCGGTCCCACGCAGTTTCGTGGAACTGGCGGAGCCCTAGAACTCCGAAGGTGGTTAGAGAAGATCGAAAGTACTTTTGAGATTAGCAGATGTTCAAAGGCAAATAAAGTCAAGTTTTTAGCTGCCACTTTTCTTGATGACGCCTTAAGTTGGTGGAACAATCAAGTAGCCACTGTTGGATTAGCGGTAGCAAATGCGAGGACTTGGACTGCTACTAAGGCTCTCTTGACCAAAAAGTTTTGCCCCGAAGAGGAGCTGGGTCAACTAGAAGATGAGTTAAGGAATTTGACTTTGAAGAACAATGACATTACAACGTATACAAGGAGGTTTAATGAATTGAGACTTTTGTGTCCCGATGCCTTTGCTGATGATAACAAGAAAATGAAGCAGTACATCAAGGGTTTGTCAAGTAATATCAAGGGTGAGACAACTTCATCTAAACATGGGTCATTCGATGAAGCAGTCCAAATGGCTCACGCGCTAATGGATGTCAAACTGCAAGATAAGAAGGATTTCATTGCCGAAGGAAACAAGAGAAAGTGGGAGGCAGCTCAGAGTAATCAATCCCAAGGTCAAAGTCGTGGAGGAAACCGTACCAACCAAGGTCAGAACCGCAATCAGCAGTTTAACCAGAGAAGAAATGATGGGATGAGGGCTGTCACTAACCCTAGAGGAGCTAAGGTGAATCCCCACTGTGGTCGATGTAATTTGTACCATGTAGGGAATTGCCCACCTGCGTGTGGCAAGTGCGGAAAAGCGGGTCATAGCATTTCAGATTGCCGAGCTAAAGGGGTAGCTACTGGGGCAAATGCCACGAAAGTGATGGTTTGCTTCAGATGTGGAGAAAGAGGGCATAAGCAAGGGAATTGCCCGAAGGCTGGAAACAAGCAAGGAGGAAATAATGCTGCTACTGTGTATCGAGTAGGGACTGCTGAGAAACCACAAGGTCCTAACGTGGTTACCGGTACGTTTCTGCTAGACGCTTGTTATGCTAGTATATTGTTTGATTCTGGTTCCGACAAGAGCTTCGTAGATGTTAAATTTAGTCGTCATATCGATAGAGAACCGGTAATGTTAACGACTAGTTATAACGTGGAATTAGCCGATGGGAAGATCGTTAGTACAAATTCTATACTAAAAGGGTGTACCTTGAAGTTAGGAAATTACGCTTTTGATATCGACTTAATGCCCATAGAGCTAGGATCGTTCGATGTGATCGTTGGAATGGATTGGCTGATGGCGCATAGTGCCGTGATCGTTTGTGGAGAAAGATTAGTTCAAATCCCGTTGAGGAATAGAGTTTTGACTGTGAAGGGAGATGAATGCACCTCTCGTTTGAAAGTGATATCTTGCATGAAAATGATGAGATATGTAGAAGATGGATGTGATGTGTTTTTGGCACAAGTTTCTAGTGATGGTGACTTAGAGGCAAAGTTAGAAGAGGTGCATGTAATTCGCGAATATCCGGAAGTTTTTCCTGATGAGTTGCCGGGTTTACCACCCACCCGTGAAGTCGAATTTCGAATCGATTTGATGCCGGGTGCTGCACTAGTTGCTCGTGCACCCTATCGATTAGCACCATCAGAGTTAAAGGAGTTATCAGATCAACTGAAAGAGTTGATGGATAAGGGATTTATTCGACCGAGCTCATCACCATGGGGAGCGCCAGTGTTGTTTGTGAGGAAGAAAGATGGGTTGTTTTGAATGTGTATCGACTATAGAGAGCTCAACAAGCTGACGGTTAAAAATCGGTATCCATTGCCGAGGATTGACGATTTGTTTGATCAATTGCAAGGTTCCTGTGTATACTCAAAGATCGACTTGAGATCAGGGTATCATCAAATACGTGTGAGAGAGGAGGATATCCCTATAACTGCCTTTCGTACGCGGTATGGACACTTTGAATTCCGAGTGATGCCTTTTGGGTTAACAAACGCGCCTGCAGTATTCATGGACCTTATGAATCGAGTATGCAAGCCGTATCTAGATAAGTTTGTCATTGTATTCATCGATGATATTCTTATTTACTCTAAGAGTAAGGAAGAGCACGAAAAGCACCTGAGGAAGATATTGGATCTGCTGAAGAAAGAGAAGCTGTATGCGAAATTCTCAAAGTGTGAGTTTTGGTTAGAGTCTGTGCAATTCCTTGGGCACGTAACTGATAGCAAAGGAGTTCGCGTGGATCCTGCCAAAGTCGAAGCAATCAGGGAATGGTCGGCACCGACAACGCCGACTGAAGTTCGACAATTCCTTGGTTTGGCTGGGTATTACCGGAGATTCATTGAAGGATTTTCGTTGAATGTGAAGCCATTGAAAAAGCTTACAGAGAAGAATAGGGTTTATGAATGAGGAGATGATGAAGAACTCGCTTTCAAAACACTCAAGGACAAGTTATGTTCTGCTCCGATATTGTCATTACCAGAAAGAACCAAAGACTTTGTGGTGTATTGTGACACATCTCGTAAGGGTTATGGAGCTGTGTTGATGCAGCGTGAGAAGGTGATTGCTTACGCGTCGAGACAATTGAGGAAGAATGAAGAAAACTACACTACGCATGATTTGGAATTGGGAGCTGTAGTCTTTGCGCTGAAATTAAGGAGACACTACTTGTATGGGACGAAGTGTGTTGTATTCACTGACCACAAGAGTTTGCAGCACATTTTAGACCAAAAGGAGTTGAACATGAGACAGAGGCGATGGGTAGAACTACTGAGTGACTATGACTGTGAGATTCGTTACCATCCTGGTAAGGCGAACGTCATAGCGAATGCACTTAGTAGGAAAGGTCGAGAGAAACCTTTGAGAGTCAGAGCTTTAGTGATTACCGAGGGTGTTGATTTGACCGAGACAATATTGAAGGCTCAAGAGAAGGGATTAATGAAAGAAAACGTTGGTGCTGAGAATCTGGGGAGACTGTTGAAACCTCTTTTTATGGTTAGGTCAGACGGGTTGAGATACTTCGAGAATCGGATTTGGTTACCATTATGTCCATCCAAGGAAGGAATGCCTGGAGTACGAGATTTGGTTATGAACGAGTCTTATAAGTCGAAGTACTCGATACATCCTGGATCGGATAAGATGTATCAAGACCTGAAGAAAGTCTACTGGTGGCCGAATATGAAGGCGGATATTGCTCGTTACGTTAGTAAGTGTTTGACTTGTGCGAAGGTTAAAGCCAAACATAAGAAACCGTCTGGGCTGTTGGTACAACCAGAGATCCCAGAATGGAAATGGGAGAGAATCGCTATGGATTTCATGACGGGTTTACCTAGAACTCCAAGTGGATGTGATATGATTTGGGTAATAGTGGATAGATTGACGAAATCTGCTCACTTCTTACCTATGAAGAAGACAGACAGCATGGAGAAACTGGCCAGCGTGTACGTGAAGGAGATTGTCTGCAGACATGGTGTACCTTTATCGATCATTTCGGATCGTGATAGTAGGTTTACTTCGGAATTTTGGAAATCACTTCAACGTGCGATGGGCACTGAATTGAGTTTGAGCACGGCCTATCACCCGGAGACTGATGGCCAAAGCGAACGAACTATTTAGACGATGGAGGACATGCTCCGAGCATGCGTGATTGATTTTGGAGGAAGTTGGGAACGCCACTTACCTTTAGTGGAGTTTTCGTATAATAATAGTTATCATGCGAGTATCAAGGCTGCACCATTCGAAGCGTTGTATGGAAGGGAGTGTAGATCACCTGTGTGTTGGAGTGAAGTAGGAGAAAGTCAGTTGACTGGACCTGAAATGGTTTTGGAGACGACAGAGAAAATTGTGCAAATCAAGAACCGGTTACTTGCTGCAAGAAGCCGACAGAAGAGTTATGCCGATAATAGAAGAAAACCGTTGGAATTTGAGGTCGGAGACATGGTTATGCTTAAGGTTTCGCCGTGGAAGGGTGTGATTCGTTTTGGGAAGAAAGGAAAGTTGAGTCCAAGGTATATTGGACCATTTAAGATTGTTAAACGAATTGGACCGGTAGCGTATAAGTTAGAGTTGCCGAACGAGCTTAGTGCTATTCACGACACGTTTCACGTATCAAATCTGAAGAAGAGTTTGGCGGATAAGGAATTGGTGATTCCTTTGGACGAGATTCATCTGGACGATAAAATGCATTTCGTGGAAGAACCCGTGGAAATTATGGACCGAGAGGTCAAGAGGCTGAAGCATAGTAGAATTCCAATTGTGAAGGTTCGATGGAATTCTAGGCGTGGACCGGAATACACTTGGGAACGTGAGGACTTTTTCAAGGAGAGATATCATCATCTGTTCCTGCGGCACGCAATGTGAGTATAAGAAGAGGCGAGCGCCGGGACGTCGCTCTCTTTAAGGAGGGGTGGATGTGATACCCAGGATCGAGGTTACTTACCTTACCCTAAATTACGCTTATTTTTGAAATTTTTAAGAAATTTTATTTGCTATATATTATATCATTTTAGTTGAAACCGATAATTGAGGTCGTAATTTTGACGATTGACGATTTAAGAAGAACGATGACGACTACGATCCCGATGGATGCCCAAATTTCTATGTTTATTGTCGTTTTATCGATATTATAATTTTTCGAGGATTTTACTTTCGGTTCGTGTTAAGTTGAGTCGGGTGAGTATTATTGCTTTCCGGGTACATTTAAATTGTCCTAAAAGTATTTTGGAGTGTTCGGGATGATCCCCGACTCCCGTAAAATTTTCCAAATTGACTAGTGAGTCATTCCCGTAAAATTTTGAGGTCGTTTTCACTTAAGGCAAAAATAATGCTATTATTGCACCAAAGGCCCTCCAAAAATTACAAAAGGGAAGCACACAACACAACACACACTAAAAAATTTTCTCACCCTCTCTCTTTTCCCTCTTTAGGCCGACGGCCAAACCAAACCACCACCACCACTTATTTTTTTTCTAGCTTGTTTTAATCAAAACTAAGGTTAGACCACTTCTAGTTTCATCATTACAAGTGTTTTCATATACTTTAATCCAACATGCATCCATAAAAATTTTTGAAGAATCAAATGGATTTTTCAAAAATTGTTTTGATGTTAATTGAGTGTATGCATGTTTAATTCAAGTGTAGGGGATGTATAATCACTCAACAAATCAACCAAAATCAATTTGGTTGGGGGGTTTTGATCACCCACACCCCACGGCTATATGGGGGTGTTTGGTGGATCATGATGTTTGATGTTTTGTTCATGGTTTATGTGTTTAATTCATGTTTTTAGGTGTATTTGAATGGGTAAACCTCATTGCCTGTTTGATTTGGTGATTGGGTTTTGAGATGGATTTGGTATTTAGGGGGTTAAGGACTGATTATGATGGTTAGACATGGTTAGGAGTGTTTATGTTGAGGTTAAGTGTCGATAAATTGGTTTGGAAACGAGTGTTGGATTGATTTTGAGATGGGTAATTTTAGGCAGAATGTTTGGGATGTTTTCATAAAATTTATTTTGTAAACAGGTCATGAGACTAGGATATAATTGTAGAGCGTCTTCTTAGCTTCGATTTGGTATAAGATAGAGCTTACGACTCCTAACGAGTCAAAAGTTATGATGTTTTGAAAATACGTGTACCGGGAGATGAGAACCTACATAATCCGAAATTATGTTTGGTTTTGGGTCAAATCCCGGGGACCATAGATATAGTTTGGTAATTGGTTAAAGGTTGATTTTTGGTCTCAAACCTGCATCTGTGAGTCTATTATTAGACTTAGGTGTCAAATGGGTCAATGGTATATTTTAAATGGGTCAACTGAGTCCAACTTGGTTAATGTGCAAAATCAGTCCGAAAAACGTAGGTTTAGTAATGTGTTGAGTAACGGGTCGTAAAAGCGAAAACTTTTAATGGGATTAAAAATGGGTTTTCTACAGGTCTTAAGGTATTTTTGAGAATTTTCCCAAATTTTATTAAAATGTTTAAGTCTAGTAAAACAGCCCATACTTTTGGTAAGTATCGGCGAAAAACGTGAAAAGGGTAATGACGTTAATAACATGGATGAATAGTGTAAAACGCGTAACAATTATTCGTTTGGTTTTGGCGTGAGTTTTTCATTATCACAATTGACTAATATGTATGTAATATACTGTACTTAAAGTTTATAAATGAGATTACTCATTACGCGTTATTGTTTGTTAGGTGTTGAATTCCCCGGGCATCCTCATCATCGTCAGTGATCGTCACTCGAATCGTCGACTACTCTATATATATAAGGTGTGAATTTGTAGCCTCGCTTACTATTGTTTTAAATTGTTTTACCCGCGAGGGAAATGCATGGTAGTTTTCAAAAAGGAACATATGTCATGAATGATTGTTGGACCCGAATGTTGCCTTAAATTGTGTTGACTACCTAGTTGCAAAAGGCCCTATATTCATGAACTATTGACTATTGTTTAATCCTAGTGTGGATTGAAAATAGCCTCTTATACAATTGATACTACTATGGGGTTGACGACCCTAACCGAGACGAGGGCTAGTACGTTGAGTACCCCCTACGGACGGATAACTTGTGATAAGAGATAAGGTATAATTGCAACTGATGCCTTTAGAAGGGGCAATGGTTTCATCTTAATCACGCCGGTAATTATTACGCGGGTGATTGATTTAACGGATTAGTGTCATGAGCTTAGACACAATTTTCATAACCTTGACAATAGATTGTTTGATCGACAAGTCTATGAATGAGCGTGAATGATTTTTATAACACATATGTTCAAAATGAGATTATAAAACCTATGAATTCCACTCAACATTATTTGTTGACCCAATTTAGCATGTGTTTCAGGTAACCGATGAATTGTAGCATGGAGCATGCATTGGATGGGAGTTGTGTGTTGCTTGGCGTCTACTTGTTTTTTCACCCATATTTAACTTGAAAATTTTAATTTTCATGTCATGTTGTAAAAAATGTATCTTTTGGGGGTTGAGATTCGTAGGGACCGAAACGCTACTCTGTGTTGTATCATTTGGGTTTGGAAAACCGTATACATGTATGTTTTTAACAATGCTTAATATATGTTAAAACGTTTACGTCTCTTTGGAGTCGTTTGATATATCTTGTGTGCGATGATAACTGCCTAGCATCCAAATGTTGTAGTTCCGCTGTGCATAGCATTTGTGGGGGTGTTAGACTTGTCCTAGTTTACACATCAAAACCATCTTTCACAAAAACCACCAACACTAAACTAGTTCCTCCATTTCTCTCATGCAACTCACACATTTTCTCTCTTCCTCTCTCCCTATGAACGTCCCATATCACCCAAAAACACCCCATTAGATCAAAAATTCAACCATAAATTATATGTATAATTTACATATGATGAAAACCCATTGAAGTTATGAAGATTGGAGGTGATTTTAACAACTAAAAAGGAGTTTATATGGAGATCAAGGGCTGATTTTTGAAGGAGTCTACAAATACTTGGTTATCCTAGAAGTGTTGTTGATATCTCATAAGATTGGTTACCCAAAACCAAGTCTTGTTCATCCAAACACTCATCATTTCATCACTTTGGTCGTATAGAGATTGTTTCTTCCTATCCTCTTGTTATTTTGAATATGTAATCTTGTATTTTCTTTATTTGTGTATATGTATATGATGATGAATGATGATTAAAAATATTATGTGGGGATTTGGTGTTGACAGATTTGATAAACATGGGTAAAAAGATGGAAAACCACATGTAAAATGGTTAAATCTTGCTTAATAAGATGGTTGTATATAAACAGTAAGTAACCAAATGATAAACTGATAAAAAAGCATAGTGGAATCAATTTACAGTAAGTATTAGGTGTTATAAACATGTGAGAGTTGGCCATGCAATGGAATCATCAAAATGAGTGAGATATGATCAAAACAAAATTAGTATACCAATCTGAATAGTCTGTTTTGTAGGGACTGTTAAGGATACTTAGACATGGATTGAGCAGTAGCTATAACTAACTTATTTATAGCAAATAATATGAAGTTTATGTCATCCAAAAGGAGATTCTATCTCATTATAGGACTCAAGATATGATAAAAATGGTGAAAGTGAAACTAAAAATCAGATTTTGTGAAATTAAAGTTTAATAGTATTATATAAGCACGCAAAATAATATAGTATAAAATGTTAAATTAAAACCCACTAACTTATATATTTCATTTATATAAATATGTATAAGGATAAATAAATGGACATTATATAAAAATGGTAGTTTGGTAAGTTTTATAAGTTATAAAAACTATAAACATGATTTTTACGTCTTTTCGGCTAATACCGTAAAATTAACATTTTTCGTCAATTAAAACATAGACGGTCGGACCCGTCTAATGTAAACTATTTAAAAGTCATATACTGATATATAAGTACCTAATACAAGTAAAAACCGATAAAACCCGAACTATATAACATATGGACATTAACGGGCTAAGTTAGGATTATGGGACTAATAATCCAACTAATTGGGCTAAACACTTATAAATTTACGTATTGGGCTTTACCCACTTAGGCCCAAAATGTAAAGTATAATACAGATAATAAAAGTATAACTGGGCTAATGAAATGTATTGGGCTTGTAATGGGCCTATTGGGCCTCCAAAACGTAAACAAGTTGAGCTAGTGTAACTAGTATAAAAGTTACCAACACATAAACACTATAATGAATGAGTAAAGATGTATAATCCCACTTGATCATCATCATATGTATAAAATCATCATATGTATACATAATTGTTATTTTTATAAAGTCATTGGACAAGAGTCTAAGACGAGTATTATTTGTCTAGGTTTCCGTGATTGAAGCACGTACCGTACATCCAAATCGCCGATAAACCGCTTTCCCACATCAACGTGAGTTCATAGCCTCACACTCTTTTAAATGTTTTTATGGAATGTTTTATAAACCCGCGAGGGAGATAACATGTTAGTTTTGATAAAATAGGACACCATTTGTCCCGATTATTTGTTTATTGATTTGGACCCGAATGATTGTATGACCCGATGAATGATTATATGACCCGATAAATGAAATGAAATGGATTATTAAAGTTAGGTTATGTCACTAAAAGTCCCATTAGCATGAATTGTGAACTACCGGGATTTGGTAGACGCTTATGCATATAATAGTACTATTTGGGGACGATCACCCCAGTTCGCGCCTTGACGGTTGATCCCCGTCGTGCCACATTGATTGGTAAGCGAATTTATGTATGAGAAGATTTACACACACGTGATTATTTTGACGACACGCTAATTTAGATGGGCAAATTGAGTTTCGGGTTAGCTACCCGTTGTTTGGTATAGTAAGGTAACAATGTCATGCGGCTTATAATAATCCAATAACGAAAATACTGCTTTATGCATTGAATTACGATATATTGCCTGACTAGCAATACAGGGTCTTATTATCGATATTATGTTCGTGTTTTGGTTTTACATAACCATATTTATATAACGGTTTTTATTTAACTTTATACAACGTTATAAAACGTATTGTATGATGTTTTTAACGACAATGGTTCGTATAATGATTTTGAAGGCGAAAGCCTATATTATGATTTTGATAAATATTTGTATAAAAGTGACTTTGGTTATTTTATGGCCTATTACAAAGATTTGTACAAAATGATTTTCGGTAATAATTTTATACAGATATTATATTGATGGATTTCATTAAACTCTATTAATTCACTCGGCTTTATCGCTGACCTTTTCTTTTAACATGTTTTATCTCAGGTACTTGAAGGTAAATCTCGGGAAGACAACAAGAATTCATGGCCCGCACTTAAATAATAATTTCCATTCAAATGCTTTGTAAAATTTGTATGAAATACAATGACTTGGGACCTATGTAAATTTGATATTTATGAATGGAAATGCTTTATTATTAAACGACGCGATTTTTAAGCGTTGTCTATGTTGTGAGTAATGTGCTATCCCGTAACACCAACGAGTCTTTCGCTGTATTGAATTGTGTAAATTTGGGGGTGTTACAGTTTGGTACCAGAGCTCTCATTATAGAGAACGAAATATTTTTAAAACCAAGGTTTTGAATAAAATATTTCAAAATCTTTTAACTATAAACATTTTTCTCAAAATGTCTAAAAATCTTTTAACTATAACGGTGCCGAAGAATTCCCGAGTTACCGACAAGGCCAGACTAAGAAGTGTTATTTTAATGTATATATATAACTTGGATTTTATATATATATATATATATATATATATATATATATATATATATATATATATATATATATATATATATATATATATATATATATATATATATATATATATATATATATATATATATATATATATATATATATATATATATATATATATATATATATATATATATATATATATATATATATATATATATATATATATATATATATATATATATATATATATATATATATATATATATATATATATATATATATGTGATGTAATTTGATTACATGATTGTTTGATGATTATTTTAATATTTATATGAGGCATTTATACGACGTAGATTGTCACAAGGAACCCTAAATCCCCTAGCAAATTAATCAAAGTTATTTCTATAGGAATTCTAGCTATTCCAGATCTAAACCAAGTTGTGGATATTTATAATCCCAAGAAAATGGTTGATATTCGTAGAAATGTAGATATTAGTTGATTATGATATTGAAGAAGAATTGGCGAGATTAAAACTGATATCGATGGCATGACGATCTTTCCTTATAGAGTGGAGTTTGACAAAACCTTACCACCTGTAAAGGTGTCATCTGATTCGTTGTCACCCAATTTTTAAATTTGAAATCGAAAGGGTGAATGTTGCACTTGAGGCTGTCATTGGAACCATTACCCAAAAGCCTCATGCCACTAGTACCTTTCTGAGAAGTCTAATTGAATGTATGAGTCATTTCATACTAGTGACTCATTTGATAACTATTAATGAAAGAGCTATAGGATTGGAAATTAAGTGTTGTTTATATCGAGCATTTATTGCCCTTTCAAGATCTAAGAGTAAGGTTGAAAGTATTGGAAAATGAGGTAGGATATCGCATTGAGTATAAGTTGATTGAAACTTGAATAAAGTAAAATTTAACTTGTATGGAATAAGTTGTTAAGAGGAAGTCTATAAGTCCTGTGATTGAATTATAAGGTTTTAAATGATTGTTAGTTTGTGTTAAGGGTTGTTCCTAGACCATTGTCCAATGATGAGGATGCCCAGTGTTCATGAAATAAATTGAAGAAATCTTCTTCTGAATTGGGGCTGACGGATCCTCCGGGACAGGTGGAACACCTAATGACTCTTGTAGATTAGTATTCATTGTGGTATCTTTTAAAAATAATCCCTAACTTAACTGAGACATCAGTTGGTAGGATGAGTTCTTGGAATTGTATGACATAGTGACACATAATATGTTACGGTACAATTTTGACCTAGTTGTGATTAATGAAAAGACTACCATTGATTGCTAAATCCTACATGTATCGATGTTATCTATCTTTTATTGCTTCATCCTAATGCTCGCATTAGTGATGCAACCATTGAACAAGTACTCATCTCGAAATGAGTTACGTAGTGGATTATTCTTTTTTGTGCCATCGAGGTCATGAACCTCATGATTATTTGGCTAAGCTCATTTCCTATTATATTGTAGTTAGTTCTTGGTGAACAACTTTTCATCACTCCTTTGCAGATCACTAATTGTTTTTATAAGTTAAAACAGTATCCATTGAGAAAAACTGGGTTTTCATCACCATATGGATTATTTAAAGTGAGACTTATAAATAATCGTTATCAAAATGAAGCTGTTTATAAAACACCTTGGAAAACTTAACTGTTTTCATATCAAAGAAAATCTTTGTAAATTTATTCTTGATTCTTACTTAAGAATTAAGCATGAAAATGTTTTTATTATAAACATGATGATAAAATTTTGACGAACTGAGTATTGCATCGCTAATCTTGAAATTGTATATAGTTGCGTGCCAACATACAATTTGGAATGGACCATGCAAGGCTGATTAGTAGTCACCATAAAACTGATTAATAAACACTACATTTTCTTTGAAGATTGTGAAAGATTAAATTTTATGAGATCTGCAAGAAGTGAAAAATAGGGACATTGATGAGACTGCTTTTATACATAGTCTCATCGTCCAAATAGGGATAAAAATGCATTAAATATCATCAAAATACCCAAATATATGCTTGTGTTTGTTGCTTGTGTATTTTAGGTACAGATATTGAGAAAATGACAAAAGATCACAAGAATCAGTCAAAAACGAACACGGGAAACGAAGCCGCACAAAGAACCAAGCCCTAATGAAGAATTTTCCAAAGAAAACCCTTGAAGATTTGAATAATTATGAAGAAGGGTCCTCCAATTATGAAGAATTGACACTTTATACCCTTGTATCTTCATAATTACAAGTTTGGTCCCTAAAGTTTGTCAAAATTACAAAAAGGACCCTCAACTTTCAACAATTGGCAAGAATGGCCCTCTACTTTGAAGTTTGGACACTTTATACCCCTCAAATATCATTGAACATAAGTGGGGTCCCTAAAGTTTGAAGAAATTTCAAATATGGCCCTTGGAAATTAATCAAAATTGCAATGTTAGCCCTAAAGTCCTCAAAGTTAACACAAGGACTAGAAATGAATTGGATTTGGACTGGTTTTGCAATGAATGGCTAACGGTTGTTATGTATGGACTGGCAACAAAATTACTACTCCTTAGCCCATTACCCACATTAGCCCAATCCCTTTATTACCCGGGTTAAATTAATCTGGTCAACAAAGTCAGCACCCCCTTTAATCTTTTCCCACTAAACATGGATTTAAAAAATACTTAACCTCCATTCGAATTAAACCATCACCTGCTCATTTCCCCTAACCCATAAACCCTAATTGGGGTTTTCTTAATCCCTCCATAATTAAACACTACCTCGTCCAGAATGTTAATTAACCCCCTCACAAACCCAACCCACATACAATATTCCCTCTCCAGCTCACTATGGACCCCCCACCCACATGACCCTGCTACATTTTGCAAGAAGACAACAAAGGGGTAGAGAATCAACGTTCAAAAAGTGGTATCTTACTCCTCCAAGCAAAGATGGACGTCCTAGATCGTTTCTACATCACTGGCATCCCCACAGAAAAACAAAGAAATCACTTGGCTCAATTTTGACTTTGAAATTCAAAATCAAGAATCGAATATGCTGAAGGATATCCAAGGGCACGTTTGGTAGTTCACCATTAAGGTTGCTAAATTCTAGAGCCATCTGTGTAAGCATATAAAAAGACGTTAGGGTTTTAGTTCATTTTTCTCTGGTCTCAGTTTTTTTTAAAAGAATTATCTTGTAATATCTTTGGATGATATATGAAAGTTTCGGTTTGAAAAATATACTGAGTATCATTTATTTTCTTTAAATTACCGTTTTAAGTTACTGATTGGATGGTTATCAAAAGTGTGTATGTTCAAAGTTCATTATGCAAGTTTCTTTTTAGTTCATGATAAGTTGGTTTGGAAATTTTTCACTTTAGCTGGTTGATAAGAATCTTTGGTCTGAATTCATGTTCAACGATTAATCAAGTTACAGTTTGTTTAAAAAAAAGAAAAGAAAATAAAGTCGTAAAATCAGTTATTGTGTTATTGTGTTTGCTCCTTCTATCTTAGCAGGTTTCATCATAGCTTGCTTATTGTCCAAGTGTTCAGCATAGACCCGAGTCTATTGGAGAAGGCTAAGCAGCCTTGGTGGGACCTGGATGTGGGTCCCACAAGGTAATCCCTTGTTCCATTTTTCAATTTTCAGAAATTGGGTGATTTACATGAGATCTTTGAGAAATTTGTTAAGTGATTGTTTATTGGCTAGTTATTCTTTATTATAGGATTTTATGTATGCTAGTTTGAATTTGAATCTGTTTAGTGTAGATTTGAACTAATTTGGTTTGAAAAAAAATGAATTTCAGAAGTTAAAGGGTGTTTGTATTAAGGCTTAATCAGGTTAATTTGCATTAATCTTGTTTTAAAACTTGTTTCAATCACTCATTAGGTTAGTTATAGGATACATGTTAATTTGGTGTTCAGTTTTGGTGAAGTTTAACTCAGTTTGCAAGTTAAAATTTGACATAATAGCATAAAATCAGTAAACTGCTCTTGTGCATGATTTTTTGTGAAATTTGGCCTTCAAATTTGACGAGTTGTCAGGAGATAAGTTATTCCAGGGTTTGCTATTGCTTACAAGTTATTAGGTCAGCTTATATGCAAGAATTGGCTTATTGAAGTTGGCTTTTGTGCATATAAAATCAGCAGCATACCACCAGACCCTCATAGCTCAAACAACAACTTGATTAGGGCATATTGGTGCTTGATTCTGTGTTAGGCTTGTTGTTTTTGTGTTCATAGTGACTCCCTATACTCAACTAAGTATAGGGGTGCCTTTTGTCCAAACAAATCACCACCAAAATCAATAAACAAGTCCTTTTGTTTTCATATTTGCACAAGTGAAAGTTCACTTTGTTCTTTGTTTTTTTTCAAAATTCATCACTGGATACGTTTTTGGCCTTGCTTGATTTAATCTTGTTAAAATTGGTTTGGATTCGTGTTTTTGAGGCATAAATTGTCAAAAGGTTTGAGTTTTAAAAGTTTAAAAAGAAAAAAAAATATAAGTAAAAAAAGGGGGGTACGCCAGCCTCGACCCCTCGACCACACGCTCACAACACCAACACCTCAACCATCTCTGCCCTTGGGTCTTTTACTGACCAAGGGTAGAAACATATTCCTTTTATCACGTTTTTAGATTTGGGCTTTTTAAAAAAGCCATGGCCTTTTTAGCTTATTTAAGCTTATTGGTTAAGCTAATTAGCTAAGTTTCATTTTTCCTAGGTTTGTCATAGAGTTTAGGATTTTTCTTAGCTAAGTTTGAATTTTTCTCTTTCTTTATTTATTTTTTATCATTTTTATTTACCCGTATTTAGTAAATTAGTTAAAAAATAGTTAGAATAGTTTTTAATTTTTATAAAAAATGTTTTTAGGTTTTGGTAAAAGTAATTTGAGGTTTACATCACAAAAAGTTTTCAAAAAGTCTAATTTTTAGTTTTATTTGATTTTAGTTTTTTTTACCAACTTTAAAATTTAATATAAAATTAGTAAAAAGGTTTTAGGAACTTTTAATTTCATTTTTGTCTTAGTTACATTATTTAAGGTTTTTGGTTATTTTTTAGAATTTTTTAGTAAACTTTGAATTTTTTTTGAATATTTTAATATTATTTTATTATTAAAAATTGAATTTTGATTTTTTTAGTCTCTTCAATTTTCCTAGGTTAAGGACACTTAATTAGGAGTTTTGTCACTTTCGAAATATTTTTAGGGCTTTTCAATTAATTTCTAGAATTAATTTAAGTTTTAATTGATTTTTATTGCTTTTAAGTGTTTAAAAATAGTTTTATTAGGTTTTAAAATTTTTAAAAATAGTTTTTAGCTTAATTAGGATATTGTTGAGGTTTACAAACTATAAGATCTTGTTTAGGGCTTTTTAATAATTAATTGTGAATTTTAGGGCTTTAATTAGCATTAAAAAGTCATTATCTAATTAATTAAAAGGTTTTAGCAAGTTTGGATTTTTTGTAAACTCTTAGAATATTATTGGGGATTTTTAGTAATTTTTAGGAATTTTTAGGTTAAAATTTTAATTTTGGCATTATTTACGGTTTTGCGTGATCGCCTTTTTCGTCTTAGTTTAATCCGTTTTCGTAACCGTCTTTCTCTTCTAATCTCATTGCTTTCTTTCTTTCTCAATTATATAATCACAAATCAATATCAATTCAATACACAACGCACTAGCCTCCTCGAGAACGAACTCACTTTTAGGGTGATACACACACGGTTTTCCTAAATCATCGTGCTCACTTGCCCTATTTTGTTGCTCTTTTTCCTAAAAGGGTATACAAATCACTACATCATTTTGGCGCCGCTGCCGGGGAGGCGTGTTGTGTTTTGGTTGAACCATTTTTTTATATATAGCCATAATAGTATTTGTATTAGTAGCACTCTACTAATACGTATTATCGTTTTTTCATTTTTTGTGAATACTATTACTATATTGTATACGTAGAACAATAAATTTACAAGTACTCCAAATAAGTGAGAAATCACAACCTTGACTTGGGAGGTCATTACCCAATCATTGTATTCGAATCTCGAACCAAAGAAAAAGGCAAAAATAGATAAATACTTTCGTGAAGCTCGATTTTGAAAAATACAAACTATAAGGTGGGTATAAGGCGGTTGTATTTCACGACCTAAAGGAAAAAGGCTCTTTAGTGCTTCGCGCCGCCTCGTTTCCTCCGCTTGCTTGTGCGTATTTGATTTTGAGAGTGAATCGAGGGTTTTGCCGCCCAAAGTATTATTACATATCATATATATTTTCTTGGTTTCTATTGATTAAACCCTCTTGAACGATTTGGTGTTCCACCATCGTTCTAAAGTCATCGAAGGCGTTCACTTCACGTGATCGTTTTCATTCCTTGAGGCTTCTTTAATCGAGAGATTTGATTAAGGAGGAGATTTGTAGATTTGTGTCTACCTAATACATTCCAAAAATCCAAAAAAAAGTAAAAACAATCAAAAACCACAAAAAAATTGAAAAGGTAAAAACACCAAAAAGAATCTTCTTTGCTCGCCTTCTCGTTGTACGTGACGTTTATGCAAACTCGCTCTAAAGCAAGACGTGCTCGTAAACAAAGAAACAAATCAACCACTCCTTCTAGTGAGGAGTCTCCTATTGACGAACCCATTGTAGTGAAAGAAGCACCCATGGCTAATCGAACTATGATGGAGTTGCTTCAAGCACCCACCGAGGGTTATGGAGAAGCGATTGTGATTCCCGCTATCCTTGCGGATAATTTTGAGGTTAAGATGGGTTTGTTGTCCATGATTCAAAACAACAAGTTTCGAGGTGACGAAAAGGACAACCCGCATAACCACATTCGCCAATTTAATCGTCTCACCGCCACATGCAAGTTTAAGGACGTCTCAAACGACTCGATTAAGATGATGCTTTTTCCGTATTCCTTAGCGGGGCCCGCAAAAATTTGGTTAGAGAAAGAGCCACCTGAAACTCGGATTTTTAATCCTTTTTAATGTTCGTTTTTCCTCGATTCGAATCGAACTTGATTTCCGGTTTTACGTTTCAACTTGACTTGTTTTTGGTAAAATCTCTGATGAGACTGCTTTTATACATGGTCTCATCGTCCAAAACGGCCTTAAAATGCATTAAATATCATAAAATATGCCAAATATATGCTCGTGTTTGTTACTTGTGTATTTTTAGGTACGGATATTGAGGAATTGGCAAAAGAACACAAGAATCAATCAAAAACGAACACGGGAAACGAAGTCGCACAATGAACCGGACCCAAGTTTGGAATTTTGAAAAAAGACCCTTGAAGAATTGAAGATTAGCAAAAATAGCCCCTCATCTTTGAAGAACTTGTCATAATTGACCCTCCAAATGTCAATTGTACAAGTATGGACCTTAATATTTGAAGATATTACAAGACCAGTCCCTGGAATATGAAGAATATACATTTAATACCCTTTGGAAAAGTTTTGGAATTGATTGTGCCATTTTTGACAACTTGTGCAAAGTTGACAAAGGCAAATTGGGCGCTGATAACCTTTATTTACAAAGTGAAGAGAAGTGAGAAGCTTGGGGACCTAATCTGCCAACTACCCAAACCTTCCCACCCACTCAGGTCGTGACACCTCAGCAAAACCCACCCACCAACCCATACCCTACCCAAACCCGTCCACCCACCCAAGTCTAAAACCAGTTTAATTATTAAACTGGGTCAAACCCCAGTCAAACCTACACCCTTTCCCACCTAAACATCTTTTTAAATTCATTTTTAACCCAAAATGGATTAAACAACCATATTAATCCCCTAGAACCCTAAACCCACCCCAGACTCAATCAACCCCAAATCAAAGGGTTTTTACCCCTTATTATCCAGATGGGTAATTCACTTTACCCTCATCCTATCCCACTCAAAACCCCTTTCCCCAACACAACCATGTGAGCAGTAGGACCCTCCCCTGCCCATCGTTTTCACACCAAAACCCTAAACCCGACCAAATGGACGACTCAGATGATCCCCTTGGACCCCAAGCACATTTAGACGACCATGATCACTTCTTTACAGCTGGAATGTCACTCTCCATCACATGGGCACAATTTGACCACTTTGAAGATTGAAGACCAAGGGCTTTTTAGGAATTCTGCATACTAGGGTTTTAGTTTCTAGTATTTTCCATTTCATTGTATAAATAGGAGTCGTGTGTGACCCTATTCTCTTGTTCCAGTTTTTAAACTTTGGCACTTGTAATTCCTTTTTAAGAAAATAAAAGTTTGGTATTTGTGAAGTCAAGTGTAATTCCTTTTTATGTTTTTTAAAAGTTGTGTGTTGTGTTAAAAGTTTAAGCTGAGTTCCATTTAGATTTCTTGTGTTGAATTTTCAAAAAGGTTTCAAGTAGGTTCAAAATTTCAGAAAACCAAATCCTCCTTTGAAGTGAAAGTGGAAAAGGTTGGTTTGGATTTGTGAGTTTGAGCTGTTTTGAAAGGTGTTAAAAAGGTTTATTGGTTTGAGGAAAAGATTTAAGAAGGTTTGATAAAGTTTCAAAAATCAGGAAGTATATTTTCTTTGTGTTTCCTTGTTTGATTTTTGCAGGTCTTTGGTGATTGGTTGTTGATCAAAGGATCTGCATACACCCGAGTGTATAGGGAGGTGGCTATCTAGCCATTGTTGGTCTTGGATGTAAGACCAACAAGGTAATTCTTGTTTCATCTTCAAAATTTTCAGAAAAGTTGAAGTTCTTGAGATTTTGTATGCTAAGTGTTAGAAAGAGTGTTAATCTGGTTTGATTTGTGCTATCTAAGTGTTGTATGCATGCTAGATGATCATTGAATCAATTTGATTGTGTTTGAGAAAGTTTTAGTTTGAAAAAGTTGAAAAAAGTTATTTAAAGGGGTGTTTGGATCAGTAAGTAAAAGGGATCAAAAGTTTTGATTGTTGCTTGTAAACTGCCTTAATCTCTCACATAGGTGATATTTAGGTTGTGGGTTAGTTTTGTTTTCAGTATTGAAGAGTTTTTAACCATTTGGTATGATAAAAAGTGAAAAAAGATAGCACAAAATCAGTAAACTGCCATGCATGACTGTTTTTGTTGATTTTGATTCATGGATCTTTTAATCTGCTTAGAAAGAGGTTGTTTTAAGATTGTATGTTGTTTGTGTGATACTTGTTTAACTTGTGTATAAAATTTGAGCATCTAAAACTCATTAGGGTGCAAGTTATAAGCTTAACAAACCACCAGACTTCATTCTTGTCACAGAAACTTGAATATGCCTTTGTGTGCTTTGATTGTTTGATTTGGTGATTAGTTACTGCTTGATTTGTACTCATCTTGACTCCTTGTGCTCCAAAGAGCACAAGGGTGCCTATTTGTTCCAAAGAAACACCACCAAATCACACCAAGCTCCTCTTGGATCCCTATTTCCCTTGTGAAGAAAAGCAAGAACACAAGCAAACCTGCTTGTTTTCAAAAGTTAAGAACAGGCCACGTTTTTGATTTCAATCCAGGTTTAAGTTTAATAAAAAGTGAATTGGATTGTGTTTAGTGGTTAAAAGGTTAACTGATTTGTGTTAAAGTTTTTAAAAAAAAAAAAGAAAATAAAAATCAAAAAGTGCACCCGCAACGGACTCGAACCCTCGACCTGCAGCTCAGGAGTAAAGGGTTTTACCATTGATCTAGATGACTTTTTACGTCATAGTTTGATTTCATTAGCTATTTAACCCAATTTCCCTTTCTAGCTTAATAAATAAGCCGTAGCTTATTTCGTGTGTTTTGGGCTTATTTTATAAGCTATTTTGTTTCTTTTTATTTTTCATAGGTTTAATATAGGGTTTAAGATTTTTCTAGCTAGATTTTATATTTTTCACTTTATTTATTTAATTTTTATGCATTTTTTATTAGACGTATTTTGTTAAATCACTAAAAAATAGTAAAAAGAGTTTTAATTTTTAGGAAAAATAGTTTTTAGGTTTTAATTCTTATTTTTGAGGTTTACATTTAAAAACGTTTTCAAAAAACTTTAATTTTTAATTTTATATAATTTTAGGGTTTTTAGGCAACTTTAAAAATTAATATAAAATTAACTAAAAGGTTTTAGGAACTTTTGTTTGCATTTTCTTCTTAGTTAGATTATTTAGGATTTTTGAGAATTTTTTAGAATTTATTTGAGAGCTTTTTATTTTTTAGAATATTTTATTATTATTTTATTCATTAAAATTTAAAGTTTTATTTTTAACTTTTTTTCATTTTTTCTAGATTCTAGACATTAAAATAGGAACTTTTTCACTTTCCAATTAATTTTTAGGCTTTTCAATTAATTTTTAGAATTAATTTAAGATTTAATAGATTTTAATAGTTTTTAGGAGTTTAAAAATAGTTTAATTTGGTTTTAAAATTTTTAAAAATAGTTTTTAGTTTAATTAGGTCATTTTTGAGGTTTACAAGCTATAAAATCTTGTTTAGGGCTTTTTAATATTTAAAAGTGATTTTTAGGGCTTTAATTAGCATTAAAAAGTCATTATTAAATTAATTAAAAGGTTTTGGCAAGTTTGGATTTTTTGTAAACTCTTAGAATATTATTTGGGATTTTTAGTAATTTTTAGGAATTTTTAGGTCAAAATTTTAAATTTTGTGTTTTTTACGTTTCTACGTCGTAACTTTCTAGTAGTGTTTTCGCCTTATTTTTCTATTTTTTTTCGTCTTCGTCATTTTCTCTTCTTTTTCTTCTTGTTAATAATCAAAAACATAAATCAATCATTCATCACACAACGCACTAGCCTCCTCGAGAACGAACTCACTTTTAGGGTCATTCACACACGGTTTTCCTAAATCGTCGTGCACGCTTACCCTATTTTATTGCTCTTTTCCTAAAGGGTAGTAAAAACACTACATCAATTTTTGGCGCCGCTGCCGGGGAGGCGTGTTGTGTTTTGATTGAACATTGTTGTTTTCTATATTAGCCATAATAGTAA
The DNA here is from genome assembly GCA_025667525.1 of Glebionis coronaria. Taxonomy (NCBI): domain Eukaryota; kingdom Viridiplantae; phylum Streptophyta; class Magnoliopsida; order Asterales; family Asteraceae; genus Glebionis; species Glebionis coronaria. The sequence goes on from CM046874.1 coordinate 461,127,518, forward strand.
TTGTATTAATAGCACTCTATTAATACGTATTATCGTTTTTCGGTTTTTGTGTGAATACTATTACTATATTGTATACGTAGAACAATAAATACACAAGTACTCCAAATACGTGAGCAATCACAACCTTGATTCGGGATTTCATCACTCGATCATTGTATTCGAATCTCAAACCAAAGAAAAAGGCAAAAATAGATAAATACTTTCGTGAAGCTTAATCTTGATAATACAAACTATAAGGTGGGTATAAGGCGGTTGTATTTCATGACCTAAAGGAAAAAGGCTCTTAAGTGCTTCGCGCCGCCTCGTTTCCTCCGCTTGCTTGTGCGTATTTGATGTTGAGAGTGAATCGAGGGTTTTGCCGCCCAAAGTATTATTACATATCATATATATTTCTTGGTTTCATTTGATTAAACCCTCTTGAACGATTTGGTGTTCCACCATCGTTCTAAAGTCATCGAAGGCGTTCACTCCACGTGATCGTTTTCATTCTTTGAGGCCTTTTTAATCAAGAGATTTGATTGAGGAGGAGATTTGTGGACTTTTTGTCTACTTAATACATTCACCAATTTCCAAAAAAAAGGTTAATACAATCAAAAACCACAAAAAAATTGAAAAAACACAAAATACCAAAAAGAATCTTCTTTGCTCGTCTCCACGTTGTACGTGACGTTTATGCTCACTCGTAATCAAGCAAAACGTGCACGTAGACGCAAGAAAAAAACTCCTACTAAGACTCATTCTAGTGAGGAGTCTCCAAGTGAGGAACCTATTGTAGAAAAAGAAGCTATCATGGCTAATCGTACTATGATGGAGTTGCTTCAAGCACCCACCGAGGGTTTTGGAGAGGCCATTGTGATTCCCGCCATCCTTGCGGAGAACTTTGAGATCAAAACGGGTTTAATGTCTATGCTTCAAGCAAACAAGTTTCGCGGTCACGAAAAAGACAACCCACATTATCACATTAGGCAATTTAATCGTCTTACCGCGACAAGCAAGTTTAAGGATGTACCACACGATGCCATTAAGATGATGTTGTTTCCTTACTCGTTAGATGGACCCGCCAAGATATGGCTTGAGAAAGAACCACCGAATTCGATTTTGACATGGGCCGATCTCGTGTCTAAATTTGTGAATCAATTTTTTCCACCATCTAAGACAACACATTTGAAAAACGAGATTTCACGTTTTACACAAAGACCTAATGAAAGTTTTTCAATGGCTTGGGAAAGGTTTAAAGAAATGTTACATGAATGTCCACACCATGATTTTTCCGAATTGCATCAAATTGACACTTTTTATAATGGGCTTAATGAACATGAACGAGATTATTTAAATGCCGCCGCGGGTGGTAATTTTTTGTGCAAAACGACCAATGAGGCTTTGAAAATCATAGAAAATAGGTCTAAGGTCTATAGCCCTCGTAACACACCGAGTGTTGCCAATTTGGGCTCGTCATCATCTCGTTCCATTAATGCCTTGCAAGATGAAGCAAATGAGGAGAATCGGTTTTTCGATAGGTTTTCGACTCTTATGTCTCATTGGAAAGCTCAAGAAGCTTCAAACACCGCTTCGGTTAAAGCGGTTGCTAAGAGTTGTATTTCATGTGGTGGAGCTCATGATTTTTCCGAGTGCATTACCGCGGATGGTAACACTTCGAATGCTTATGTAGCCACGGGAACTTATAACCAAATCGGTCAAGGTTCCCGCCAAAATCAAGCTCCACAAAATCAAAATGCTAATAACTATCGAAACAACAATCAAGGTGGAAATTACCAAGGAAATCAAAGGAATTATAACAAGGGTAATTACCAAAGTGGAAATGGGCAAATTTCAAACCAAAACCAAAACCGTGATTTTCAAACTCCTACTCAAGGTTTTCAAAATGCTCACACTAAAAATTTGCAAGGAGAATTTTTAGATTATGCTAAGGCTAATGATGCTAAGTTTGATAACATGCAACGTTAGATGATTAGCTTAAGGTCCGAATTGAAAAACGAGCTTAAAAACGAACTTGCTAATGAACTTAAAACTCATGCTAATAAAATGGAAGGAAATGTCACACGACTCCAACAAAATCAACAAAAAATGGAGCAAGGACAACATGAGATTAAGCAAGAGTTGTTAAAAGCGGATGTTAGGCAATCTAAGTTTGAAGACCGAATGGCTAAAATGTTTGAAGCTATCATGTGTAAGCCCTCTTCTTCGGGTGGTCTTCCTAGTGATACCATCGTGAACCCGAAAGGAGAATTGAAGGTTATTACTACTCGTAGTGGTAAAACTTTCAAAGAACCCATTTCTCGTCCAAGTACTTCTATGGAGAAGGAAAAAGAGAAAGAACCCGAGGTTGTGGTTGAAAAGGAGCACATTACAATCCCACGAAGTACCGCTCAAACCACACCTACGGTTGAACCTACATCAATCATGGAACCCGAGATTCCAAGGCCGATGCCTATGCCTAATTTGCCCCAACCCACACCACCTTTACCCTACCCATCAAGACGAGACAAGGAAAAGGCACAAGAACGAAATAATTATCAATTTGAACTCTTTATGAAAATGTTTCGTGACTTGCATTTCAATATAAGTTTTGCCGACGCCTTAGTCATGATGCCTCGATTTGCCGCGAACTTCAAAAGTATGTTGAATAACAAAGAGAAATTGCAAAAATCGTCTAGTTGTTCTTCGGTTTTTCTAAGCCGCATACCTCAAAAAGTCGGTGATCCTGGAAAGTTTTTAATCCCATGTGCTATCCAAGACATGGAAGAATGCTACGCCTTGGCCGATCTTGGTGCTAGTATTAATTTGATGCCTCTTGAGATTTTTAAATCACTCAATCTTCCAAATCTCACTCCTTCAAGAATGTCAATCGAGATGGCCGATCATTCTACGATTCTAGCTTGTGGAGTTGCCGAGGACGTCTTTGTGAAAGTTGGGAAATTCTATTATCCCGTGGACTTCATCGTTGTTGATATTCCCATCGATCCTAAAGTTCCGTTAATTTTAGGTCGATCTTTTTTGGATACCTCGAGAGCACTTATCGATGTGCATGCAAGAAAAATCACTCTTCGTTTCAATGAGGAAGAACTCGTCATTAATGCAACCCAAAACTCCACTCTTTCTCATGTTTATTCTATCACATCTTTGTACAATGTCAATCCTATCAAAAACATTTGTCAAAGGATTTCAAATAGAGTTTTAGGAGTTGTTGAGAAAAATGAAGTTCCGTCCCCTCCGCCAGTGGAGGTTAAGAGTGTTAAGCCTATGATTCCAATCTCGAGTGATTCTTCGGATGATGAATACGTTGATCCCGATGGGGAGGTTTTCTTTGTTGACAAAAGATTTGAAAACTTGCCACCACCTAAACCAAAACGCTTTCAAAATGTGAGAATTTTTAGTGCGACTAACATTGTTTTAGATACACCAAATATTTTTGACATAATCAAATCGGGTTTTCACAAGGAGAGTTTTAAAGATGAAAAAGGAAAAGATTTTGAATTTAATTTAAAAGATTTTTCTACAACTCTAACTCCGTCATCACCGCGTGTCTCGAGTACTACAAGCTCGTCTTCTCCTTTTGACGATGCTTTGTGTGGACTTAGTGTGGGGGAAGCCCCTTATGTTCCCTCCCCTTTCTCCACCGAGGACGAGATATTTGATCCCGGAATTGCTTATATAGGGAAATCTCGGTCTTCCACCGATGCAATAAATGGAAAATCTCTTCATTTGATTGGTGCGAGTCTACCTCGAGTAGCTTAATGTTTTGACTTACCCATTGTCCCACCCTTCTATTTCTTCTCTCCTATTTTCTTCTATCCCATTGGGATTTGTGTTGAAGAAGCGTTGTTTCGTCTTTCATCCGAAAACGAGGACGCTATCTTTGACCCCGGTATACGTTTATCGGATTTTTAAAGTACTCCACGTACTTTTGGGCCTTGTTTATCATGTAAGCCCCACCAAAAATTGACCATACCATGATTATCCCTAAATGATCACATTTATGGGGATTCGAGTCGAGCTTTTGACTCGGTTATCAAAAACAAGGTGCCTCGTGGGGGAGACCCATGCTTATCCATGTACATATTATTGCTTTCTAATGTAGTTTAATGTGAGGGGATTTGTGCCCTTCCAACCTTTGTTCCGTGGTTGTTTGTGCATTGTGTCTTTTAGATCATCATCTTCACGATTGGAGCCTCTCGTGTTCGTTTCATGGGAGCACTCGATCGTTTGCTTTGGAGGCCTTTCCCAATATCCATATGATATATCCTTTTATGTTCTAACCTTAGGTTTATAGCACACTTCATAAACGGCTATTACTTATTGGTTACACCCTTTCCATGCTAGATTAGGCATTCGACTACGTCTCTAGTATGGGGGTGTTTGCACCCCTAGACTCGAAACATTGAGGACAATGTTTAACTTTAGTATGGGGGGGTGAATAGATACTTGCCTTGCCAAACCTTCACGCTTTCCAAAGTTTATCGTTTTGTTTATCATTTTTGTTGCAAAATAAGGCTAAAAATGGCCAAATTTTAAATTTTTTCTAGTTTTTCATAAGTGTTTGAAAACACGAATCTAGATTTAGCGATGGCGAGAATAAGAGTAATTTTTGACTCGACCGTGCGTGTTGAGCACTTAGCTTTAATTCCTTAACTTCACATTAGGCTAAGTCTCTTAAATGAGGACGAGAAATGATAGAGTTAATTATAAGTTACTATGCTAAACGTAGAGTACTCGTATTCTTTCAAAAACTCATGTGTTCTCGTTGTTTGCTTATTCTCCCTTCGCTTGTAAATATTTTTTTTGCTTAATAAATATTGATTTAGCGGTTTAGTTAGGATTGTTGGGTTTCTAGTCTTTTCTAGTAGCTTCCGTGTAATTAAATTGGGAAGACATTAAGGTATCGCCAGCGTCACGGTTTTGAAGTATTGGCACCCTAATAATCGAAAGCTTCACCCAATAATAAGATTTCAAGTGCTCACCTAAATCTAGCAAAAATTTGAAGCCCACAAGGCCTAAAATCTATGCAAAAATTGAAAGTGAATCAAGCCTTAATCTTTGAAGCTTTAAAGATCCAAAATCCGCTTTAGCGTGAGGATATACGTCTTTGGCTAATAAAACCACCGATGATGGCGGATAATAAAAGACAAGGCAAGACCGAAGTCATAATAAAAGCTTCATGGCGAAGTTGAATAAAAGATGGAGGTAAACCAAAGATAATAAGGTCCTTCCGTTAGGGGGCGTATAAAAGTCTTGGTAATAAGTCTCATGTTCAAAACCGTTATAAAACCGTGTTTATCGATTCTTCTTGTCAACTTAATTTTTTGACATCGTTGTCTATTAGGAGGGGTTATTGATTTGATGGTCTTAGTTACACCGTTAGGACTCTATTTTTAGACCTAAATCTCTATTATCGCATAAGTCAATGATGTATCCTCGTGATCATTAAGACAAAATAAAATATAAGAGATACAACTTAGGAATAATGGGAGAATAAGTACGTGATTAGGGCATATGAGTAGTGTTAGCATTACTAACTTATAAATGACAATGATCTCGTTGCACGCTTGGCATGGAATTAAGGTGAAAATCGAGGACGATGAAATTATTTCTAACGAAGCATTCACGTGTTCTTGTTCTATGAACCTAAACGTCCCATTTTGCGATGAAAATCATACATTATGTCTAAAACGCAAGTAGTAGCAATAATGTAGTGTAGCTAGTTTATCATTTCATAAAAGTGAATAAAATTAAATTTTGGAGATGCTTTGATACTTTATTCTAGCATTGCGTGAGGGCACGGCAATGGTTTAGTATGGGGGAGTGATGAGACTGCTTTTATACATGGTCTCATCGTCCAAAACGGCCTTAAAATGCATTAAATATCATAAAATATGCCAAATATATGCTCGTGTTTGTTACTTGTGTATTTTTAGGTACGGATATTGAGGAATTGGCAAAAGAACACAAGAATCAATCAAAAACGAACACGGGAAACGAAGTCGCACAATGAACCGGACCCAAGTTTGGAATTTTGCAAAAAGACCCTTGAAGAATTGAAGATTGGCAAAAATGGCCCCTCATCTTTGAAGAACTTGTCACAATTGACCCTCCAAATGTCAATTGTACAAGTATGGACCTTAATATTTGAAGATATTACAAGACCAGTCCCTGGAATATGAAGAATATACATTTAATACCCTTTGGAAAAGTTTTGGAATTGATTGTGCCATTTTTGACAACTTGTGCAAAGTTGACAAAGGCAAATTGGGCGCTGATAACCTTTATTAACAAAGTGAAGAGAAGTGAGAAGCTTGGGGACCTAATCTGCCAACTACCCAAACCTTCCCACCCACTTAGGTCGTGACACCTCAGCAAAACCCACCCACCAACCCATACCCTACCCAAACCCGTCCACCCACCCAAGTCCAAAACCAGTTTAATTATTAAACTGGGTCAAACCCCAGTCAAACCTACACCCTTTCCCACCTAAACATCTTTTTAAATTCATTTTTAACCCAAAATGGATTAAACAACCATATTAATCCCCTAGAACCCTAAACCCACCCCAGACTCAATCAACCCCAAATCAAAGGGTTTTTACCCCTTATTATCCAGATGGGTAATTCACTTTACCCTCATCCTATCCCACTCAAAACCCCTTTCCCCAACACAACCATGTGAGCAGTAGGACCCTCCCCTGCCCATCGTTTTCACACCAAAACCCTAAACCCGACCAAATGGACGACTCAGATGATCCCCTTGGACCCCAAGCACATTTAGACGACCATGATCACTTCTTTACAGCTGGAATGTCACTCTCCATCACATGGGCACAATTTGACCACTTTGAAGATTGAAGACCAAGGGCTTTTTAGGAATTCTGCATACTAGGGTTTTAGTTTCTAGTATTTTCCATTTCATTGTATAAACAGGAGTCGTGTGTGACCCTATTCTCTTGTTCCAGTTTTTAAACTTTGGCACTTGTAATTCCTTTTTAAGAAAATAAAAGTTTGGTATTTGTGAAGTCAAGTGTAATTCCTTTTTATGTTTTTTAAAAGTTGTGTGTTGTGTTAAAAGTTTAAGCTGAGTTCCATTTAGATTTCTTGTGTTGAATTTTCAAAAAGGTTTCAAGTAGGTTCAAAATTTCAGAAAACCAAATCCTCCTTTGAAGTGAAAGTGGAAAAGGTTGGTTTGGATTTGTGAGTTTGAGCTGTTTTGAAAGGTGTTAAAAAGGTTTATTGGTTTGAGGAAAAGATTTAAGAAGGTTTGATAAAGTTTCAAAAATCAGGAAGTATATTTTCTTTGTGTTTCCTTGTTTGATTTTTGCAGGTCTTTGGTGATTGGTTGTTGATCAAAGGATCTGCATACACCCGAGTGTATAGGGAGGTGGCTATCTAGCCATTGTTGGTCTTGGATGTAAGACCAACAAGGTAATTCTTGTTTCATCTTCAAAATTTTCAGAAAAGTTGAAGTTCTTGAGATTTTGTATGCTAAGTGTTAGAAAGAGTGTTAATCTGGTTTGATTTGTGCTATCTAAGTGTTGTATGCATGCTAGATGATCATTGAATCAATTTGATTGTGTTTGAGAAAGTTTTAGTTTGAAAAAGTTGAAAAAAGTTATTTAAAGGGGTGTTTGGATCAGTAAGTAAAAGGGATCAAAAGTTTTGATTGTTGCTTGTAAACTGCCTTAATCTCTCACATAGGTGATATTTAGGTTGTGGGTTAGTTTTGTTTTCAGTATTGAAGAGTTTTTAACCATTTGGTATGATAAAAAGTGAAAAAAGATAGCACAAAATCAGTAAACTGCCATGCATGACTGTTTTTGTTGATTTTGATTCTTGGATCTTTTAATCTGCTTAGAAAGAGGTTGTTTTAAGATTGTATGTTGTTTGTGTGATACTTGTTTAACTTGTGTATAAAATTTGAGCATCTAAAACTCATTAGGGTGCAAGTTATAAGCTTAACAAACCACCAGACTTCATTCTTGTCACAGAAACTTGAATATGCCTTTGTGTGCTTTGATTGTTTGATTTGGTGATTAGTTACTGCTTGATTTGTACTCATCTTGACTCCTTGTGCTCCAAAGAGCACAAGGGTGCCTATTTGTTCCAAAGAAACACCACCAAATCACACCAAGCTCCTCTTGGATCCCTATTTCCCTTGTGAAGAAAAGCAAGAACACAAGCAAACCTGCTTGTTTTCAAAAGTTAAGAACATGCCACGTTTTTTATTTCAATCCAGGTTTAAGTTTAATAAAAAGTGAATTGGATTGTGTTTAGTGGTTAAAAGGTTAACTGATTTGTGTTAAAGTTTAAAAAAAAAAAAAAAAAAAAAAAATCAAAAAGTGCACCCGCAACGGACTCGAACCCTCGACCTGCAGCTCAGGAGTAAAGGGTTTTACCATTGATCTAGATGACTTTTTACGTCATAGTTTGATTTCATTAGCCATTTAACCCAAATTCCCTTTCTAGCTTAATAAATAAGCCGTAGCTTATTTCGTGTGTTTTGGGCTTATTTTATAAGCTATTTTGTTTCTTTTTATTTTTCATAGGTTTAATATAGGGTTTAAGATTTTTCTTGCTAGATTTTATATTTTTCACTTTATTTATTTAATTTTTATGCATTTTTTATTAGACGTATTTTGTTAAATCACTAAAAAATAGTAAAAAGAGTTTTAATTTTTAGGAAAAATAGTTTTTAGGTTTTAATTCTTATTTTTGAGGTTTACATTCAAAAAAGTTTTCAAAAACTTTAATTTTTAATTTTATTTAATTTTAGGGTTTTAGGCAAATTTAAAAATTAATATAAAATTAACTAAAAGGTTTTAGGAACTTTTGTTTGCATTTTCTTCTTAGTTAGATTATTTAGGATTTTTGAGAATTTTTTAGAATTTATTTGAGAGCTTTTTATTTTTTAGAATATTTTATTATTATTTTATTCATTAAAATTTAAAGTTTTATTTTTAACTTTTTTTCATTTTTCCTAGATTCTAGACATTAAAATAGGAACTTTTTCACTTTCCAATTAATTTTTAGGCTTTTCAATTAATTTTTAGAATTAATTTAAGATTTAATAGATTTTAATAGTTTTTAGGAGTTTAAAAATAGTTTAATTTGGTTTTAAAATTTTTAAAAATAGTTTTTAGTTTAATTAGGTCATTTTTGAGGTTTACAAGCTATAAAATCTTGTTTAGGGCTTTTTAATATTTAAAAGTGATTTTTAGGGCTTTAATTAGCATTAAAAAGTCATTATTAAATTATATAAAAGGTTTTGGCAAGTTTGGATTTTTTGTAAACTCTTAGAATATTATTTGGGATTTTTAGTAATTTTTAGGAATTTTTAGGTCAAAATTTTAAATTTTGTGTTTTTTACGTTTCTACGTCGTAACTTTCTAGTAGTGTTTTCGCCTTATTTTTCTATTTTTTTTCGTCTTCGTCATTTTCTCTTCTTTTTCTTCTTGTTAATAGTCAAAAACATAAATCAATCATTCATCACACAACGCACTAGCCTCCTCGAGAACGAACTCACTTTTAGGGTCATTCACACACGGTTTTCCTAAATCGTCGTGCACGCTTACCCTATTTTATTGCTCTTTTCCTAAAGGGTAGTAAAAACACTACATCAATCTCTTTTTGGTATTTTTAATCTAACTAAAAATTATATAATTAAATACTATTATAAGAAATCTATTTTAAAAAAAACTAATTAAAATGATTAAACAAATCTAATTTACTTTAATAAACTAAATTTTAAACTATTTAAATGAAGTAAAAACTTTTAATCTAATCTATTTTAAAACGAATCTATTTAATTTGAAAAATAATTTTTATTAAATAAAACTTAAACTAATATTTAAAAACAATTAAATTTATAAAATTTAAATAAACTATTTTTTTTCTTTTTATATTTATTTTAAAATTGATTAAAGTAAATATTAAACTAAACTTTAAATTGATTAAAACTAATTTGAATTTAAAACTGCCTACCCTATTTTTACGCTATATAAATGCAATTAAGAGAGATAAAACACAAATGAGAATGTAGCACAACTGGTTGGGACGTTTGGCGCCTGGACAGGAGGTCCAGGGTTCGAATCTAGGCAGTAGCAAATTTTTACTAATGTTTTTAATACTTTATGCTGAACTTTTATTTTGGACAAGTAAAAATTGAACAATTGGTTCAATTTTTTCAGCAGTAATATAAGCAATAAAAGAACAGATAAGCCACACAGCCAATACGACTAATAAGCTGAAATCGAATAAGCAGGACACAAATAAGCTAGACAAGCAATTAAATCCTATCAATAGAATAAGCTGAAAATAAAATGAACATGAACCAACTAAGCAATAAGCTGTTCAAACACTAAATAAAAGTTACACTCAAATAAGCAATCCAAACAACATTAACTTATCAGTCTCCAAATTAAATCAAAATACTAAAACAAATGAAACAGAATCAAACAAATAAGTACCACCTTATATCTAAACTAACTTAAACAGATCCTAAACAAATAACCAAAATGCAAATAACCAAACTAATAAAGTATTACCACTTAGCAGATTCAAACTAAACAAATAATCAAAGCAGATTTAAAACACCTCAAACTAAACAGATTACCAATAAACTAAATAAACATTAACTTTAAATTTAAAAGAAGATCAAAACCTTTTGATGATCCGTTGGGAAGAAGACAAGCGTTGAGCCGTCTTATGAACCGAAACGAACACCAAACTTCAACACCATTTCGAACCAAACGAGTCTTATGAACCGAATCCGAAACAAAGGATCACCAACAGTAACTTTAATATAATTATTTCCTAGTGGGGGAAATGATTTACTTTCCTTTATTTATTTATTTAATTTTATATATATATATATATATATATATATATATATATATATATATATATATATATATATATATATATATATATTATATCATAACACTAACAGTAACCATATTTTTTATAAACTGATTAAATAAAGAACAGTAACTTGAAATTAAAATTGAGACGAGAATTTAAAACGAAAATTAATCTTTCATTAATTCAAATCAAAATTACAATACTGGAAATAAAATATTAGAAGATTAAAACCTAACTAATTTTACTAAAAATTAAAAATAAAGGAAAAGTCACCCATTACATGTGAAATATGGGGGTTTTTATAGGAGAAAACCCTCAAAACCGTAATCTTAGCTTCCTTTGTAAGCATCCATTTTCCACCGTTGATTTCTTCATTAACCTTCTCTTCCTTCTTTTCTTCTTATCTACGGCTAGGATTCATCCTTGTAGTCACGGATTGCCCTCGTGGCAAGATGTGTGTTAGTTGTGTTTGTTGCAAGGTGAGGTGGCATGCTTTTATTGGGGGGTTTTGAATATTGACGTGGCCTAGCCAATCAAAGGAGAGAAATAAGCCACGGTGGATTGAGGTTTGAGTGGATGATGCGATTTTTTGGGGGAATTAATTCCCTTGGGTGTTAATTACCCATTTAGGGTAAAAGCCCCATTTTTATGTGTGTAAATTTTGATGTAGTAAAATTAGGGTTTGTGGGAAAGATGTGTTTTTGGGGAGGAAGATGAAGTTCAGTAAAAGTGTGTGTATTGTTACACTTCGTTTGTAACGAAGGAATTTATGAGGTGGGGTAAATGTTTATTTATTTGGGGATGGTGGGTTACACGTGGGATGAGAAATGTGAGGGGGTTGACGTTTGACTGGGGTAAAAGAAACTTTATTTATTTATTGGGGGTAACGGTTGGGGGATTGGGTAGATTAGGTTTTATTTACTTTAAGGGGGACACGTGGGTAAGGAATGGGTAAATGGGGTGAAAGTTGACACGTGGGGGAAGTAATAGTTAATGGGTTTGGGGAATAGAAAGTTGACCGGTTGTGCTTGACCAACCATTTCATCAAATGAAAACATAACCCCTGATCCATTTCCTTTGTTTAGAGTATTTGGGCTTTGGCCCAATACTTCTTCATTCGTCCCATTTATAAATTTGGATCTTAATGGGCTTATGGCCATTTAAACAAACACAACATGTCTTTCAAATGGGCTTTTGAGCCCATTAACCAAATGTGGGACCCACTTGGCTCGAATATCTTCAAAAGCGATAAATTCCATTAAAACGAGCTCGATTCCGACTTTCTTGATATTTTTTTAAATTCAAGTGGACTTAGCCGGTTTTCGTGATCATGGCACACTTTTGGTATTTTGATCTTGTCTTCGACTCTTTCTTGACTTTTCTTCGACATTAGACCGTGAAATCCCGTGTTTTCTCTTCTATTGATCGTTTGTACCTATTTAACACACAAAACACAAAACCACGCGTAATTCCGACATTTACGATATAAAACACATGATTAGGTCTTGTTTTACTTGATTTTAGTGGCAAAAAGGATAAGTGTTTACACACTTATTAAATCCCCTACACTTGACCATTGCAATGACCCCATGCAATGCATAGTTTTAAAGCATAAGTTACATTTTTCTCATAATCAATCCATCTCGGCCTTTATTATAATTACTACTACTACTACCACGAAAAGATAAAAACTTTAAAGGAAACAAAAGTTATAATAATTTATTAACTTTGAAATTAAAACTCGTAAAGAAATCTAAGACTTAGATTAGGGCTTTGGTGTCATGAATATTAATCACCCTCAAGTTTCACGTTCCCCATACCAAGCTTAAAAACGAGATCATTGTTATTACAAGTTAGCACTACTAACACTTACTCATGTGGTTTAATTAATCACTTAGACCCCCTTATTCCTACGGTGTATCTCTTGTATTTTAATTTTGTCTTGAATGATCACGAGGATGCATTTTTGACTTATTTCGATAATTTATTAAGGCCGAAAATAAGGTGGGACGATTTAATCAATAGTTAGCTAAAGGACAAAATCTTTTAAAACTGCTTCTCGAAACCTCAAAAAGTTCATATCTTGGCATAACTCGTTTCACGATTTGAGACCTTTCTCGGACCGATATTTGGCTTGTACTTCAAACTTCAAATCTTGAGAGACGATCTTGAAATTATGGTCTTCTCTTCATTTTGGTATACATCTTCATAAGGAGTGAAAGATGCTTCAAACGTTGACCACGACTTCTTCATTTATCCTCTTCTTTATTTAGGATTTTGATATACAACGATCCGCCTCCTTTTCGGACTTGGATCTATTTATCCTCATACCTTGTTAGGGTCTTTTTGGATAGACTTCTCCATGATCTTTAGGGGAGTAATTGCTTCTCGTCGTGTGTCTTGATCCTTCATATTGATTTGGATTAATGATCTTCACATCATCTTAGGATCTTTAGCAAAAAGTGAATCCTCATGCCTTGTTAGAGCCTTTTTGGACTCGGGTATCCTCATGCCTTGTTAGGGCCTTTTTGGATAAGCCAATCTTCGCGTCCCGTTTCAATAAGTTATGCCTTGGCTATGAACTCTAATTAATACCGAGCAACTTTTAAACGATCTTGTGCTAGAAGCTAAGTAACCTTTTAAATCGTACAACCTTATTTATTGCAAATATATTTATTAACAAGTGATGGGAGAAAAAGCTCATAACTAACTCACATAAGTTAATGAAAGAATACCGAACTTATAATTAACTCTATCATCTCTCGTTCTCCACAATTTATAAATCTCAAGGAATGAGACTCGTGGATGCTTAGCCTAATAAACCAATTAAGGTCCATATGGTTAAGGATACTATCTAGAGTAAACTTAGATAAGTAAACTCGGGTTGAGTCAAAATATTCACAACGGGCCTAATATATCAAAGATATCTAAACTTATTAAAACCATTTTATTTATTTATTTTATTTTTGACTTTATTTTTGAAATGGAAATTATTACGATGCGATAATAAAAGGAAAGAAAATAAATAAAAATACTACTACGCCAAAATAGATCAAAAATTTGAAAAACGTTGAAATTTTTTTTTTTTTTTTTTAATTTTCCCGTAAAATGGGGTCAAATTCATGGAAAAGGACACTAAAATCCGATAGAAGTCCCCTACACTTAATATAAACATTGTCCTTAATGTTTAAGCATGTGGGAGAATAAACTCCCCTACACTTAGGACATTGAGTACGTTGTTTAAAATCGAGCTAAGGAAGAGACAACTAAAGTGATTACATTTATTCGTTTTATTTATATACAAGTATGAATCACAATAGTTTTGATAGAACCGGGTACACGGGAACACGGGATCAAAGGTCTCATCAAAAGTACCAAAAGTGGATCATCAAAGCACATGTCCCTGCACACAATCACCACACACAAACAACCTACTTGGCTCCCCCCTACACTTATTGGTGGAAAATGGATGAAGGCGAAAAAGGGTGGAAAGGATGGTAAAGGTAAAAATCTAACCTAGTTATACGATGCTTGATTTATATATCACGAGTCTCTAGCTCGACTCGATTTCCCGAATTAATTCAAGGGAAATGTGGAGATGGATGGAATCATCTCGTGAGAGATGTCCTCTCCATAGTACAACTTAACCCGTTGGCCATTCACCTTAAACTTGGGCCCATTTGGTTCGGATAACTCAATGGTGCCATAAGGGAAGACATGGGCTACGGTGAATGGACCGGACCAACGGCTCTTAAGTTTACCCGAAAAGATTTTCAACCGAGAGTTAAATAATAAAACTTGATCACCAACATGGAACTCTCGGTTTTTAATCTTGGAATCATGAATGAGCTTAGTTTTCTCTTTGTAGATTAATGAATTTTCATAAGCCTCATTCCTAAGTTCATTAAGTTCATTGAGTTGGATTTTCCTATGATCACCGGCTTTGTTAAGATCAAAATTAGCCCATTTCAAGGCCCAATAATCCTTATGCTCCAACTCAATGGGGAGGTGGCACGCCTTTCCGTACACAAGGCGATAAGGGGTACAACCTATAGGTGTCTTATAAGCGGTACGGAAAGCCCACAAAGCATCATCTAATTTATCGGCCCATGAGGCACGATGCTCTCCCACGGTTCGCTCTAAGATTCTCTTAAGACCACGGTTAGAAACCTCGGCTTGTCCATTAGTTTGAGGATGATACGCGGTGGAAAGTCGGTGATTGACACCATACTTAGCCATGACTCGTGCAAATTGATCATTACAAAAATGAGTCCCGCGATCACTAATAATAGCACGAGGCACACCGAATCGAGCAAACAATTGTTTCAAGAAGTTAGCAACCACCCTCGCATCGTTAGTAGGTAAAGCTTTTGCTTCAACCCATTTTGAGACGTAGTCAACGGCTACGAGGATGTACTTGTTTCCCTTCGATGATGGAAACGGCCCCATAAAGTCGATGCCCCATACGTCAAAGATTTCACATTCTTGGATGAAATTTTGAGGCATCTCATCTTTATGTGTTATCTTGCCTTGCGTTTGGCAAGCATCACAATGTTTAACAATTTCATGTGCATCATGATAAATGGAGGGCCAATAGAATCCGGAGTCGAAAACTTTTTTAGCGGTGTAATTAGGACCAAAGTGACCACCGGTAGGTCCTTTATGGCAAGCTTCAAGGATTTGTAAAGCCGCCGGCCCATCAACACATCTACGAATGATTAAGTCCGCACATTGCTTGAAAAGATAAGGGTCGTCCCAATAGTACGTTTTGACGTCCTTGAAGAATTTTTTCTTTTGTTGGGACGTTAACCCTTCGATAAGAACACCACCCGCCAAATAGTTTGCAATGTCGGCAAACCATGGGGTATCATCAAGATTGGAATTAATAGACATTAAGGTCTCAAGGGGAAAGGATTCATTAATCTCTTGATTTGGAGATTCCCCTTGATATGGATCCTCAAGTCTACTAAGGTGATCCGCGGCTAGGTTTTCCGCTCCTTTTTTATCACGAATTTCGATTTTAAATTCTTGTAGGAGCAAAACCCAACGAAGGAGTCTCAGTTTAGCATCTTGCTTGGTCAACAAGTATTTCAAGGCGGAATGGTCGGTGTAAACGATGGAGGTGGAAAGCACAAGATAGGGGCGGAATTTCTCAGAAGCATACACTAAAGCTAAAAGCTCTTTTTCGGTAGTGGTATAATGCAATTGAGCCCCCGTCATTGTCTTACTAGCATAATGAATGGGTTGGAAATGTTTGTTAACTCGTTGACCTAAAACCGCTCCTACCGCGAAATCACTAGCATCGCACATGAGCTCGAAAGGTAACTCCCAATTTGGAGAGACTAAGACCGGTGCCTTAGTTAATTTACCTTTAAGAAGTTCGAACGAGTCGAGACATTCTTGAGAGAAGATGAAAGGAGCATCCTTTTCTAAGAGATGAGTCATTGGACGAGCTATTTTCGAGAAATCTTGGATGAAACGTCGATAAAATCCCGCATGTCCTAAAAAACTTCTAACTCCTTTGACGGTGGTAGGCGGAGGTAACTTAGCAATGACGTCAACTTTAGCACGGTCGACTTCGATACCGGCTTTGGAAATTTTGTGACCGAGGACGATGCCTTCTTTTACCATGAAATGGCATTTTTCCCAATTAAGAACGAGACGAGTGTCTTCACACCGTTGGAGCATGCGTTCTAAATTACCAAGGCAAGAAGAGAAAGAATCACCATAGACCGAGAAATCGTCCATAAAGACTTCCATAGTTTCTTCAACCATGTCATGAAATATCGCCATCATACACCTTTGGAAAGTCCCGGGAGCATTGCATAAGCCGAAAGGCATTCTTTTGTAAGCAAATGTTCCATAGGGACAAGTGAATGTGGTTTTCTCTTGGTCGTTTGGATCGATAGGGATTTGAAAATATCCGGAAAAGCCATCTAAGAAACAATAGAAATCATTACCCGCTAAACGCTCGAGCATTTGATCCATGAAAGGAAGAGGGAAATGATCCTTACGAGTGGCATCATTGAGCTTACGATAGTCGATGCAAACTCGCCAACCCGTTACGAGTCGAGTAGGAATCAACTCGTTGTTTTCGTTGGGAACAACGGTGATTCCGCCTTTCTTAGGCACACAATGGACGGGACTAACCCATGGCAAATCCGAGATAGGGTAAATCATTCCGGCATCGAGAAGTTTGATAACTTCTTTCTTAATGACTTCATGAATTTTTGGATTAACCCTTCTTTGATTTTGGATTGCGGGTTTAAAGTCATCTTCCATGAGAATTTTATGAGTACAAAAATTAGGATCAATTCCGCGAATGTCGGAGATTTTCCAAGCAATTGCTTTCTTATGATTCTTAAGCACATCGATAAGTCGGGATTTTTCATCTTCTTTTAAGTCATTAGCAATAATGACGGGCAAGTTATTATCCTCCTCTAAGAAAACGTACTCTAGATGAGACGGCAAATCCTTAAGCTCTAAATCCGGCGGATTGTCAATGGAAGGCTTGGTCAAAGTAGGATCATCGTTTGTAACTTCTTTAGGAGTAGGTGGAGAAATATTGTCCTCATTGAGAAGTCTCTCAATAGTACGAATATCTTCATCCCAATTGGTGGGAGAATTATCATAGTTAATCTCGAGAGGACCCAAGCTAGCTTCAAACTCATCTAAGTCACTTTCTCCAAATGGAGTCAATGAAGGAGCAATAGAAGCTACGGTCTCAACATGAGGTAAAGGAGAAATCCCGCTCTTACAAGCCTCATGAAAATGTTCTTCGCATGCTTCGTCAAGCACATCGATGAAATTCACGGATTCGGGCTCATCGGGAAGTTTGGAAATTTTACCCATGTTAAAGACGATTTTGTCATCCCCGACCCTCATGATAAGTTCACCCGCGGCTACATCAATTAATGTACGCCCGGTTCTCAAGAAGGGTCGTCCCACAATTAAGGGAACACGGGGATCCATTTCATAGTCGACGACGACGAAATCGGCGGGGAAAGTGAATTTGTCGATTCCTACGAAAACATCCTCGGCTATCCCCACCGGATAAGCAACCGTACGGTTAGCTAATTCCAATGTCATACGAGTGGGGACTAGCTCAGGTAAAGATAAATGTTTCCACACGGACAATGGCATAAGATTGATACTCGCTCTGAGATCCGCCAAGGCCATACAATTCTCAACACCCGGAAAATTACAAGGAAAAAGGAATCGACCGGGATTTCCTAACTTAACCGGTAATTTTCTCAAAAGAACCGCGGAACAATTCTCATTCAATTGGGTATTGGCAATATCAAGCAACTTTTCTTTATCACTTAAAAGATCCTTAAACATCTTCGCGTACTTAGGCATGTGAGCGAGCGCCTCGACAAAGGTGATTTAAAATTCAATTGTTTGAACATTTTTAGGAAGTTCGAAACTTGAATATCATCCTTATTCTTCAATTTCTCTTTCCGCAACCTTGAGGGATAAGGTATATTGGGTTGAGTTGAAGGCTTTGGAGTGTATTGCTCACTCACATCCTTTGGAGGAGGAGGAGGAGTAAAAATAGAAGGTGAAGGAACCGGTTTTGGAACCGAAGGTGGGGTATAAAATTTGGGTATCGGTGGAACATAAGGTGTAGACGAATGCATAACGGGAGGTATGTCACAAGTGGAAGAAGAAGGAGGTTGTGTCGAAGAAGAAGGAATCTCGGGTCCTTGGTTAGGTGGGGAAGGTTCTACGGTGGTCTTACCGCTCCTAGTAGTGATAGCATTAACATTAGCCCTAGGATTGGTCACGGTGTTCGAGGGAAGGGTACCTTGGGGACGAAAGGTTTGAATCATAGTCAAAAACTTCTTATCGATCGATTCTTGCATCTCTCTCATCATTCGTTCATGGTTGGATAATTTTTGTAAAACCAAGTCCATTTGAGGATTATGCATGTTCATTTGATTATAACCTTGATTAGGAAAACCTCGGTTTTGATATTGATTAGAACCTTGATTAAATCCTTGATTTTGAAAACTTTGGTTATTATATCCTTGATTATTTAACCCTTGGTTTTGCCCTTGAAAATTCCCTTGATTTTGATTAAAACCCCGTTGATTAGTATTTCCTTGAAAATTACCCCGTTGAGGACCTTGGTTCCTATTTTGGGCGGGTGGGGGTGGTCTTTGTGGTGCTACAAAACCCGGGGGAGCCAAATAGTTATTAGACTTGTAAGACAAATGGTTAACATCAACATTTGGTTTGAATTGAACCCGATCAATTTCATTGTTGTTATAAGCATAAACTTCTTGTTGATCATTGTAAACCTTGTCACAATTAAAGTATGAATGTGGTCCACCACAAGTCTCACACGTCTCACTTTTTTCTTTCACGGCATGCACATGTGTAGTGAGGGCGTTGGTTTTTAAAGCGAGTGTCTCAACAAGCGAAGTAAGTTTATTAATTCGATCATTCACCTCAATATTACTCGTACTAGCACTTGCCATATTAGCCCTAACGCTTTTGGTTTGCACTTTTGCCTTGTTCTCAATAATGGCCCAAGCCTCATTCATGGTTTTCACAAGAATATTGCCCCCCGTGGCACTATTAAGTGAGTCTTGGTCGTTTAGAGTTAAACCATTATAAAACGTGTTGATTTGATGAACTTTAGTAAAACCTTGTTGTGGAAATTTTCTCAAAAGATCTTTAAAACGATCCCAAGCCTCACTAAACGTTTCCCCATATTTTTGCTCAAAGTTGATTATTTCATTCCTGAAGGAAGTGGTCCGTGATGGTGGGAAAAAGTAGTTAATGAACTTGGTCTCTAAGTCGATCCATGTGGTAATACTTTGGGGTGGTTCCTTATCAAGCCAAATCCGGGCTCGTCCCTCGAGGGAAAAAGGAAAAAGTTAGAGGCGAACGGCCTCTTGGGGCACCCCATTGTATTTGACGGTATTAGCTAATTGGATGAAACGTTTGATATGAGCGTGTGGGTCATCATTAGTACGGCCTAAAAATGGTGTAGCGGATACCATTTGAATAAAACCTAATTTAAGTTCAAAATGATTAGCTCCAATATTTGGCACCACAATCGCGTCATCGTTTCCTTCAACGTGAGATTGTAGAATCTCAATCATTGGTCGATTATCCGTTGCCATCGTATTGTTGAAAGCTTGATTCTCGGGATCGGCTTTAATGACGGTCTTTTTGTTTTTCTTCTTCTTCTTTTTAGAAGAATTAGAAGTATTTGGTACACCAATCGGTATGTATGTATGCGCGCGAGTGCGCATACAATTAATACTTTGGAATGAGGTAGGTGACCTCGGTCGACTTTGAGAGGAAAAGGATTTTCCCTCTCGAGGAGCAATATGAAAAAGCTACAAAAATATATACGTAAATACTACTTGAGTTGGCAAACCAATAATCCGTCGTCCCTCTCAATATACGCACAAGCAAGCGGGGAAACAAGGTGGCACAAAGCACTTAAAAACCTTTTTCCTTAGACGGCCTTTTATAGCGCGTCGCCTTATACCCACCTTATAGTTTGTATATATCGAGTTCAAACGTCTTACTAGTATTTATCTATTTTGCCCTTTTCTCTTGTTATGGATTCGACTACAATAGTTAGGTGATGAAATCCCAACTAAGGCTTATTTGAAAAGTAGGTAATTTTATTGTGCTACGTAATATAATATAATAAAATGAAAAATCTTTTTGTATTTTTTAGAAAAATATATATTCACAAGAAAAATCGAAAGAAATCGAAATAAAAATTAACACTAATACGTAATATTTTTGGTGTAATACTTTTAGGAAAAAGTATTACGTTTTGCTTTTTTAATTTTTTTGGTGCAATTCTTAGGAAAGAAATTGCTTTGCGATTTTTTAATTTTTTTGTAATTTTATGTTTTTGATTATTTTTTTTTTTATTTTTGATTTTTTGTGCAAGAAACGTAACGTTCAAAGAATGAACGGATCCCAAAATCCAAACGTCTTCACGACAAATCGTCAATCGTACGAGCGAAGCGGCAACGACGCCAATTTGAAACTCAGATTTTTAATCCTTTTTAATGTTCGTTTTTCCTCGATTCGACTCGAATTTGATTTCCGGTTTTACGTTTCAACTTAACTTGTTTTTGGTAAAATCTCTTTTTGGTATTTTTAATCTAACTAAAAATTATATAATTAAATACTATTATAAGAAATCTATTTTAAAAAAAACTAATTAAAATGATTAAACAAATCTAATTTACTTTAATAAACTAAATTTTAAACTATTTAAATGAAGTAAAAACTTTTAATCTAATCTATTTTAAAACGAATCTATTTAATTTGAAAAATAATTTGTATTAAATAAAACTTAAACTAATATTTAAGAACAATTAAATTTAGAAAATTTAAATAAACTATTTTTTTTTCTTTTTATATTTATTTTAAAATTGATTAAAGTAAATATTAAACTAAACTTTAAATTGATTAAAACTAATTTGAATTTAAAACTGCCTACCCTATTTTTACGCTATATAAATGAAATTAAGAGAGATAAAACACAAATGAGAATGTAGCACAACTGGTTGGGACGTTTGGCGCCTGGACAGGAGGTCCAGGGTTCGAATCTAGGCAGTAGCAAATTTTTACTAATATTTTAATACTTTATGCTGAACTTTTATTTTGGACAAGTAAAAAATTGAACAATTGGTTCAATTTTTTCAGCAGTAATATAAGCAATAAAAGAACAGATAAGCCACACAGCCAAAGCGACTAATAAGCTGAAATCGAATAAGCAGGACACAAATAAGCTAGACAAGCAATTAAATCCTATCAATAGAATAAGCTGAAAATAAAATGAACAGGAACCAACTAAGCAATAACCTGTTCAAACACTAAATAAAAGCTACACTCAAATAACCAATCCAAACAACATTAACTTATCAGTCTCCAAATTAAATCAAAATACTAAAACAAATGAAACAGAATCAAACAAATAAGCACCACCATATATCTAAACTAACTTAAACAGATCCTAAACAAATAACCAAAATGTAAATAACCAAACTAATAAAGTATTACCACTTAGCAGATTCAAACTAAAAAAATAATCAAAGCAGATTAAAACACCTCAAACTAAACAGATTACCAATAAACTAAATAAACATTAACTTTAAATTTAAAAGAAGATAAAAACATTTTGATGATCCGTTGGGAAGAAGACAAGCGCTGAGCCGTCTTATGAACCGAAACGAACACCAAACTTCAACACCATTTCGAACCAAACGAGTCTTATTAACCGAATCCGAAACAAAGGATCACCAACAGTAACTTTAATATAATTATTTCCCAGTGGGGGAAATAATTTACTTTCCTTTATTTATTTATTTATTTATATATTTTTTTTTATATATCATAACACTAACAGTAACCATATTTTTTATAAACTGATTAAATAAAGAACAGTAACTGGAAATTAAAATTGAGACGAGAATTTAAAACGAAAATTAATCTTTCATTAATTTAAATCAAAATTACAATACTGGAAATAAAATATTACAAGATTAAAACCTAACTAATTTTACTGAAAATTGAAAATAAAGGAAAAGTCACCCATTACATGTGAAATATGGGGGTTTTTATAGGAGAAAACCCTCAAAACCCTAATCTTAGCTTCCTTTGTAAGCATCCATTTTCCACCGTTGATTTCTTCATTAACCTTCTCTTCCTTCTTTTCTTCTTATCTACGGCTAGGATTCATCCTTGTAGTCACGGATTTCCCTCGTGGCAAGATGTGTGTTAGTTGTGTTTGTTGCAAGGTGAGGTGGCATGCTTTTATTGGGGGTTTTGAATATGGACGTGGCCTAGCCAATCAAAGGAGACAAATAAGCCACGGTGGATTGAGGTTTGAGTGGATGATGCGATTTTTTGGGGGAATTAATTCCCTTGGGTGTTAATTACCCATTTAGGGTAAAAGCCCCATTTTTATGTGTGTAAATTTTGATGTAGTAAAATTAGGGTTTGTGGGAAAGATGTGTTTTTGGGGAGGAAGATGAAGTTTAGTAAAAGTGTGTGTATTGTTACACTTCGTTTGTAACGAAGGAATTTATGGGGTGGGGTAAATGTTTATTTATTTGGGGATGGTGGGTTACACGTGGGATGAGAAATGTGAGGGGGTTGACGTTTGACTGGGGTAAAAGAAACTTTATTTATTTATTGGGGGTAACGGTTGGGGGATTGGGTAGATTAGGTTTTATTTACTTTAAGGGGAACACGTGGGTAAGGAATGGGTAAATGGGGTGAAAGTTGACACGTGGGGGAAGTAATAGTTAATGGGTTTGGGGAATAGAAATTTGATCGGTTGTGCTTGACCAACCATTTCATTAAATGAAAGCATAACCCTCGATCCATTTCCTTTGTTTAGGGTATTTGGGCTTTGGCCCAATACTTCTTCATTCGTCCCATTTATAAATATGGATCTTAATGGGCTTATGGCCATTTAAACAAACACAACATGTCTTTCAAATGGGCTTTTGAGCCCATTAACCAAATGTGGGACCCACTTGGCTCGAATATCTTCAAAAGCGATAAATTCCATTAAAACGAGCTCGATTCTGACTTTCTTGATAAAAAATTTTTAAATTCAAGTGGACTTAGCCGGTTTTCGTGATCTTGGCACACTTTTGGTCTTTTGATCTTGTCTTCGACTCTTTCTTGACTTTTCTTCGACATTTGACCGTGAAATCCCGTGTTTTCTCTTCTATTGATCGTTTGTACCTATTTAACACACAAAACACAAAACCACGCGTAATTCCGACATTTACGATATAAAACACCTGATTAGGTCTTGTTTTACTTGATTTTAGTGGCAAAAAGGATTAGTGTTTACACAATTATTACCACCCAACTCTATATTGACGTGGAAGGATCTCGTTTCAAAATTCGTGAACCAATTTTTTCTGCCCTCTAAGACTACGCACTTGAAAAACGAGATTTCAAAGTTTTCACAAGAGTATAATGAGAGTTTTTCTACGGCTTGGAATAGGTTTAAGGAAATGTTGCACGAATGTCCTCATCATGGTTATTCCGACTTGCATCAAATTGACACGTTTTACAATGGCTTGAACGATCATGAGCGTGATTATCTTAATGCCGCCGCGGGTGGTAATTTTTTGTGTAAGACGGTCGAGGAAGCATTGTTAATCATTGAGAATAGGTCTAAGGTCTATAGTCCTCGTAGCACGTCGAGTGTTCATAAGACTTCGTCTACACCTTCGCCTTCATTGTCACATACCATTGATGCTTGCGAAATCGAGGCTAATTTGGAGAACAAGATTTTTGATAAGTTGAAAGGATTGTTAATTGAGTTTAAAGTTGGTGAACAACCCACTCCCGCTAAGATTAAAGCGGTTGAGGTTTCGTGTATGTATTGTGGTGGAGCTCACGATTATTCAGAGTGCATTACCAACGGTGGTAACACTTCGAGTGCCTTCGCGGCCGCGGGAACTTATAACCAAAACGGTCAAGTTCCTCGCACTAATCAATTGACTCCACCGGGTTTTCCACCAAATCAAAATGCTAACAATTATCGAAACAATCAAGTTGGTTACCAAAGCAATCAAAGGAACAATTATAAGGGTAATAACAACTATGGGAATCAAGGAAGTAGTAGCCAATTGCAAAATCAAAACCAAAACCGTAATTTTCAAAACACGAGTCAAGGTCTTCAGAATGTTTACACTAAAGAACTTCCAATGGACTTTTTGAATTACGCCACGGCAAATGATAAGATTTTGGAAAACATACAAGAGCAATTGGCTAGTCAAGCTAGGGACACGGCTAAAAACACCAAAGAGTTGGCTAATTTTGTGAAGGAAAATCTTAACATGAGAAATGAGTTGAAAAATGATTTTGCTAATCAAATTAGAGGTCAAAACAACAAAATTGAACAAAGTCATGCTAGGCTTGAACAAAGAATTGACCAAAAAGCCGCTAGTCAAGATTTGAAGTTTAATAGTCAAGATGCTAAGCTTAATGCCATTTTAGAAGCCATCATGGGGAACAAAGCCTCTACTTCGAGTGGTCTTCCTAGCAACACCATATCAAACCCGAAGGGAGAGATGAAAGTGATTACCACACGAAGTGGTAAGACACTTAAAGAACCGACTCCTCAACCAATTACTCCAACGGTGGAGGAAATTGAGGAAGAACCCGAGGTGGTGGTCGAAAAGGAGCATATTTCAAGCCCACAAAGTACCGCTCATGCCACACCTACGGTCGACCCGTTACCAACATTGGAACCCGAGATTCCAAAGGCTATGCCTATGCCCCAACCCACACCACCCTTGCCTTACCCATCGAGACTTAGGAAGGAGAAACGACAAGAGCGCGACAACTATCAATTTGAGCTTTTTATGAAAATGTTTCGTGAGTTGCACCTTAATGTGAGTTTCGCCGATGCTTTGGTCATGATGCCTCGATTTGCCGCTAACTTTAAGAGTATGTTGAACAACAAGGAGAAATTGCACCAATTGTCTAGTTGTTCGTCGGTTTATCTTAATCGCATACCTCAAAAAGTCGGTGATCCCGGTAAATTTTTGATCCCTTGTGCCATTCAAGATATGGAAGAATGATATGCCTTGGCCGATCTTGGTTCTAGCATTAATTTGATGCCACTTGCAATCTTCAAGTCGCTCAATCTTCCTAATCTTACTCCTTCACTATTGTCTATCGAGTTGGCCGACCATTCCACGATTCGTGCATGTGGTTTGGCGGAAGACGTTTTTGTGAAAGTGGGGAAGTTCTACTATCTCGTAGACTTTATCGTCGTCGATATCCCCACGGATCCTCAAGTTCCTCTTATTTTAGGTCGTTCGTTTTTAGATACGTCTATGGCTTTAATTGATGTGCATGCTAGAAAGATCACCTTACGTTTCAACGACGAGGAACTTGTTATAAACGCAACTCAAAATTCTCAACTTTCTCATGTTTATTTCGTTGCTACCATAAACCTCGTTGATATGATCGACGTGGTTTGCGAGGAATTTTCACAAGAAGTTTTAGGGTTTGGTGATGAAGAAACTAGTGGCAATCCCACTATGTTAGATCCAATTCTTGATAATTCGACACCAACCTTCACTCCTTTCGAAGGTGGTGGTTTTACGTTGGAAGAATGCAATGTTCCACGTACTTGTGACGAAGACCTCGACAACGATGAGGACTTCTCGATTATCAAGGATTTTCTTAACGATTTCCCATTTCCTCCACCCGAGGAGGTTATGAGTATCGAGCCCAAATCTTCACTTGAGGAACCACTTATCCTCGAGTTGAAAGATTTACCTCCTCACCTCGAATATGTCTATTTGGAGGAGGACGACAAGTTGCCGGTTATTATTGCGAAGGATCTTTCGAATGATGAAAAAACCGCACTTGTCGATGTTCTAAAGGACCACAAAGGGGCGATTGCGTGGAAGTTATCCGACATTAATGGAATCGATCCCAAGTTTTGTACCCACAAAATCTTAATGGAGGAGGATTTCAAGCCCACAATCCAAAGTCAAAGGAGGGTGAACCCCAAAATTCACGACGTCATCAAAAAGGAGGTCCTTAAACTCCTTGACGCGGGAATGATTTACCCTATTTCCGATAGCCCTTGGGTGAGTCCTATTCATTGTGTCCCTAAAAAGGGAGGAATGACCGTTGTGCCAAACGATGCCAACGAGTTGATTCCCACTAGACTCGTGACCGGATGGAGAGTGTGCATTGACTATCGAAAGTTGAATGAAGCCACTCGAAAAGACCATTTTCCCTTGCCCTTGATGGACCAAATGTTGGAGCGTCTTGCGGGAAACGATTTCTATTGCTTTTTAGATGGTTTTTCCGGTTACTTCCAAATTCCCATCGACCTTCGTGATCAAGAAAAAACTACGTTTACGTGTCCATATGGAACGTTTGCCTATCGTAGAATGCCATTCGGACTTTGCAATGCACCGGGAACCTTTCAAAGGTGCATGATGGCTATTTTTCATGATATGATCGAGAATACGATGGAAGCCTTCATGGATGACTTTTCCGTGTTTGGTGATTCTTTCACTTCGTGTTTGTCGAACCTAGAGAGAATGTTAAAACGTTGTGAGGAAACCAACCTTGTGCTCAATTGGGAAAAGTGTCATTTTATGGTTAAGAGTGGAATCGTCTTACGGCACAAGGTCTCGAAAGCGGGGATTGAGGTAGATCAAGCTAAGGTAGACGTCATCGCCAAATTACCTCATCCCAAAACCGTTAAGGGAGTTAGGAGTTTCCTAGGCCACGCGGCTTTTATCGTCGATTCATCAAGGATTTTTCGAAGATTTCTCGACCCATTACACATCTTCTTGAAAAAGAGGCACGTTTTGTCTTTGATGAAGATTGTGTACGAGCCTTCGAAATCCTTAAGAGGAAACTTATCGAAGCTCCCATTCTTGTTGCTCCCAATTGGAACCTCCCCTTTGAGCTTATGTGTGATGCTAGTGATTACGCTATTGGGGCCGTTTTGGGGCAACGTCATGATAAGCACTTCTTGGCTATTCACTATGCTAGCAAGACGATGACCGAGGCTCAACTAAAATACACTACAACGGAAAAGGAGTTCCTTGCCGTGGTGTATGCATTTGAGAAATTCCGACCTTATCTCGTCTTGACGAAATGCATAGTGTATACGGAACATTCGGCTATTAAGTATCTCATGGCAAAGCAAGATGCTAAGCCGAGATTACTTCGTTGGATTCTCCTCCTTCAAGAATTTGATCACACCATCGTTGACAAAAAAGGAGCCGAGAATCTAGCGGCCGATCATCTCTCTCGTTTGGAAGATCCTCACCAAAGTGTTTACGAGCCCAAGGAAATCACCGAAACATTTCCGCTCGAGACACTTGGTGTAGTGAATTCTAAGCTTGATTCTTCTACCCCATGGTTTGCGGATTTTGCAAATTACCATGCGGGTAACTTCATCATTAAGGGTATGACGACTCAACAAAAACGAAAATTCTTTCGTGACGTCAAGTTCTACTTTTGGAACGAACCTTACTTGTTTCGAACTTGTGCGGATAAAATCATCCGACGTTGTGTATTTGGCACCGAAGCTTCTAACATCCTTAGAGCTTGCCATGAGGGACCCACGGGTGGTCACCACGGTGCTAATCTCACGGCTAAGAAGGTGTTTGATGCCGTCTTCTTTTGGCCTACTATTTACCGAGATGCACAAGATCTTGTGAAGTCGTGTGACGCATGCCAACGACAAGGAAAAGCCTCACAAAAAGATGAAATGCCACAAAATATCATCCAAGTGTGTGAGATCTTTGACGTTTGGGGTATAGACTTTATGGGGCCGTTCCCATCATCTCGTGGTAATAAGTACATCCTTGTTGCGGTTGAATACCTTTCTAAGTGGGTGGAGGCCAAGGCCTTGCCCACCAATGATGCTCGTGTGGTAGTCAAGTTTTTGAAGCAATTATTTTCTCGGTTTGTAACCCCTAGTGCTATCATAAGCGATCGTGGAACCCATTTTTGTAACGACCAATTTGAAAGGGTTCTAAGGAAATATGGGGTTACACATCGGCTTTCTACGGCTTATCACCCACAAACGAGTGGGCAAGTCGAGGTTTCAAACCGAGCGTTGAAGAGGATCTTGGAGAGATCCGTTGGGGAAAACCGACAAACTTGGTCGGATAAGTTGGACGATGCTTTATGGACCTTTAGGACCGCTCATAAGACGGCCATTGGGTGCACTCCCTATAAGCTTGCGTATGGAAAGAATTGTCATTTGCCTATCGAATTAGAACACAAGGCTTATTGGGCCCTAAAGCATTGTAATGATGACATGGAGACCGCGGGAAAACACCGGAAAATGCAATTAAATGAATTGGATGAATTGAGGGATATTGCTTATGAAAATTCATTGATTTATAAAGAGAAAACTAAAAAGTTTCATGATTCAAAAATTAAAAACCGGGTTTTTAACATTAGGGATCAAGTTTTGCTTTTTAATTCAAGATTGAAAATCTTTTCCGGTAAGTTGAAATCCCGTTGGTCCGGTCCATTCACCGTGACTCAAGTGTTTCCGTATGGGACCATCGAGCTAGCTCAAGATGATGGTCCTAACTTCAAGGTGAATGGACATAGGTTGAAGTACTACTTTAGCGGGGAAGTTCCATCCTTGAACTACCTCGACCAAGTCACCTTCCCCAATGATAATTAGTCTTGAGGGGATCGAGTCGAGCTCATGACTCGGTAATAAAAAACGAGGTGCCTCGTGGGGGAGTCCCATGGTTATCCTATGTACATATTATCGCTTTCTAATATAGCTTACGTGTGGGGATTTGTGCCCTTCCAACCTTTGTTCCGTGGTTGTTTTTGAATTGTGGTTTTTAGATCATGATCTTCACGATTGGAGCCTCTCGTGTTCGTTTTATGGGAGCACTCGATCGTTTGCTTTGGAGACATTTCTCAATATCCATGATATATCCTTTTGATGTTCTAACCTTAGGTTTTTAGCACACTTCATAAACGGCTTTAAATTTAATGGTTACACCCTTTCCATGCTAGATTAGGCATTCGACTACGTCTCTAGTATGGGGGTGTTTGCACCCCTAGACTCGAAACATTGAGGACAATGTTTAACATTAGTATGGGGGGTGAATAGATACTTGCCTTGCCAAACCTTCACGCTTTCCAAAGTTTATCTTTTTGTTATCATTTTTGTTGCAAAAATAAGGCTAAAAAAGGCCAAATTTTAAATTTTTTCTCATGTTTTATAAGTGTTTGAAGACACGAATGTAGGTTTTCCGATGGCGAGAATAAGAGTAATTTTTGACTCGACCGTGCGTGTTGAGCAACTTAGCTTTGATTCCTTAACTTATATTAGGCTAAGTCTCTTAAATGAGGACGAGAAATGATAGAGTTAATTATAAGTTACTATGCTAAACGTAGAGTACTCGTATTCTTTCAAAAACTCATGTGTTCTCGTTGTTTGCTTATTCTCCCTTCGCATGTAAATATTTTTTGCTTAATAAATATTGACTTAGCGGTTTAGTTAGGATTTTTGGGTTTCTTGTCTTTTCTAGTAGCTTCCGTGTAATTAAATTGGGAAGACATTAAGGTATCGCCAGCGTCACGGTTTTGAAGTATTGGCACCCTAATAATCGAAAGCTTCACCCAATAATAAGATTTCAAGTGCTCACCTAAATCTAGCAAACAATTTGAAGCCCCACAAGGCCTAAAATCTATGCAAAATTGAAAGTGAATCAAGCCTTAATCTTCGAAGCTTTAAAGATCTAAAATTCGCTTTAGCGTGAGGATATACGTCTTTGGCTAATAAAACCACCGATGAGGCGGATAATAAAAGGCAAGGCAAGACCGAAGTCATAATAAAAGCTTCATGGCGAAGTTGAATAAAAGATGGAGCTAAACCAAAGATAATAAGGCCCTTCTGTTAGGGGGCGTATAAAAGTCTTGGTAATAAGTCTCATGTTCAAAACCGTTATAAAACCATGTTTATCGATTCTTCTTGTTGACTTAATTTTTTAACATCGTTGTCTATTAGGAGGGGTTATTGATTTCATGGTCTTAGTTACACCGTTAGGACTCTATTTTTAGACCTAAATCTCTATTATCGCATAAGTCAAACAATGTATCCTCGTGAAACATTCAAGACAAAATAAAATATAAGAGATACAACTTAGGAATAATGGGAGGATAAGTACGTGATTAGGGCATATGAGTAGTGTTAGCATTACTAACTTATAATGACAATGATCTCATTGCACGCTTGGCATGGAATTGGGGTGAAAATCGAGGACGATGAAATTATTTCTAACGAAGCATTCACGTGTTCTTATTCTATGAACCTAAACGTCCCATTTTGCGATGAAAATCATACATTATGTCTAAAACACAAGTAGTAGTAATAGTAGTAGTATAGCTAGTTTATCATTTCAATAAAGTGAATAAAAATAAATTTTGGAGATGCTACGATACTTTATTCTAGCATTGCGTGAGGGCACGGCAATGGTTTAGTATGGGGGAGTGATGACACTGCTTTTATACATAGTCTCATCGTCCAAATAGGGCTAAAAATGCATTAAATATCATCAAAATACCCAAATATATGCTTGTGTTTGTTGCTTGTGTATTTTAGGTACGGATATTGAGAAAATGACAAAAGATCACAAGAATCAGTTAAAAACGAACACGGGAAACGAAGCCGCACAAAGAACCAAGCCCTAATGAAGAATTTTCCAAAGAAACCCTTGAAGATTTGAAGAATTATGAAGAAGGGTCCTCCAATTATGAAGAATTGACACTTTATACCCTTGTATCTTCATAATTACAAGTTTGGTCCCTAAAGTTTGTCAAAATTACAAAAAGGACCCTCAACTTTCAACAATTGGCAAGAATGGCCCCTCTACTTTGAAGTTTGGACACTTTATACCCCTCAAATATCATTGAACATAAGTGGGGTCCCTAAAGTTCGAAGAAATGTCAAATATGGCCCTTGGAAATTAATCAAAATTGCAATGTTAGCCCTAAAGTCCTCAAAGTTAACACAAGGACTAGAAATGAATTGGATTTGGACTGGTTTTGCAATGAATGGCTAACGGCTGTTATGTATGGACTGGCAACAAAATTACTACTCCTTAGCCCATTACCCACATTAGCCCAATCCCTTTATTACCCTGGTTAAATTAATCTGGTCAACAAAGTCAGCACCCCCTTTAATCTTTTCCCACTAAACATGGATTTAAAAAATACTTAACCTCCATTCGGATTAAACCATCACCTGCTCATTTCCCCTAACCCGTAAACCCTAATTGGGGTTTTCTTAATCCCTCCATAATTAAACACTACCTCGTCCAGAATGTTAATTAACCCCCTCACAAACCCAACCCACATACAATATTCCCTCTCCAGCTCACTATGGACCCCCCACCCACATGACCCTGCTACATTTTGCAAGAAGACAACAAAGGGGCAGAGAATCAACGTTCAAAAAGTGGTATCTTACTCCTCCAAGCAAAGATGGACGTCCTAGATCGTTTCTACATCACTGGCATCCCCACAGAAAAACAAAGAAATCACATGGCTCAATTTTGACTTTGAAATTCAAAATCAAGAATCGAATATGCTGAAGGATATCCAAGGGCACGTTTGGTAGTTCACCATTAGGGTTGCTAAATTCTAGAGCCATCTGTGTAAGCTTATAAAAAGGCGTTAGGGTTTTAGTTCATTTTTCTCTGGTCTCAGTTTTTTTAAAAGAATAATCTTGTAATATCTTTGGATGATATATGAAAGTTTTGGTTTGAAAAATATACTGAGTACCATTTATTTTCTTTAAATTACCGTCTTAAGTTACTAATTGGAAGGTTATCAAAAGTGTGTATGTTCAAAGTTCATTATGCAAGTTTCTTTTTAGTTCATGATAAGTTGGTTTGGAAATTTTTCACTTTAGCTGGTTGATAAGAATCTTTGGTCTGAATTCATGTTCAACAATTAATCAAGTTACAGTTTGTTTAAAAAAAAAATAATAAAGTCGTAAAATCAGTTATTGTGTTATTGTGTTTGCTCCTTCTATCTTAGCAGGTTTCATCATAGCTTGCTTATTGTCCAAGTGTTCAGCATAGACCCGAGTCTATTGGAGAAGGCTAAGTAGCCTTGGTGGGACCTGGATGTGGGTCCCACAAGGTAATCCCTTGTTCCATTTTTCAATTTTCAGAAATTGGGTGATTTGCATGAGATCTTTGAGAAATTTGTTAAGTGATTGTTTATTGGCTAGTTATTGTTTGTTATAGGATTTTATGTATGCTAGTTTGAATTTGAATCAGTTTAGTGTAGATTTGAACTAATTTGGTTTGAAAAAAACGAATTTCAGAAGTTAAGGGGTGTTTGGATTAAGGCTTAATCAGGGTAATTTGCATTAATCTTGTGTTAAAAATTGTTTCAATCACTCATTAGGTTAGTTATAGGATACATGATAGTTTGGTGTTCAGTTTTGGTGAAGTTTAACTCAGTTTGCAAGTTAAAATTTGACATAATAGCATAAAATCAGTAAACTGCTCTTGTGCATGATTTTTTGTGAAATTTGGCCTTCAAATTTGACGAGTTGTTAGGAGATAAGTTATTCCCCAGGGTTTGCTACTGCTTACAAGTTATTAGGTCAGCTTATATGCAAGAATTGGCTTATTGAAGTTGGCTTTTGTGCATATAAAATCAGCAGCATACCACCAGACCCTCATAGCTCAAACAGCAACTTGATTAGGGCATATTGGTGCTTGATTCTGTGTTAGGCTTGTTGTTTTTGTGTTCATAGTGACTCCCTATACTCAACTGAGTATAGGGGTGCCTTTTGTCCAAACAAATCACCACCAAAATCAATAAACAAGTCCTCTTGTTTTCATATTTGCACAAGTGAAAGTTCACTTTGTTCTTTGTTTTTTTTCAAAATTCATCACTGGATACGTTTTTGGCCTTGCTTGATTTAATCTTGTTAAAATTGGTTTGGATTCGTGTTTTTTAGGCTTAAATTTTCAAAAGGTTTGAGTTTTAAAAGTTTAAAAAGAAAAAAAATATAAGTTAAAAAAAGGGGGTACGCCAGCCTCGACCCCTCGACCACACGCTCACAACACCAACACCTCAACCATCTATGCCCTTGGGTCTTTTACTGACCAAGGGTAGAAACATATTCCTTTTATCACGTTTTTAGATTTGCGCTTTTTAAAAAAGTCGTGGCCTTTTTAGCTTATTTAAGCTTATTGGTTAAGCTAATTAGCTAAGTTTTATTTTTCCTAGGTTTGTCATAGAGTTTAGGATTTTTCTTAGCTAAGTTTGAATTTTTCTCTTTCTTTATTTATTTTTTATCATTTTTATTTACCCGTATTTAGTAAATTAGTTAAAAAATAGTTAGAATAGTTTTTAATTTTAATAAAAAATGTTTTTAGGTTTTGTGTTAAAGTAATTTGAGGTTTACATCACAAAAAGTTTTCAAAAAGTCTAATTTTTAGTTTTATTTGATTTTAGTTTTTTTTACCAACTTTAAAATTTAATATAAAATTATTAAAAAGGTTTTAGGAACTTTTAATTTCATTTTTGTCTTAGTTACATTATTTAAGATTTTTGGTAATTTTTAGAATTTTTTAGTAAACTTTGAATTTTTTTGAATATTTTAATATTTTTTTATTATTAAAAATTGAATTTTGATTTTTTAGTCTTTTCATTTTTCCTAGGTTAAGGACACTTAATTAGGAGTTTTGTCACTTTCCAAATATTTTTAGGGCTTTTCAATTAATTTCTAGAATTAATTTAAGTTTTAATTGATTTTTATAGTTTTTAAGTGTTTAAAAATAGTTTTATTAGGTTTTAAAATTTTTAAAAATAGTTTTTAGCTTAATTAGGATATTTTTGAGGTTTACAAACTATAAGATCTTGTTTAGGGCTTTTTAATAATTAATTGTGATTTTTAGGGCTTTAATTAGCATTAAAAAGTCATTATCTAATTAATTAAAAAATTTTAGCAAGTTTGGATTTTTTGTAAACTCTTAGAATATTATTGGGGATTTTTAGGAATTTTTAGGAATTTTTAGGTTAAAATTTTAATTTTGGCATTATTTACGGTTTTGCGTGATCGCCTTTTTCGTCTTAGTTTAATCCGTTTTCGTAACCGTCTTTCTCTTCTAATCTCATTGCTTTCTTTCTTTCTCAATCATATAATCACAAATCAATATCAATTCAATACACAAGGCACTAGCCTCCTCGAGAACGAACTCACTTTTAGGGTCATACACACACGGTTTTCCTAAATCGTCGTGCTCACTTGCCCTATTTTGTTGCTCTTTTTCCTAAAAGGGTATACAAATCACTACATCAGACATAGTGTTAGGGACACCTACATCTGTGCCTGTAGCATCTATTCTTCTGAGTCGAATTTACTCAACTGTGGAAATTGTCTAATTTGACAATTGACAATTCTTTCTTGTCCAATTCTCCCGTAGTGAGATTCTTAGGAAAAGTATCTGATTACCGAGTGTTGATACCCAACTGGATGAATCAACGTTCCTATCATTTCTTTTGATTTAATTTCATTTGAATGACCTGGGTAACGATCCGATGAGCTTTCGAGTGCGTACTCAAATTATGAAAACATGGGATATATTCATATTCGTTAAATTTTTTCGTCTGTATCTGATTTGAAATTCTCTCGCATAGATTATGCGTTAACCTTATTCTTTTAAGGTTAGTTATGTCTCCTTATATCCTTAAATTTGTGAAGGACTATGAGTTATTATTAGTCTTTTGAGAAGTTCACATCTTATCGACCTTAATGAAACTGGAAAGTTGATAGTGCCAGTAGAATCGATTGATTAATTATGACATGACGACATTGTCTTAATTGACGGGAACTCGAGTAGAATTCCCCTAAAAGATAAGATGTTGATTATCAAAAGTGATCTAAATAATTCTTGATGGATGAGCATATCCTGCATTTAGACTTGAAATTATACCGTGAATGGTTGTGAATTAGTCATAGATATTATAATCTAGAAAGAACTTAAAGAAAATTTATTAAAAGATGTTTTCGTTATCTAAAACATTAGGAGGTATTTGCTGGTGAATTATCTAGACTTTTGAAATTAAGGAAAGTTGAAATTGGTATTGATTATATTCCCGATGTTGCACCTGTGGCTTGTGGATTGTACGTCAGCACCATCTGAATTAAAAGAATTACCGTACAACTAAGAGAGTTGTCGGAGAAAGCTTTTATTCTACCAAGCTCGTCATTATGAAGAGCTATGGTGTTATCATTCCTTATATTTGTCTAATTACCGTGAACTAAATAAATTGACGATTAAAATCTATATCCACTTCCCAAGATGATAGGTTTATTCGATCATTTACAAGGTTCTAGCGTATGTTCTAAAGATTTGATCCACGACATGGATATCATCAACTTCGCGTCCGCGAAGAAGATTATCTATTCCAATCACTACATCCAGAACTTGTAATGAACATTATGAGTTTCATGTTATGTCCTTTGGATTGACCAATGAACATGTGGCATCCTTAAATTTGGTGAATCACGTGTGTAGGCGGTAATTTGATAAATTCATGCTTGTGATCATTAAGGGCCATTTGTTTATTTATAAGAATAGAAAGGAGTTAATAATTATTTGTAGACTGCCCGGAGTTGTCCGAGCAATGAAAAATATGTACCTTGAATAATTAACATGTAATTTAAGGCTTAATCCTTTATATTATTTGACCGTGTGATTAATAGAAATTGGAATATATTGACTCTTAAAAAATTAGAGCCATTTAAGACTTTGGGTCTTACCAAAAAGAAAGTGCAAATATGTTTTAACAAATGTTTTAACAAAGGATTTTTAAGGAATCATTCCTTATAATTAAATCATTTAACTAAACTCCTGTTTAGGGGTAAATGTTTGTGTATACCTTAAGACAACCTAAGAGTAATTGAGAAAAACAATTTAAACCATGACTTGAAATTTGAAACGACAAATTTTGCTTGTCAACTAAGAAAATTTAAACAAAGTTTTTTCAAACATTTACAAATCTTGTTAATTATTCCCGATAAATCAACAAAAATCGTGTTAACTAAATTCAAATTTATTTTAAACATTTTTATATAATTGTACGAACTGAGAAAATTTAAAACTTTTTACGTTTACGTTTCATAAAAATTGAATATTTATTATTTAAATTATTTGAATTATTTATCGACGCTTTAAACGTCCGATTGAGAAAAACTGATAAAAATAATAGTTGAGGCGAGACTAAAACCTAGAAAATATGAAGAAAGAAATTTTAAACGATTACGGTCATGATAATTATTTCATCAAGAAAGATGAATGTAGATACTGATACATAATATAGAAAGGATAAAGAATCAATTAGGATGTGTTCCTTAATAATGACTGTGCAAAATAAATTGCCAAACAATTTAAAAATGGTTGACGATTGTAAAAAGGATAATATGGGTTCGCGGCTAATGTAAACCATTAGAATTGAGAAGCCGATGGCGTTAAATGTATAAAAGGCCACTTGTGGTTGCCTAAATATGGAGGTTTGTGAGATATAGTCAGGTTGGAATCCCGTAAGTATAAGTATTCTATCCCTGCCATTTCTAATTAAGTGTATCTTTATCTGAAGAACTTGTACTGATGGCAAATTATGAAGGCAGATATCGCCTCATACATTAGTAAACGTCTAACTATTGCAAAGGTCATCATCTGAATTTGATTCGATTTGGGTCATCGTCGACAGACTGACCAAATCTACTAATATCATTCCCGTTAATGATAGATTCTCGATGAAGAAATTGACTCTTTGTATTTAAAGGAGTTGTGTAAACATAGTGTGCATGTATCAATCATCTCTATAAAGATCCTCGCTTAGCATCGAATTTCTAGAGATTTGCTCAGAAGTCATTGGGAACGAACCTTGATGAGAGTACTGTTTACCACCCCAATCAAAGGGACGAGGTAAAGTAACGATACAAAATACTAGAAGTGATGTTTTATGTTTGAATGATTGACCTTTGGTATTAAACCGTATAATCGCTTTCCTTTGGAGAGATTATCACTGATAATTACCGTGTTAGGATCGAGGTCGAATATTGTTAGGATCTAAGTATTAGAGCATCAGTAAGCAGGAGTTGGGATTAAGACATCCGACATACACCCATTGTGAGTTGGACATTTCTTTTAGGTTTAAGCTTGCCTATGATGCCAAACCTAACCTTACAAAATACGCGACCCGCGAGACCTGAAATGATTGTTGAAATTAGGATCTGATTGTTGCCTGCCGGTAGTGGGCAAGAGGTTATGTGAATATGAAATGCAGATCCAGAAGTGCAGGATGGGTAGCGAAGTTATGCCAAACTTTTTAGCCTTGGAAAATGAATTGATGATCTGAAAGATCATGGGAAGTAAGTCCACGTTGTATGGGACCATTGAGATGATATAAAAGTTGGTTTGAAAGGCATATAAGCTGGATCTACCCTATGACTTCAAGGGTTGCGTGAATTATGTTCCGTAAATCGAACTTGATAAAATGTCTATCAAGTTAAAATCTGATTACTTCTTGATGAAGTTTAGATCGGCAAAAAGTTGCATTCATCCAAAACCCGTGAACATCATGGATAGAGAAAGTAAGTCAACATTAAGCCTGATCTTATTCCCGTAGTTATGTTTGATGAAACTCGCGTATTGTAATGAATTACACTTGAGAGAAAAGACCGAATGTGGAGGAAATACCCACATGGCTCTAACTCTATAAGAAGCGAGTAGTAAGATAAATTGATCTTTGAGGACAAGGATCCTGTTTAGGGGTAAATGCTGTGACAATTCGTCAATTTATGGTTGATATTTTATTCTCAAGTATTATTTAAAAACATTATTTTAATGTTATATTATGAACTCACTTATTTTTGGGAAGAAATTTGGGTTTACATCTTGAAGTAGCATCGACTACGTCTAAACCGGAGCATTCTACGTTACGTGCTTACGTTTACATACACCGTTTTGGTGACAGTCCGACACTTCAGGAAATAAATTTATCCGTGAATATTATTTTGGGATTTTAAATTTGAGTTGGTTCATAAACTCACAAATTTACGAGAAGAGATTAGGACTTACGTGAATAATTTAACGTCCTTTACGACTAAACCGGAAACCTTAGGATTACGTATTTATGTTTTCGAACTCCGTTTTTGACGAGACAATTTCTATTAGATTCGTTTTGTCCCGTTGATTCATAATTTATAAAAATGTTTTTCGTAAAACGACCCGAGGGCACGCAAATCGAGGAAACTAGAATCGAGGAGTACCCGTAAATTAGTGGGATGAGACAAGTTTACACTTGTCTCACCCCACTATGGGATGACCAACACACCACCACCACATCAAATATATGGCAAGTTTATAGTATAAACTAGGACACTTGTCCTAGTTTACACATCAAAACCATCTTTCACAAAAACCACCAACACTAAACTAGTTCCTCCATTTCTCTCATGCAACTCACACATTTTCTCTCTTCCTCTCTCCTTATGAACGTCCCATATCACCCAACAACACCCCCATTAGATAAAAAATTCAACCATAAATCATATGTATAATTTACATATGATGAAAACCCATTGAAGTTATGAAGATTGGAGGTGATTTTAACAACTAAAAAGGAGTTTATATGGAGATCAAGGGCTGATTTTTGGAGGAGTCTACAAATACTTGGTGATCCTATAAGTGTTGTTGATATCTCATAAGATTGGTTACCCAAAACCAAGTCTTGTTCATCCAAAAACTCATCATTTCATCACTTTGGTGGTATAGAGATTGTTTCTTCCTATCCTCTTGTTATTTTGAATATGTAATCTTGTATTTTCTTTATTTATGTATATGTATATGATGATGAATGATGATTAAAAATATTATGTGGGGATTTGCTGTTGATAGATTTGATAAACATGGGTAAAAGATGGAAAACCACATGTAAAATGGTTAAATCTTGCTTAATAAGATGGTTGTATAAAAACAGTAAGTAACCAAATGATAAACTGATAAAATGGCATAGTGGAATCAATTTACAGTAAGTATTAGGTGTTATACACATGTGAGAGTTGGTCATGCAATGGAATCATCAAAATGAGTGAGATATGATCAAAACAAAATTAGTATACCAATCTGAATAGTCTGTTTTGTAGGGACTGTTAAGGATACTTAGACATGGATTGAGCAGTAGCTATAACTAACTTATTTGTAGAAAATAATATGAAGTTTATGTCATCCAAAAATGAGCTTCTATCTCATTATAGAACTGAAGATATGATAAAAATGGTGAAAGTGAAACTAAAAATCAGATTTTGTGAAATTAAAGTTTAATAGTATTATATAAGCACTCAAAATAATATAGTATAAAATGTGAAATTAAAACCCACTAACTTATATATTTAATTTATATAAATATGTATAAGGATAGTTAAATGGATATTATATAAAAATGGTAGTTTGGTAAGTTTTATAAGTTATAAAAACTATAAACATGATTTTTACGTCTTTTCGGCTAATACCGTAAAATTAACATTTTTCGTCAATTAAAACTTACACGGTCGGACCCGTCTAATGTAAACTACTTAAAGGTAATATACTGACATATAAGTACCTAATACAAGTAAAAACCGATAAAACCCGAACTATATAACATATGGACATTAACGGGCTAAGTTAGCATTATGGGACTAATAATCCAACTAATTGGGCTAAACACTTATAAATTTACATATTGGGCTTAACCCACTTAGGCCCAAAATGTAAAGTATAATACAGATAACAAAAGTATAACTGGGCTAATGAAATGTATTGGGCTTGTAATGGGCCTATTAGGCCTCCAAAATGTAAACAAGTTGAGCTAGTGTAACTAGTATAAAAGTTACCAACACATAAACACTATAATGAATGAGTAAAGATGTATAAACCCACTTGATCATCATCATATGTATAAAATCATCATATGTATACATAATTGTTATTTTTATAAATTCATTGGACAAGAGTCTAAGACGAGTATTATTTGTCTAGGTTTCCGTGATTGAAGCACGTACCGTACATCCGAATCGCCGATAAACCGCTTTCCCACATCAACGTGAGTTCATAGCCTCACACTCTTTAAAATGTTTTTATGAAAAGTTTTATAAACCCGCGAGGGAGATAACATGTTAGTTTTGATAAAATAGGACACCATTTGTCCCGATTATTTGTTTATTGATTTGGACCCGAATGATTGTATGACCCGATGAATGATTATATGACCCGATAAATGAAATGAAATAGATTATTAAAGTTAGGTTATGTCACTAAAAGTCACGTTATCATGAATTGTGAACTACCGGGATTTGGTAGACGCTTATGCATATAATAGTACTATTTGGGGACGATCACCCTAGTTCGCGCCATGACGGTTGATCCCCGTCGTGCCACATTGATTGGTAAGCGAATTTATGTATGAGAAGATTTACACACGCGTGATTATTGTGACGACACGCTAATTTAGATGGGCAAATTGAGTTTCGGGTTAGGTACCCGTTGTTTGGTATAGTAAGGTAACAATGTCATGCGGCTTATAATAATCCAATAACGAAAATACTGCTTTATGCATTAAATTACGATATATTGCCTGACTAGCAATACAGGGTCTTATTATTGATATTATGTTCGTCTTTTGGTTTTACATAACCATATTCATATAACGGTTTTTATTTAACTTTATACAACGTTATAAAACGTATTGTATGATGTTTTTAACGACAATGGTTCGTATAATGATTTTGAAGGCGAAAGCCTATATTATGATTTTGATAAAGATTTGTATAAAAGTGACTTTGGTTATTTTATGGCCTATTACAAAGATTTGTACAAAATGATGTTCGGTAATAATTTTATACCGATATTATATTGATGGATTTCATTAAACTCTGTGAATTCACTCGGCGTTATCACTGACCTTTTCTTTTAACATGATTTATCTCAGGTACTTGAAGGTAATTCTAGGGAAGACAACCAGAATTCATGGCCCGTACTTAAATAACAATTTCCATTAAAATGCTTTGTAAAATTTGTATGAAATACAATGACTTGGGACCTATGTAAATTTGATATTTATGAATGGAAATGCTTTATTATTAAACGACGTGATTTTTAAGCGTTGTCTATGATGTGAGTAATGTGCTATCCCGTCACACCAACGATTCTTCAGCTGTATTGAATTGTGTAAATTTGGGGGTGTTACCGTTTATCATTTACAATCAGATTTTCTCTAAGTCTAGAGAAGGGTATGAAGACCATTGTCGCACTATGTCGCCGATTTTATGACTACATAAATTATCACCCGAAATTTCTGTAAGAATCCAGGTTGATTACAGTGACACGCTAAATCACGTTGATTCTCACGGTTAATCTTACCATGACTCAACTTATGCGTAAAGGAGAGAATCCTACACTAAGTTATGTGTTCCAAGAAATCCCACGCTAAGAGTAGTCTAATTGCAGAGACTCGTAGTTTTCCAAACTTCTAGGTATCAAGTTTCTATAAAGCAAGATGTAGTTAAGTTCATATCTAAGTATCTGTCATACCGACATGCTAAGATAGAACACCAATAGACTAAGGGACATGATCTCCATGGGTTATGTCCTTGGACCACCGCATGCAGATGAAACATGATGCCAGCTAGTTGTTTCAACCATATGACCAAGTATGCAGAATCCTTCCATCCGTAAGGATTTCACAGCTATAAAATTTTCAGACATTTCCCATCCAGAGAGCGTGCGATCACTAGACACTCTTTCAGCTATTAGCTCAGAGGAAGACTCGCGTACGCATTCATTCAACATCACGTTCACGTCATTGTTAAATTTTACGTGTTGTTTTCGCATTTATGGTCATGGAAGTATTCACGTTCATGACCGTATTCTAGCTTACGATTTTAATTCTTACTTTCATGCTTGGAAGTTGAAGAAAGCTTGGGAGACCAGACTCGAGCTTGATAAACTCGTCAACTTCAGGATGACGCTTCACGTCTCATTTCATGTCTTACCTCATACCGTTGGCATTAGCGCCTTAGCTATCTCATGTCCAGGATATGTTTCACATATCATGTTCATTCCAAATTCCTTATTTCACGTCCACGATAGGTGACATGTATTACGTCCACCATATGATATAGTTACCATGTCTCCACGTATCACGTTCACGATTGCTCACGTATCACGTTCACAATTGTTCACGTACTACGCTTCAATATGTCTCATACTTCATTGCTAAGACGTTCGTATCTCACGAATTCCAGATTACTTCGATTCGTAACGTGTTGTTATCCTTTCACGTTTTCTTTCTTTGTGTGACAACCCCGTTTTTTTGTTCGTCACTTAGTCTTATTCTTGGGGTATTTTGTGTAACTATGTGATTTATGTGATTTATGTGTTTATATGTGTGATTTTGGGGATGAGAATAGACGAAATGAGGTACATGATTTGTAAATCATGGTGCGGGTTGGAAATGAAATGAAATGAAATGAGTTCAGAAATGAACTGCGAGAAAGTTCGGATATCATTTTTACAAGGTTTTGTGTACGTATCGTATGTTGTATGTATGTATTAAGTACATATTATATGGTTAGGATAAGTTTTAGAGATACTTTCCATAATTAGAAACTTTTGGAAATGAGGGTTAGTTCGAACATTACGTAGAACGTCGAAAAATTAGCGAATAGGTGTCCGGTTTTGATTTGGAAGGGTCTAGATGTTAACTAATGGTAATTATAAGGTAATAGCAATTAAATTAATAAAATAATGAATGGGGATTCGGAATTGTGGGCCCCATAGCAGAATATTTTAATAAAAAAAGATAATTACCATATAGGAGTCCTAATTGAGCCTAAACTTGACCACGAGGTTACCAAAGCATATTTAAACACCCCAAGACCCCAAAACGACCCATAAACCTTAAATTAAACTCTAAGTCAGACAAATAGCAATGAATGATCAAGAAGAGTCGAATTTATGCTCAGGATTTAAAGGTACGTAATTAAACTAGGTTGATTAACGTTAATTTACGTATTTGTAACCTACTATGATGGATTAGGGTTTGAGATTCATAAATTTTTATTAGGGTTTGTTAATGATCTATAATTACTAATGTAATTAATGAGTTTTTATCATTGGAAATCGTTTTTAGGTTTAATTAAGGTTTATATATGATTAATTAGATTAATTATGAGAAAATCGTTTTTAAAAACTGGGCAAAATTTTAGGTCATTTGTTTTGATCATATTTAGAGTTCTACAAACTTTTAATTTTCTAATCTTATGTCTCTGAAAAGGTAATTGAATTTTCTTTCAAATGCAAGAAACTAGAATTGAATTGGAGGTCGGGATGTGGGTCAAAAACACGTTACAACAGTCGGGGTCAAAACAGTTTTGAAATCAGTCGTGTTTAATTTAATGTTTTAAGGTTGTTAGGGTACTTAGGAGTACAATTGAACTTTCAAACGAACATGAGAGTTATTTTATACGTTATATAAGACCGTCTTATCATAAAAAACTTTTCATATGTTTAAAATCAGTAAATTATGGATAGGTAAAAGTATATATATATATATATATATATATATATATATATATATATATATATATATATATATATATATATATATATATATATATATGGAGGCCTTAACAGTAGCTTTATGGTTGAGGCAAAATATGAGAGTTAGCTAATACATGTAAGGGCATATGGTTTCTTTTACAGGGCATGTTATTTTGGTTACCGGGGTGTTCGACCCATAGATTGAAGTATGAAAAACAGGACTGTTTTGGGTAAAATGTTAACAGGAGAAGGTTAGATATCCATCATAGATTGATGAGCCATTTTGGTATGTGGTTCGTGTCTTCATTGTATACGTTTGTGTGTTTAGATTTTTTTGCTAGAACGCAGATACTTGGAGAAGCTTGTTCAGGTGAGTTTCATAGTCCTATGTCTTTTTATGATTTGATTTCCAGATGGGATGGAAGAGACACTGTATGGTTTTGTAAAGAATGCTGTGAATGTTTTTATGGTTTGTGATGGACTTTTGTGTATACTTACGTGATTAACTACTATGTTATTCTTGATTGTGTTTATGATTTGGATCGGGGGACATGTACCGTCTCAGTTATTGTGGTTTGACTTGGTACCAAGGGGATGTTGACAAGGCGGGGCCTTAGGATTGGTTCATAGGTGTATTGGCGCCTATGGGACCATGGTTATTGGTAAGGCTGGGAGCCTTGGAATTGTGGTGAATGGT
Source organism: Glebionis coronaria (assembly GCA_025667525.1). NCBI lineage: Eukaryota > Viridiplantae > Streptophyta > Magnoliopsida > Asterales > Asteraceae > Glebionis > Glebionis coronaria. The sequence goes on from CM046874.1 coordinate 461,172,229, forward strand.
TAATCTTGAATGTTAGTTGTTAATACATGATTGTAGCATATTGTCCATATGTTCTTTGGTTGATGGTTATTATTCACAGCTCATAACTTGATTTTGGCGTTGGAGTCTAAACCTATGACTCTCACCAACATTATGTTGACGTGTTTTAGTGTCTCTTTCAGGTGAGAATGTGGTTAAGCATGAGAATAGGAGTGGCTAGCTTTGGGGGCTTAGGGTTGCATTTGGAGGAACCCCCTTTCCTCTTATTCTTTATTTGATGTTTGTATAAGTGGTACTTTGTTGACACCTTTATGTTTGCTTTATTTATGTTAATTGATTGTCTCAGGTAAGCGGTAGGACTCTTACCTACTTACCTACACTCCTGCATTGTTGAGATAATGTTATGACATTTGTGTCACCATTATATGACATTTATTATTTCATTTAGTAATCTCTATAGACACGCCATGTTGTGATGATATCCATAGCTCGTGCCCCATATTCCGCCATGGTGGGGTGTGACAGAATGGTATCAGAGCCTATGGTTATAGAGAATTAGGTTGCCTAGTCTCGTAGCCTAGTCTATAGCTTAATGGTCCTCGCATATAAGCGTCGTAGGCGTATGTGTGCATTTGATATTAATTAATGTTTTTCTTGATGATATTGGTTTTTACTTGCGATGTGTGTTAAGTTTTGACTAGTATGGGTTGAACCATAGTAGTTCATACTTAGCCACATGTTATTTTCTTTTCAGGTTGTGACTAGTGCGGGTTGAACCATAATCGTCCACGCTAGTCATTGTTGTATTTTGCTTAAATTGTACATTATAGTACATAATTTGGTACATGGTAGTTTCTGTCTTTGTTGAGTTATTTTATGTACTTGAGGTATAGTATTTATTTTGATGTTTAAGTCATGTTCTCTAAGAATCATGTGGTGGTTCGAGTTACTAGGAGTAGGTGGATAGGAAAGATTTTAAGTTGTTTCCACTCTGATGGGCGGCCTGATTTATAATTGATTATGTTTTCATTTTAGATTTTGTCTATGTTGTTTAGCTAGACTATGGATTTCTGTATTCCATGATTTTGACTATGTTATTTTAATAGTTGGAATTTTTGACCTTATTGGTTATGTGTTATGTTCTTAGGTGAGTTGATGGATTTATGTGTTATGTGTTGTATTGATTCTTATAAGTGTCATCATAGGAGGGAGTGCATTTGAGAAAGGGTAATTGTAGAAGTATGGTGGCCAACATAGTTATACAAGTACCACAACTTCAATGGATTCCTAAGTATGATTGCATGAAATAGGATTAATACATGCTTGTATAGTAGATGTTGGACGGATTTGAGTATATGTATCCTAATATGCCTATATATGTATGATCCCCTACAACTAACGATTTTATCCTTAGGAGGGTGGCTAGCTCGCTTCTTTTTAGATATTCAACCTCCGTTGTAGCGTATTCTTCGAGTTTCATATTTCACGTGTCCGTTTTAAAATGGTGTTTTGGGTTTTAATTTTATTGAAATCACTTGGGATCTCTTTTGGGATAATGAAATCTTTTGTGTTGAGTCTTACATTTCTTTTGGTCGGTATATATTGAAAAAAAGACATGGAAATCTACTATATAGTTAGATAGTTGGTTGTATTCAGTAAAATAAGGGTAGGGTGTAGGAGTCGTGTTTGCAACAAGATATAAAATAAGTTTTTTTATGTGATCAACACTTATTTATTTCAAATTCTAAAAGATGTTCTTTAAAATAAAGCGAATTAAAATTTTCCTACTTAAATATTTCATATAAGTGAGTTTAATCGATATACGTCATTTATAATTATTTATATAAGACTAAACAAAGTTCATGAAAATTTCACATACATTTATTTCTTTTCATTTAAAAAGGATTACGTTAATTACTAAGATGATTCTTTAGTTTTTAAAACAACTAGTATAAACTTGTTTTGGTCATAACTTGTTCATTTTTAAAGCTTTTTGGGTGATTCAAAAGCCTAAAATTATGTACTCAGAACGTACTTTTAAAATATTCAGAATGTATAGTCATGGGAGGTCATTAGCCTGGTCGAAATTGTTGTACAAGTGTCGGGTTTAAGGATGAGTTTCGAATAGTAGTTTTTAAACTTATGATTGGGATGTTCGGAGTACCTAGTCTTTGAGTTGAGTCTTGTGATCGTATAGAGGATTGTTTGTAGATCGTTTAAGTTATATAGATGTGGAGAGGTAAAGAAAAATATTCTTTTATGGAAAGTCGATGTCGTGTAAGGTTTAAAAAAATATGTCGCGGGGCGTAATATGTTTTGGTTTCCATTCGGTGTTTCTTAGATTAGTTTTCGTTGACATGGGTCATTTTGAATTGATACATGTTTTGGGTTTGAGTTTTCTTTTGAGTCTCGTGGTTTTTGACTTATTTTAACTGGTGCACCTGAAATGTCGTTAGTTATCCATAGTTTTGATTCGTTGGTCGTGTCTGGTGGGTTCCAGATGTAGTTTTGGTTTTGTATTGATTGAGAGCATTGATATAGTCATATGAGAGAATAGTTGGAATGCCCTTCGTGATGGGAGAGAGAGTTAGAAGTTCGTAGAAATACAAACTAATGTGGTCATGTGGTCTCTTAGGAGTCCCAAGGGAAATGAATAGAGATTTGTATAAAGTATGGATATTGGCACACGTAACACATCATATAGAATGTTGAAAGGGGATGTGATATTTCAAAAGTACTTGTGATATTCGTTAGGTATGTAAAATTTTCCGAATATTTCTTAAGATTTAGTAGGTTTACATATTATCTTGAAGTAGAACCATGAACAAAGCCAGTAGAAGGAGAAAGACGAGTTGTAGTTAGTGCCTTTCCAGGGCAATTGTTGATGGAATGATTTTAAAGACAAGAGTTGTTAGAAATTTCAAAGGATTTAAGATAAAGGTTGAGTTGCCTGGTTGTAAATGTGATGTGAAAGCGGTTGGATGGGTTGATAAGAAGGAGTATCGATCTTTTAGAATGTATGTAGAATTTCGCGAGTGGAAAGAGGTAGAAATTTTTTTGTGTTGCTGCCAAGAGAGGATGCAGGGATGATGTTAAGAATGTTAAATGGATGCTTTTGGGTTTACGGTTATGCATTTGGCTTCACCAAAGCACTAGCGGTTTTCATGGAGTCAATGAAGCGAGTGTGCATGAACGTATATAAACGAGTTGTCATCAGGAGTATCGACGACATCTTGATCTACTCAAAGTCTAAGAAGGAGAGTAAGGCGAATTATGTGTTGCTTTTGGAGTGGAATTATACGTGAGATTTTCAAGTGTGAGTTTTAGTATTATGTTTTCCAAGATGAGTAGTTAGAGATGATGGCATATCATGGAACCAAAAAGGGGCGAAGTAAAAAAAAGGACGAGGAAGCGTTTTGGAGGCTAAAGAGGTGGATTGGATAATGAGCCGATCTTGGCATTATCGGACGGACTGGATGAATTCGCGAAGCATGACGATACGTGGAGCAAGGATTTGGATGTGTACGAGAACGACAAAGAAAGGCGATTTCTTATACGTTGCAAGAACTATAGATTTGGAAGAACTAGATAAGACTTAGTTCGTGGAGCTGGATTGTTATATCTGCCTAGAATTGTAGAGGCATTTGGGGTACGAGACGTAGAGAATGATCTATACGGATCATGAACGTCTCTAACACATATTCAATCCTCTTGATTGAACATTTGGCATAGGTGATGGGTGGAGTTAATTGATGAAAGAAAATGGCAAGGCCAAGTACCATCTGGGAAAGGCAAGCATGGTTGATGAGACATGGAATAAGAAGAAGGAAGTGAAGCTGAGACAAACTTGAACTATATTTATGACGTATTAGGGTGGTTTGGATGAATGATGTAGGTTGCACGAGATGAGTTGTCTAAATCAGAGAACGCGACAACATTTATGTTGCGTGGCTTGGACAATCGTATAGAGAAAAGGGACGTAGACTATACTTCCTACATAGATAGGAGTAGCTTAGTAAGGGCGATCTAAGGACGAAGTTGGTGGAAGGGATACATAATGGGGTGAGGAATAAGTACGATGAGAGTTGGGTGATAGTTGATAGACTGTCTAATTCATCCTATATTTCAAGAGGAATGAGAAGTCACTTAGTTGCGAAGTTGGAAGGATTGCATATAAATGCGATGGAATAGGCGGTTTTGTGTAAAAGTTAACCTAATAGGTATGGAATGCCTCATGAAGGATTATGGCAAGGGAAGAAACGATGGGAAGCAAGCGTAGTATACCGTTGATAGACTTATGGTTGGTATGAGCATACTATAGGGGTAACTGAGAAAGACGCCTAGAGCTTTGGCGTGCGGTTTGGAGATAGTTGGAGAATGCATTTTATTTAGGAAGAATTCTTCTACAAAGAGAGTCACTAGTGAGAGGGGCGTATTCCTCACTGATGAGAATGTAGGGAATAAAAGAGGATTGCCTAAATTATTGGCTGAAGATGAGATAGAAGATTGTACAGAAAATAAGATTATGGAGAGACGAGCGAGAAGTAGTATGGATGAATAATGGCTTGAGGGAGCAAAGGGTTGTCAAGATAGTGTAATGATATATAAGGGAAAACTGTTAGGTCTGGTGATAGGAAATGTAGTAGAAAGTGCTAGAGTTTATCCATAGAAGATGAGGTGGATCACCGTTACGGTGAGGTGATGTTAGAAGCAGTCAACATGTTGGACCGGAGTTGGAACAGAAAACTACAAGAGGTCGACAAAGGACCGACAAGACATCTGTGTGGACAAGAGGCGTAAGCCGTTGGGATTTGATATTAGGGATAAGGTTATGCTATAGGTTTCATCATGGAAAGAAGTGACATGGTTTGGGATGAAAGGGAGGTTAACACCTAGAATGGTGGGTCCATTCGAAAACCTCGACAGGATTGGACCAGTGTCTTATAAGTTGGAATTACTGGGAGAATTGAGTAGTATGCATGATGTATTTGTGTTATAGTTAAGGAAATGCTTAGCAAGAACCTACTTGCAAGTACCGTTAGATGATATTAGTATGGATACGAGTCTTCGTTTCATCGAAGAACCGGTAGAGATTTTAGGTCGTGAAGCTATGACGTTGGAAAAAGGGGTAATATACCGTAGTTATGGTTAGATGGAATTTGGAATGTGGACTAGAGTTCACGTGGGAACGGGAAGGATTTATGAGGAACAAGTATTCTTAGATATTTCCTAATGATGATCCTAAGGAGTAAATCTTGGGACGAGATTTCTATTAGGAGGGAGTGATGTGACAACTCCGGTTTTTTTGGTTTATCACTTAGTCTTATTTTTGGGGTATTTTGTGTGACTATGTGATTTATGTGATTTATGTGTTTATATGTGTGATTTTGGGTATGAGAATGGACAAAATGAGGTACATGATTTGTAAATCATGGTACGGGTTGGAAATGAAATGAAATGAAATGAGTTCAGAAATGAACTGCGAAAAAGTTCGGATATCGTTTTACAAGGTTTCGTGTACGTATTGTATGTTGTATGTATGTATTAAGTACATATTATATGGTTATTATAAGTTTTAGAGATACTTTCAATAATTAAAAACTTTTGGAAATGACGGTTAGTTCGAAAATTACGTAGAAAGTCGAAAAATTAGCGAATAGGTGTCCGATTTTGATCCGGAAGGGTCTAGATGTTAACTAATGGTAATTATAAGTTAATAGAAATTAAATTAATATAATAATGAAGGGGGAGTCGGAATTGTGGGCCCGGTAGCAGAATATTTTAATTAAAAAAAAGATAATTACCATATAGGAGTCCTAATTGGGCCTAAACTTGACCAGGAGGTTACCAAAGATTATATATACACCCCAAGACCCCATAAACCTTAAATTAAACTCTAAGTCAGCCAAATAGCAATGGATGATCAAGAAGAGTCGAATTTATGCTCAGGATTTAAAGGTACGTAATTAAACAAGGTTGATTAACGTTAATTTACATATTTGTAACCTACTATGACGGATTAGGGTTTGAGATTCATAATTTTTTATGAGGGTTTGTTAATGATCTGTAATTAGTAATGTAATTAATGGGTTTTTATCATTGGAAATTGTTTTTAGGTTTAATTAGGGTTTATATATGATTAATTAGATTAATTATGAGAAAATCGTTTTTAAAAACTGGGCAAATGTTTAGGTCATTTGTTTTGATCATATCTAGAGTTCTACAAACTTTTAATTTTCTAATATTTTTTCCTAAAAAGGTAATTGAATTGGGTTTCAAATTCAAGAAACTAGAATTGAATTGGAGGTCGGGAAGTGGGTCAAAAACAGGTTAGAACAGTTGGAGGTCAAAACAGTTTTGAAATCAGTCGAGTTTAATTTAATGTTTTAAGGTGGTTAGGGTACTTAGGAGTACAATTGGACTTTCAAACGAACATGAAAGTTAGTTTATATGTTTTATAAGATATGCGAAGGAGGGCTAATCAATTGGGATAGTTGAAGACCCTCTTATCATAACAAACTTTTCATATGTTTAAAATCAGTAAATTCTTGATAGGTAAATATATATATATATATATATATATATATATATATATATATATATATATATATATATATATATATATATATATATATATATATATATATATATATATATATATATATATATATATATATATATATATATATACATATATATATATATATATAGGGGAGAGTTAAAATAAAAAGACTTTTTTTGGTGAGAAGGATAAGAAGGATTTTTAGCCAATCATTTAAAATCAGTGGATAAGATCAATCCATATTCCTAACTAACTAACTAACTAACTAACTAACCACCAAAACACAATTTTTAAAAAGTCTTCAAAAAATTCTGAAAAAATTCCAAATGGTCGGATTTGTTGGTGCCTAAAAAAGTTGTGAATAAACGTTTTTTAATTTTGAGTTTTTTTATGTTTTTCTGATGCACAAAAAACAAAATTTGATGCACAAACACGTGAATTTTGGTGTACAAAATTTTTTCATTCAAGAAATTTTCAATTTATTATAGTTTGATGTGGAATCATACTTTAAAGCAAAAAGTCAAAAGAAGTTGGGCATAAAAATGAATTCTTGATGCACAAAAAACCTAAAAAACGTAAAAGAAAACGTTTTTGTGCATCAAAATTCCGTTTTTGTGCATTAAAAAAGCGTAAAAAACTTCAAATTAAAAAAACTTTTTTCACAAAAGTTTTTTTCACCAACATTCCCGACCTAGTGGAATTTTTTCATAATTTTTGAAGAACTTTAAAAAAACACGTTTAGATGGTTAGTTAGTTAGTTAGTTTGTTTGTTAGGATTTTGATTTAATCTCATCCATTGATTTTAAATCAATGGCTGAAAATCCTTCTTATCCTTCTCACAAAAAAAGTCTTTTTATTTGATCTCTCCCCTATATATATATATATATATATATATATATATATATATATATATATATATATATATATATATATATATATATATATATATATATATATATATATATATATATATATATATATATATATATATATATATATATATATATATATATATATATATGGAGGCCTTAACAGTAGATTTAAGGTTGAGGCCAAATATGAGAGTTAGCTAACACATGTAAGGGAATAGGGTTTCTTTTACAGGTCATGTAATTTTGGTTAACGAGGTGTTTGACCCATAGATTGAAGTATGAAAAACGGGACTGTTTTGGGTAAAATGTTAACATGACGAGTTATGAACTAAACTAAGTTAAGGGCTTTATAGAGGGGTGTAATGAGATGAATATGGCATATAAATAGGGTTAAGTTGTTGGAGAAAATTAGATATCCATCATAGATTGATGAGCCATTTTGGTATTTGGTTCGTGTCTTGATTGTATACGTTTGTGTGTTTAGATTTTTTTGCTAGAGCACGGATACTTGGAGAAGCTTGTTCAGGTGAGTTTCATAGTCCCATGTCTTTTTAGGATTTGATTTCCAGATGGGATGGAAGAGACACTGTATGGTTTTGTAAATAATGTTGTGAATGTTTTTATGGTTTGTGATGGACTTGTGTGTACACTTATGTGATTAACTGCTATGTGATTCTTGATTGTGTTTATGATTTGGATCGGGGGACACTTACCATCTCAATTATTGTGGTTTAACTTCGTACCAAGGGGATGTTGACAAGGCGGGGCCTTGGGATTGTTTCATAGGTGTATGGGCGCCTGTGGGACCATGGTGATTGGTAAGGCTGGGAGCCTTGGAATTGTGGTGAATGGTTAATCTTGAATGTTAGTTTTTAATACATGATTTTAGCATATTGTCCATCTGTTCTTTGGTTGATGGTTATTATTCACAGCTCATAACTTGATTTTGGTGTTGGAGTCTAAACCTATGACTCTCACCAACATTATGTTGACGTGTTTTAGTGTCTCTTTCAGGTGAGAATGTGGTTAAGCATGAGAATATGAGTGGCTAGATTTGGAGGCTTAGGGTTGCATTTGGAGGAACCCCCTTTCCTCTTAGTATTTATTTGATGTTTGTATAAGTGGTACTTTGTTGAAACCTTTATGTTTGCTTTATTTATGTTAATTAATTGTCTCAGGCAAGCGGTAGGACTGTTACCTACTTACCTAGACTCCTGCATTGTTGAGATATTGTCATGACATTTATGTCACCATTTTATGACATTTCTTATTTCATTTAGTTATCTCTATAGACACGCCATGTTGTGATGATATCCATAGCTCGTGCCCCATATTCCGCCATGGTGGGGTGTGACAGAATGGTATCAGAGCCAATGGTTATAGAGAATTAGGTTGCCTAGTCTCGTAGCTTAGTCTATAGCTTAAGGGTCCTTGCATATAGGCGTTGTAGGCGTATGTGTGCATTTGATATTAATTGAAGATTTTCTTGATGTTATTGGTTTTTACTTGTGATGTGTGTTAAGTTTTAACTAGTATGGGTTGAACCATAGTAGTTCATACTTAGCCACATGTTATTTTCTTTTCAGGTTGTGACTAGTGCGGGTTGAACCATAATTGTACACGCTAGTCATTCTTGTATTTTGCTTAAATTGTACATTATAGTACATAATTTGGTACATGTTAGTTTCTGTCTTTGTTGAGTTATTCTATGTACCTGAGGTATAGTATTTTTCTTTTGATGTTTAAGTCATGTTCCCTAAGAATCATGTCGTGGTTCGGGTTACTAGGAGTAGGTGGATAGGAAGGATTTTAAGTTGTTTCCACTCTGATGGGCGACATGATTTATAATTGATTATGTTTTTGTTTTGGATTTTGTCTATGTTTTTTAGCTAGACTATGGAAATTTGTATTCCAAGATTTTGACTATGTTATTTTAATAGTTGGAGTTTTTGACCTTATTGTTTATGTGGTTATGTGCTTAGGTGAGTTGATGGATTTATGTGTTATGTGTTGTATTGATTCTTATAAGTGTCATCATAGGAGGGAGTGCATTGGAGAAAGGGTAATTGTATAAGTATGGTGGCCAACATAGTTATACATGTACCACAAATTCAATGGATTCCTAAGTATGATCGCATGAAAGAGAATTAATACATGCTTGTATAGTAGATGTTGGACGGATTTGAGGATATGTATCCTAATATGCCTATATATGTATGATCCCCTACAATTAACGACTGTATCCTTAGGAGGGTGGCTAGCTCGCTTCTTTTTAGATATTCAACCTCCGTTGTAGCGATTATTCGAGTTTCTTATTTCACTTGTCCGTTTTAAAATGGTGTTTTGGGTTTTAAGTCTATTGAAATAACTTGGGATCTCTTTTGGGATAATGAAATCTTTTGTGTTGAGTCTTACATTTCTTTTAGTCGGTATATATTGAAAAAAAGACTTGGAAATCTACTATATAGTTAGATATTGGGTTGTATTCGGTAAAATAAAGGTAGGGTGTAGGAGTCGTGTTTGCAACAAGATATAAAATAAGTTTTTTTATTTGATCAACACTTATTTATTTCAAATTCTAAAAGACGTTCTTTAAAATAAAGCGAAATAAAATTTTCCTGCTTAAATATTTCTTATAATTGAGTTTAATCGATATACGTTATTTATAATTATTTATACAACCAAACAAATTTCATGAAAATTCAGATACATTTATTTCTTTTCATTTAAAAAGGATTACGTTAATTACTAAGATGATTCTTTAGTTTTTAAAACAACTAGTATAAAATTGTTTTGGTCATAACTTGTTAATTTTTAAAGCTTTTTGGGTGATTCAAAAGCCTAAAATTATGTACTCGGAATGCAATTTTTAAATATTCAGAATGTATAGTCATGGGAGGTAATTAGCCTGGTTGAAATTGTTGTACAAGTGTCAGGTTCAAGGTTGAGTTTCGAATAGTAGTTTTTAAACTTATGATTTGGGATGTTTGGAGTACCTAGTCTTTGAGTTGAGTCTTGTGATCGTATAGAGGGTTTTTGTAGATCGTTTGAGTCACATAGATGTGGAGAGGTAAAGAAAAATATTCTTTTATGGAAAGTCGATGTCGTGCAAGGTTTAAAAAAATATGTCGCAGGGCGTAATATGTTTCGGTTGCCATTGGGTGTTTCTTGGATTATTTTTCGTTGTCATGGGTCATTTTGAATTGATACATGTTTTGGGTTTGAGTTTTCTTTTGAGTCTCGTGGTTTTTGACTTGTTTTAACTGGTGCACGTGAAATGTCGTTAGTTATCCGTAGTTTTGATTCGTTGGTCATGTCTGGTGGGTTCCAGATGTAGTTTTGGTTTTGTATTGATTGAGAGCATTGATATAGTCATATGAGAAAATAGTTGGAATGCCCTTTGTGATGGAGAAAGAGTTAGAAGTTCGTAGAAAGACAAACTAATGTGGTCATGTGGTCTCTTAGGAGTGCCAAGGGAAATGAATAGAGATTTGTATAAAGTATGGATATTGGAACAAGTAACACATCATATAGAATGTTGGAAGGGGATGTGATATTTCAAAGGTACTTGTGATATTCGTTAGGTATGTAAAATTTTCCGAAAATTTCTTATGATTTAGTAGGTTTACCTATTATCCTGAAGTAGAACCATGAACATAGCAAGTAGAAGGAGCAAGACGAGTTGTAGTTAGTGCCTTTCCAAGGCAATTGTTGATGGAATGATTTTAATGACAGGAGTTGTTAGAAATTGCAAAAGATTCAAGATAAAGGTTGAGTTGTCTGGTAGTAAATGTGATGTGAAAGCGGCTGGATGAGTTGATAAGAAGGAGTATCGATCTTTTAGAATTTGTGTAGAATTTCACGAGTAAAAAGAGGTAGAAATTTGTTTGTGTTGCTTCCAAGAGAGGATGTAGGGATCATGTTAAGAATGTTGAATGGATGCTTTTGGGTTTACGGTTATGCATTTGGCTTCATCAAAGCACTAGCGGTTTTCATGGAGTCAATGAAGCGAGTGTGCATGAACGTATATAAATGAGTTGTCATCGGGAGTATCAACGACATCTTGATCTACTCAAAGTCTAAGAAGGAGAGTAAGGCGAATTATGTGTTGGTTTTGGAGTGGAATTATACGTGAGATTTTCAAGTGTGAACTTTAGTATTAAGTTTACCATGATGAGTAGTTAGAGATGATGGCATAACATGGAACCAACAAGGGGCGAAGTAAAAAAAGGACGAGGAAGCGTTTTGGAGGCTGAAGAGGTGGATTGGATAATGAGCCGACCTTGGCATTATCAGAAGGACTGGATGAATTCGGGAAGCATGACGAAACGTGGAGCAAGGATTTGGATGTGTACGAGAACGACAAAGAGAGGAGATTGCTTATACGTTGCAAGAACTGAAGATTTGGAAGAACTAGATAAGACTTAGTTAGTGGAGCTGGATTGTTATCTGCCTAGAATGCTAGAGGCATTTGTGGTACGAGACGTAGAGAATAATCTATACGGATCATGAACGTCTTTAACACATATTAAATCCTCTTGATTGAATATTTGGCAAAGGTGATGGGTGGAGTTAATTGATGAAAGAAAATTGCAAGGCCAAGTACCATCTGGGAAAGGCAAGCATGGTTGATGAGACATGGAATAAGAAGAAGGAAGTGAAGCTGAGACGAACTTGAACTATATGGAAGACGTATTAGGGTGGTTTGGATGAAGGATGTAGGTTGCAGGAGTTGAGTTGTCTAAATTAGAGAACGCGACAACATTTATGTTGCGTGGCTTGGACAATCGTATGGAGAAAAGGGACGTAGACTATACTTCCTACATAGATAGGAGTAGCTTAGAAAGGGCGATGTAAGGACTAAGTTGGTGGAAGGGATACATAATGGGGTGAGGAATAAGTACGATGAGAGTTGGGTGATAGTCGATAAACTGTCTTATTCATCCTATATTTCAAGAGGAATGAGAAATCACGTAGTTGAGAAGTTGGAAGGATTGCATACAAATGCGATGGAATAGGTGGTTTTGTGTAAAAGTTAACCTAATAGGTATGGAATGACTTATGAAGGATTATAGAAAGGGAAGAAACGATGGGAAGCAAGCGTAGTATACTGTTGATAGACTTATGGTTGGTCTGAGCATACTATAGGGGTAACTGAGAAAGATGCCTAGAGCTTTGGCGTGCGATTTGGAGATAGTTGGAGAATGCATTTTATTTAGGAAGAATTCTTCTACAAAGAGAGTCACTAGTGAGAGGGGCGTATTCCTCACTGATGAGAATGTAGGGAATAAAAAAGGATTGCCTAAATTATTGGCTGAAGATGAGATATAAGATGGTACGGAAATTAAGATTATGGAGAGACGAGCGAGAAGTAGTATGGAGGAATAATGGCTTGAGGGAGCAAAGGGTTGTCAAGATAGGGTAGTGATATATAAGGGAAAACTGTTAGGTCTGGTGATAGGAAATGTAGTAGAAAGTGCGGGAGTTTATCCATAGAAGATGAGGGGGATCACCGTTACGGTGAGGTGAAGTTAGAAGCAGTCAACATGTTGGACCGGAGTTGGAACGGAAAACTACAAGAGGTGGTGGCAAGTGCTTAAGTAGAGGTTGAAAATGGAAAAGGACCGACAAGACAGTTGTGTGGACAAGAGGCGTAAGCCGTTGGGATTTGATATTTGGGATAAGGTTATGCTATAGGTTTCATCATGGAAAGTAGTGACGTGGTTTGGGATGAAAGGGAGGTTAACACCTAGAATCGTGGGTCCATTCGAAAACCTCGAAAGGATTGGACCAGTGGCTTATAAGTTGGAATTACTGGGAGAATTGAGTAGTATGCATGATGTATTTGTGTTAATGTTAAGGAAATGCTTAGCAAGAACCGACTTGCAAGTACCGTTAGATTATATTAGTATGGATACGAGTCTTCGTTTCATCGAAGAATCGGTAGAGATTTTAGGTCGTGAAGCTATGACGTTGGAAAAAGGGGTAATATACTGTAGTTATGGTTAGATGGAAAAGGGGTAATATACGTGGTAACGGGAAGGATTTATGAGGAAAAAGTATCCTTAGATATTTGCTAATGATGATCCTAAGGAGTAAATCTCGGGACGAGATTTCTATTAGGAGGGAGTGATGTGACAACCCTGGTTTTTTTGGTTCGTCACTTAGTCTTATTTTTTGGGTATTTTGTTTGATTATGTGATTTATGTGATTTATGTGTTTATATGTGTGATTTTGGGGATGATAATGGACGAAATGAGGTACATGATTTGTAAATCATGGTACGGGTTGGAAATGAAATAAAATGAAATGTGTTCAGAAATGAACTGCGAGAAAGTTCGGATATCGTTTTTACAAGGCTTCGTGTACGTATCGTATGTTGTATGTATGTATTAAGTACATATTATATGGTTAGGATAAGTTTTAGAGATACTTTCCATAATTAGAAACTTTTGGAAATGACGGTTAGTTCAAAAATTACGTAGAAAGTCGAAAAATTAACGAACAGGTGTCCGATTTTGATCCGGAAGGGTCTAGATGTTAACTAATGGTAATTATAAGTTAATAGCAATTAAATTAATAAAATAATGAAGGGTAGTCGGAATTGTGGGCCCCATAGAAGAATATTTTAATAAAAAAAAGATAATTACCATATAGGTGTCCTAATTGGGCCTAAACTTGACCAGAAGGTTATCAAAGCATATATAAACACTCCAAGACCCCAAAAACGACCCATAAACCTAAAATTAAACAATCAGTCAAATAGCAATGGATGATCAAGAAGAGTCGAATTTATGCTCAGGATTTAAAGGTACGTAATTAAACTAGGTTGATTAACGTTAATTTACGTATTTGTAACCTACTATGGTGGATTAGGGTTTGAGATTCATAATTTTTTATTAGGGTTTGTTAATGATCTGCAATTAGTAATGTAATTAATGGGTTATTATCATTGGAAATCGTTTTTAGGTTTAATTAGGGTTTATATATGATTCATTAGATTAATTATGAGAAAATCGTTTTTAAAAACTGGGCAGAATTTTAGGTCACTTGTTTTGATAATATCTAGAGTTCTACAAACTTTTAATTTTCGAATCTTATGTCCCTGAAAAGGTAGTTGAATTGGATTTCAAATGCAAGAAAATAGAAATAAATTGGAGGTGGGGAAGTGGGTCAAAAACAAGTTACAACAGTCGGAGGTCAAAACAGTTTTGAAATCAGTCGAGTTTAATTTAATGTTTTAAGGTGGTTAGGGTACTTAGGAGTACAATTGAACTTTCAAACGCACATGAGAGTTAGTTTATATGTTAATATAAGATATCGGAAGGAGGGCTAATCAATTGGGATAGTGTAAGACCCTCTTATCATAACAAACTTTTCATATGTTCAAAATCAGTAAATTCTGGATAGGTAAAAGTATATATATATATATATATATATATATATATATATATATATATATATATATATATATATATATATATATATATATATATATATATATATATATATATATATATATATATATATATATATATATATATATATATATATATATATATATATATATATATATATATATATATATATATATATATATATATATATATATATATATATATATATATATATATATATATATATATATATATATATATATATATATATATATATATATATATATATATATATATATATATATATATATATATATATGGAGGCCTCAACGGTAGATTTAAGGTTGAGGCCAAATATGAGAGTTATCTAACACATGTAAGGGCATAGGGTTTTTTTACAGGGCATGTTATTTTAGTTAACGGGGTGTTCGACCCATAGATTGAAGTATGAAAAACGGGACGGTTTTGGGTAAAATGTTAACAGGACGAGTTATGAACTAAACTAAGTTAAGGGCTTTATAGAGGGGTGTAATGAGATGCATTTTAACACCCCCAAATTTACACGCAGCGGAATACATCTTTGGGTGCTAAACAATGATACAACAACACATAATTTATAAAGAACGACTCGAAAAGAGACGTTTTAAATTTATCGTTCCAAAACATTTATCAGAGTAGCGTAGTCCCAAGACATCGTAACCAAAGTACAACCAAAACAAAAGATTTAAATTGTTTTGAACAAAAGGAACGACAAATATTCAAAGAGTTTATATTGCAAAGTAGTGCACAACATTCATTCCCGTGGCTTCCAAGCTTCAGCCTTCTTGATTACCTGAAATACATGTGAGAAAATCATCAGCAAAAATGCCGAGTGAATCTATAGGTTTATATAATCATTTTGAACACAAGCAAAGATTATAAGTTTGTGGCATGCTTAAAGGCAACAAGCATCTAATAATTTGCATCAACAATAATAATTGTATTTAGCATAAATTGCAATAAGCTCATGGAACCGAGCCCTTAGACACTCCCATATCAGTCTAATAAGACGAGAGATTTATTAATTGTCGGTTACCTCCAGATTATTGGTACATTGCCGTATACCTGACTTCTCAATACAATATGTTCAAACAGTGTGGAGGTCGGGCCTAAGCTTCTATGACAAGTCCACAAAAACTGAACCGGGGTGGCTTCCCCCATAGATCTATTAACTGTACTAGCGGTTAACCCATCATAGGTTAATTAACGGTCCATAATTGAGGCTTTAACTAAGGCAATCACTTAATGCAATTTAAAGGCAACCACGGGTCCATTCATAGAGGGACAAGCATACCATAAAAATCTTGTGTTCTAAGTTTAAAAAAAACATGTATTCCCCCTCGCGGGTTTTAAAAATATTTGAATGAGCTCAAACGAGGCTATAGACTCACGTTGATAATGAAAGGCGGATTATCGGCTACGGGCGTGCTTCGGTCACGGAAACCTATATAAATAATAATCGGTCTTAGACTCTTGTCTAATGACTTTTATCAAAATAACAATATACATATGATGATTTTGTACATATGATGATGATCAAGTGGGTTTATATATCTTTGTTTACTCATTTTAGTGTTTACGTATTGGTAAATTTTTACTAGTTTACTAGTTTTACCTGTTTACCTATTTTGAGTCCAATAAGCTTAGTATAAGTTCTTTAACTTGTTTTAATCCATTTTATACCTATATTATCAGTATCTATACTTTCCATGTTGGGCCCAAATGGGTTAAGCCCAATAAGTTCTTTTTTATAAGTGTTTAACTTATTTAGTCCAATTATTAGTCCAGTATGCTTAGTTAGCTCGTTAATGTCCGTATGTCCTATTGTTCGGGTTTTATCGGTTTTTACTTGTATTAGTTACTTATATATCAGTATATAACTTTTAAAAACTTTACATTAGACAGGTTTGATCGTCTAAGTTTTATTTGGCGAAAAACGTTAATTTTACGGTAATAGCCGAAAAAGTCGTAAAAATCAAGTTTATAGTTTTTATTACTTATAAGTATTATTCCACTACCATTTATATAATTTATCCATTTAATTAACCTTTTACATATTTATATAAATAAGTTTCATAAGTTAGTGGGTTTTTATTTTACATTTTATACAATAAATTTTGAGTGCTTATATAATAATAATAAACATTAATTCTCAAAATCTGATTTTTATCTTCATGTTCACCATTTTTATCATATCTAGAGTTCTATAATGAATTAGAAGCTCATTTTTGGGTGGCACGATCTTCATATTATGTGCTACATTTAACTTAGCTATAGCTACTGCTCATTTTAAGTTTATCTTGCCTTAACAGTCCCTACAAAACTGCTTATTCAGATTAGAACACCCAACTTGTTTTGATCATATCTCACTCATTATACTGATTCCATTGCATGGCCAACTCTCACATGTGTATAACATCTTGTACTTACTGTAAATGGATCATACCATGCAATTTTATCAGTTCAAGTTTTAGTTATATACTGTTTTTATACAGCCAACTAAATAATCAAGATTTTAGCCTCATTTCTTATAGTTATTAACCTTTTTAAGCATATCTATCAACACTTGATCCCCACACAACATTTTTATCATCATATATACATCATATACATATACAAAATGAAAGAAAATACATTTGTTCTTTACAAAAATAACAAGAGAAAATGGAGAGGATGATCTTCTTTACCAACCAAGTGTATTTCTTGTTTTTGGAAGACAAGAACTTGATGAACACCACAAGTAACTCCAAGATCATCAAACACCAAGAATATAAGTTGAGAAATCAGCCCTAGGACACATGCAAATCACCTCCAATGTTGTTAATATGGCCACCAAATGATCAAGGCTTCAAGATAACTCCATGATAGAGCTAGTAAACATGTATTTCATGGCTAGAAAAGATCAAAAGGGGTGTTTGTAGCTTGAATATGGATGGCAATGGTGGAAGGTTTTGAGAGGATTTGTGAGAGTTTTGCATGTATGGAAATGGTGGTGTGAAGTTAGGTGATGGTTTTGACTAGACAAAGCTTAAAGAGTAAGCTTTGTAGTACACTTGTAATAAACTAGCTAACATGATGCCACATAAGGTGGTGGTATCATGTTGGTGCCATCCAAACTAGCTAGTGGGGTGGGACAATGTATTTTGTCCCATCTCACTAGTTTACGGGTATTCCTCGAGTCTAGTTTTCTCGATTTGCGTGCCCTCGGGTCGTTTCGCGAAAAAACGTTTTTATAAATTATGAATCAACGTCACAAAACGAATCCAATAAAAATTGTCTCATCAAAAACGGAGTCCAAAAACGTAAATACGTAATCCTAAGGTTTCCGGTTTAGTCGTAAAAGACACCAAAATTATGCACGTAAGCCCAAATTTAAATCCGTAAATTGTGAGTTCATCAACCCACACAAAATTAAGTTTCAAAATATTATACGATATAAAATTTTTGGCATCAGTCGGTATCGCGATCACTAGTAGTCCTCGTTGCTCGTCAAAATATTAAAATAAAATATTTAATATCGGTTTCAACTTAAACCGTTAAACATAATAATATTTAATATATAAAATACTTCAAAAATATTTGAAAAGTAAGATTAAGTAATGACCTTATTTTGTGGGTTTTACATCCTCACCACCTTAGGAGAGCACCGTCCCGGGGCTTACTTCTCCTTAGGTCCGTCTACGAATAAATGCGGATACTTACTCTTGAAGTAGTCCTCTCGCTCCCAAGTGTATTCGGGTCCACGTCGGAAATTCCATCGCACTTTCACTATCGGGATCCGACTTTGCTTAAGCCGTTTCACCTCTCGATCCATAATCTCCACCGGTTCCTCAATAAAATGCAGCTTGTCGTCCAGTTGAATCTCCTCAAGTGGAATTATCAAATTCTCGTCCGCCAAACACCTCTTAAGATTAGAAACGTGAAAAGTATTGTGAATAGCACTTAACTTTTCTGGCAATTCCAACTTATATGCCACAGGACCAACTCGATCAATAATCTTGAATGGACCTATATAGCGTGGACTAAGCTTTCCTCGCTTGCCAAATCGAATTACTCCTTTCCAAGGTGATACTTTCAGCATAACCATGTCGCCAATATCAAACTCCAATGGTTTTCTCCTCTTATCCGCATAGCTCTTCTGTCTACTACGAGCTGTCAATAAACGATTCTTGATTTGCACGATCTTCTCAGTCGTTTCTCTAATCAATTCAGGACCCGTCAACTGACTTTCTCCAATCTCACACCAACCAACTGGTGATCTACACTTTCGCCCGTAAAGTGCTTCAAAAGGCGCAGCCTTGATACTTGCATGATAACTGTTGTTGTATGAGAACTCCACCAAAGGTAAGTGTCGATCCCAACTACCTCCAAAGTCTATTACACACGCTCGTAACATATCCTCCAAGGTCTGAATAGTCCTCTCACTTTGTCCGTCCGTTTCCGGATGATACGCAGTGCTCATATCCAACTGAGTCCCCAGAGCTCGCTGAAGCGATTTCCAAAACTCAGATGTGAACCGACTATCTCGATCAGAAATAATTGACAAAGGAACCCCATGTCTACAAACAACTTCCTTCAAATACAACCGAGTAAGTCTGTCTAAGTCATCAGTTTTCTTTATCGGCAAGAAATGAGCCGACTTAGTCAACCGATCAACAATCACCCAAATCGTATCATAACCACTAGAAGTTCTCGGAAGTCCCGAAACAAAGTCCATAGTGATCTTCTCCCATTTCCATTCTGGAATTTCAGGTTGTTGCAGTAAACCCGAAGGTCTCTTGTGCTCAAACTTTACCTTAGCACACGTCAAGCATTTACTAACATAAGTAGCAATGTTAGCCTTCATATTCGGCCACCAGTAACATTTCTTCAAGTCTTGGTACATTTTATCCGATCCTGGGTGAATCGAATATTTAGACTTGTGAGATTCGTGCATAATTAGATCTCTCAGTCCTCCATACACCGGTAACCACACACGATTCTCGAAATATCGAATTCCGTCGTCACGAATTTCGAATATAGGTGTCATCCTTCTACCCAAGTCTTCATCTCTCACATTCTCTTCCTCCATCGCCTTAGTTTGAGCTTTAAGTATTCGATTAGATAAATCAAAATAAGTTTTCATGGCTAAAGCTCTAACCCTTTTGGTTATTTCTTTGTCCTTCCTACTAAGTGCATCGGCAACTACATTCGCCTTGCCGGGATGGTAGCAAATTTTAATGTCGTAATCACTCAACAATTCTACCCATCTTCTCTGCCTCATATTGAGCTCCTTCTGATCTAAAATATGTTGCAGGCTTTTATGATCGGTATATACCACACTCTTTGTACTGTAGAGATAGTGTCTCCAAAGTCTAAGAGCAAATACAACAGCTCCTAATTCCAAATCATGTGTAGTATAGTTCTCCTCATGCTTCCTCAATTGACGAGATGCATACGCGATCACTTTATCTCTTTGCATCAACACAGCACCAAAACCCTTACGTGATGCATCACAATATACCACAAAGTCTTCAGCTCCGTCGGGCAAAGCCAAAATTGGTGCAGAACACAGCTTCCGCTTCAAAGTTTGGAATGCTTCTTCTTCTTCTGAACCCCACTCATACTTCTTGTTTTTCTGTGTAAGTTTAGTAAGAGGTTTAGAAATTAAAGAGAATCCTTCTATGAATCGTCGATAGTATCCAGCTAATCCCAAGAATTGTCTAACTTCAGTCGGGGTCGTAGGCCTAGCCCAATCTCTAATAGCTTCAATTTTGGAAGGATCAACATGAACACCGCTACTATCGATCACGTGCCCAAGGAATTGGACTGAATCCAACCAAAAATCACACTTGGAGAATTTCGCATACAACTTCTCCCTCTTCAACAACTCCAAAATAATCTTCAAATGACCTTCATGCTCCTCCCGACTTTTGGAATAAATCAGGATATCGTCGATAAATACAATCACAAACTTGTCGAGGTATGGTTTACATACACGATTCATTAAGTCCATGAATACCGCAGGTGCGTTAGTTAACCCAAACGGCATTACTTGAAATTCAAAGTGTCCATAACGCGTCCGAAAAGCTGTAATAGGTATGTCCTCCTCTTTAACACGAAGTTGATGATAACCCGATCTCAAGTCGATCTTCGAGTACACACACGAACCTTGAAGTTGATCGAACAAATCATCGATCCTAGGAAGTGGATAACGATTTTCAATAGTTAACTTGTTCAACTCTCGGTAGTCTATGCACATTCTGAACGATCTGTCCTTCTTCTTCACGAACAATACTGGAGCTCCCCAAGGTGACGAACTTGGTCTAATGAACCCCTTCTCCATTAACTCCTTCAACTGATCTGCCAAATCCTTCATCTCAGATGGTGCCAAACGATAAGGTGCACGCGCCACCGGTGCAGCTCCCGGCACTAGATCAATCTTGAACTCGACTTCTCGCTGAGGCGGAAGCCCTGGCAAGTC
The DNA here is from genome assembly GCA_025667525.1 of Glebionis coronaria. Classification (NCBI taxonomy): domain Eukaryota; kingdom Viridiplantae; phylum Streptophyta; class Magnoliopsida; order Asterales; family Asteraceae; genus Glebionis; species Glebionis coronaria. The sequence goes on from CM046874.1 coordinate 461,193,541, forward strand.
ATCGGGAAATACTTCAGGAAAATCACGAATAACCGGAACATCTTCCACACGCCTAACCGGTAGTTCTTTCTCCACTACTTGAGCCAAGAACAGGTGACAACCTCTTTCTACATATTTCCCCGCCTTGATACAAGATATCACCGTCAGACGAGATCTACCGACATCACCTTTAACTATTAACAACTTACCCTTAACCGGTATGTGGACAACTTTCTCCCCACATACAATTACCGCATCATGAGCACCCAACCAATCCATACCAACAATCACATCAAATGAACCCAACTCTATCGGCATCAAATCAATTTCAAACAAATGATTTGCTAATTTCAAAGGACACTTCTTAAAGATAGTGGTAGTACTAACTAATTGTCCATCAGCTAACTCGACCTCATAACTAGTATTTAGGCTTGTTGGCTCAATATCAATTAAACGACTAAAGGAAGTGCTTATAAAGCTCCTATCAGATCCTGAGTCAAACAACACACTAGTATAACGATGGTTGAGTAAGAACGTACCCGTCACCACATTTGGACCTTGTGCCTGATCAACATCCTTAACAACATAAACTGCCCCAGCAGCTTCACCTGCTTTCTTGTTCTTCAACTTCGGGCATTTGGGACGAACATGATCACGTTCTCCACATTCAAAGCAAGTCTTGATCGGAATAGCATTTGGTCCAGTGGCAGGGATCCATGGCTTGCACTTCTCCGCAGCATGCCCAACCTTTCCACATTTAGTGCACCTTGGTGGACAATTACCAAAGTGACAAACACCACAGCTCTTACATTTCTGGGCTGGTCCCCCATAGTCAGCATTGTCATTCTTGTTAGTTGCAGCTCTAGCCCCATCATTTCTCTTCTGATTGTACTGCCTATGGCGGTTACTACCTTGATTACCACTCTGCGAATTCTCCCATTTCCTTTTATTACCCTCAGCAGCTTTCTCAGCCCTATCTTGAACTTTCTGCCCCATGAGTGTATGAGCCATTCTTACAGTCTCAACAAAGTTCTTGGGTCGAGATGAAGTTGTCTCACCTTTAATGTACCCAGGCAACCCTTTGATGTATTGATCCATCTTCTTTTTCTCAGTAACAAAAGCATCTGGACACAACAAAACCAACTCATTGAATCGGCTAGTGTATGCAGCAATGTTGTTATCCTTCAGCTTCAGGTGCCTCAGCTCATCCTCCAAAGCAGATAACTCTTCTTCTGGACAGAACTCTTCTTTCAATAACCTTTTAATTTCATCCCAAGGTTTCCTGTTTGCAGCTTCTAAACCGACTGTAGCAACTTGAGTCTTCCACCAGCTTAAAGCTCGATCCTTGAAAGTAGCAACTGCGAACTTAACCTTGTTCCTTTCTGAGCAATCACTAATCTCAAATGTTGTTTCTGTTTTCTCAATCCACCTGAATAATTCCAGTGCTCCACCAGTTCCTTGAAATGTAGTGGGTCCACATTTCATGTATCCAGCAAAAGTACATTCTTTAACCGTAGCAGCAGCCGGAGCAACCTCATCTGCAGGATTCTCAGCTACACCTGCCCCAGCAGCTTCTGGTCCAGCAGGTTCACCTTCACCTTCAGCACCCGCACCTGCAGAGCCACCTGCTCCTTCAGTGTTAACACGCGCAGCTCTATCCGCAGCTAATGCTTTTGCAACCTCTTCAGCAACTAGCCTTGCAATGGCATCATTTGTCATTCTCCTAGGTGGCATGATTCTGTCACATCAGAAAGAGAAGATAAAATGAATGAGTTAATTGTATTCATGGTATAGTCATATCATGTACAAAATCAATCATCAAATGCATACACATTATCAATACAAGGATAGAGTACAACGACACAAAATAATAAACACTAGTCACGTGGGGATCCACATGGCTTAGTTGACTGTGTCTCGCTTGCAGTAGTGAAACCTGCTTCCTCCTCATCGAAGACGTAATTTGACGGTGGTAAATTTCACAAAATAGGTATAAGGTCATAACAAAATGAAATAGGATAATTTCCAATAATTTAAATAAATGTAGAAAATCCTTCAAAATAATTGCAAGAAAATTTCCAAAAATTTATTTAAGTAAATCATTAATAAATGATAACTCTTATCGAAAAGTTTAACGATATCAATATATATATCGATAAAGGATTATAGTATTTATTTAGAAATACCTAGCAATAAGGCATACATAATAATGTATACTAAAGTTGTAATCCTAGAAGTAGCTTGAACCTGAAGTCACGCGAAATCATGTGCACCGACTCTTTTGAAAAATAAAACCGACAGTTATAGTTTAGGTTTTTAGAAAAAGACCTAGTTCTCTATAACTCATGGCTCTGGTACCAATCTTTAACACCCCCAAATTTACACGCAGCGGAATACATCTTTGGGTGCTAAACAATGATACAACAACACATAATTTATAAAGAACGACTCGAAAAGAGACGTTTTAAATTTATCGTTCCAAAACATTTATCAGAGTAGCGTAGTCCCAAGACATCGTAACCAAAGTACAACCAAAACAAAAGATTTAAATTGTTTTGAACAAAAGGAACGACAAATATTCAAAGAGTTTATATTGCAAAGTAGTGCACAACATTCATTCCCGTGGCTTCCAAGCTTCAGCCTTCTTGATTACCTGAAATACATGTGAGAAAATCATCAGCAAAAATGCCGAGTGAATCTATAGGTTTATATAATCATTTTGAACACAAGCAAAGATTATAAGTTTGTGGCATGCTTAAAGGCAACAAGCATCTAATAATTTGCATCAACAATAATAATTGTATTTAGCATAAATTGCAATAAGCTCATGGAACCGAGCCCTTAGACACTCCCATATCAGTCTAATAAGACGAGAGATTTATTAATTGTCGGTTACCTCCAGATTATTGGTACATTGCCGTATACCTGACTTCTCAATACAATATGTTCAAACAGTGTGGAGGTCGGGCCTAAGCTTCTATGACAAGTCCACAAAAACTGAACCGGGGTGGCTTCCCCCATAGATCTATTAACTGTACTAGCGGTTAACCCATCATAGGTTAATTAACGGTCCATAATTGAGGCTTTAACTAAGGCAATCACTTAATGCAATTTAAAGGCAACCACGGGTCCATTCATAGAGGGACAAGCATACCATAAAAATCTTGTGTTCTAAGTTTAAAAAAAACATGTATTCCCCCTCGCGGGTTTTAAAAATATTTGAATGAGCTCAAACGAGGCTATAGACTCACGTTGATAATGAAAGGCGGATTATCGGCTACGGGCGTGCTTCGGTCACGGAAACCTATATAAATAATAATCGGTCTTAGACTCTTGTCTAATGACTTTTATCAAAATAACAATATACATATGATGATTTTGTACATATGATGATGATCAAGTGGGTTTATATATCTTTGTTTACTCATTTTAGTGTTTACGTATTGGTAAATTTTTACTAGTTTACTAGTTTTACCTGTTTACCTATTTTGAGTCCAATAAGCTTAGTATAAGTTCTTTAACTTGTTTTAATCCATTTTATACCTATATTATCAGTATCTATACTTTCCATGTTGGGCCCAAATGGGTTAAGCCCAATAAGTTCTTTTTTATAAGTGTTTAACTTATTTAGTCCAATTATTAGTCCAGTATGCTTAGTTAGCTCGTTAATGTCCGTATGTCCTATTGTTCGGGTTTTATCGGTTTTTACTTGTATTAGTTACTTATATATCAGTATATAACTTTTAAAAACTTTACATTAGACAGGTTTGATCGTCTAAGTTTTATTTGGCGAAAAACGTTAATTTTACGGTAATAGCCGAAAAAGTCGTAAAAATCAAGTTTATAGTTTTTATTACTTATAAGTATTATTCCACTACCATTTATATAATTTATCCATTTAATTAACCTTTTACATATTTATATAAATAAGTTTCATAAGTTAGTGGGTTTTTATTTTACATTTTATACAATAAATTTTGAGTGCTTATATAATAATAATAAACATTAATTCTCAAAATCTGATTTTTATCTTCATGTTCACCATTTTTATCATATCTAGAGTTCTATAATGAATTAGAAGCTCATTTTTGGGTGGCATGATCTTCATATTATGTGCTACATTTAACTTAGTTATAGCTACTGCTCATTTTAAGTTTATCTTGCCTTAACAGTCCCTACAAAACTGCTTATTCAGATTAGAACATCCAACTTGTTTTGATCATATCTCACTCATTATATTGATTCCATTGCATGGCCAACTCTCACATGTGTATAACATCTTGTACTTACTGTAAATGGATCATACCATGCAATTTTATCAGTTCAAGTTTTAGTTATATACTGTTTTTATACAGCCAACTAAATAATCAAGATTTTAGCCTCATTTCTTATAGTTATTAACCTTTTTAAGCATATCTATCAACACTTGATCCCCACACAACATTTTTATCATCATATATACATCATATACATATACAAAATGAAAGAAAATACATTTGTTCTTTACAAAAATAACAAGAGAAAATGGAGAGGATGATCTTCTTTACCAACCAAGTGTATTTCTTGTTTTTGGAAGACAAGAACTTGATGAACACCACAAGTAACTCCAAGATCATCAAACACCAAGAATATAAGTTGAGAAATCAGCCCTAGGACACACGCAAATCACCTCCAATGTTGTTAATATGGCCACCAAATGATCAAGGCTTCAAGATAACTCCATGATAGAGCTAGTAAACATGTATTTCATGGCTAGAAAAGATCAAAAGGGGTGTTTGTAGCTTGAATATGGATGGCAATGGTGGAAGGTTTTGAGAGGATTTGTGAGAGTTTTGCATGTATGGAAATGGTGGTGTGAAGTTAGGTGATGGTTTTGACTAGACAAAGCTTAAAGAGTAAGCTTTGTAGTACACTTGTAATAAACTAGCTAACATGATGCCACATAAGGTGGTGGTATCATGTTGGTGCCATCCAAACTAGCTAGTGGGGTGGGACAATGTATTTTGTCCCATCTCACTAGTTTACGGGTATTCCTCGAGTCTAGTTTTCTCGATTTGCGTGCCCTCGGGTCGTTTCGCGAAAAACGTTTTTATAAATTATGAATCAACGTCACAAAACGAATCCAATAAAAATTGTCTCATCAAAAACGGAGTCCAAAAACGTAAATACGTAATCCTAAGGTTTCCGGTTTAGTCGTAAAAGACACTAAATTATGCACGTAAGCCCAAATTTAAATCCGTAAATTGTGAGTTCATCAACCCACACAAAATTAAGTTTCAAAATATTATACGATATAAAATTTTTGGCATCAGTCGGTATCGCGATCACTAGTAGTCCTCGTTGCTCGTCAAAATATTAAAATAAAATATTTAATATCGGTTTCAACTTAAACCGTTAAACATAATAATATTTAATATATAAAATACTTCAAAAATATTTGAAAAGTAAGATTAAGTAATGACCTTATTTTGTGGGTTTTACATGCATATGGCATATAAATAGGGTTAAGTTGTAGGAGAAGGTTAGATATCCATCATAGATTGATGAGCCATTTTGGTATGTGGTTTGTGTCTTGATTGTATACGTTTGTGTGTTTAGATTTTTTTGCTAGAGCGCGGATACTTGGAGAAGCTTGTTTAGGTGAGTTTCATAGTCCCATGTCTTTTTATGATTTGGTTTCCAGATGGGATGGAAGAGACATTGTATGGTTTTGTAAAGAATACTGTGAATGTTTTTATGGTTTGTGATGGACTTATATGATTAACTGCTATGTGATTCTTGATTGTGTTTATGATTTTGATCGGGGGACACGTACCGTCTCAGTTATTGTGGTTTGACTTGGTACCAAGGGGATGTTGATAGGGAGGGGCCTTGGGATTGGTTCATAGGTGTATGGGCGCCTATGGGACCATAGTGATTGGTAAGGCTGGGAGCCTTGGAATTGTGGTGAATGGTTGATCTTGAATGTTAGTTGTTAATACATGATTGTAGCATATTGTCCATATGTTCTTTGGTTGATGGTTATTATTCACAGCCCATAACTTGATTTTGGCATTGGAGTCTAAACCTATGACTCTCACCAACATTATGTTGACATGTTTTAGTGTCTCTTTCAAGTGAGAATGTGGTTAAGCATGAGAATAGTAGTGGATAGCTTTGGAGGCTTAGGGTTGCATTTGGAGGAACCCCCTTTCCTTTTAGTCTTTATTTGATGTTTGTATAAGTGGTACTCTGTTGACACCTTTATGTTTGCTTTGTTTATGTTAATTGATTGTCTCGGGTAAGAGGCAGGACTGTTACCTACTTACCTAGACTCCTGCATTGTTGAGATATTGTCATGACATTTATGTCACCATTTTATGACATTTCTTATTTCATTTAGTTATCTCTATAGACACGCCATGTTGTGATGATATCCATGGCTCGTGCCCCATATTCCGCCATGGTGGGGTGTGACACTTAGCCACTCGATCTGATTCATGGGAACCTATCTCACGTGGTGAACCAGAAAATTTTATATATCTTCAAGACAGAGTCATGAAGACTAAGGTTTACTAGTTTTTGTCAGGACCTGTTAGAGGAACATTTCTAGCAGGAAGCCACTTGGAAACGGAGGAGTCCATCTGGACCCTTATCCTCTTTTCTATCCATGAGTGAGATATATTCTTCTCAATTTATCACGTAATGTCCTCTTTAGTCATGTCACGCTCCATGTCGTTTCCAATCTTGTCACGTCCTTTACAGCTTCTTGTATCTCTAATTAGAGGACGAATGGTCCTTTTAGAGGGGAAGAATGGTAAAATCCGCAACATTTTCAAGACTCTAATTCGAGGACGAATTATTCTTTTAGAGGGGAAGAGTTGTAAAACCCGCATTAAAATCCTATGAATAGTACATGTGAACAATAACTCATGAACACACGCTTAAAATAAAACTTTCCATTTATAATATTAATACACGTGACACAACATTTAATAACAAACATTCATGAATATTATAAAGGTGACGATCACGATAACCAAATTCACGATAAATAATCACGAACATTCACGACATATGTAGTTAACTTAGTGATGAGATGACATTTATACATGATCTCATCGTTTTTTTCGGGCTTTAAATGCATAAAAATGTCATAAAATACCATATATATGCTTGTGTTTGTTTACTTGTGTATTTTAGGTATGGATATCGTGAAAAAGACAAAAGATCACAAGTTACAAGGAAAAACGGACACGAGAAACGAAGCCGTACAAAGAACCGGGCCCTAATCATGAAATTCTCAACAAAATACCTTGAATACTTGAAGACAAACAAGATTGATCCTCATTCATTGAAGAAATGACACTTAAAACCCTTGTATATTCATAATTACAAGTTTGTTCCCTTAAGTTTGTCAAAATTACACAGAAGGTCCTTCAACTTTGAAGAAATGGCAAGATTAGTCCCTCAACAATTCCAAATTTTCAAATATGGTCCCTCATCAAGCCAAAGATACAATGAAGACCTTTGAAGATCAAGAATGTCCAAGATCAGTCCTTCAAAAATGCAAAAGTGGCAAAAAATAACCCTTGTAAACCTTTTTCCAAAAGTTTGTGCCAAAACTGCCAATGTGTGAAACTTATTAACAAAGCACAACACGTTTTTAGGGCTGAAATTCTTTATTTGCCAAAAATTCCAAAACACAAGGGCTAAACATGGGCAAAGGAAACATTTGAAACGAATTTGCGCCAAACACTTACTTTCCCCCAAAATCGGATCAAACTTACCACTATTCACCCTTCTTCACCCCCAGAATTTACTCACTTAAAACAAAGGGTAAATCTCAATTACCCTGGCACATGTGTGATTCACACATGCAGAAACACATCCCACACACAAAACCCTCATCTCCACTCACCAATAGACCCCACCATTCAACACGTCAACCAATGAAATTGCAACTTACTCTCCAAGCAATCTGACGTGTCCAAATCAACATCCAAGGTTCCTTGCTTCACCCTAAAGCTATTATAAACGGTTTGGATGCATTTGGACAGCTCATTCCATCAAATGATCTAGAAGAACTCAAGGGCATTTTAGAGAAATCACGTCTAGGGTTTGTGAATAGTGTTAGCCAGGCATTTTCCTATAAAAGGAGACCTCAACATGTGAGAGTCCCTTTGTTCCAGTTTTAGGCTATTAATCTTTGTAATTCCTTTTTAAGTTAAATAAATTTTGAATTTCTGAAAATTTGAAATCTCTTTTTGATTTAGTTAAAAGTTTGGTGTTTGAGTAGCCTAATTCTGAGTTCCATTTGATTGTTAAGGCCTTCCTTAACCTTGTGGTTAAGGCACGTCTAGGTTTGAAAGGTTTTCAAGGTTCAAAAGCCTTGAAGTCCTTGTTTTTGATTTTGGCTTATTTTTGTGTACTAAACTTAGCCTTAAGCCTTGAGTTCTTTCAAGCTTGTTGACACCAAGCCTGAGAAGGATTCTAAGCCTTTGGTTGAGTTTGTTTGCTGCTTGTGTTGAAGATATAAAGTCCTTGAGGTTCTACTTTGAACCATCAACCAAGGCTGTTTGCATCTCCTTCATTGAAGTACCTTGGTCTTGTTCTAGTTGTTGAACAAGGTCCAAGGAGCATTGTTGGCCTTCCTAGGATGTTGTGGAAGGCAGGTATAAGCTCTTGTTAAGATTCCCTTAAAATTCATGTTTATGCCTGTTTTGAATTTGGTGCTTTGATTTTGAGTATTGGTGTTTATGCTGGTGATTTTTGAGTTTGATTGTGTTAGTTGCTATTGTTTAAGTGTTTTTGATCATTAAAATCAGTAGGTTATTAGTTAAAATCACAAGTTCCTTTGTTAAGTGCTTGATTAAGGGTTGTTTGGGATTACTGGTTATCAAGGCCTTGTGGCCTTGTGCCCTTGGTTCTTAGGGTTTTGGTGGTCTAAACAAGTCATAATACACAAGTTTTTGCCATTGGTTAACTTTCTGAAAGTTTGGAAAAGGGATTCTAAGTTTTGCAAAAATCTGATAAAATTGGTTTTGAATTTGGTCAAACACATCAGATCCAATAACTTCTTTGTTTGTTGGATCTAAGGTCTGAAATTTGGTTTGGGAATAGTTTGGGTGATAAGCTATCTATTGGTTATCTGCTTGTTGAATTTGGTGGCTTATTGTGGTTTTTATAGCTTATCAAAGTCTGCTGAAGTGGTCATTTGCATCAGCAAAGTGACCACCTCATTTGGGGTTGCATTGTGATTTCTAGCATTAGGATTGTTGAATTGTTGCTTGGATCTTATTTGTATGCTGCTTGTGAGAATATTTGGCTATTTGGACTGCTTTGTTCATAGCTTATAAGCCCACTGGCTTATTGGCTTATTTGTGCCAAAACACATCAAGTTTACCCAACTGGTAAGCCTTGATTCACAAGGTTTGCACTCAAACCTTGACCACCAGGGTGAAAAACAAGTCCTTACACTTCATTAAGTCTGTCAACGCCTACTTTGTTCCTGTCAGCGTTTGATTTCAACTTGTCAGCATTTGACTTTTGGTCAAACTTGGTTTTCAAGCTTATTGAATCTGTTTTGCTTATTGGTACATGCAACAACTTAGTTTTTGTAATAGAACTCATTTTTCTCAGCTTAATATCAAGTCTGGAAGTTTACAAGTCTTTTGGTTAAGCTTTTGCTAGAAAACTAGCTTATTTGGCTTTTTCAGCCAGCTTAAATGTTCTTACAGCTTATTCTACTTGGCTTTTTGTGATTTTCTTGATTGATTATTCTTAGTTAAGCTATTTGTAAGCTTTTGCAAGTTGAATCAGCCTTTGGGGTGCATTATTTCTCAAAAACGACTATTTTGTCGTTTTGTGGATTTTTGCTTTTCTATTTTCTTGCTTATTGAGTGTGCTTATTGAAAATTTCTTTTGACAGATCTCTTTGGCATCCTAAAAGAGGGTTGTGTGTCAAATTAGAGCTTATGGCATTAGCTTATGGCTTAATGGGCTGAAAAGCCCAATAAGAATAAGCTTTGTGTTCAATAAGCTGTGATAAGCACATTTTCAGCTTTTGGGCCTTTGGAGTTTTGTTCTTAGAATTGAATTTTAAGTCAGATAGGGCTTTTCCAAGTTAATTGGGCCAAGTTTGACTTTTTGGGCCCAAAAGCCCATTTGTGTTGACTGTTTTTGGATTTGGCCCATTTGAGGGCCCATTAGGGGTATTTTGGTAATTTCACTTTGATTTTCTGATTATTTAGGTTAAAATAAACTAGTTTGCAAGTTTTTAGAATTTTTTATAATTTTTGGATTTTTAATATTATTTTAATATTATTTTAATTTTATTTTTAAAATTTCACATTTTCCAACTTTTTACATTTTTCTTAGGTTAAATACATTAAAATAGGAATTTAGCAACTTTTAGAATAATTTTATCTCTTTTAGATTAATTTTTAGAATTATTTTGAGTTTTAATAGTTTTTAAATCATTTTAAATAGTTTTTATTAGTTTTAAAATTTCTAAAAATAGTTTTTAATCATTTTAGGTCATATTTGAGTTTTATCAATTGAAAAATCTTTATTTGGGCTTTTTGATAGTTTATTTGATTTTTAGGGCTTTAATTAGCATTTAAAAATTGAATATTTAATTATTTAAAAGGTTTGAAAAAGTTTTGATCATTGGTAAACTCTTAGTTTATTATTTTTTATATTTGGTGAATTTTTGGTAATTTTTAGAATTTATATTTATTTTTGTGATTTTTAAGGTTCTACGTTTTAACTTTCTAATAGTGATTTTTCTTGGTAATTTTTATTTTTACGTCTTCGTCATCTTCTTTTCTCATCCCCTTTCTAAACCAATCATTAATCACAAACATTTAACAAATTTCTCACACACATATACCTCCTTGGGAAACGAACTTGGAATCCATTAGGGTCATTAGTGTTGATTTTCCTAAATCCGCACTTAATACTTTCCCTATTTACGCTCTTTTCCTAAAGAGTAGTAAAACCACTACAATTAATTTTGGCACCGCTGCCGGGGAGGTGTGTCGTGATTAATTTGCATTGTTGTTTTTAATATTAACCAAATAGTATTTGTATTAGTAGAACTCTACTAATACGTATTATCGATTTTCTTGGTTTTTCTTGTACAAATATTATTAATATATTGTATTAAGTATCACAATAAATTTACAATATCTCCAAAAGTGTGAAAACACAACCTTAATTGGGATTTGATCTCCTAATTATTGTATTCGAATCTCAAACAAAAAGAAAAAGGCAAAAATAGATAAATACTTTCGTGAAGCTCGATTTTGAAAGATACAAACTATAAGGTGGGTATAAGGCGGGTATTATAAAATATACCCTAAGGAAAAAGGCTCTTAAGTGCTTCGCGCCGCCTCGTTTCCCCGCTTGCTTGTGAGTATTTTGAGATTGAAGGCTAATCGAGGGTTTTGCCGCCCAAAGTATTATTACGTATACTATATTTGCTTGGTTTTCTTTGTGATTAAACCCTCTTGAACAATTTGGTTTTCACCAAAGTTCTAAAGTCATTCGAAGGCGTTCACTCCACGTGATCGTTTTCATTCCTTTGAGGCTTTTTTAATCAAGAGTTTGATTCGAGGAGAGATTTTGTAGATTGTTGTCTACGAAGATACACCAAAATCCAAAAAAAAATTAAATATCATCAAAAACACAAAAAAATTAAAAATTTACAAAACACCCAAAAAGAATCTTCTTTGCTTACCTCCCATTCTTCGTGAAGTTTATGATCACTCGTAATCAAGCAAAACGAGCTCGTAAACGACTTCAAAAACAAGCCAATCAAGAGACGTTGATTGTTGAAGAACCTCCAATTGTTGAACCTATTATAGAACAAGAAGTCGTCATGGCTAATCGTACTATGATGGAGTTGCTACAAGCACCCACCGGGGGTTTTGGAGAGGCTATTGTGATTCTCGCCATCCTTGCGGAGAATTTTGAGATTAAGACGGGTTTAATGTCTATATTGCAAGGAAATAAGTTTAGAGGTCATGAGAAAGACAACCCGCATTACCATATTAGGAATTTCAACCGTCTCACCGCCACTAGCAAGTTTAAGGATGTTCCACATGACGCCATTAAGATGATGTTGTTTCCATACTCGTTGGATGGACCCGCAAAAATTTGGCTCGAGAAAGAACCGCCAAATTCGATTTTGACATGGGCCGATCTCGTTTCTAAGTTTGTGAACAAGTTTTTTCCACCATCTAAAACAACACACTTGAAAAATGAGATTTCACGATTTGTGCAAAGAAATAATGAAAGTTTTTCAATGGCATGGGAACGCTTTAAAGAAATGTTACATGAATGTCCACACCATGATTTTACGGAATTGCATCAAGTGGATACTTTTTATAATGGGCTTAATGATCATGAACGAGATTATTTGAATGCCGCCGCGGGTGGTAATTTTTTGTGCAAGACGACAAATGAGGCTTTACAAATCATTGAAAATAGATCTAAGGTTTATAACCCTCGTAACACACCGAGTGTTGCCAATATGGGTTCATCTTCTTCGTCACAATCGTCTCGTAGCATTAATGCCTTACATGATGAAGCTAATGAGGAAAATCGGTTTTTTGATAGATTTGCTAATCTAATGTCCCATTGGAAGGCTCAAGAAGCTTCCAATTCCGCTTCGGTTAAAGCGGTTGCTAAGAGTTGTTTATCTTGTGGGGGAGCTCATGATCTTTCCGAGTGCATTACCGCGGATGGTAACACTTCGAGTGCTTATGTAGCAACGGGAACTTACAAGCAAAACGGCCAAGGTTCCCGTCCAAATCAAGCTCCACCAAACCAAAATGTTAACAATTATCGAAACAACAACCAAGGTAATTACCAAGGCAACACACGCAACTACAACAAGGGGAATTATCAAAGTGGGAATGGACAAATTTCTAATCAAAATCAAAACCGTGATTTTTAAAACACTACACAAGGTTTTCAAAATGCTCACACTAAAAATTTGCAAGGAGAATTTTTGGATTATGTTAAAGCAAATGATGCTAAATTTGATAACATGCAACGTGAGATGATTAGCTTAAGGTCCGAGTTGAAAAACGAGCTAAAAATGAACTTGCTAATGAACTTAAAACTCATGCAAACAAAATGGAAGGAAATGTCCAACGTCTTCAACAAAATCAACAAAAGATGGAATTAGGACAACATGAGATTAAGCAAGAGTTATTAAAAGCGGATGCTAGGCAATCAAAATTTGAGTACCGAATGGCTAAGATGTTTGAAGCAATCATGTGTAAACCCTCTTCCTCGGGTGGTCTTCCTAGTGATACCATTAACAACCCGAGGGGAGAAATGAAGGTTATTACTACACGAAGTGGTAAAACTTTCAAGGAAACAATCTCTCGTCCAAGTACTTCTAAGGAGAAGGAAATCGAGAAAGAACCCGAGGTGATGGTCGAAAAGGAGCACATTACAATCCCACGAAGTATCGCTCATACGACACCTACGGTTGAACCAATACCAATTGTGGAACCCGAGTTTCCAAGGCCGTTGCCTAATGACCAACCCACACCACCTTTACCTTACCCTTCAAGACGTAACAAAGAGAAAGCACAAGAACGGAACAATTATCAATTTGAGCTATTTATGAAAATGTTTCGTGATTTACATTTTAACATAAGTTTTGCCGACGCTCTTATCATGATGCCTCGATTCGCCGCAAACTTCAAAAGTATGCTTAAAAACAAAGAGAAGTTACAACAATCGTCTAGTTGTTCATCGGTTTTTCTTAGCCGCATACCACAAAAAGTCGGTGATCCCGGTAAATTTTTGATTCCGTGTGCTATTCAAGATATGGAGGAATGCTACGCCTTGGCCGATCTTGGTGCTAGTATTAATTTAATGCCTCTCGAGATTTTCAAATCGCTTTCGCTTCCGGCTCTTACTCCTTCGAACATGTCTATCGAGATGGCCGATCATTCTACGATTTTAGCATGTGGAGTAGCCGAGGACGTTTTCGTTAAAGTCGGAAAGTTTTACTATCCCGTTGACTTTATCGTTGTAGACATTCCTATCGATCGAAAAGTTCCTCTCATTTTGGGTCGTTCATTTTTGGATACATCAAGAGCACTTATCGATGTTCATGCTCGAAAAATAACCCTTCGTTTCAATGAGGAAGAACTTGTCATCAATGCAACACAAAACTCCAATCTTTCTCATGTCTATTCTATTGCAACTTTAAACCATGGTGATTCAACCAATGTTGTTTGCAAAGAATTTTCACCAAGAGTTTTAGGAAATGTCGCCAAAAACAATTTACCATTTCCTCCGCCGGTGGAGGTTATGAGTGTAAAGCCCACAAAGAAGAAACCGTCAATACTTGAATCGAAAAATCCTTCGCCTCACCTCAAACATTCATTCTTGAAAAGTGTTGATAAGTTGCCGGTTTCTACGGAAGATGCTTCAGATGATGAATATGTAGACCCCGATGGGGAGGTTTTCTTCGTCGATAAACGTTTTGAGAACTTGCCACCACCAAAACCAAAACGATTTCAAAATGTGAGAATTTTTAGTGTGACTAACATCGTCTTAGAAACACCAAATATTTTTGACATAATCAAAAAGGGTTTTCATAAGGAGAGTTTAAAAGATAAAAAAGGAAAAGATCTTAAATGTGATTTAATTGGTTTTTCTACAAATCTAACTCCGTTATCACCATGTATTTTGAGTGCTACAAGCTCGTCTACTCCTTTTGACGATGCGTTGTGTGATTCTAGTATGGGGGAAGCTCCTTATGTTCCCTCATCCTTGTCCACCGAGGACGAGATTTTCGATCCCGGAATTTCATGTAAAGGGAAATCTCGGTCTTCCACCGATGCAATAAATGGAAAATCTTTCTATTTGCTTGGTGCGAGTCTACCTCGAGTAGCTCGAAAGTTTGTCTTACCAATTGTCCCACCCTTCTACTTCTCATCTCTTTTCTTCAAACTCTTTGAGTTTATTGCACATGTTGAAGTGGCGTTGAATTGTTTTTCCAATGAAAACGAGAACGCCATTTTCGACCCCGGTATTTTAAGGACTTAGTCCTTAATACCGGTTGCTTTTTGGGCCTTGTTTATCATGTAAGCCCCATCAAAAATTGACCACACCATATTTTCCCTAAATGTTCACATTTTGAGGGGATCGAGTCGAGCTCATGACTCGGTAATCAAAAACGAGGTGCCTCGTGGGGGAGTTCCCATGCTTATCTTTTATGCTCACTATTCACTAATAAGGTTACTTGTACCCTTTCAACTCGTTGTCTCGTGGTTGTTTGTGATTGTGTTATCTAGATCATCATCATCATCTACGATTGAAGACTCTCGTGTTCGTTTACATGAGCCTCCATCGTTCATTTGAAGAAGTTTTTCACGAATCCATGACATATCCTTTATTGTTCTAACAATTATCTTTTAGCATACTTAATAAACGGCTTTAGATATATTGTTGATCACCCTTTCCATGCTAGATCCTAAGCATTCGACTCTTCGTCTCTAGTATGGGGGTGCTCCACCTCTAGACTCGAAACATTGAGAAAAATGTTGATTTTTAGTATGGGGGGTGAATAGGTACTTGCTTTGCTACGCCCTCACGCTTTCCAATTTTCAATGTTTTGTTTTGCTAATAAGGCTAAAAATGGCCAAATTTTAAAAATTTTCTTAGTTTTCATGAGTGTTTTTAAGACACGAATGTATATTTTCCGATGGGTAGAATAAGAGTTAATTTTTGACTTGATGGGCATTTGGAGCCATTTACATTCCTTAACCCGCTCAATTCAATTTTTGCTAGACTTTTATATAGGGAGCTTTAAAACGCGAAAGTCTTAATTCATTCGGGTTAAGAACAAGAACTTTTCGCAAGTTCCTATAATTGATTCTAGAAAGTCACTTATCAAGGGAACTATAAAACACATTCTCTAAACTTGAAAAAGTCCAAGAAAGTGCAAGATCCTATAGGTGGCTTGAAAACCCAAAACTTTGATTTGATATAGTCTTAATGAAAGCTAATCCAAATTTGGCTTAATTATGACTTGCATGGCTAAGTATTCACGAGTCTCTTTAATTAGAGGTCTTTATATAGTGAAGAACGAGAAATGATAGAGTTAGACAAGTGATCATGCTAAACGTAGAACATGAAAGTGTTCTTTCAAAAACTCATATGTTTTTCATTGTGGCTTTTTCTTCCCATAAGATCAATGCATTAGGAATAAATCATAATTACAATAAGTAAGGTCGTACGATTTGAAAGGTTACTTAGCCTCTAGCGCAAGATCGTTTAAAAGTTGCTCGGGGTTGAATAGAGTTCATAGCCAAGGCATAACTTATTGAAGCCGGACGCGAAGATTGGCGATTATCCAAAAAGGCCCTAACAAGGCATGAGGAGCTCTATTTTTGCTTAAGATCCAAGATGATGTGAAGTATCATTATTCCTAAATCAATATGAAGGATCGAGACACACGACGAGAAGCTATTACTCCCCTAAAGAATGGAGAAAGTCTTTCCAAAAAGACCCTAACAAGGTATGAGGATAAATATATCCAAGTCGGAAAAAGAGGCGGATCGTTGTATATCAAAATCCAAAGTAAAGATTGAAGAAAAATGATGAAGTCGTGGTCCAATATAAAGAATCTCTCAAAAACGTCAACTGAAGAAATTCCAAATATATGAAGAGAAGACCATAAATTCAAGAACGTCTTCCCAAGATTTGAAGTATGAAGTACATGCCAAATATCGGTCCGAGAAAGGTCTCAAATCGTGAAACAAGTTATGCCAAGATAAGAACTTAAGGAGATACACGAGAAGCCGTTTTAAAAGATTTTGTCCTTCGGCTAGCTATTGATCAAATCATGCTACTTTGCTTTCGGACTAATAACTACTTAAATAAGTCAACATGAATCACTTGTGATCCATGACAATTAGATAAAAAATGCTAGTAAACCATTTCCTTTATAATAACTAGGATTGCGGGGAGCAAAAGTATTACACAATTTGGACGTATGAGTAGTGTTAGCATTGTGACTTGTACCAACAATGATCTTGTTTTTGCACTTAGCATGTAATGTATGACAATCAAGGATGACGAAGTTTACTCTAAGGGACATTTACTTGTTTCTATTCTTTGACCCTAAAAGTCACTTTTTGTGATGAAAATCATACACTATGTCTTTACACATCTTCGTAGTATGTTGCAAGTCTTTTACTCTTCAATAAAGGTTAATAAAAATTGAACTTTGGTGATGCTTTGATTCTTTATTCTAGCATTGCGTGAGGGCACGGCAATGGCTTAGTATGGGGGAGTGATGAGATGGCATTTATACATGATCTCATCGTTCTTTTCGGGCTTTAAATGCATAAAAATGTCATAAAATACCATATATATGCTTGTGTTTGTTTACTTGTGTATTTTAGGTATGGATATCGTGAAAAAGACAAAAGATCACACGTTACAAGGAAAAACGGACACGAGAAACGAAGCCGTACAAAGAACCGGGCCCTAATCATGAAATTCTCAACAAAATACCTTGAAGACTTGAAGACAAACAAGATTGATCCTCATTCATTGAAGAAATGACACTTAAAACCCTTGTATATTCAGAATTACAAGTTTTGTCCCTTAAGTTTGTCAAAATTACACAAGAGGTCCTTCAACTTTGAAGAAATGGCAAGATTAGTCCCTCAACAATTCCAAATTGTCAAATATGGTCCCTCATCAAGCCAAAGATACAATGAAGACCTTTGAAGATCAAGAATGTCCAAGATCAGTCCTTCAAAAATGCAAAAGTGGCAAAAAATAACCCTTGTAAACCTTTTTCCAAAAGTTTGTGCCAAAACTGCCAATGTGTGAAACTTATTAACAAAGCACAACACGTTTTAGGGCTGAAATTCTTTATTTTCCAAAAATTCCAAAACACAAGGGCTAAACATGGGCAAAGGAAACATTTGAAACGAATTTGCGCCAAACACTTACTTTCCCCCAAAATCGGATCAAACTTACCACTATTCACCCTTCTTCACCCCCAGAATTTACTCACTTAAAACAAAGGGTAAATCTCAATTACCCTGGCACATGTGTGATTCACACATGCAGAAACACATCCCACACACAAAACCCTCATCTCCACTCACCAATAGACCCCACCATTCAACACGTCAACCAATGAAATTGCAACTTACTCTCCAAGCAATCTGACGTGTCCAAATCAACAGCCAAGGTTCCTTGCTTCACCCCAAAGCTATTATAAACGGTTTGGATGCATTTGGACAGCTCATTCCATCAAATGATCTAGAAGAACTCAAGGGCATTTTAGAGAAATCACATCTAGGGTTTGTGAATAGTGTTAGCCAGGCATTTGCCTATAAAAGGAGACCTCAACATGTGAGAGTCCCTTTGTTCCAGTTTTAGGCTATTAATCTTTGTAATTCCTTTTTAAGTTAAATAAAATTTGAATTTCTGAAAATTTGAAATCTCTTTTTGATTTAGTTAAAAGTTTGGTGTTTGAGTAGCCTAATTCTGAGTTCCATTTGATTGTTAAGGCCTTCCTTAACATTGTGGTTAAGGCACGTCTAGGTTTGAAAGGTTTTCAAGGTTCAAAAGCCTTGAAGTCCTTGTTTTTGATTTTGGCTTATTTTTGTGTACTAACCCTTAGCCTTAAGCCTTGAGTTCTTTCAAGCTTGTTTACACCAAGCCTGAGAAGGATTCTAAGCCTTTGGTTGAGTTTGTTTGCTGCTTGTGTTGAAGATATAAAGTCCTTGAGGTTCTACTTTGAACCATCAACCAAGGCTGTTTGCATCTCCTTCATTAAAGTACCTTGGTCTTGTTCAAGTTGTTGAACAAGGTCCAAGGAGCATTGTTGGCCTTCCTAGGATGTTGTGGAAGGCAGGTATAAGCTCTTGTTAAGATTCCCCTAAAAATTTCATGTTTATGCCTGTTTTGAATTTGGTGCTTTGATTTTGAGTATTGGTGTTTATGCTGGTGATTTTTGAGTTTGATTGTGTTAGTTGCTATTGTTTAAGTGTTTTTGATCATTAAAATCAGTAGGTTATTAGTTAAAATCACAAGTTCCTTTGTTAAGTGCTTGATTAAGGGTTGTTTGGGATTACTGGTTATCAAGGCCTTGTGGCCTTGTGCCCTTGGTTCTTAGGGTTTGGGTGGTCTAAACAAGTCATAATACACAAGTTTTTGCCATTGGTTAACTTTCTGAAAGTTTGGAAAAGGGATTCTAAGTTTTGCAAAAATCTGATAAAATTGGTTTTGAATTTGGTCAAACACATCAGATCCAATAACTTCTTTGTTTGTTGGATCTAAGGTCTGAAATTTGGTTTGGGAATAGTTTGGGTGATAAGCTATCTATTGGTTATCTGCTTGTTGAATTTGGTGGCTTATTGTGGTTTTTATAGCTTATCAAAGTCTGCTGAAGTGGTCATTTGCATCAGCAAAGTGACCACCTCATTTGGGGTTGCATTGTGATTTCTAGCATTAGGATTGTTGAATTGTTGCTTGGATCTTATTTGTATGCTGCTTGTGAGAATATTTGGCTATTTGGACTGCTTTGTTCATAGCTTATAAGCCCACTGGCTTATTGGCTTATTTGTGCCAAAACACATCAAGTTTACCCAACTGGTAAGCCTTGATTCACAAGGTTTGCACTCAAACCTTGATCAGCAGGGTGAAAAACAAGTCCTTACACTTCATTAAGTTTGTCAACGCCTACTATGTTCCTGTCAGCGTTTGATTTCAACTTGTCAGCGTTTGACTTTTGGTCAAACTTGGTTTTCAAGCTTATTGAATCTGTTTTGCTTATTGGTACATGCAACAACTTAGTTTTTGTAATAGAACTCATTTTTCTCAGCTTAATATCAAGTCTGGAAGTTTACAAGTCTTTTGGTTAAGCTTTTGCTAGAAAACTAGCTTATTTGGCTTTTTCAGCCAGCTTATTTGTTCTTACAGCTTATTCTACATGGCTTTTTGTGATTTTCTTGATTGATTATTCTTAGTTAAGCTATTTGTAAGCTTTTGCAAGTTGAATCAGCCTTTGGGGTGCATTATTTCTCAAAAACGACTATTTTGTCGTTTTGTGGATTTTTGCTTTTCTATTTTCTGGCTTATTGAGTGTGCTTATTGAAAATTTCTTTTGACAGATCTCTTTGGCATCCTAAAAGAGGGTTGTGTGTCAAATTAGAGCTTATGGCATTAGCTTATGGCTTAATGGGCTGAAAAGCCCAATAAGAATAAGCTTTGTGTTCAATAAGCTATGATAAGCACATTTTCAGCTTTTGGGCCTTTGGAGTTTTGTTCTTAGAATTGAAATTTAAGTCAGATAGGGCTTTTCCAAGTTAATTGGGCCAAGTTTGACTTTTTGGGCCCAAAAGCCCATTTGTGTTGACTGTTTTTGGATTTGGCCCATTTGAGGGCCCATTAGGGGTATTTTGGTAATTTCACTTTGATTTTCTGATTATTTAGGTTAAAATAAACTAGTTTGCAAGTTTTTAGAATTTTTTATAATTTTTGGATTTTTAATATTATTTTAATATTATTTTAATTTTATTTTTAAAATTTCACATTTTCCAACTTTTTACATTTTTATTAGGTTAAATACATTAAAGTAGGAATTTAGCAACTTTTAGAATAATTTTATCTCTTTTAGATTAATTTTTATAATTATTTTGAGTTTTAATAGTTTTTAAATCATTTTAAATAGTTTTTATTAGTTTTAAAATTTCTAAAAATAGTTTTTAATCATTTTAGGTCATTTTTGAGTTTTATCAATTGAAAAATCTTTATTTGGGCTTTTTGAAAATATATTTGATTTTTAGGGCTTTAATTAGCATTTAAAAATTGAATATTTAATTATTGAAAAGGTTTGAAAAAGTTTTGATCATTGGTAAACTCTTAGTTTATTATTTTTGATTTTTGGTGAATTTTTGGTAATTTTTAGAATTTATTTTTATTTTTGTGATTTTTAAGGTTCTACGTTTTAACTTTCTAATAGTGATTTTTCTTGGTAATTTTTATATTTACGTCTTCGTCATCTTCTTTTCTCATCCCCTTTCTAAACCAATCATTAATCACAAACATTTAACAAATTTCTCACACACATATACCTCCTTGGGAAACGAACTTGGAATCCATTAGGGTCATTAGTGTTGATTTTCCTAAATCCGCACTTAATACTTTCCCTATTTACGCTCTTTTCCTAAAGAGTAGTAAAACTCTACAATCACTTAGAAAAACTATAAAACCCTTTTGGGCTTATGCTAGGCCGCGGTTAAGAGAACGAAAAGAAATGATTTGGGCCTTTTGGTCCATGACCCAATACAAGCCTAATTCTAATAAAACTCTAGGGGATTTCTTAAACAGTTTGGTTAAAATCGAAAACCCTAAATCCCTTTGTCTCTCTCTCTCTCTCTGTCGTCGCACCCCAAGAACACCAAGGTGGTGTTTGTGAGTTTTATCTTCAAGATGACGTGTTTGTGTTTGTGTTCGTGATTGAAAACCTTAAACAACTACGCATACGGTATAATCATAAACCTCTTCTTTTTAATTTTATTAATCTTTTATGATTCCATGTAAATTAATCTTAAAAACAAGCTATGAAAACATGTTGGGATTAATTTATAAACATGATTTAGGGATTGTTGGTGTTGGTTTTGGTTCGGTCGACCCCAACTGAGAGCTTAAAGCTCTCGACTTATTTTGATTTCGACACCACCGAGACCAAAAGGTCTCGGCTTGGTTGTTTTGGTTCGGACGCAAGACCAAGGAACCCCGATACTAGGTCGGGGTATGTTAAAGGGTTAGTTGTGGTTTGTTTGGTGTCAACCGAGACCCCCAAGGTCTCGGTGGGATTTTGTTCGGCCGGTTACAAAATCAGTGGGAACCCCGGCTTAGCCGGGGTGTATTTTGGTATAACAGTGGGAACCACCGGCTATAGCTGGTGGTGATTTAGTGAGGTCGGTGGCAACCGGCTAGGTCAGGTAGCCACTGATCCGGGTTTGGTTTTGGCTTATTTCATTCTGCTTATATATAAACACGGGCCCGGGATTCGGGATCTTAATAAAATCAGTTTTAAACATGTAATTACAAGACTTAGGTTTAGTTATTATGTTCAATAATTCATGTATATAACCTAAGTATTTTATTTAATTAAACTAGCATTTTAATTAAATTCCTTATAACGTATAGTTTAATTAATTAACCAGTTATTAATTAATAAGCTATAAACCATGACTTGTATTTACTAATTAAGCTTTACTTGACTTAATAATCCAGCTTATTTCTAATTATGGAAACCTACTATTTTTGGAAACTCTCTATTTTTAGAAACTTAGTATTTTGGGAAACCTGCTATTTTTAGAAAGTTACTTAGTATTACAATAAAAGTATTATAATACGCTAGTACAAGAATAATACACAACAGAACATCAAAATAACTACAGAATACACAGTAAAATAGTAAAACATGACAAAATACGTGTAATAAGCTAAGAACACTCAGAACCAGTAAAACACATGTAATTTAGAGAACTCATGCACGTCCATATTTCATATGTAATATTATCTGTCAAGGCGGAGTAGTTTCTTCATCGTTTTCGATAGCTTCTACTGGACACAAGGTACGGATTTTCCGTCTTTTAGTAAGGACAATCTCTCCCTTCATTAGGATTTCTCGTATGCAGCCAACTGTTTTCCCCAGTAGTTACAGATTAAATGCTTATGTTTTATTAATAACCTTAGCCATATGCATGCATGACAAGTTACACCTAGTTATGGAGGTACCATAACCATAACACTAGAGGCATTAGTGTTATGATTTCACCACGGCGGAGTGCTAGCTCGTGGCGTCCCTTTTCTGTTATTTGGCCATTATATTTATCATATTATCATGTGGGGCGTATGGGTGCATCCTAGATACATGTTTCAGTCAGGATTTCATGGTGAATGTGGTGTGTGCCTTGCATCCTTCACAAGGAACTGATCCCTCCTACCCATTACCATTAATTAGAGGCATCCCCTCTAATTTGCATGATGAGGTCACCCCTCCAAGTATTCATGCACGTTGTTGACCTCATGCCCTATATTCGCTTTTGGTATATTAAACTAATGCAAACTTTCATAAGTAAACATAAGCTATCTTTCAAAATAAAACCAGTAAACATGTTATAGTTCCAGGTTTTCCCAGACTTATTCATTTCTGCTGCTTTTCATGCTTTACATTTCTTTCCTATATTATGCCATTCATGTTATGTTATATATCTGTGCACTGAGCATATTGGTCAGCCGTTACTTTCTTTCCATGTCCCAAAATGGCAGGTATTCAAGGTTAGACTAGAGCATTTGGAGGACATGCATAGGATGGGAGCCACCTTGGACTTCTTCTCCTCTTGACTTCATATATTTATGCTTTTTTAGTCTTCCTTTAGTTCATTTGTCTTATTTATGTTTTGGTCTTATGTTTGGGGACCGATGTTTGATTCTGGTTATCCCTTTGGTCGTGTATGTTTATGACATATTATCTTGCATGCTTTGATGATACGCCATTATTATCCTGTGATATTCCATTTGTCAAAATGGGGTGTTACATAACCGGTCTGAGACTTCGCATCGTCTTTATCACATTTTCAGGACGCATCACAGAAACCTGTAACTTTCAGCTCTGTGTCTGGTTTCTCTCCATATACCAGAAACATATCTTTCGTACTCCTCAAATACTTAAGAATATGTTTAACAGCAGTCCAGTGGAGCTTCCATGGATTCTGTTGGTATCTACTGACCAATTTCTGAGCAAACGCCACACCAGGCCTTGTACATCTAACCGCATACATTATAGATCCTATAGCCAAAGCATAAGGCACCTTCTGCATGTATGCCTCCTGTTCAGGAGTTGATGCATCCATCTCATGACTCAAATTATGCTTAACTTCCATAGGTTGAAAATCTTTCTTGGAATTATGCATATTATACTTTTTCAAAATCTTATCTATATAAGCATCTTGACAAAGACCAATTAACCATCTTTTCCTATCTCGATAGATCTTAATTCCCAGAATGTATGCAGTTTCTCCTAAATCCTTCATAGAGAAACATTTACCAAGATAATCCTTAACATCTTTAGGCCATGGAATGTTACTTCCCATGATTAATATGTCATCAACATATAGGACTAGGAATACTACATCACTCCCACTATCTTTGCGATATACACATGGCTCATTCCGATTCTGAATAAATCCAAACTTTTTGATTTCTTCTTCAAATCTTTTATTCCATTGACGTGATGCTTGCTTCAAACCATAAATAGAATTTTGAAGTTTGCACACATGTCTTGGATTCTTAGGATCAACATACCCT
This sequence comes from Glebionis coronaria, assembly GCA_025667525.1. NCBI lineage: Eukaryota > Viridiplantae > Streptophyta > Magnoliopsida > Asterales > Asteraceae > Glebionis > Glebionis coronaria. The sequence continues at coordinate 461,217,883 of CM046874.1, forward strand.
TCTGGTTGTTGCATATAGATGTCTTCATCTAAGAGACCATTCAAGAAGGAAGTTTTAACATCCATTTTCCATATCTCATAGTCATAGTATGTTGCTATTGTTATGTGAATCCTAATAGCTCATAAGTCTGCTACAGGAGAAAATGTCTCCTCGTAGTCTACGCCAAAAGTTTGAGTAAAACCTTTAACTATTAAACGAGCTTTATAGGATTGTACTTTTCCGTCCATGTCGTTTTTCTTATTGTATATCTACTTATGTCTCACTACTTTAGCATTCGGTGGTGGTTTTACATGAATCCAAACATCATTTTCTTTCATGGATTTCATTTCTTCATCCGTAGCAACCATCCACTTATCCTTCTCAAGATCAAGTATGACAGATTTATAATTAGCCGGTTCACCAAGATCCCCTAACTCATCGTCATACTCTATGTTAAGACATATATTTCTATTTGCGTTTTTAATCCTTACGGATCTACGCAGAGGAACTAATTCCGGTGGAACTGCCAGACTTTCTAGTTCTATAGGAATTACGTTGCTAGTATTTTCAAAAGGTAATGTATCTATATGACTCTCTTCAAGAACATAATTTCTCCCGTTGAATTCTTGATTTACAAGATCAGATTAAAGGAAGTCTCCGTACCTAGCAACAATCACTTTATTCTCATGTGGATAATAAAAGTATTAACCCATAGTTTCCTTAGGGTATCCTACAAAGATACATTTTACAGATCGTTGTTAGAGTTTGTCACCCGAGTCACGTTTCACATACACCTCGCAACCCCAGACCTTTAAATAAGATAAATATGGCTTCTTGCCATGCCATAGTTCATATGGTGTCTTATCGACATTCTTTGTGGGAACCATATTTAAAATGCGAACAACAGTTTCTAAAGCATAATCCCAAAAGGATAAAGGTAAAGTTATAAGATTAAACATAGATAGCACCATATCCAATAATGTAGGATTTCTCCTTTCAGATACACCATTTTGTTGTGGATTATAGGGAGAAGTAAGATGCTGAACAATTCCATTCTCACTTAGATAATCTATAAACTCTTGACTTAAATAATCACCACCTCTATCAGAATGAAGGGCTTTAATCTTCTTCCCTAATTGCAGTTCTACTTCTGCTTTAAACACTTTGAATGTTTCAAATACCTCATGTTTATGCTTAAGTAAATAAACATAACCATAATGGTTATATTCATTGGTAAATGTTAAAACGTAGCTAGCACCTTTCCTTGACGTATGTCTAAGTGGTCCACACACATCAGTATGTATAAGTCCAAGTAGATCAGTAGCTCTTTCAATATTGCTATTAAAAGGTTTCTTGTTCATCTTCCCAGAGATACAAGAGTCACATTTTTTAAATGATTCATCATTGATACTTTCCAAAAGACCTTCACATTGAAGCTTTTGTATATGAGTCTTCCCAATATGGGCAAGTCTACAATACCAAAGATAAGAAGAGTTCTTGTCAAACTTTCTCTTCTTACTCATGCTAAATACATATTTATCGTTCTTAGATTCATTATCACACATGTCTATTTCAAACACCATTCACAGAAATTGCATTAAAATAGAAAATACCATTTTTTTCCAAACAGAAATTCCATTATTATCAATCGTGTGAACCAATCCATTATTTAACAAACAAGAAAAGGAAATAACATCACTAACAATTGTAGGTGCATAATTACAATCATTTAATCTCAGTACTAAACCCGATGTTAAAACTAGATTAAAAGTTCCTATAGCTTCAACCGCTGCTTGTGCGTCATTGCCCACTTGCATAAATTGTTCCCCATAGGAAAGCTTCCTTTCCATATTAAATCCCTGCAACGTATTGCAAATGTTAATACCGCATCCCGTATCATATACCCAGGAATATAATTTGTATGTTCAATTGAACAATTCAATCATAAATAAAGTACCTGAAGCTGCAGCGCTCTACTCAGTCTTCTTCTTTATTTCTCGCAATTCTTCGTGGTACAGAGGGCATTTGCTATTCTAATGACCACTTGCCTTGCAATGGTGACAAGTCTCATCCTTTTGAGATTGACTCTTCTAGACAAAGTGCTGCTTAGATTTAGAATAAGTCGCAACTTATTTGCCCTTATTACCCTTGCCTTTGCCTTTCTTCTTATTCGCTTGCGGTTTTGGCTTACTCACTCTACCCTTTTGTATGGTTAGTACATAAGGCGTAGTGGTAGATGCCTTGTCTTTCAACCCCTTTTCTTAGTCAATGAGCTCTGCATGTAAATCATTAACTGTCTTCCCTATGCAATGCATATTATAGTTTCTAACGAAATCATTGAAGTCTTTGTTAAGGGACCTATTGATCAAGTTGATAGCCATATTATGATCATAGGGTTGTCCTAGTGCAATGAGTTGTTCCATATAACCCCTCATCACTAAATAATGGGCACTTACAGACTTTCCTGGATCTTGCTTACAGCTATGCAAAGCATCTAATAACTCGTAGATCTCCACAGATTGTGACTTCTCGAACATAGCCTTGAGCTCATAAAGTATACGCTTAGGTGAAAATAGCTCATACTTCTGTTGAAGTGAAGGAGCTATTTTTCCTAGCATTAAGCAAGACACCTCCTAGTGCTTACTAATATTAGCAGCGTGTTCAAGTCTTTGCGCATCAGATGCTCCTTCAGCAAGATCCTACGGATACGGAGTAGCCAAGATATCGATAGTACCCGCTGCTCTCAAGACAATTGTTAGCAAGCGGTACCAATCATTAATGTTTGGGCCAGTAAGTTCAGGACGTTCAAAGAATGTTTTGAACGCGTAACTTATCGTATTATTGGTGGGTTGAGCCATTTCTACAGAAATAAGTTCAAATATTAGTATTTTCGATAACAAAAGACTTTCAAGAAAATAAAATTACCAGGTATAAAAAACGTATTATTTTCCTTGAATTCTAGAACTATAGCGACATAGATCCATTACATCAGTTGATCTACTAGTATTGAATGTACTCAACATAGCGACTTGTCGAACAATTAAAATGACAAACAATTTTCAATTTCTATATATTTAAGGGATTTACATTACCAAAAAACGTTTTGCATTCTAAACATGTTTCATCCCTTCTGAATGCATTAAGATTCCAGATCTCACTGAGTAACTTAATTAAGTCGTCTAATCTGAGTAACGTAAAACCATCATATGAATTCTCATTCTACAAATGGTTTTCTCTCCATCACAACATCACCCAATATTCTCATTTGATGACGAAGTAAGTTCAAGTGTTCGTCAATTAGGAGCATTCGACTTAAATTTTAAGGGTATAAATTTTGATGTCAAAATCAATGTATGAAGAAGCATGCATAAAATCTCCATAGCATAAGTTTAATAAAACATTTAGTAAACTTTTTAGCAAGATTAAATTTCTTCATAAATTATGGTGTGGTATTGGTTAAACCAATTAAAGCATTTACCCACAACTAATGACAACGTACTTTTGCTAGAACCTGGCTACGCACAATGCAATACCCTTATTCAGTGTGTTTCCAGATGTGAATTTGTGGTAAATAACCCTTAAGGTATAATTCAATTAGTAATCATAGGTAATTTTAATTTGACGCACAGGCGAGCCGGGAATTAGGTCAGCGACTAATGGCATAACACCTCCTTCCTTAACCGGGTACATGACGAGCAGTACGTTAAACCCACTTTATAGTTTGTCAAAAAAAGTAGGCCGTTAGATTATTATTTAAATTCACCAATCAATGTAATCTTATGTAATTTAAATCTCTAACAAATCATTATTTTAGTTTGATTTAGTCCATATTATTTTTTTTAAAAAACTTGTTTACAACCATTCGACAATTTTATATATAAACAAGGAAAAAAACAAAATCATAAACACATAATAACAATTTATATGTGCATTAAATGAATCAAATAGCCACATGCATACGATTTATCCAATAATCATCAAATCTAGGTCTTTATATACATATAAAAGTCTTCCCTAATTCTTGATTTATTGAATCAAATAATCACGTAGCACATAAAATCATATAAACGTATAATTTTACGATCCATGAAAACATGCACGTAATCATGGATTCCCCACAAATATTAATAATTAAATCTCTACGGATCGTAACCATACATGACAGGCAATTTAATCTAAAATTATCCGACATGTAATTTATGTTTCAAAATAATTCACATTTTTTGATTAAAAAATTCGGCCAAAAACCCTAATTTTATGAAAACATAAAAACATGTGGTTTTAACTCAAAACTATTATTAGTTAAAAAAACTTTAGATTTTCGATAATTATAACATGTTAAAATGGCTCTCGATTCCACTAACGGTTTATTAGTATCATAACAATTATATAAAATCCTAAAAGAGATCAAAGCACATATAGCTGATGCGATTCAGCAGGATCATTATTATAACACAATTATAAGTAATCTAATTAGGGTTACATACCTTTACACTAAATAAAATCCACAAGACGAAGAACGAATCACCAATTCGGGTTAATACCGTATACACTAAGATATAGTCTAAAGTAAGACTATATTACGATCTTGTACACACGTAATAGAACTTGCTAACCATGATTCTAGCACGTGAAAACCGAGCTAATTAATCTACCCAAAAACCCTAGAGATGGGCTAGGACTAGATTGTAAGTAAATTGATCAGCTAAGAAAACCAACCAAAACCATTTGTCGGTTTTACCTTGCGATCGAACCAAGAATGAGAGAGGGGAAAGAGATTCAAGTTATGTTGTGAATTATGAGGGATAAGGGGTTGTATTTATAGACGTCAACCCATTGTATCCCAAATAAATAAAAGGTAACTTTTGCCCCCCCCCCCCCCTGCTCTAACCGACGGTCGAACACCCCTTGAGGGGTGTTCTGGAACTTTCCACCCTTCTTTCATTTTAATTACTTACTACATATATATTTAACGCTCGTTAATACTTAACTATTAATTAATTAACGATTGTTAAAGATATATAGTTACTTGATCGATTTAATTAAATAAATACATAAATATATATTTATTAAATAAATTAATAATTACAATAAATATATTTATTAATTAAATTTACATATTGTGTGCAATCCCATAATCTCGAGTTCGATCCTATCACATGACTATTAAATATAAGTCCATAAACTTTTAATGATATCAATCTCAAGCAAGTCTTCCTGAACTCTTTTCCAGAATCCCTTGCTAACGAAGCATATCGGGCATTAGAAGCAAGATATGTCACAATAGCTCAAACATCTCTTGGCGAATTGTACTAGTTAAGCCTAAATGCCTTAGCCAAGCTTTGTAACCATTCTGAAAAAGTGGTCGATGGATACTAGGTTGATCAAAGAAGAATTGACTCGTATTCCTATTTGGGTAAAATTACATGATGTGCTTATTCAAGATTTTAAAGAAGATGGAATTAGTTTAATTGCTTCTTTCATTGGTAAACCTGAAATGCTAGATTTCTATATTAGTTCTATGTGTAAGGAGTCATGGGGTCGGAGTAGTTTTGCTAGATGCTTAATTAAGGTTAATGCTGAGGCTGATTTTGTGGATGTTGTTACAATTGGTGTCCCTTCTCTTTTGGGGGAGGGTTTTACAAAGGAAACTATCCGTATTGAATATGAATGGAGACCTCCTAGATGTGCTGAGTGTAAGACTTTTGGTCACTCTCTTGATAAATGCTCTAATAAGGTGGTTGTTTCTCTTATAGTTCCTACTGCTAGTACTGGTCCATCTACTTCTATTGCTATTCCTTCTGTTGAGAATAATGATGGTTTCCAAACGGTGATCAAAAGAAAGAAAAATACGAATATGCCAAATTCTATTAAGGGTGGTAAATTTACTGGTCCATCGGTTCAACCGAATGTCAAATTTGTGCCTAAAGCTACAATTAGTAACCCGAAGAAGGGGGTGACTAGTGCGAAGACTGGTTCTTTGCCCAAGTTGAAGTTTATTGTTACGTCATCGTCAGGTGTTGGTTTATCTACATCAAATTCTTACTCTGTTTTGGATCATGATGATGAAGATGATGAGGTTGAAATGGTATATGATGAAACAACCAATTTATTCTCTAAGACAAATGCAGGTGGAAGCTCCTTCACGACAGTTGTTAGCTAGTTTGGTTTGGTTCGTTGTGTACTAGGTGTTTTGTAAGTGTTTATGGTCTGCCATAAGCACTAGATTTAGGTGTTTATCAAGCTGTTTTTAGCTTGAGGTTAATGTGGTACTTTAGCCACATTCCGTTTGTACTTCACTGTTTTTTGGTTAATCTATTTACCGGGAAACCCATTACCAAAAAAAAGCTTTGCAACCAGAAAAAGTTTCTGGCCGAATTTGAAAGTAAGGGAAAACACCTTGGGCTAGCCTGTGATGACAAGTACCTGAAAATTAAATGAAAAGATAAGTCATCATGTGATTTTACCCATACAAAAAAAATTCCATTCAAAACATTTTTCAAGTTTCTATAGCAAACCCCGTTTTTCTCAACGAAGAAGCAAGAAATGAAAGTTCATAAAGAAGAAGAAGCAACATGGCAGGACTTCATATAGGTGCTTCGTATGCCAAAAGAAAGGCCATTTTGCAAAAAATGATCCAAATAAGAAAAAATCTCAAGCCTTGATTCAAGTTGAACCAGTCGATCTTTCTAATCTAGATTCACTTTACTCTTTGGACGATGAACCAGGAGATTCGGTCTTATGAACGATTTCCTACTCCGACTTCTATCTGATGACGTCTATGACTCAAATTCGCTAACCAGTGATTCTAACTTTGAGATGAATATGATAAATCCAATTCCGCATGTTCTACCTATACAAAAAGAAGCACCATTGCGACTAGCCAAAATCCACCTCCTTACGGATGCATATGCAAAGCCCATCCCTGTTATTGCATTTTTTTACACTAGTGCATCAATTTCTATCATGAATCCTAATATCTTACCTGACCACTATTGAAGACCCCACCATCAGAGCTTTATGGCCACTAATGGGGAAAAATATGTTATTGACAAAATAAGTGTCCCTATGAACATTCGCTTATTTCAAAAATGTATTGTAATACCCCAGAAATCAACGTCACTATTTAATCCTATTTTACGTATTTTTGAAATTTCTAGAATTTTTGTTGATAATATGTTTAACGATTTGAGTTGAAACCAATGTTAGAGGTCTTAATTTTAACGTTTTACGGTTTAAGAGGAACCGATGACGATTATGATACAGACGGATGCCCGAAATTTATCTTTTATTATCGATTGATCGATATTTGGATTTTTCAAAGTTTTATTTTTATTTCGTTTTAAGTCGAGTCGGAACCGTTTTTATTCCATCTTGGGTGCATTTGAACCATTTAAAATTATTTTAGAGTAGCCGGGATGAACCTTGACTCCCGCAAAAATTCAAAGCCGACACTTGGGTTGAATTCCCGCTCTTTAAATACTATTTTGCCATTAAGGCCAAAAGAAAGCCAAAACTACACAAAAGTCCCTCCCAATATTTCAAAACAAAAAAACAATCACAAACAAAATCATTTTCACCAAAAGAATTTCACACCCTCTCCCGCTCTTCTGTCTAGCCGATTGTTACACAACCACCAAAACACCACCACCATTTTTTTGGTTTTTGAAGAAATTAACCATAAACCAACTCTTATAATCCCATTGTAAGTCTTCTAATCCAATAAAAATAAACATGCAACCATTTAATTTTTCATAAAATTTTTTATTTTTAAAAAGAAGGTTTTGATCTAATTAAACCTTATGCATGTTTAAATTAAGTGTTAATATAGGTACATCATGGATAAAACAAGTGGGAAACAATTTTTTTTGGTGTTTTTGTTCTTTAAAACCCACGGCCAAAGGGGGTTTTTGTTTGTTTTTTATGTTTAATCCATTTTGGTTATTTGGATGTGTTTAAATACATGTTTAGATGGTTTTAAATTGTGTTGGTTAGATTGCATGTACATTTTATAAAATGGGTTTTTGTGTGAATGAATTATCCAAGTAATTTAGGACGTTGTTTAGGTGTTAGGGTAGTTTATAGATGACTTTAGGATCATAGGAGTAGTTTGAATGGGTTGAAAATGGGTAGAAATGCGATTTACAAAGTGTTATTTTTAGTCAGATTTTTCAAGGCTATTTTTCCTAAAATTAAGTTTGAGTCCAGATTTATATTATAGGATAGAGTTGTGGATATTCTTTTTATCTTCGATTTGATATAAGATAGAGCTTGTAGCTCCATACGAGTCAAAAGTTGCGATAGTTTAAAGTTTTGTTTACCGGGAGATGAAAGTCAACGTAATCCGAATTTATGTTCGATTTTAGGTCAAATCTTGGGGACTATAAGTAGAGTTTTAAAAATTATTGAGGTCTGTTCTTTAGCTCAAACTTGAGTTTGTGAGTCTATTTTCAAACTTAGACTTTGGTTTTGTAAAGGGAAATGATTAAGTGAGTCAAATTGGTTTTTGCAACGTAAGAGTTTAAAGATGCCCGGATTTTCAAGGTTAGAAATGTGTTGGGCAGCGTGACTTAAAAGTGATATATTTTTATGAAAGTTTTTATGAGCTTTTTACATGATGTAAGTGAAGTCTAAAGCGAGTTTCGTAAAAATTCGTGATGTTTAAGTATGAGAATTCAGTCCGTACATTAGGTATGTACCGACAGAATTGTAAACCGAGTAATAGCTTTAATAACGAATAACAATGAATGTGTCTAGTAAATATCACTTGTTTGGGATTTTGGTTTGATTTTATATGAACATTTAGTGTTCTTAAATTTTACATACGGTACTTGAAGGTACTTTAAAGTGTTGATTCATTACACGATTTTTTTGTTAGGTGTTGTAATTGAATTCAAGGGGCATCCTCATTGTCGGTGATTTTTTCCGTCTACGTATTCGTAATACTACTACTACTACTTAAGGTGAGTCTATAGCCTTGCTCTTTACTCTATTTAAAATGATTTTACCCACAAGGGGAATACATGTTATTTAAATAAAAAGGAACATAAGTCATGATTGATTGTTGGACCCGAAAGATGTTTTGAATTATGTTGAGTAGCTAGTTGCCAAAGACCCTAAATTCATGAACCGTTTACTATTATTTGATCCTAGTGTGGATTGGAAATAGCCGCTTGAACAATTGATAGTACTATTGGGTTGACGACCCTATCCTAGACGAGAGTTAGTACGTGTAGTACCCTCTACGGTTGGATAACTTATGTCAAGAAAAAGGTATGATTGGCAACGAATACCTAAGAGGGGAGATGGTTTCACTTAAATCACGCCGGCATTTGGCGCGGGTGATTAGTTTATAGGATCGGTGTCATGAGCTTAAACATAATTATATAGCCTATGCTATATTAAGTAATACCCAATAATAGTTTGTAATGATTTGCATACTATTGAATGATCGTGAATGAATTTTATACTTATGTTCAACTGTGATTTTGAAAACCTATAGATCTCGCTCAACATTATTTGTTGACGATTTTAAGCATGTGTTTCAGGTAATCGAGGATGATAGAGGCGGGGTATGCAATGGATGTTGTTGTGGCTTGTGGATGGTCTAACTTGTTTTTCCTCCCTTTTAACAAAGATAATTTTTATTTCTTGTATGTTTGTAAACAATGGGGTTGGTTTTAAACGGGTTGAGATTTGTGGGGACCTAACGCTACTCTATTACATTTTGGGTTTGGAAACTTTTAGACAATTTATGTAGTTGTTGTAATTTAACATGTTTTTAAATTACTTATGTTTAAAACGTCTCTTTTGAGTCGTTCAATATGGCTTGTGTGGGATGATTCATTGACTAACACCCAATTGTGAGATTCCGCTGTGCATGGTAAATTGGGGGTGTTAAAGATTGGTAATCAGAGCGACAAGTTATAGAGAACTAGGTCGTTTTTGAAAATGTCCTAAACTATAACTTTGGTGTCGTAAGTATTTTGTTTCCAAAGCACACAACTATCCCGCATGGCTCCGATAAGATTTCTTTTAGCATTGTTTTATTTTGAGATGTATCCCTTTTGAAACTTAAATGATTCCTGAATAATTATTAAGTAACTACTATGGTACTATGGTATTATATGGAGGTATTGTGAACGTACACGGAGTACTGGACATCGTAATTTTGTATTGCATTTACATGGATATCATTTTGTTACATATTGGCTTACGTACTACATTTGCATTGCATGTGCATGCATGTATATATAATTTTGGGATAATGACCTTATATACCCTCGAACTTTCTGTATTTTGTAGAAATGGCAGATTTACCACCGAACGATAGTGGAGACGAGTACGTTGTAGGGGCTGAAGGTGGACCTAATGCTCCTAACCCGCAAGGCGAAAATGGATGGATTGAACCGGATGAGGTTGAAAGGAATGAAGTTCGAAAAGATGAGAATGACAGTGATGAGGTATCGGAAGAGGATCCGGAGGAGGATGAAGTTCCTGTGGCTGCGGTTGGACAGACAGAGCAGCAACTTGTTCGTTCTCGTTCTGCTACATCTACATGTGATGCTTATTGGAGGTGTTTGCTAGTAGTTGCTCGTGATAGTAGTGATGATGATCAAGCTGATTCTAGTACCGCGGTTAATGCTCGTTTTCTGCACGAGAACATAGCAAGGGTCAATTGTCCTGGACCAAGGATCTAAAGTAACACGGAGCATTTTTTGAAGAAGTTCGATCGGCTGTTGTACGAGAGGTATGTGGTAGAGACCAGGGTGATTAAGAGATTTCAGAGAAATGAGAAGGCTTTTCAGAGATTCTATTCAGATGTGAAGAGGGCTAACAAAACTAGGGATCGTGCAAGGATGGAGATGGCATAGCTGAAAATGATTGTAGAGAATCTGTGTGCTGAGTTTGAAGGAATCAAGGAGATCGTGTTATGTTAGATCGTCTTCGATGTTGTGAGGCTCGAGTACCACCTTTCTTGATGAATGCATGGAAGTTTCGAAGTGATCCAAAGTATGCGAACACGCATTTCATGGTCGAACCACCAGAAGTTGGCGAGTACTATACTTTTGAGGATAAGTTGTATTTATCTCAACGTATGGTTCCATCAGGTGAAGGCTCTACTTCGAAGGGAAAAAGGAAGGTTGATGAGGGAACTCCTTCGAAGGGTAAGGAAAAGATGGAGGATTTTGAGGAAGAGCCAGAAGAAGAGGAAGATGATGACAAGGACGAACGACCATCAAAGAGATCATGTGGATCATCACGTGATTAGTTACTGTATTTCATTTTTATTCCTCGTTGCAATGGAACTATTTTAGACTTTTGTATTATGGAATTATGTTAGAAGTTGATGACTTTAAGTTTTATTTGGTGAATGATTGTAGTGGCATATCTTGTCACAATTTTTTTGATAACAATGCAATCAATGTTTACCTCTCATGATCTATGATGTGTCTTTACTAGCTCTTTTGTTATTGGGTTGATGAATATTTGTAGCATTCGTTGATTGTGCTTGTTGTACTTATATTATGTCTTGAAAAAGAAATCCTTCTTAATCTCGATGTGTATACTTACTTTGTTTTCTTTACCTATCATTGTAGAGACGTGTACGGGAAGGAGTTTGTAGGCATTGTTCTGTTATCACCAAATCATTGTGTGACTAATTGTAAATCATGCCTCCAAAGTTGACAACTGATCGGGTGAACACTATGATTCAACAAGCGATTGCTAATGCTCTTGAAGCGGATCGTGCAACTAGAATTCAAGGCCAAGGTGGCAATGCTAGTGGAAATGTTGGAGGACAAAAAGTCCCAAGGGAGTGTTCTTATGCTAGTTTTATAAAGTGCGGACCTACGCAATTTCGTGGGACTGGAGGAGCTTTTGAACTTCGTCGTTGGGTGGAAAAGATTGAGAGTACGTTTGAAATAAGTGGGTGCTCTGAGGCTAATAAAGTGAAGTTAACGACTGCTAGTTTTCTTGATGACACTTTGAGTTGGTGGAACAATCAAGTAGCTACTGCTGGCTGGTAGTGGCCAATGGGAGGACTTGGGATGCTAGAAAGGAAATTTTGACTAAGATGTTATGTCCTGAAGAGGAATTGGGTCAGTTAGAGGATGAACTGAGGCATCTAGTGTTGAGAAACAATGACATCACTTCTTACACGAGGAGATATAATGAGTTGAGCTTGATGTGCCCCGATAATTTTGCGGATGACCGCAAGAAGATGAAGCAATTCATCAAAGGATTGTCAAGCAACATAAAGGGTGAGAATACTTCATCAAAGCCGAAATCTTTTGATAAAGCTGTCCAAATGGCTCATGCTCTAATGGATGTGAAGGTGCAAGACAAGAAAGATAGTGTGGCTGAAGGTAACAAGAGGAAATGGGAGACGGCTCAAGCAAGTCAAGCACAAGGTCAGAATCGTGGTGGTTACCGCAATAACATCCAAGGAGCCAACAGGAATCAGTAGTTTAACCAGAGGAGGAATGATGGAGTGAGAGCTTCCACAGTGCCAAAAGGAAACAAGGTCAATTCGAAATATGACCGTTGTAGTTTGTATCACGTGGGGAATTTCCCTCCCGCGTATAACAAGTGTGGAAAGGCAGGACATAGAGCTGTGGAATGTCGAGAAAGAGGCGTGGCGACGGGTGCAAATGCCAAAAGAGTGATGGTATGCTTTGGATGTGGTGAGAAGGGACACAAACAAGGAAACTGTCCTAAGGCTAGGAATTGACAAGGAGGAAACGCTGTTGCTCAGCTTATGCTGTAGGAAACGTGGACAAGCCTCAAGGTCCTAACGTGGTGAATGGTACGTTTTGATACATACTTGTTATGCTAGTATATTGTTTAATTCTGGTTCAGATAGGAGTTTTGTAGATATACAAATTCGGTCGCCTTATCGATTAAGAACCAATAGACTTAGCAACTAAGTGTAATGTGAAATTAGCCGATTGAAAGAGAGTTAGCACTAATTCTATACTAAAAGGAGGTTCCTTGAAGTTAGGGAATTATGTGCTGATGTAGATTTGACGCTTTTAGAATCAAGATTGTTCGATGCAATTTTTGGGATAGACTAGTTAGTTTCGCGTGGCGCCAGTGTTGTGTTGTTATGAAGAAGGGCGGATTATTCAAATTTTGTATCAATTATAGGGGGCTAAGTCAAATTAGTTAACACACCTGTGTTATTTGATCCTTATAACTGATGGGTTCGTGTATTCTTTGAGTACATACAAGAGGTATTCGGGTTATCACCAACTGATTTAATTCGTATTCGTATTCGAAGATCTACTTGAGATCAGGAATATCACCAACTATGAGTTAGAGAGGAAGATATTCCTATAACTGTTTTTCCATACCTAGTGTGATTGTTGTAAGTTTCAGGAGATGTCGTTTAGTTTTAAGAATGCGTCAGCTGTGTTTATGGAATTGGAGAACCGTGTAGATGGGTGCAAGTCGTAAATGGGAAAAGTTTGTCATTATGATTAGTGATGATATCCTTATTTATTGCAAGGGCAAAGAAGAAATTGAGGAGCATTGAAAACAATTTTGAATCTTTCGGAGGAAGATAAGTTGTATGTCGAATTTCTCAGAGTGAACCATTATTCGTGCTTAGATTAAGGCATTTTGGTTGGGTTCGGTACGACATTCTTGGGCATGTGATTGAAAACAAAGATGTTGTGGAGATCCTGCCAAGACTGAGGCAATTAAGGACTGTTCGGTACCAACAATGGCGATGGAAGTCAGATGATTTCTTGGTTTAATTGGTTATTATTGGTGATTCATCGAATACTTTTCGTTGATCGCGACGCCAATGACTAAGCTTACTATGAATAATCGGGATGTGAGTACATCTACTACTATGGTACTTAGTAGGAAGGAAGGGGAAGGCCCTTTAGAGTTAGAGTTTCGATGACGGCGAAGAATGTGGATTTGATTGAAGGGATTTTGAAGATGTATGTGAAGGGGATCATGTGTCGATGTGGAGTACCTCTATCGATTGTTTTGGAGCGCGACAATAGTTTTGCTTCTGAGTTTTGAAGAATTCTTCATTGTGTGTTAGGCACTGGGTGAGATTGAGTGCGGCCTATCAACTCGAGACCGATGGCAAGAGCGAAAGGATTATTCTTCAAGAGTCTGAATGTATTTTATGGATGGTGGAAGACGTGTTCGAACGTGTGTTACTAAAATGGTGGAAAATAGGAATGTCGTTTGTTTTCAGTGGAATCGTGAAGCAACATTTATCATTTGAGTATTAAGGCGGCGCTATTTTGGAGGTTTCTAATGGACGAGAAATGCAGATCGCCGGCAAATTGGAGTAAAGAAAGATGACGTCATTTGACTGGACCAAAGATGAATTCGGAGACTACTGAGATGGTGGTGCAAATCAAGAACCATTTGCTTGTTGTGAGAGATCGACGGAAGAAGTTTGTGTTTCCTATGGGATAGGAAATTCTGTTTTGCAATTTGTTTGGAAAGGTAGGGAAGTTAAATTTGAGGTGTATCGAATCATGGAAGATCATTAACGGAATGAGCAATTGCATATAAGTTGGATTTACTGAATGAGCTTAGCGATATTTATGACGCGTTTCATGTGTTGAAATTGGAGAAATGCTTAGCGGAAAAGGAATTGAAGATTCCATTGGATGAGATTCAACTCGACAATAGAGTACAGTAGCGGATAGACCGGTGGAGATTATGGATGGGACTCTCATAGAATTTCTTGTGACAATGAAATTCTAGGCGTGGACTGAATTTACGTGGGAATGCGAGGACTTCTTTAGGGAAAAGTATCCTCATTTGTCCTAGTGGTACGAAATGTGAGTATAAGAAGAGCAGAACGCCGGGACGTCGTTCCTTTAAGGAGGGGAGGATGTAACACTCCAGAAATCGACGTCACTATTTAATCCTATTTTACGTATATTTTTGAAATTTTTAGAATTTTTGTTGATAATATGTTTAACGGTTTGAGTTGAAACCAATGTTGGAGGTCTTAATTTTAACGTTTTACGATTTAAGAGGAACCGATGACGATTACGATACCGACGGATGCCCGAAATTTATCCTTTATTATCGATTGATCGATATTTGGATTTTTCGAAGTTTTTATTTTTATTTCGTGTTAAGTCAAGTCGGAAACCGTTTTTATTCCATTTTGGGTGCGTTTGAACCATTTAAAATCATTTTGGAGTAGCCGGGATGAACCCCGACTCGCGCAAAAATTCAAAACGGACACTTGGGTTGGCTCTTTAAATACTAGTTTGCCATTAAGGCTAAAAGAAAGCCAAAATTGCACAAAAGTCCCTCCCAATTTTTCAATACAAACAAACAAACACACACAAAATCATTTTCACCAAAAAAATTTCACACCCTCTCCCTCTCTTCTCTGTAGCCGACGGCTACACCACCAACATCACACCACCACCAATTTTTTTTGGTTTTTGAAGAAATTAACCATAGACCACCTCTTATAATCCTATTGTAAGTCTCTAATCTAATAAAAACAAACATGCAACCATTTAATTTTTCATAAATTTTTTACTTTTAAAAAGAAGGTTTTGATCTAATTAAACCTTATGCATGTTTAAATTAAGTGGTAATATAGGTAAATCATGGATAAAACAAGTGGGAAACAAACTTTTTTTGGTGTTTTTGTTCTTTATAACCCACGGCCAAAGGGGGTTTTTGTTTGTTTTTGATGTTTAATCCATTTGGTTATTTGGATGTGTTTAAATACATGTTTAGATGGTTTTAAATTTTGTTGGTTAGATTGCATGTACTTTTTATGAAATAGGTTTTTGTGTGAATGAATTATACAAGTGATTTAGGACGTTGTTGAGGTGTTAGGGTAGTTTATAAATGATTTTAAGATCATAGGAGTAGTTTGAATAGGTTGAAAATGGGTAGAAATGCGATTTGCAAAGTGTTATTTTTAATCAGATTTTTCAAGGCTATTTTTTCTAAAATTAAGTTTGAGTCCAGTTTTTTATTATACGATAGAGTTGTGGAGATTCTTTTTAGCTTTGATTTGATATAAGATAGAGCTTGTAGCTCCAAACGAGTCAAAAGTTACGATAGTTTAAAGTTTTGTGTACCGGGAGATGAAAGTCGACGTAATCCGAATTTATGTTCGATTTTAGGTCAAATCTCGGGGACTATAAGTAGAGTTTTAAAAATGATTGAGGGCTGTTCTTTAGCTCAAAACTTGAGTTTGTGAGTCTATTTTCAAACTTATACTTTGGTTTTGTAAACGGAAATGATTAAGTGAGTCCAATTGGTTTTTACAACGTAAGAGTGTAAACCTGCCTGGATTTTCAAGGTTGGAAATGTGTTGGGCAATGTGACTTAAAAGTGATATATTTTTATAAAAAAATTTATGAGCTTTTTACATGATGTAAGTGAAGTCTACAGCGAGTTTCGTAATAATTGGTGATGTTTAAGTATGAGAATTCAGTCCGTACATTAGGTATGTACCGGAAGAATTGTAAACCGAGTAATAGCTTTAATAACGAATAACAATGAATGTGTCTAGTAAATATCACGTGTTTGTGATTTTGGCATGAGTTTATATGAATATTTAGTGTTCTTAAATTTTTACATACGGTACTTGAAGGTACTTTAAAGTTTTGATTCATTACGCGATTTGTTTGTTAGGTGTTGTAATTGAATTCAAGGGGCGTCCTCATCGTCGGTGATTGTTTTCCGTCTACTTCTTCGTAATACTACTACTACTACTTAAGGTGAGTCTATGGCCTCGCTCTTTACTGTATTTTAAATGATTTTACCCGCGAGGGGGATACATGCTATTTAAATAAAAAGGAACAAAAGTCATGAATGATTGTTGGACCCGAAAGATGTTTTTAATTATGTTGAGTAGCTAGTTGCCAAAGACCCTAAATTCATGAACCGTTAACTATTGTTTGATCCTAGTGTAGATTGGAAATATCCGTTTGAACAATTGATAGTACTATTCGGTTGAAGACCCTATCCTAGATGAGAGTTAGTACGTTGAGTACCCTGTGCGGTTGGATAACTTGTGTCAAGAAAAAGGTATGATTGGTAACGAATACCTAAGAAGGGCAATGGTTTCACTTAAATCACGCCGGTATTTGGCGCGGGTGATTAGTTTATGGGGTCGGTGTCATGAGCTTAAACATAATTAAATAGCCTATGTTATATTGAGTAATACCCAATAATAGTTTGTAATGATCTGCATACTATTGAATGATCGTGAATGAATTTTATATTTATGTTCAACTGTGATTTTGAAAACCTATAGATCTCGCTCAACATTATTTGTTGACGATTTTAAGCATGTGTTTAAGGTAATCGAGGATGATAGATTCGGAGCATGCAATGGATGTTGTTGTGGCTTGTGGATGGTCTAACTTGTTTTTCCTCCCTTTTAACAAAGATAATTTGTATTTCTTGTATGTTTTGTAAACAATGGGGTTGGTTTTGAACAGGTTGAGATTTGTGGGGACCTAACGCTACTCTGTTACATTTTGGGTTGGGAAACTTTTAGACAATTTATGTAGTTGTTGTAATTTAACATGTTTTTAAATTACTTATGTTTAAAACGTCTCTTTTTAGTCGTTCAATATGGCTTGTGTGGGATGATTCTTTGACTAACACCTAATTGTGATATTCCGCTGCACATGGTAAATTGAGGGTGTTAGATGTATAATGTAAAGGAGGCTACTGGGATCAAGCTCACACGGGAAAGACCTCTTGATTGGTTTTGATATCCTACATAAACTACCAAACATAGGGTGGACAGGTGCAGGTCTTCACTACAAAAGCTTTTTTAACCCTTATGGTATCAGAGCATTACGCTCTCACCATCACCGCCACCCTTACCATAATATTTCCTTTATACTAACTTCCTAATCGTATGATATGTGACTGCAGCCTCGGTATTGATCTCTCACATCAAAAAATTAGAATTTAGCTTAAAGGTCTATTTTATTCATAATCATATGTAGTTTCAGTTATGTTTATTAATGGATGGTGATATTGAGTTTAATTTATACATTTAAATTCAAATCTAAGACGGAAATGTTTAAATCTGAATGAAATAATATTGTTTGCTTTTAAAGAAACCTTTGAATAGTTTATTAGCATAATCAAATGCATTAAAATCTTTTTTCGTCCATTTAAATGTTTTACTTCTTTATGTCTATTGAACAAAAAATAAAAATAAACAAGTCTAATAAGAGATTGTTATGATTTAAAAAACAAAAAACACCTAAAGCATATATACAAAATGAAGTGTGAAGTAAAAATAAATACAAAAATTATCCTCGGGTGATTATGTTGCCTTAGGCTCCACAAGATAAATGTCGTGGTGGACTTTTTTTCTATCTCGAAGTTTTTTGTTTTTTGGTATCGTACATTTCGTGCCAAGTATGTTTCATACATAGTTGTGAACTATTGTTGATTCGTTAAATACTTAATAACTTAAAATCATTAACCATGAAAATGTTAATATCATCTTATACAATAAGATGCAATTATAAATAATTATCGTACCGTGTTGACTTAGTAACCACGTGTTGGTTATTATAAAATTCATTAACGACTTTTTTTATAAGGATTCATTAACGACTTTGAAACGAAATCTCGTTCAACATATTTTTCTTACGCTTTTTTAAACTCTTTTAAACTTCAACTGTTTTTCCTCTTGTGTAATGGAATATGTTTACATTTATTTTCTCGTTTACTACACATGGAGCTTCGAGATCGATGTCATCAACAAGGGCATCAAACATGCTTAAAGTATATAGAAATTCAGGTCGTGTTTCATAGGAAAACGCCATAATAAGCATGCTAAAACTACAAATCATATACTATTGTTTTGGTATCATATTAACTGTTTCAAAATCATGGTGTAACACGTATCATCCCCTGCTCCGGTCATGGAATATATGAAATAAATAAATAAAATACATTTTTGTTCAAAAATGAAATCTTGTCGGAACTGTCCATATCCGGTTCCTCTTTCAAAACCATATCACGTCCCGATGAAATATGATGAATTGAGACGGTATCTTGTAAATACGGAATTATCTTGAATAGATTAACAATTTCTTTATTTTCCGATCGCCTGAGAAAAGAAAGATCTTGTTGTTTCTTCTACAATTTCTGATCTCTAGTGGACCTCTCAGTAGGATTTGAATCCAGATGAAGTTCTGACCATCTGTCAGAGAAAAAAGAAGGAAAGGATCTTATAGGATTCCCAAGAAATTCTTTGATTTCTTCCAGAAGTAGATGATTAATCATCTGCTTCTCGCGTTCCATGAATAGCCTGGACATTGAGGAATATCCAGAAAGGCATTTCGGGAATCGGTTTGATTCTATATCGGTTCCTTCCGTTTTAAGAATGGAAGGATCCTAAAAAAATCGATCTTTCTTTTAGTTGTTGAATCTCTCTTTGATTGATCAATGTGTGATATTCTAAATCCTCATTACTAACGGAATAAAAAATATCTCTAGATTGATCAGAAGATCCTTTCAATTGTCTAGAATCCCTTACTTTAACGAAACTAGATCTTGTGGAATCATCCCTATAATATACTAAGAAAAACTCCAGATATTTGAGATCATTCTCTTCTAATAATATCTTAATTCCAGCGACTGTTTCATTAGTTAACTTAAAACTAGAATTTCTCTTTTTTTCGATCGAGTCCCTCCACCACCTGGAACCTCAGTTAGATTCAGGCATGCTACACTTTTTAGTTATTGAGAGAACCCAAGTACTCTCTTTCGGATTCAGGAAAGAACTCTTGTATATCTTTTTTCCTTTTGGAAGATACAGAAGCGAAACAATGAACCTATTGATATTAGAAGACCCAACGGATTCTTCAAATGTATCATTTCTGGGTCCAATAGTATTCATAGGTATAGGAAGAAGCCCAATCAAATAGAGATTTTTTCTTTCGACCATATTTTGATTGTTAATACGATATATAAGGACCGCTACTCCAAAGAGTATCACACCCTTGAACGTGAAATATCGATTGCTTGTTGAACCCTCAAATTTTGTGAAAGTAGAATACTCCAAATTCGGGAGTAAAAAAGTTTTATAAAATGTTCTTGGTGGAAAAAAATTTGAATGAAAGATCCCACTAAATTCAATTGCGTCCAGGAATCTAAGAAATAGTGAGAATTCTTGATCTCTCTCAACATCTCTCTCTATTCTATATTCTAGGACTTGAATTCATGTCTTGTCATTAAAATCCTCCTGATTTATTAGAACTAAAAGAATTCCATTTAAGCATCTCATTGCTTTAGTTGAAAGATTCCATTTGAATTGGAATCTGGTCATTCACTATGACCCGCTAGGCATCCATGGCTGAATGGTTAAAGCACCCAACTAATAATTGGCAAATTCGTAGGTTCAATTCCAATTGGATGTACACCAATGGGACCCTCCAATAAGTCTATTGAAATTAGCTCTGTATCAATGAAATATCGTCATCCATACATAACGAACTGATGTAGTATATTCATATCATACTATATGAACAGTAAGAATTAGTAGTCTTATTGAGACTAGAACTCATAGGGAATCAAATCGATTTATGGATGGAATCAGGTATGTAGTATTTACAGACAAAATTATTCGGTTATTTGGGAAAAATCAATATACTTCTAATGTCGAATCAAGATCAACTAGGACAGAAATAACGCAGTGGTTCAAATTCTTCTTTGGTGTCAAGGTAATCGCGATGAACAGCCAGCGACTTAGAAAGAAAAGAACTTAAATAAAAATACTTAATAGCATGGCGATAAATTTATACAAAACTTCTACCCTGAGCACACGCAATGGAACCATAGACAGTCAAGTGAAATCCAGTCTTTTAAAGCAATGACGCCTAAAAACGTTACTTGCATTTTTCGGTCTCGCTTTTTTTTATTACGACAATATGTAAAAACAAGCATTTACGAAAACAACGAAAATCGAATTCTTGAGTTCAAGTATTTTTCATTTCAACCATTATCACTTAAGGTATGAACAAACAAGTACTTATCCTAATTGAGTGATCAAGGATTTAATCTTTTCTTAAAAATCACTTTTATTAAGTGTGACAATGTTTTTTTAATTAAACTTTCTTTTTAAGAAAATGTTCTATTAAATTAATTATTTGAAAATTTAAAATTTGAAAATGGCATATTCTATCTTGGTTTGGAATATCCTTTCAGGATATTTTAATCCCTATATTTGAACCAATCCACTACAATACAAAAGGGAGCGAACTCTACGCCGGTGGTTCCTTAGCGCCTATGTCGGTTCCTTATCGATAAGGAACCGCTGGCTCCAATAAGGAACCGCGGGCAGATATAGCCGTTGGATGTTTGTCGTATAAATAGTGGACCATTCTCAGACTTTCAATTCACCTCTTTTGCACATACATTTCCAAATTTTTTCATACTTCATAAATCACTCAAATCCTTGATGATATGTGACTGCAGCCTCGGTATTGATCTCTCACATCAAAAAATTAGAATTTAGCTTAAAGGTCTATTTTATTCATAATCATATGTAGTTTCAGTTATGTTTATTAATGGATGGTGATATTGAGTTTAATTTATACATTTAAATTCAAATCTAAGACGGAAATGTTTAAATCTGAATGAAATAATATTGTTTGCTTTTAAAGAAACCTTTGAATAGTTTATTAGCATAATCAAATGCATTAAAATCTTTTTTCGTCCATTTAAATGTTTTACTTCTTTATGTCTATTGAACAAAAAATAAAAATAAACAAGTCTAATAAGAGATTGTTATGATTTAAAAAACAAAAAACACCTAAAGCATATATACAAAATGAAGTGTGAAGTAAAAATAAATACAAAAATTATCCTCGGGTGATTATGTTGCCTTAGGCTCCACAAGATAAATGTCGTGGTGGAATTTTTTTCTATCTCGAAGTTTTTTGTTTTTTGGTATCGTACATTTCGTGCCAAGTATGTTTCATACATAGTTGTGAACTATTGTTGATTCGTTAAATACTTAATAACTTAAAATCATTAGCCATGAAAATGTTAATATCATCTTATACAATAAGATGCAATTATAAATAATTATCGTACCGTGTTGACTTAGTAACCACGTGTTGGTTATTATAAAATTCATTAACGACTTTTTTTATAAGGATTCATTAACGACTTTGAAACGAAATCTCGTTCAACATATTTTTCTTACGCTTTTTTAAACTCTTTTAAACTTCAACTGTTTTTCCTCTTGTGTAATGGAATATGTTTACATTTATTTTCTCGTTTACTACACATGGAGCTTCGAGATCGATGTCATCAACAAGGGCATCAAACATGCTTAAAGTATATAGAAATTCAGGTCGTGTTTCATAGGAAAACGCCATAATAAGCATGCTAAAACTACAAATCATATACTATTGTTTTGGTAGCATATTAACTGTTTCAAAATCATGGTGTAACACGTATCATCCCCTGCTCCGGTCATGGAATATATGAAATAAATAAATAAAATACATTTTTGTTCAAAAATGAAATCTTGTCGGAACTGTCCATATCCGGTTCCTCTTTCAAAACCATATCACGTCCCGATGAAATATGATGAATTGAGACGGTATCTTGTAAATACGGAATTATCTTGAATAGATTAACAATTTCTTTATTTTCCGATCGCCTGAGAAAAGAAAGATCTTGTTGTTTCTTCTACAATTTCTGATCTCTAGTGGACCTCTCAGTAGGATTTGAATCCAGATGAAGTTCTGACCATCTGTCAGAGAAAAAAGAAGGAAAGGATCTTATAGGATTCCCAAGAAATTCTTTGATTTCTTCCAGAAGTAGATGATTAATCATCTGCTTCTCGCGTTCCATGAATAGCCTGGACATTGAGGAATATCCAGAAAGGCATTTCGGGAATCGGTTTGATTCTATATCGGTTCCTTCCGTTTTAAGAATGGAAGGATCCTAAAAAAATCGATCTTTCTTTTAGTTGTTGAATCTCTCTTTGATTGATCAATGTGTGATATTCTAAATCCTCATTACTAACGGAATAAAAAATATCTCTAGATTGATCAGAAGATCCTTTCAATTGTCTAGAATCCCTTACTTTAACGAAACTAGATCTTGTGGAATCATCCCTATAATATACTAAGAAAAACTCCAGATATTTGAGATCATTCTCTTCTAATAATATCTTAATTCCAGCGACTGTTTCATTAGTTAACTTAAAACTAGAATTTCTCTTTTTTTCGATCGAGTCCCTCCACCACCTGGAACCTCAGTTAGATTCAGGCATGCTACACTTTTTAGTTATTGAGAGAACCCAAGTACTCTCTTTCGGATTCAGGAAAGAACTCTTGTATATCTTTTTTCCTTTTGGAAGATACAGAAGCGAAACAATGAACCTATTGATATTAGAAGACCCAACGGATTCTTCAAATGTATCATTTCTGGGTCCAATAGAATTCATAGGTATAGGAAGAAGCCCAATCAAATAGAGATTTTTTCTTTCGACCATATTTTGATTGTTAATACGATATATAAGGACCGCTACTCCAAAGAGTATCACACCCTTGAACGTGAAATATCGATTGCTTGTTGAACCCTCAAATTTTGTGAAAGTAGAATACTCCAAATTCGGGAGTAAAAAAGTTTTATAAAATGTTCTTGGTGGAAAAAAATTTGAATGAAAGATCCCACTAAATTCAATTGCGTCCAGGAATCTAAGAAATAGTGAGAATTCTTGATCTCTCTCAACATCTCTCTCTATTCTATATTCTAGGACTTGAATTCATGTCTTGTCATTAAAATCCTCCTGATTTATTAGAACTAAAAGAATTCCATTTAAGCATCTCATTGCTTTAGTTGAAAGATTCCATTTGAATTGGAATCTGGTCATTCACTATGACCCGCTAGGCATCCATGGCTGAATGGTTAAAGCACCCAACTAATAATTGGCAAATTCGTAGGTTCAATTCCAATTGGATGTACACCAATGGGACCCTCCAATAAGTCTATTGAAATTAGCTCTGTATCAATGAAATATCGTCATCCATACATAACGAACTGATGTAGTATATTCATATCATACTATATGAACAGTAAGAATTAGTAGTCTTATTGAGACTAGAACTCATAGGGAATCAAATCGATTTATGGATGGAATCAGGTATGTAGTATTTACAGACAAAATTATTCAGTTATTTGGGAAAAATCAATATACTTCTAATGTCGAATCAAGATCAACTAGGACAGAAATAACGCAGTGGTTCAAATTCTTCTTTGGTGTCAAGGTAATCGCGATGAACAGCCAGCGACTTAGAAAGAAAAGAACTTAAATAAAAATACTTAATAGCATGGCGATAAATTTATACAAAACTTCTACCCTGAGCACACGCAATGGAACCATAGACAGTCAAGTGAAATCCAGTCTTTTAAAGCAATGACGCCTAAAAACGTTACTTGCATTTTTCGGTCTCGCTTTTTTTTATTACGACAATATGTAAAAACAAGCATTTACGAAAACAACGAAAATCGAATTCTTGAGTTCAAGTATTTTTCATTTCAACCATTATCACATAAGGTATGAACAAACAAGTACATATCCTAATTGAGTGATCAAGGATTTAATCTTTTCTTAAAAATCACTTTTATTAAGTGTGACAATGTTTTTTTAATTAAACTTTCTTTTTAAGAAAATGTTCTATTAAATTAATTATTTGAAAATTTAAAATTTGAAAATGGCATATTCTATCTTGGTTTGGAATATCCTTTCAGGATATTTTAATCCCTATATTTGAACCAATCCACTACAATACAAAAGGGAGCGAACTCTACGCCGGTGGTTCCTTAGCGCCTATGTCGGTTCCTTATCGATAAGGAACCGCTGGCTCCAATAAGGAACCGCGGGCAGATATAGCCGTTGGATGTTTGTCGTATAAATAGTGGACCATTCTCAGACTTTCAATTCACCTCTTTTGCACATACATTTCCAAATTTTTTCATACTTCATAAATCACTCAAATCCTTGATCATTTGTTTGATTCCTACTTGTTTAGAAGTGAATCTTTCTCCTCTTATCTTTTCCTCTCAAAGTGCAAAGAGAAGAACACTATCATTCTTGAAGTGTTGTGTCTACCTCAAAGATCCATTGAAGATCCAAACTTATTCATTCATTGTTGTGTCATTGTTGTGAATATCCAGGTAGTTGTGTCTATTTGGAAGTTGTGTATATATTAAGGTTAATACTTAGTACTTAAAGTATATTGGTTTTAGATTGGTCCTAGCTAAGATTAGGGCTCGACTTTTAGCTTAGAGTCGGAAATTGGTTAAGTGACATTGTGTACGGTTTCTCCAACTTAAGGAGCTTGTTGATTAGTGAACTCTCGAGTAAGGAGTACTCGAGGAGTGGAGCAGGAACGACGAGTGAGCTTCGTTGCCGAACCACTATAAATCCTTGGTGTTTGGTTTGATCTTTCCTTCCTTTATCTCTTTACATTCGTTATTCTTTATACTTGTGATTATTAGTTTAGTTGCACTACAAATCCATTATTCTTTATACTTGTGATTATTAGTTTAGTTGCAGTATTCCTTGTTCATATTGTGTACAAGAAGGTTTCACATAAATACCTAAGCTTAAGTTTTGAAAAAGGATTTTATAAATCAATTGTTAACAAGAAATTTTAAGAAACTATTTAACCCCCTTCTAGTTTCTACAATTGGTATCAGAGAGTGGTTGCTCAAGATTTTTTAAAATATATTGTATTTTAAAATTTGAATCGATCTATGGATTCCAATAAGTATCTAGAAGGGTAATCCTTGCAAAGACCACCTCTTTTTGAAACCGATAGTTTTATTTATTGGAAAAAAGGTTTGAGACTTATGTGAAATTTTGAGTCTGTGTGGCGGTGGGCTCAAACCCGTGGATTAGTCAGCCAATGAGTCGGAAATCACGGTTACCAAAAAAAAAGATTTAGATCTTTGGCATGTTATTACCAATTGTGATTCTTTACCATTCCAGTATCATCATGTTTCTAAAAGTAAAGAGATAGTCACTTTTGACAAATTTAATGATGATACTAAAAGGAAACTTGCTAAAAATAATGAGTCTAAAATGGTGCTTTATAATGCTTTACCAAAGAAAGAGTTCGAAAGGATCTTTAAGTGTGAAACCGCGACATTTGGAACACTCTTTTAGTAACCCACTAAGGTAATAGCCATGTCAAAAAAAGTAAAATCGATCTTCTTGTTCAACAATATGAACAATTTGTCATCTTAGAAGATGAAACAATTGATAGTGTATTTGCTAGATTTAACACTATTATTACTAGTCTAAAATCACTTGATGAAGGTTTTTCTAGCAAGAAAAATGTTAGGAAGTTTCTTAGGGCGTTGCATCCAAAATGGAGAGCTAAAGTCACGGTGATTGAAGAATCAAAGGATCTCGCCAAATTATCACTCGATGAACTCATTGGTAACTTGAAGGTTCATGAGATGATAATTTTGAAGGACTCGAAAATGGTGAAAACTAAGAGTGAAAGAAAGTCTCTTGCACTCAAAGCCAAGAAGTCACAAAGTGACAATGAAAGATCCTCGGATATTGATGATGAGGAATATGCCTTGGCGGTTAGAGACTTTAAGAAGTTCTTCAAAAGACGAGGTCAATACGTGAGGCAACCAAGCAATGACAAGAAATCCTTCTCCAAAAACCGATTTGCCAAAGATGATAAAGGTGATAGGAAATGCTTTAGATGTGGTGATCCAAATCATTTCATCGGTGATTATCCTAAGTCTTCACGTGACAAGAACCACACGGCATTTGTTGGAGGTTCATGGAGCCATAGCGGTGAAGATGTTGATGACAACCCCAAAGATGAGAAGTGTCTCATGGCTCACACTTCTAAAGAGGTACATTCCGAAACCGAGTATTATATAAATAATAGTTCTTCTCAAGATGATAGTGAATTAGAAGGTCAATACAATAACTTGCATAAGCTTAGTCTTAAATTCATTAAAAAGAACAAAGTGCTAAAATCAACTAGAATTAAGCTTGAAAGCGAGATTAGTGAGCTAAAAGAGAAATTAGCTAAGCTTGATAAAAATAAAGAAATAGATCTAGGATGCTTAAAATGTGAAAACCATAGACAAGAAAATGAAAACCTTAAGAGCACCTCCATTAGACTTGAAAAGTTCATGAGAGGTACTAACGCTCTTGATGATATGTTAAACAAACAAATTCATTCTAAGGAAAGACTTGGTTTAGGATATAACACTAATGAAGCATCAACTAGTGAACCAAAACAAGTTAGGTTTTCAGAAAAACACTCCCCCATACGCGGTTATCCAATATATGGGGCGGTTCCTTATCGCTATAGAACCGCAGATGGAGCTAAAGAACTGCGACCTAAAGAAGATTTTTGTGAAAATCCTGAACTTTCTAAAAAGTCAATTGTAGGTAAAGGACCAAAACATATTCTAATTAACAAGGTCAAAGTACCTATAATTGAAAAGTCCACTCTAGATAAATTCTACAAGCCCTTGACTAAACCTCTAATGGGAACTAGAAACTTGTCTAGAAAAACATCTAGTCCTCCAAGAGTACGAAATGAATCTAAACCTAGAAGTAGAACACCTACGCCAAAAAGAGATGATCAAGCTAAATCACGACCTAGAAGTAAAACTCCAACACCTAGGATGAATAATAATAATTCTAGATCAAGATCAAAGACACCTAGGAGAAACTATGGACAACAAAATGGCCATATGAATTGGAATAATTTTCAACAACAATACTTTTCCCCATGGGGAATGTCTCCTTCATTCATGCAACCCAATCGAATGCAAGGGATGTTTGGAACTAACAATTTTGGACCCATGAGATATTGGGGACCAAATGTTTGATCTTGTGTGTTGTTACGTAGATATGCTTGGGAATCGATCAAGAGCCCGACGAGTGGATTAAGGATAGTAGTTGTTCTAAACACATGACGGGTAATCAAAGTTTGTTCTCTCACTACAAAGCATATGATGGAGGTAACGTTACATTTGCTAGTAATCGACGTGGTAATATCATTGGCAAAGGTACGGTCTCTCTTGACTCCATGACTATAGAAAACGTAGAGCACGTAGATAATTTAGGTTTTAACCTTCTATGTATAAGTAAAATTTGTGACAATAAGTGTAAGGTCATCTTTTCGGAATATGACAGTGAAATCGTAAAAGATGGAAAAGTCATTAGAAAAGGTGTTAAAAAGCATGGGCTTTATGTCATGAAGGTCAATAGGAAGTCAAAGGAAAACTTATGTCTAGCGACTTTAGATGATAGTTCTACTCTTTGGCATAAGATATTAGGTCATGCTAATATGCGTTTAATTCAATCTTTAGTCTCTAAGGAGTTGGTAAGACATCTCCCAAGATGAAGTTTGATAGTCACTTTTGTGATGCTTGCAAAATTGGAAAGCAAGTTCACTCAAGTCACCAAGCCAAAAATTTGGTTTCGACCTCTCGGTACTTAGAGATCCTACATATGGATCTCTTTGGACCTTCCGCCATACGGAGTTATGGAGGTAACCTTTATACCCTAGTTATAGTTGACGACTACTCTAGATTCACTTGGACTAGATTTTCAGCGTCTAAGAATGAAGCTTTCGATCACTTCGAAACCTTTAGTCGAAGAACTCAAAATCAACTAGGATGTTCAATTGTCTCTATTAGGACGGATCATGGTAGGTAATTTGATAATGAAGTGCAATTCGGTGCCTTTTGTGAAGCTCATGGTATAACCCATAACTTCTCGGCTCCTCGCACTCCACAATCAAATGGGGTAGTTGAAAGTAAGAATAGGATCATCCAAGAGATGAGTAGGACGATGTTAAATGTGCAATCTTTGCCTCAAAAATTTTGGTGCAATGCCGTGGACACATCGACCTATATTCTCAACCGAATTCTTATTCGACCTTTTCTAGGAATTACCTCCTATGAGATAATTAAAGGTAAGAATCCCTCATTGGAATACTTTAGGGTGTTTGGAAGCATGTACTTCATTCTTAACACCAAAGATTACCTTACTAAGTTTGACCCAAAGACTTATGAATGTATCTTTTTAGGTTATTCTCAAACTAGCAAAGCCTACATAGTCCTCAATAGAACCTCGGGTGTAACTGAAGAATAACTTAACGTGACATTTGATGAAACCCCTCCTTCATCTAAGACACTACCTTTGGTAGATGATGACTTAGATGAAATAGACATAGTTAATGCCAAAGATGTTTGAAACATAGGATTTGAAGACCTTAGTGTTTAAAAGGGAGTAAACATTAAGGAGTCTAAGGATCATGCTCTCGATAACGTCATAGACGAATTAAATCAAAGGCCCTAAGATCTCAACTCCAAAATCAAAGTAACTTCTTTTGTTTCGTCTCTACTTTATTGAACCAAAGAATGTTAGAGAAGCTTTTATGGATGAGAGTTGGGTCATCGCTATGCAAGAAGAATTGAATAAATTCATTGCTAATGACGTTTGGGAACTTGTTCCTCCACTTAGAAGTTCGACCATCATAGGAACCAAATGGGTATATAGGAATAAGTTAGACGAGAATGGTGTTGTGTCTCGTAACAAGGCTAGATTTGTAGCTCAAGGATATAATCAACAAGAAGGTATTGATTATGACGGGACATACTCACCCGTAGCTAGAGTAGAATCCATTAGAATCCTTTTAGATTACGCTTGTTCTTTAGGCATTAAGCTTCAACAAATGGATGTAAAGAGTGCATTTCTTAACAGTTTGATCAGTGAGGAGGTATATGTGGCTCAACCTCCCGGCTTCATTGATTTTGAGAAACCGGATCATGTTTACAAGCTTAAGAAAGCTCTTTATGGTCTCAAACAAGCACCCAAAGCTTGGTATGATAGACTTAAAGCGCTTCTTGTAAAACATGAGTATACTAGGGGGATGGTAGACAATACACTCTTTAGAAAGAAGAAAGGTTCTCACCTCATTATCATAGAAATATATGTTGATGACATTATATTTGGTTCAACGTGTCAATCATTGTGTGATGACTTTGCCAAAATCAAGCATGACGAGTTTGAAATGAGTATGATGGGAGAACTTAACTTCTTTTTAGGACTCCAAATTAAACAAATGGACGATGGTATTTTCTCTAATCAATCAAAGTATGTTAAAGAAATGCTAAATAAATTTGGATTAGAAGACTCTAGACCAATGAATACCTCTATCGCCTCGGATACTAAACTCACCGTAGATGATGATTGTGAGTCGTTAGACAACACCAAATATAGAGGTATGATTGGTAGTTTGTTGTACCTAACGGAAAGTCGACCGGATATCATGTTTAGTGTTTGCCTTTGTGCTCGCTTCCAAGAGGCTCCCAAAACATATCACCTTTAAGCGGTTAAGCGCATCTTCTGATACATTAAGGGCATTATACATTTAGGATTATGGGATCCTAAAGGGATCGGCGTAGAAACCATTGTCTACACGGACTCGGATCATGCGGGAGACTATGTGGACCGGAAAAGCACTAATGGAGTTTGTACCTTCATGGGTTGTTGTTTAACTTCTTGGTTCTCCAAGAAACAAACCGCTCTTGCTATATCCACCATGGAAGCCGAGTATGTGAGTGCCGGTAAAGCTTGTCAACAAGATCTATGGATGAAGCAAGCGCTTGTTGATTACGGGATTTCTCTTGATGATGTTCCCATCATGGGCGACAACAAGGGTGAAATAGACCTTAGCAAGAATCCCGTGCAACATTCGCGAACTATGCACATAGAGATTCGCCACCATTTTCTTATGGATAATGTTCAAAAGGGTAACATTTTGATAGAGAAGGTACCCTCGGTAGAAAACTTAGCCGATATCTTCACTAAGCCACTTAAGATGGAACCTTTTAATTACTTGCGTCTAGGTCTAGGTTTAATGGAACATATTCCTTAATTAAGCATTCTAAATAATCATGTCTCTTTTCTCTTTTGAGTCTTTTCTTTCTTTGAGCTTTTGAGTATAGTAAACTCTTTTTGGAAAAATTCTCTTTACTTTTTCTAAACTCTCAAAGTTATTTCGAAAATGGTCGAGAAATGTTTTTGCATTGTTATTTCAATCTAAAAATGTTTTTCATAGCTTCTTGTTATTCATAATGAGCTTACATAATTCATATGTATGGGTCTCTCAAATATAG
Source organism: Glebionis coronaria (assembly GCA_025667525.1). Taxonomy (NCBI): domain Eukaryota; kingdom Viridiplantae; phylum Streptophyta; class Magnoliopsida; order Asterales; family Asteraceae; genus Glebionis; species Glebionis coronaria. Next base: position 461,249,050 of record CM046874.1, read on the forward strand.
CAAGAACAAAAGGAAATTATGAAGGTTCATTGTGTCATGACCTTGTGTCTAGTTCTAAACACCTCCTACATCTATTTTATTAAAAAATCCATGCATTTTGGTCAAAACCTTGTTTGGTGAGCTCTTGTGTGTTTTCTTCGTCTATCTTTGCTTCTTAGCTTATCTCTATGATTAGTTAGACTAGAAAAATAGGATTTGCTGAATTGGAAAATCCTCCCTCATCACCAAATTCAACCCACTGTGGGCAGTTCTTTATTGATATCGCGATTCCCCAGTGATAAGGAACCGCCGACTGAGGTAAGGAACAGCGCCCAGTACTCTCTTTTTCGGGTATTCCTGAAACTCCAAATTTGTTCCAACACTTTTTGGAATCTTTGTTTCAACCCTTTGACCACCCCCAAATTATCTTGGGCTTTCTCTATTTAATTTTAAGCATTTTGCATCCGTTCTCAAATCAATGTGTCTTATTCCCCAAATGAAAGCTTTGATTCTCCTCCATTCTATCCAATTGATTTCAATCCCAATTCACCCAAGAACACTCAAAATCACATCTATAATACCCCGAACTTGACGTCATTATTATATCCTAACTAGGTAACATATTTTTAATTTCTATGTAATGATGAGTATTATTATATTTGACGGTTTTAGTTGAAACCGGTAATTTGTGACTATAATTAATTGTTGTGACGATTGAAGAGTACGGTTAGCCTCAAAATATTGAGTCAAACAAGAATGCTCGGTCATATGTTTATTATGTATCGTATATTATAACGTTGTAATAGGTAGTAGGTTAGTCGTGTATTACGGGCTTAACTTTAAGCTAAGGTTCATTCATAAGTAACCAAAGCCCAAAAGGAAAGCCCGACCCATAATCATATAGCCCATTATGCCACATGTAGGCAAAGGCTATAAATACCCTTCCTAGCATGTTAGGAATGGTGTAGGTTGATTAATTTTCTCTTAATCTAATCCTCCCATAGTTTCACACACTTCTCTCTACTTTCTCTCACTACTTTCTCTCTCTAGAAACCTTCCATCTTTTATCTACCTTTCTTTCTTCTTTATTCGTGTAGAATCATCATAATTATGGGACAACAATTGGTATCAATCGCCATGGGGTAGTTTTTGTGATTCATTGTTGCTATTATATTGGGTTCGTGTGATTTACACCTAACTTCATTCCGAATTCAAGTATTCTCTTGTTTTTCATTGTGTTTCGTGCTCTAAATCATACTATAGATTATCTACATACTTGTGGTAAGATTTTGGTTACTTGGGTTTGGATTGAAACACGAAATCCCAGGAAAATATCTCATCATTCTTGTTGCCTAAAGTCTCAAACTTTTTTATTGGTTATGATCCGGATATTACGATTTACGATCGCATAAACCTGGGGGTTCTACTTGCGATCTAATACTCCGATCACATATTGCGATCGAGGTTACGATCTACTGTTGTGATCACATACTGCGATCGAGGTTACGATCTGCTGTTGTGATCACATACTGCGACCGAGGTTACGATCTGCTGTTGCGATCACCTATTGCGATCGAGGTTACGATTGATTATCACGATCCAAGACCACGATCCAAGACCACGATCAAAGACCACGATCCAAGACAACGATCTAAGACTACGATCCGTGACCACGATCCAAGACCACGATCAAGACCACGAACAAGACCACGATCTAAGAGTGCTATCTAGGAGTGCGATCTAAGAGTGCGATCTAAGAGTACGATGGGTATTCTGATGAACATCACAACACAACTACATAAGATCCACATTCAATTCATCATTTCAGAGAATATTGAGATGGATTCTACTGCCGAATATTGTGTGACGAACAACAACATAATGGTGGCGGGTAACAAAGAGAGACCACCAATGCTTGTGTCGGGTCGATATGATCAATGGCAATCTCGTTTTCTACATTATCTTGACACAAAACCTAACAGTGATGCTTTAAGGCAATGTATTTTGGAAGGACCCTATAAACTCTCAAGGATTCAAGTTCCTAGAGTACCAGCCACATACACTACTGAAGAACAACCAGCTTATGAACGTGATGAAAAAAGGAACGACCTCATCCGAGAGAACCGTGCTTGTTTTTATGCTGAGAAGGAAGCAATCTACTTAATTCTCAGTGGAATTGGAGATGATATTTATTCCACTGTTTATTCATGCCCTACTAATCAAGAAATGTGGACGGCTATTGAAAGATTGCAACAAGGTGAATCACTTAACAAACAAGATGTGAAAACTAAGATGTTTTGGAACTTTGGAAAGTTTACATGAATGGATGGGGAATCAATTGATTCTTATTACTCCCGATTCTACAAAATGATGAATGATATGACCCGAAACAACTTGCAAGTTTCCACCATGCAAGTCAATGTCGAATTTCTACAGCAACTTCAACCAGAGTGGACACGGTTTGTCACCTTGGTGAAACAACAACAAAAGTTAGACAAAGTTTCATATCACAAGCTCTTTGACATTTTGAAACAATTTCAAAATGAGGCAAATGAACTTCAAGCTAAACGAGTTGCAAAGGTTTCCAATCTACTTGCTTTGGTGTCTACCACTCAACATCACCCAGATTATTACTCTCATACTTCAAAGACCTACTCTACTCAATTATCATCACCACGATCATCCACTGTCTCTAAGTCACATGCTCCAACAAGATCCCGAGGCAAAGAAGTTGCAAGAGCACCATCACCCACACCTGAGCAATCATCCGAAGAAGACAGTGATGAAGAACTAGCTCAAAAGGATAGGGAATTCAAGAAACAAATGGCTTTCATTATGAAGCAATATAGGAAAATCTACAAACCCACCAACAACAACCTTCAAACATCTTCAAACCCGATGAGCACCTATGCACAGAGTCATCCAAGGTATGACACACGACGGCATGCTGAGAGTCCTCCAAAGTATGATCGACAACCTAAGTATGATAATCAGAGGGTGGCTACTGTTGTTAGAAATAGGGAAATTGTTGGTACTCAAGTTGTGCAACAAAGTAGGATTCAATGTTTTAACTACAGAGGTTTTGGGCATTTGGCTATTGAATGCAGGAAACCAAAGAGTGTTAAAGATTATGGTTATCATAAGGAAAAGATGCTGTTGTGCAAGAAAATGGAAGCTGGGATCAAGTTATCAGCTGAGGAAGGAGAAATGCTTGACGACACAGATGATGAACTCTCCGACCAAGAACTCGAGGCACATTATTCATACATGGCAAAGATTCATGAGGTCCTTAACGTCACTGAAAATGAAAATGGTCCTATCTTTGATACCGAGCCAATTGATAAGGTACAACATGATGAAGAATATAATGTGTTTGGTGATACACACGAGCATAGTGATCTACCAACAACAATTACTGACACGTGTATGATGGAAACGGTTGATAGCAATACCACACCCGATTCATCAGACATGTGCAATAATGAGTTTGAGGATGATCAACATGCAAATGAGTATGATGATGAGGAGCGTGTCGCGCTTGCTAATTTAATTTCTAGTTTACAAAAAGATGACAATGAAAATACAAAGAGTCAAAAGCAATTAAAGAAGGCAAACGCAGCGCTCACTAAAAACTTTGAGGAAAGCAAAGCCGCGCTTATAAAATCTAGTGAGACAATTGATAGTTATAGGGCTGAGCTTCTTCAAAAGACCAAAGATCTTGAGGGGTACAAAAGTCGTGTCATCAACGTTAAAAAGGACGATTTTGAAAATAAATACAACGAAGCTCTGGCTTTGTTAACTAAATAAAAACGTCAATTTAATGTCTTATTAAGTGACGAAAGTCAAAAAACGTACCTTGCCTCAAAAAAGGTTAATGAACTTGACAGAGGCTTTCTATGAATACCACTGATTCTCCTAAAATTCTTGACGAAAAGAAACAAGAGGTTGAACAATTAAAACAAGATTTCAAAAATAAAGAAGGCATAGATACTGAAAAAGTAAAGGATCTCGAAGAACAATTCGATTTTTTTAAAAAAAGTTTTTTATAAAACACATGACTCTATTCAAATCGTCAGAATGATAGCACCTCGGTCGTTTTTCAAGGGTCAGCCTAGTTTTGCAAGTCCAAAGTACCTCGAACAAGCTCAAGCTGCGAACCCCCATTTATATATTGACGAGTCTGAATGGACCGATCATAATTGCCCTGTAGCTAACATCGATAGTGAAGAGACGTCCCTTTGGGATGAGGAGAGTAGATCACCGATCAATAAAGATTTTGTGAAACCATTTAACTATGCTTATGAAAATAGTCTTTATGGTCTTTTCACTCCACAAAATCAGATGTCTCGTGAGGAATAGTTTTTAGAATGCAAACAAAGAAGAATTCAATGGATAAAAGCTTTTGCCACGAAAAGAAAAACTAATGTTTTTAAATATATTAACTATTTGCTTCTTGATGCTTCTAAAAGAAAAAGTAAAAAAAACACTTGGTTTTCTTAAACACCATATTGATAATGTTCAATCAATTGTTGAAAGCGATTGGGAAAAACGTCAAAAGTATAAGTGGAAAACCGAGATTCCTCACGACATAACTGTGCTTGTGAAAGAACTTTTAATACCAGCTACGAAGATAATAAAAGAACATGTTCTTGAGTTTGAAAATTTGATTCGGTCTGAAATGTTTGATGATTTGAAATATGTTGAGTCTCTTGAAAAAGAAATTGATGAACTTCAAAATGAGAAATCAGATTTTTCAAACGAATATGATCTACTCTTAGAAGAATGTCTCTCCAAAGATATTTTGTGTGTTACTCTTCAATCTTGTGCTGATATCGATGAATATTCTAATGTTGCATGCAAATATCTTGATAAAATTAAAGAATGTGAGCGTCTTAAACTTGAGCTTTCGAAACGTAATGAAAATGTTGATAAAAAGGCTTTTGAGTTACTTCAACACAAAACTAATTTCCTTCAAAAACATTGTCATTCTCTTGAACTTGCTTTGCAAAAAGACGTTGGTAGTTTTCCACATGATAATAACTTGCAAGAAAAACTTTCCAAAACGTTTCGAGTAATGAATGAAAAGAGTTTGGAAATTAAAGGATTGAAAGCTCAGTTACAAGACAAGGAAATAACGATAGCAGGGTTGAAGAAACTTGTTGCTAAGATGGGTGGGAAAATTGTGGAACCTAGTGTTAAGAAACCTGTTGTAAGACAACCCACTACGCAAAAAGTGACTAGACCCTCTGTCTTGGGAAAACCATATGTTTTCTCTAATTCTGCATTTGCAAAACCTGCGTTTTCCCCCAAGACGGATGGGAAGGATAGGTTACCACAAAACACTCCAAAAACACATATTCGATCACAAAGCATTAAGAACACAAATGTGGTTAAACCAGGGATGTATAGATTGGCCACTACACCTACACACAACAAAGAAAGTCAATCAACTCAGACTTCTAGAAACACTAATAGACGTGTGTCTTTTACTACAGGAGTAGTCCCTACGGATAGTGTTAGCCGGCCCCATCTTAAGAGCACTCGCATAAATGAAAAGGTTTAGCAACACAAAAGTCAAGGGAAGATGAACACATTAGAAGACCACCCTAGGAATTTCAATGTTTCTAAGAATAAAACGTCTGTAAGAGCGTGTAATGACGATTTGAATGATTCGACTTTGAATGCTTTGAATGTTAAGTTTGTTTGTGTGAAATATGGAAAGTGAGCTAATGCCAATCATGCTATGTTTGTTTCGAATAATGTCAAAAGCATAGCTACTAGAACTAAGAAGCAAACTACGATGCCTATTAGTGCTAGAAAACCCAAACGAAAAGTGAACCATTCTGGTGCAACCCCCCTTGAGAAAAGTTGCATCAGACTCCACCACTAAGAACCCTAGAAGCAGAATTAGGGAAATATATGAGTCTGTAAGCAAGTCATGGAAATGGTGGTTTACTAATCAATGTCCTCCAGGATATAAATGGATGCCTAAGGTTAGGACTGAAATTGTGACAATGAGTGTTTGTGTGTCTTTAAGTGAAACTAATGATTCGGATATCACAACTAACATGGAATCCAATTTAGCAAATGCTCCATCGTGCTCTAATTCTTCTGCAGGTGATCGAGATAATTCTATTCATACTGGACTCTAGATGCATGAACCACATGGCGGGGAATCTCAGGCTTCTAATTAACTTCGTGGAGAAGTTCCTAGGTACAGTCCGATTCGAAAATGATCAATTTGCACCGATCCTAGGATATGGAGACTTGGTTCTGGGAAATATCACTATCAAAAGGGTTTACTACGTCGAAGGGCTCAATCACAATCTTTTCTCAGTTGGTCAATTCTGTGATGCGGATTTCGAGGTTGCATTTAGAAAGAAGACATGTTTTGTTCGTGATTATAATGGGAATGACTTACTTACCGGTTCACGGGGTACTGATCTCTACACTATTTCACTACAAGACTCCACATCCTCAACTCCAGTCTGTTTCATGGCTAAAGCTTCGACGACTCAAGCTTGGTTATGGCATCAACGTTTATCTCATCTTAACTTTGATACCATTAACTTGCTTTTCAAGAAAGATATTGTGATAGGCCTTCCAAATTTGAAATTCATCAAAGATCATCTTTGTTCTTCTTGTGAGATTTGTAAAGCAAACAGAGTAGTTTCAAGACAAAGACTACACCAAGCTCTAAAGGACGGTTAGATCTTCTTCATATAGATCTGTGTGGCCCCATGCGTGTTCAAACCATCAATGGGAAGAAATATGTTATGGTAATTGTCGATGACTACTCAAGGTACACGTTGACTCACTTCTTGAGGTCCAAGGATGAAACACCTGAGGTTCTCATTAATTTCCTGAAGCTGATACAACGTGCTCTTCAAGCTCAAGTAAAAGTGGTACGTACTGACAGAGGCACATAATTCATGAATTCAACTCTAAAGAAATATTTTGAAGCCGAAGGGATTGAACATGAAACATTGATTTTCGATTTTATTAGGTTCTTTTTCGATTCAATTCGAATTGACTAAGGTTGAAAGTGCGACTCAACCGTCTTTGGTGGATAAAAGAAAAGGTGTCGTTGTCTAAAACTAATTAAAGATAAAAATAAAGCTTTAGAAGGAAATGACAAAATATAAAAGGAATAAACTAAAAATTAAAACGATTGACAAATAATAAAGAAACAATATTAAAAACAAATATGAAAACGAAACAATTAATAAAAATAAAACTAAAAGAAGAAATTAACTTTCGCCTGAAAAATAAATTAACCTCATGAAAAAGGAGAAAATAAAACTAAGAGGGTACTTTAAAACTAAACGAGGCAAAAACTAAAGCGGGCACTAAATAAAAGATAAAACTTAAACTTTTGGAAAAAATACTAATACGAAAAATTGACGAAAAATTCAACTAAAAATACGTGACTTTCAGAACTAAAATCGGAACAACTTTCAGATTAAACTAAACGATTACGGAACAATACTAAATAATAAACAAGCTAGCAAGCATGCAGCTCAAGCACCCAAGCAAGCTGCTGAAAAAGGCGGGAAAGAAGGGAAACATGCAAGCAGGCATGTCATTTTTTTCGGAATGTTAAGCTTTGAAACGAAATCTTCGGAATATCTAGCTTTCTTCGGATAACGGGTATCTTCGGAATATAATGGTTTCTTCGGAATACTTTGGATATTCGGATTAACAGCTTTTTCGAAATATGGGGTTTTCGGAATAATGAAGATTTTCAGAGAAATGACATCTTCGGAAAATAAGACTTTTTCGAAATAATGTGTAAAAATGATTTTTTCGGAATAGGCAAATCTTCGGATAAACTAAATATTTCAGAAAAATTGATATTTCGGAAAAAGAAGGGATTTTTGTAATAACCGAAAATCTTCGGAAAAACTACTAATTCTGATAAAACAATAATTTCGGAAAAGGGATTCTTTGGAATAATACTAATAACTTCGGATAAATGGAAAATTTCAGAGAAAACTAATTCGGAAAAAGGGGCATTCTTCGGAATGTGAAAACCCTTTTCCGAAGAAGTTTAAGACAGATAAACAGAAACATATACGATCTAAATAAGCCAAGATTAAGCACAATCAATTAAGCAATTAACCTAAACTAAAACCAAATTTATTTTAAGAAAAACTAAATAAGCCAAAAATCAAATACTTTAAAAACACAAATTAATCAAAATTATTAAAATCAACTTTTAATCAAAATTATTAATCTACTAAACCAATTTAATCAAAAATAAGCCAAACACTAATACATCAACAATCACAATAAGCGCAAGACATCCACCACACCAAAACTATAAGATCTATCACATGAATAAATCTATCACAAAAACAATTTGATGAAATCAACTACATGATTAATTTAATCACCACAAGATTAAGAAAGGTAGAATGAGAATTATGAAATAAACTTGATTAAATTGAAGATTAAAATCAAAGATTACAAGATTAATGTTTGATAAGCTTGAAAAACTAGAGAGAAGAAAAATAAAACACACTTAAAAATAAAACTAAAAATTAAAGACTAAAACTAACTAATTAACTAACACCCTCCTAATGACACATTAGGAGGGTATATATAGGAGGTGGGGAGGCTAGGTGTTGATGCTTTTCTTTCTTCTCGTCTCGACTCGATTTAAATTCTTTGTCTTTCTCGACGTCGTCTCGGGATTTGTCGAGATAAACTGAACCCGTCTTATAATTTTCTTATTTATTAGACTTGGTTCTTCGACTTCGTTAAACTTCCGCATTTAAACTTTTTCTTCGATAAATCTTAAGAATAGGCCTTGGACTTCCGTTCTTTTTGCACTCTTGATCTTTTGACTTCTTCTTTTCTCGTTTTCTTCGATAAAAGCCCGTGATAGCCCGTGTTTTCTTCCTTTTTCATATTTTTATCCTGAAACACAATAAAAACACAAACCACGCATAATTCCGACTTTTACGACATAAAATACACGTTTTAGTCTTGTTATTATTGGAAATAAGTAGTAAAAGGGTAAGTGTTTTCACACTTATTAAATATCTATTGCTCGAACACCTGAACAAAATGGATTTGTTGAAAGACGAAATCTTAATTTAGTTGAGGCAGCTCGAACATTATTATCTGCTTCAAAACTACCATTATTGTTTTGGGCCGAAGCCGTATCAACCGCATGCTACACACAAAACCGTTCCTTAATTATCCCAAGACAGGAAAAGACACCATATCACATAATTAATGATCGCAAACCTTCACTCAAACACCTTTATGTTTTCGGATGTACGTGTTACATTATTCTAGATGGTGAAAATCTGGACAAGATGAAAGAGAAAGGTGATGCATGCATTTTAGTGGGATATGCAACTCAGTCTAAGGGACACAGTGTGTACAACAAGAGAACAAAATTGATAGTCGAGACTATTCATATCATATTTGATGAATTATAAGAAATGACACTTGAACAAAGCAGTTTAAGTCCCGATTTACAACGACAAAAGACTTCTGTGCACAACCGCACGGAACTCGGAACTCAAGACCACAACAATGAACCGTCAAGTTCGAAGCTGGTTCCTGAACATGTTCCAAGAGCATATATGAAAGTGTAAACGACATATGAAGAGTTGGAAATGTTATATGGACCAATGTTTGATGAATATTTCACGGGGGAGAAACATGTTGTATCAAAGTCTTCCGCTGTCACTCATGATACGAATGATGATACTGATCATCGTCAACAAAAGGATACAAATTCATCTACTTCAACACGTGTTGCTGCAGATTTACTTCCTCAGAATATCACTTCAACAATTGATCCTACAACATCCAAAACTACTGTCATTGCTCAAGAGAACACAAATCAAGCAGATGGTTCTGACGATGACGATTTTCACAACCCATTCGGTACATCGATACACGAAATTGGAGAGTCTTCTACTCGCCATGTTGATCCGTCTAATATGCATATGTTCTACCAATAACATCCTTCAACACATCATTGGACCCGAGAACATATTTTGGTTCAAGTAATTGGAAACCCTTCACAACATGTTAGTACAAGACGACAACTAGCCACCAATGGCGATGTTTGTATGTTCGCACTCGCCGTGAGTACAACTGAACCGAAAAACATCAAAGAAGCCATGGCAAATCATGCTTGGATTGAATCGATGACGGAAGAACTTCAACAATTTGAAAGACATAAAGTCTGGGAACTTGTTGACAGACCATACGATGTGATTCCTTTAGATCTTTGTTGGATCTGGAAAAACAAGATGGATGAAGAAAACACGATCATCAAGAACAAAGCTAGGCTAGTGGCTAAGGGGTATGGCCAGAAAGAGGGATTTGATTTTGAAGAATCATTTGCACCAGTTGCTCGCACGGAAGCGGCCAGGATTTTCCTTGCTTATGCTGCACATAAGGGTTTCACTGTTTACCAAATGGACGTGAAGATATCATTTTTTAGCGGCCCTTTGAAGGAAGAAGTCTATGTCACGCAGCCGGAAGGATTAATTAATCCTCATTATCCTAACAAGGTGTATCGTCTCCAAAAATCACTTTATGGACTCAACCAAGCTCCAAGGGCGTGGTACGATGAGCTCTCAAAATTTCTTGTATACAAAGTTTTCTCAAAAAGTTCCATTGATCTATCTTTGTTCACTTATAAATATGGGGATGACATTTGGCTTGTGCAGATTTACGTTGATGACATTATTTTCTGGTCTACAAACCCAAAACTTTCAAAATGGTTTGAAAAAGTCATGCATAACAAATTTGAAATGTCTAGGATGGGCGAATTAAAATTCTTTCTAGGAATTCAAGTTCACCAATCCCTAAGTGGTATCTTTATAAACCAAGCTAAGTATTGGCAAGAGATAATCAAAAAATATGGTATGACTTCATGTGACCCCGTTGGGGCACCATTATCCACCACATCGCTAGATGCTGACTTGGAGGGAAGTGCCATAGATCAAACGAGATATCGTTCCATGATCGGCTCCCTCGTGTACTTGACAGCAAGCAGACCTGATATTTTACATGCTACGTGTTATTGTGCATGATATCAAGCACGACCCACTGAAAAGCACCTCAAGGAGGTTAAACGTATATTTTGGTACCTCAAGAATACCATTCATTCGGGACTCTGGTATCCGAGGGAAACCGGTTTCTTTCTAACGGCCTATTCAGATTCTGATCATGCAGGGTGTCATGATACACGAAAAAGTACTTCTAGTGGTGCATAATTTCTAGGTCAAGATAAGCTTGTGGGATGGTCTTCCAAGAAGCAGGATTGCACGTCACTTTCATCAGCCGAAGCGGAGTATGTGTCTCTATATGCATGTTGTGCTCAAGTTCTATGGATGAGAACATAACTCACGGATTATGGCTTCCACTTTGATAAAGTACCTATGTACTATGACTCAAAGTCGGCCATAGCCATCTCCTGCAATCCAGTCCAGCATTCCCGCACGAAGCACGTTGATGTGAGATACCACTTCATAAAGGAACAAGTTTAAAGAGGTAGCGTTGAACTATACTTTGTGGGAACGGATGAACAATTAGCCGACTTGTTTACGAAAGCTCTGTCGAAAGATAGGTTTGAGTACCTTGTTAGGAAAATTGGTATGAGATGTTTGACTCCAACAGACCTGGAGATTCTGGCAAAGGTGCCTGCTTGATTTATCTATCAAACATCTACTTTCAAATATCATTGAAAAAGCAAAATACAAAAATGTAAAAACATATAAAACCAAAACACAAAATTAAAAATCTTTGAAAATCCAAAAATATTCTTCTCGACATGTCATTCAGTATCGATAATATGGACGTGCCTAGAAATGTCGCTCAATAACGACACGGGTATGTACATAAAGCTCGAATGAAAGTTGTAAATATTTTTCAAAACATGTCATTTTCTTCTTTTAATAAAGGAAATTGTCTATTTTGGACAATATTTCCAAACAATGGGTAGAGCAATCTATCTTGGGTTGAGCTTGTCCCAAAAAATTCAACGTTTTGAGCTCAACACAATGGCTTGTAATCACTTTCAAATTGCAACCCGGATCTATATTCACGGGGGTGTGTACGATTTAGTGCGCTTACCCTCAGCAAAAGAAGAGAAATCTTCTTACAGTTGAGTGGATTTGTCAAGACATTCAAAGTCTATGAACACAAGTTTATGCTTTAGAAAAACCTCTTCGCCAAAAAGAAATAGGATTTTTCAAAAAGCGTTGAACACAGTTTTTTCAAGAATTTTTCAATGATTATTTAAAATCTTTCAAAATTTGTGTGTTAAACAAACTACCATCCTCAAAAAGTGAAATGTGGATCACATCCTCACAATGACAACTCAATTCGATCATTTTTGAGGGGGAGCAGTTCAACTTCATGCAAAGATTGACAAAACTTTCTCCTGAAGATTTTCAAGACTATTTTCAAAAATATATTTTAATCAAATTTGGTATCTCTAATATCAAAAGACTTTTATATATTAGAGATAGGAGAGAAAATGTGATTAAAATGTGATCTTATATAAGACTCAAGCACTTTAACTCTTACCTACATGTACGAAACACTTTCGATTATCGATGCACATGTGAAGGGGGGTCATTTCTGAAACGACAAAACTATCAAGGTGCTAAATGTTTTTCAAACACCTTGTTAGTCATTTGAAGTGTTTTCTATGGTTACGATAAAATACCCACAACATCTTTAATCCACGACGTTATTGGTGTCAAAAGGGTGGTTAGGTTTAAGTCATATGATCCAACCAGAACCGGAGGGATCTTCCCAGGGAAAATCCAATAGATTATTAGAAGTCCTTAGGAAAGATGGAGTAGAATGTGAACGTAGCTGAATGCCGACTAAGTACTGATGCTAGCACTGGAACAATCACAACAAGGTGCTAGTAATGATGTCATGGTAAGCATTGAAGGGGTTGAAGAATGAAAAATAAATATAAGGATAAAGGGTGTAAAGAAATTAGCCCTCCATACAACTTAGGCAGAAACCGGGTCAACACATCATGAAGACAAACTCATCATGGACCCAGTGATGCAGTGCACAACCCTTTCTAAGCTACTCAGGCTTCTCTCAAAAGAAGTTTGTTTTATTGTCACGGAGAACAACATGACTTCTATTGACTTTCTCACTCCGAGATAGTTGATATTGAATAGGTGGCATCTGCTCCAGCCTCCGACCACTAAAGTGCACAAATCAAGTCTAGAGCCAAGAGATCAATAAAATCTCGTTAGGACACACGGATGACCAACAAGAGAGTCCTACGCTATATCCTTGTGATATTTCTAGAACACTCAGAGTGATACTACTCAGTATACACAATGATGAGTGGAAATCCTTCCAGTGTTAACATCAAACAGCATTGCGGTAGGTCATATGTAAGATTCTTTATGAATTAAACATGTGTAAAACTGAAAAGCAACAGTGGTTTGATTCTGAATTGATTCAAACTCGTTTCAGGTTTCTACGCAATATCTTTATTGTAACACCCCCAAATTAGGCCCAACAGAAACCCATAAGTTTTTGGGCCTGTTACGTCATGATTATCCGAGTCTTGATCCGAGAGAACGACTTCTATGCCAAATATCACAACGTATACTACAAATAATCATATTGTCAAGTACCTGAGAATACATGCTTAAAACGGTCAACATAAAGTTGGTGAGTTCATAAGTTTTATTAAAAAACTTTATGACACTTCAAAAGATTATAAAGTCAAATACCGAAAGTAGTATCGTAAAAGCATTTAGAAATCCAAAGTTTTGCAACAAAAGTAACGTTTACCACAAAGTTCAGTCATATATCGACATTTAGCCACAACCTTTACAGCCAACACAAAATAATTCAGCTCATATTCAAGATTCATAACAACATCACATGCAAGATTCATATCAAGATCACATATAAGAAGCATATCAATATCATATAAAATCATAACAAGATTCAAATTTCAAGATCAATACGTGATCATAGCAAGATTCAATTCAAGATCAATATAAGATCTTAGCAAGATTCACATTCAAGATTAACTGGACCAAAAACAAAATGGTTTAAAGCATATGAATCCCATTATAGGAAGGCAAGCATATAAAGTTTAGCAGCATATGAATCCATTAAATAATGGCAAGCATATAATGTTTAGTAGCATATGAATCCATTAATAATGGCAAACATATAGGGTACCCAGTTACGATAACAGTAAGCTCATGACAAAACTTCCGTGAAGTGATTCAAGACAAAACACATTTTGCGTCCATAAGAAAGCAACGTAGCACTATCATCACAAAGATAACTTCAAAGAATAGATCAAGAAACATGTATTGCATTCATGAGCAAGCAATAAGCATAACCCTGACGAAGTAATTCAAGAAAAAAACGATAGTTTTGCGACCACAAAAGATGTTACAAGCATCATCACACCTCAAATACATTAGGCATATAAGGCAGATCAAAAGAATCTATGTCACCACACACATATTCACAATATGTAGCATAAACAATACTTGCAAAGTATAACCACGTATGTATCACAAATAATCATCAAACGTATAAACACGTAGGACATCGACAAGCATGCATCTCCCCTAAATATTAAAACATTTATAAAGCTATTCCAAAAATAGAATGAGGGGTATGAACTCACCTTAGTAAGCAAAGATTTCACAGCAATAATATGAAAATCATAGATGCAGCAAAGCAAGACGCGACCTAAATATATAATGCTAGATTAGGTCACAAACGAATAACGCATTCGTGTCACACAAACATGTCACCCTTTACCACGGTATTAATTATAAATATATGCTCAAAATATTTTTCGGTGTAAAACTCGATCAAACTTCTTAGCAAAGAAGATGTCGGCTCGACTCGATAATATTTGGAAGCCTTTCGGCGTTACGTTTATAATTACCATTTTAACTTTAGTTAAAATATCTTTTAATTTTCTAAAAAATATTTGTCAGCCTTTCGACGCAATTTTTAGCTTAGCCATTTAGAACAACACTTAACTCGCAACACTCTACTAATCGCTTTCGAAAACCAAAGCTTCGTCCTTATAAACTCTCGACGCAATAAGGTATCAAATCATTTTTACACTTTAAAAACCTTCGGTATATTAAAAGAAAAATAGTATTCACCAAAACTAACCCACGTGATGCCTAAATTATGGAAATACATTTTTGGAATGCTGTTTTGAAACAGTCGGTCAACAGGGGAACACCAAACTTTTGTCAGCTTTAAAGTAGTGAACGTTTTGTTTATTTTTTTTTTACATGTTACTCTCGCTCTCTCTCGACAATACCCAACATCGACTTTTGCCATGACCAATTCATACAAAAGCTGCCTTCAACTCACACAACAACTCTCACAAATTTATGTTTCTCTCGTCTCAAACTCGCATCAAAATGTGTGGAACTTGACGTGAAAAACAAAATCATAAAAGGCATGCCAACAGGTTTATACTCGACACACACGCTTACAGTTCTTGTAGTTGTCGCCATAAAACCCTCGACAATGTCTCGAGAATCTCTCACAACTAGAAGCTAACGTCAAACAATCTCTCACAACACTCTCTCGTCAAACTCTCATAATTCTCGACGCACATGAATAAACCCTCACAGAAGCTCGCGAAACTCTCGCAAAGACAAAATCTCACCACGTATAACACTCGCCTCACGTTTGCTTATTATCTTTACGACTCAAAACTCGGTTTGACACGTACTCATTTTGCTAAAATTACACCAAGGACATAACAACATGAGTTTTAAACCCTGCACAAGACCTTCAACGTAAAACCCATCTCAGCGTGAGCCTAAAATCATTTATATGAAGTTACAACGACGAAGTTTACAAGATTTACTAGTCATATGTTTTGCATGTTTAGTTTCAAAAAAAATAGTGGTAAAGTGATATTTTGAATGCATGACAAGAAACGAAAGCAAATACGTAGGTAAGAAGAAGGAAAGAAAACGCAAGGTTGTGGTTTAACCACAAAGAGCTTTCTGTATGATAACAAGGTCCACAAACGTGATAAAGCTATAACCCGTACGAACCGCATGTAACTCAACACTTTGAGCTAGTAATTCCACGTACAGAACCGGTACCCACTTCGTGTCTTCGCAACTCTTGGTCAGCTCAGCCTAGAAACGAATGCTCGAAAGATGATGTTTATGAACGGAGGTGTTTAGTTAAGAATTGTATCTGTTTTTAGGGATACAGTGAAGTAGTGAACATATTTGTGTGAAAATAATGGATTTTCGATTATGAGATGGTGGTTTGAGGGTGATGAGTTTTTCTCTTTTTTTTGTGCAACTGTGGGATATGTATTTGTGAAATGAGTGTAAAGTGACGAGTAGAGGGTGTTAGTCTACACGAGGGAGGAATGCATTTGTATGAGCATCGGGAGCCAATTTGATCGCCCTATAGAATTCTAGGATGGTACGTACTTGTTTGCAGGAGGTAGCAGGGAAGCATGTGGATTTTTGGCTCAAATTTCAACTTTGAGCTCATAGTCTTGGGGGTAAAAAGAGAAAGAAGTTAGGATCCAATGTTGACATGTTATAAAATTGCAACTTGCTAAATGAAGTGATGAGATTATCATTTGTTGTAAGGGATTTTTATTATTGTATACATAATGATGGTACACGGCTTCGTCCAGGTTCACGTTACTATCAAAGGCGAGCATCACACATTCGTATCATGGCGACGATAAATTTAAGATATATATAACAGCAAGTAGAAGTTGAATAGATGCTCATGTCTCCTACCCGATACATAACATCAATGTTTACTTAACACACACGACACGCAAGTCACATAACGTAAGCCATTAGACCTAAAAATGACGGGTATAGCTCGTGAGCGCACGAGGTCAATATCCACGTATGCAACGTTGATATCGCATTGACTGAGTGAAGTCAGCAAATTAGAGGCAGTTTAGCACATAAAATGACATATAGAATACTCGAGGGTAAGAACTACAAATATATCGTGACATTTAAATATAAAGGTTTAATTTTTACTGTGTCCATACGCAGACTGTGTCCCGTTTTCAAAACCAACAAGTTTGGTAATGCTGAAAAATGAATTTTGAAAAATAACTAATATAATTTAATATTATTTAAAACACGAAAAATTCTCGGGTGTTACATTTATGGTCTTGCCAGAACATTCAGAGTGATATTCATTAATATTCACAGTGACGAATGGAAATTCTTCTAGCGTCAGCCTCAAACAGTGCTACGGTAGGTGACTTGTGAGATTCTTATGAATCAAGCTTGTGTCAACTGGAAAGAAACAATGGTAAGATTCTTTATGAATCACACTTGTTCCAGGTATTTGAATTGACGACTTTAATCAAGCGGATATTTATCAAATTGATTCACTCTTTATGTTCGCAGTCATGCTTTGAGACAGTCGAGTAAAGAGAACGGCTAGTACAGCTGCGAAACCCTGTCAAGGAGATTCTTAATTGAATCTACCTATCACAGGTACGGTATTTAATATAGTATAACGGTCTTCACCGACCGGAGGTAAAACACTACCGATTTAGGACGAATGTCATAGCCATTCAGTCCGTGTCTATGATTTGTCTCGAGAAGGTGGCGTCACGGTGTACTCAGCAAGTCAAAGATTCAATACTACATACTTATGCCTAAAGACATATTCATCAATTAATAGTGTGAGCATGTGGATGAAGATACAAGATCGCAAGATGGCAAAGACAAGTCAAGGATGATTTGAAGATCTCAAGATTAAAGATAAAGTCGAAAGACAACGACAAAGGCTCAAAGATCACAACATGAAGGAAACAGACTACCATTACACGTTCAAGACTCATTTATGGCGAGATTAGTAATATCTACAAATCTCCAAATGACAAAGGGTAATGACCTTTCATAAAGGGTAATGACCTCTCATTGAGGGAGATTGTTAGCCTCAAAATATTGAGTCAAACAAGAATGCTCGGTCATATCTTTATTATGTATCGTATATTAGAACGTTGTAATAGGTAGTAGGTTAGTATGTATTACGGGCTTAACTTTAAGCTAAGGTTTATTCATAAGTAATCAAAGCCCAAAAGGAAAGCCCGACCCATAATCATATAGCCCCCATATGCCACATGTAGGCAAAGGCTATAAATACCCTTCCTAGCGTGTTAGGAAGGGTGTTGATTGATTCATTTTCTCTTAATCTAATCCTCCCATAGTTTCACACACTTCTCTTTACTTTCTCTCACTACTTTCTCTCTCTAGAAACCTTCCATCTTTTATCTACCTTTCTTTCTTCTTTATTCGTGTAGAATCATCATAAATATGGGACAACAAGTACTAATAATGATCACGATACCAATAGATGCCCAAATATTATATTTTAGTATCGATTATTTCGATATTTGATATTTCTGAAATTTTTATTTCATTACGTAATAAGTCGAGTCGAACTTTATTATTTTGTTTTGTGTGCGTTTAATTGTTAAAACTATCGATTTAACAAACGAGATTTATACTTTTATGAACCCGGGACGAAACCCGACTCTCGTAAATATTTATAAAATTGACTGGTAACCATTTCTCGCTTTTTAACTAATATTTATATTTTAGTCCAAAAGAATGCCAATATTGCACTTTCTACCTTTCCTCCACTATATAAAAACCTCAACTAACACACATACACTCATTTCTTCACCTACAAAAAAATGTTTTTTCTCCTCCCTCTCCCTCTTTATTTCCGCCAACTATCACCACCACAAAACACCATGGATTTTGATTTCTAGCTTGAATTCATAAAATCTAACAAAAGACCCACTATGGAAATCTTCTACTGATTATTTTGATCTAAGAAAATCTCACATGCAAGAATGTTATTTTTTCCAAAAGATTTTGAAGATGAACATGAGTTTTGATCCATTTTAATTTTGTTAAGATTCCTTGTTTATGTTATTATTATTATAACAATTCTTTATTTTTGAGTGCATGCATTTAATTTTAATATTGATTTAATGCATGTGATCATACAAGTGAATCTAAGGGCTAGGAGTTGTTGTAGATGATGGGTATAGCTTATTTGAACGTTGGATGATGTTAAAAATGGGTCAAAATAAGTTTCGATGTGATTTTTAAAGTGTCAATTTATATCAGTGGGTTTAAGGCAATTTTGCCAGTTTTAGGCTTGAATAAAGTTTGATATTATTAGATATTGTTGTAGTAGTCGTCGAGACGCTCGTTTCGATATAAGATACAGCTTTTAACTCCAAACGAGTAAAAAGTTATGCTAGTTTGATTATTCGTGTACCGGGAGACGAGTGTTGACACAATACGAAATTGTTGTCGATATTTGGATCGAATCTCGGGGACTATAAGTTGAGTTTTAAAACTAATCAAAGGCTGTTGATGGGTTCTAAACTTAGCATTTTGAGTCTATTTTTAAAGTCAAGTGGCGATTTTGTAAATGGAAATGTTTAACAAGGTCAAAATGGTTTTACGATGCAAGTGTGCAAAACTGTCCGGCTATTAAAGTCTAAAGATGTGTCGAGCAGGTGGTTCTAAAATGTGAATCATTGAATTAAATTTAAACTGAGTCTTTTACAGTTTATAAGTGAGTTTGTCACCAAGTTTCATCGAAAACGGAGTTGTCTAGGTAGGGGAAAACAGCGTGTACTTTTGGTAAGTACCGGCTGAGTACTTTTTGGGAGGTACTTAACCTCGCGTCATAGTTTGAGGCGAGATGCTAAACTATTATCTTCTCAAAGTTCTAAAAGGATATAACTCTTATGTGTGGGTGTATATTCTGAGATTGGAGACCCATTTAGGGTACTTGAACCGTGTTGATTTGGCATTTTGAGATGGATCAACATCGAAGGTGCTAGTTTGGAATGCTAGTACATGTTGTGGGGTTTAGAAGAGATTCACTAACATTGATCGGTCATGTCTATG
The DNA here is from genome assembly GCA_025667525.1 of Glebionis coronaria. NCBI lineage: Eukaryota > Viridiplantae > Streptophyta > Magnoliopsida > Asterales > Asteraceae > Glebionis > Glebionis coronaria. Next base: position 461,268,987 of record CM046874.1, read on the forward strand.
TACATACTATTTTGAGTCATTGATTTTATTATACTAAGTATATATCGAAATAATTAAGTACGCGCACCTTATTTGTTAGGTGGCGGCTTTTGATGTGTATATATTTGGGAGGCATCTTCACTTCCGCGATCACTACTACTACCAACTTTGTGTATTATTTAAGGTAAGTCTATAGCCTCGCTTTTACACTATTTTGTAAATGGTTTTTAAACCCGCGAGGGGGAATACATGTTTTTATAAACTTGGAACACAAGTCTTTTATGGTATGCTTGTCCCTCTATGAATGGACCTGTGGTTTCCTTTAAATTGCATTAAGTGATTGCCTTTGTTAAAGCCTCAATTATGGACCGTTAATTAACCTATGATGGGTTAACCGCTAGTACAATTAATAGATCTATGGGGGAAGCCGCCCCGGTTCAGTTTGTGTGGACTTGTCACATAAGCTTAGGCCCGACCTCCACACTGTTTGAACATATTGTATTGAGAAGTCAGGTATACGGCAATGTACCAATAATCTGGAGGTAACCGAAAATTAGTAAATCTCTCGTCTTATTAGACTGATATGGGAGTGTCTAAGGGCTCGGTTCCATGATCTTGATGCAATTTATGCTATATACAATTATTATTGTTGATGCAAATTCGATGTTTGTTGCCTTCAAGTATGCCACAAACTTATAATCTTTGCTTTTGTTCAAAATGATTTGTAAAACCTATAGACTTGCTCAACCTTTGTGTTGATGATTTTACACATCTATTTTAGGTAATCAAGATGGATAGCAGCGGAGCATGGGAGGAGGAACTTGGTGCTTACTTGTCTAAATATTTGTTTACTTTTCCATCCTTTGAAATGAATAAACTACTTTTAAGCATTTAATGTATTGTGATTGGTAACGGTTTTTGGGACCAACGCTACCCTGATTTTATATATGCATTGGGATGAGAAACATTTTAGACAAGATTTTATATTATTTTAACGTCTCTTTTGAGGTCGTTGTCTATGATTGTGTGCGATGTGCTATTAGTAGCGCCCCATTGTGGTATTCCGCTACGTGGTAATTTGGGGGTGTTTCAAATTGGTAATTAGAGCCACAAGTTATAGAGAATGATGAGACTGCTTTTATACATAGTCTCATCGTCCAAAACGGGCATTAAATTCATTCAATATCATCAAAAAGGCCAAATATATGCTTGTGTTTGTTACTTGTGTATTTTAGGTACGAATATTGAGAAAATGACAAAAGATCACAAGAAACAAGCAAAAACGAACACAGGAAACGAAGCCACACAATGAACCAAGCCCTAATGTGGATTTTCCAAGAAATACCCTTGAAGATTTGAAGATTGTACAAGAAGGGTCCTCCAATATGGAAGAATGGTGTGACAATCCGTCAATTTATGGTTGATATTTTATTCTCAAATATTATTTAAAAACATTATTTTAATGTTACATTATGAACTCACTTATTTTTGGGAAGAAATTTGGATTTACGTCTTGAAGTAGCATCGACTACGTCTAAACCGGAGGAATATACGTTACGTGCTTACGTTTACATACACCGTTTTGTTGACAGTCTGACATTTCAGAAAATAAATTTACCATGAACATTATTTTGAGATTTTAAATTTGTGTTGGTTCATAAACTCACAAATTTACGAGAAGAGATTAGGACTTACGATTATAATTTAACGTCCTTTACGATTAAACCGGAAACCTTAGGATTACGTATTTACGTTTTCGAACTCCGTTTTTGATGAGACAATTTTTATTAGATTCGTTTTGTGTCGTTGATTCATAATTTATAAAAACGTTTTTCGTAAAATGACCCCGAGGGCACGTAAATCGAGGAAACTAGAATCGAGGAATACCCGTAAATTAGTGGGATGAGACAAAACAAGTTTTTCCCTACCCCACTTACATGGGACGGCCAAAACATTGACTCAACACCATGAGGTGTCAAGTTTGTAAGCTTACTAGCTACACTTGTTAGCCTAAGCTTAACAAGTAAGCTATCCAACAAACAAAACCATCTAACACTAACCATTTCTTCATTTGTACATGCAAAACCACTAACCCTCCCTTCCTCTCTCTCTCATTTTCGTCCCACAATCCTCAAAAACAACCCTCATTTGATCTATTTTAACCATAAGTTCATGTGTTATTCATACACATGATGATGCTCCTTTGAAGTTATGAAGATTGGTGCAAGTTTTAACATCTAGAAACAAGTTTTCAAAGGAGTCAAGGGCTGATTTTCCACAAGATGTTCATGAAGATAGGTGATCTTGAAGTTGATATTGGTATATCACAATTTTTGCCATCAAAATCCAAGCCTTGTTCATCAACCTCATCTTTTCATCATTATGGTGGTATAAGGATCATTCTTCCTATCCTTCTTGTTATTTTGATTATGTAATCTTGTATTTTCTTTTACTTATGTACATGTATATGATGATGAATGATGATTAAAAATATTATGTGGGGATTTGGTGTTGATAGATTTGATTAAAAATATAAGAATCTACATGAAAAAGTGTTAAAATCATGATGTAAGGACTAGGCTGTATAAAACAGTGAAGAAACTTATGTTAAACTGTTAAAATGGCATAGATTATTAAAGAAACAGTAATGTATATGATTTTTACACATGTGGTGAGTTGGCCATGCAATAGAATCATTAGGATGAGTGAGATATGATCAAAACAATATTAGAGTACAAATCTGCATAGACTGTTTTGGACGATTTTTATAAAATACTTAGAGGCTGATTCAACAGTAGCCATAAAAGAGTTAAATGGAGCACATATCATGTAGTTTAAGCCATTAAAATTTGGGCTTCTATCTCCATATAGAACTCTAGATATGGCTGTTTTAGTGAACATGAAATTTAAAATAAGATTTGTATCATAAAAACTTATATAAAATAAGCGCCCACTTATATATTTATAAAATATATACACATGAAAACCCACTAACAATTAATAGTAATTATAAATAAGAATTTCATATATTATGGTATAAAATAAGACATTTTTATAAATTACAAGTATAAAATATTTTCCAAGTTATACAACTATAAACATGATTTTTACGTCTTTTCGGCTAGTACCGAAAGATTAACGTTTTTATCAAATAAAACATAGACGGTCGGACCCGTCTAATGTAAACTTTTAAAAAATCACATAATGATGTATAAACATATATAACAAGTAAAAACCGATAAACCCGAACCTTACAACATATAGACATTAACGGGCTAAAGTAGCCTTATTGGACTATAAACCCGACTAGTTAGTAAAACACTTATAAACTTATTTATTGGGCTTAACCCATTTGGGCCCAACATGTAAAGTATAATACTGATAATAAAAGTATAATTGGGCTAATGAATAGTATTGGGCTTGTAATAGGCCCATTGGGATTCAAAATGTAAACAAGATTGAACTAGTATAACTAGTCTTGAAAATTTCCAGCACATAACACTAAAATAAGTAAATGAGAATATATAAACCCACTTGATCATCATATATATAAAATCATCATATGTATACATAGTTATTATTTTTATAAAGTCATTGGACAAAAGTCTAAGACGAGTATTATTTGTCTAGGTTTCCGTGATTGAAGCACGTGTCGTATATCCAAATCGCCGATAACCGCCTTCCCACATCAACGTGAGTTCATAGCCTCGCACTCTTTTAAATGTTTTTATGAAATATTTTATAAACCCGCGAGGGAGGTAACATGTTAGTTTTTATGAAATAGGACACTAGTTGTCCCAATTGTTTGTTTATTGATTTGGACCCGAATGATTTTATGACCCGATGAATGATTAAATGACCCGATAGATGAAATGAAATGGATTATTAAAGTTAGGTTATGTCACTAAAAGTCCCATTAGCATGAATTGTGAACTACCGGGATTTGGTAGACGCTTATGCATATAATAGTACTATTTGGGGATGATCACCCCAGTTCGCGCCTTGACGGTTGATCCTCGTCCTGCCACATTGATTGGTAAGCGAATTTATGTATGAGAAGATTTACACAAGCGTGATTATTGTGACGACACGCTAACTTAGATGGGCAAATTGAGTTTCCGGCTAGCTACCCGTTGTTTGTTGTAGTAAGGTAACAATGTCATGCGGCTTATAATAATCCAAATAACGAAATTCTGCTATACGCACCGAATTACGATATATTGCCTGACTCGCAAACGGGGTCATATTATTGATATTATGTTTGTGTTTTGGTTTTTCATAACCATATTCATATAACGGTTTTTATTTCTATACAACGTTGTAAAACGTATTGTATGATATTTTTACGACATTAGTTCGTATAATGGTTTTGAAGGCGAAAGCCTATATTATGATTTTGATAAGGATTTGTATAAAATGACTTTGGCTATTTTATGGCCTATTACAAAGATTTGTGCAAAATGATTTTCGGTAATAATTATATACCGATGATATATTAATGGTTTCATTAAACTCTATGAATTCACTAGGCGTTATCGCTGACCTTTTCTTTTAACATGTTTTGTCTCAGGTACTTGATGGTAATTGTCAGGAAGACGACAAGAATTCATGGCCCGCACTTAAACAATAATTTCCATTCAAATGCTTTGTAAAACTTTGTATGAAATAATATTACTTGGGACCTATGTAAATTTGATATTTATGAATGGAAATGCTTTATTAATAAACGACGCTATTTTTAAGCGTTGTCTATGATGTGAGTAATGTGCTATCCCGTAACACCAACGAGTCTTCCGCTGTATGGAATTGTGTAAATTTGGGGGTGTTACAGTTTGGTATCAGAGCTCTCGTTATAGAGATCGAAAGAATTTTAAAACTAAGGTTTTGAATAAAACATTTCAAAATCTTTTAACTATAAAAATTTTTCTAAAAATGTCTAAAATTCTTTTGACTATAACGGTGCCAAAGAATTCCCGAGTTACCGACAAGGCCAGACTGAGAAGTGTTATTTTAATATATATATATATATATATATATATATATATATATATATATATATATATATATATATATATATAACTGGGATTATATATATATATATATATATATATATATATATATATATATATATATATATATATATATATATATGATGTAATTTTATTACATAATTGTTTGATGATTATTTTGATATTTATACGAGGTATTTATACGACGCAGATTGTCACAAGGAACCCTAAATCCCCTAGTAAATGAATTGAAGCTATTCTCGTAGAAATTCTAGCTATTCTAGATCTAAACCAAGTTGTGGATATTTATGATCCCAACAAATGGTTGATATTCGTAGAAATGTAGATATTAGTTGATTGTGATATTGAAGAAGAATTGGCGAGATTAAAACTGATATCGATGTCATGACGATCTTTCCTTATAGAGTGGAGTTTGACAAAACGTTACCACCTAGAAAGATGTCGTCTGATTCATTGTCATCCAATTCTTAAATTGAAATCAAAAGGGTGAATGTTGCACTTGAGGCTGTCATTGGAACCATTACCCAAAAGCCTCATGCCACTAGTACCTTTCTGAGAATTCTAATTGAATGTGTGAGTCATTTAATACTAGTGACTCATTTGATAACTGTTGTTGAAGAAGCTATAGGATTTGAAATTAAGTGTTATTCATATTGAGCTTTTATTGCCCTTTTAAGGCCTAAGAATAAAGATTGAAAGTATTAGAAAATGAGGTAGGATATCGCATTGGGTATAAGATTGATTGAAACTTGAATAAAGTAAAATTTAACCCGTATGGGATATGAGATTGTTAAGAGGAAGTCGTTAAGTCCTGTGATTGAATTATAAGGTTTTAATTGATTATTGATTCGTGTTAAGTGTTGTTCCTAGGCCATTGTCCAATATGAGGATGCCTAGTGTCCAATAATTAAATTGAAGAAATCTTCTTCTGAATTGGGACTGATGGATCTTTCGGGACATGTGGAACACCTAATGACTCTTGTAGATTAGTATTCATTGTGGTATCTTTTAAAAATAATCCCCAACTTAACTGAGACATCAGTTGGTAGAATGAGTTCTTGGAATTGTATGACATAGTTACACATAATATGTTACGGTACAATTTTAACTTATTTATGATTAATGAAAGACTACCTTTGATTGCTAAATTCTACATGTATCGATGTTATCTATCCTTTATTGCTTCATCCTAATGTTCGCATTAGTGATGCAACCATTGAACAAGTACTCATCTCGATTTGAGTTACATTGTGGATTATTCTCTTTGTATTCATGAGTGCCATCGAGGTCATGAACCTCATGATTATTTGGCTAAGTTCATTTCCTATTATATTGTAGTTAGTTCTTGGTGAACAACTCTTCATCACTCTTTTGCAGATCACTCATTGTTTTTATAAGATAAAACAATATCCCTTGAGAAAATCTAAATATTCATCACCATAAGGATTATTCAAAGTGAGATTTATAAGTGATCGTTATCGAAATGAAGTTGTTTATAAAACACCTTGGAAAAATTAATTGTTTTCATAACAAAGAAAATCTTTGTAAATATATTTTTGATTCTTATTTAAGAATTAAGCATGAAAATGTTTTTATTATAAACATGATGATAAAAATTTGACGAACTGAGTATTGCATCGTTAATCTTGAAATTGTATATAGTTGCGCGCCTACATACAATTTGGAATGGACCATGCAAGGCTGATTAGTAGTCACCATGAAATTGTTACTAAACATTACATTCTCTTTGTAATTGTGAAAGATTAAATTTTATGAGATCTGCAAAAAGTGCAAAATAGGGGCATATTATTAGGGACACCTACATATGTGCCCGTACCATTTATTCTTCTGAGTCGAATTTACTCATCTGTGGAAATTGTCTTATTTGACAATTGACAATTCTTTCTTGTCCAATTCTTCCGTGGTGAGATTCTTTGGAAAAGTATATGATTACCGAGTGTTGATACCCGACTGGATGTATCGACGTTCCGATCATTTCTTTTGATTAGATTTCATTTGAATGACCTGGGTAACGATCCGAGGAGATTTCGAATGCGTACTCAAATTATGAAAGCATGTGATATATTCATATTCGTTAAATCTTTCCGTCTGATCTGATTTGAAATTCTCTCGCATAGATTATGCGTTAACCCTACTCTTTTAAGGTTAGTTATGTCTCCAGATATTCTTGAATTGTGAAAGATTATGAGTTATTATTAGTCTTTTGAGAAGTTCACATCTTATCGACGGCAATAAAACTGAAAAGTTGATAATGCCAGTAGAATGGATTAATTGATTATGACATGACGACATTGTCTTAATTGATGGGAACTCGAATAGAATTCCCCTAAAAGATAAGATGTTGATTATCAAAAGTGATCTAAATAATTCTTGATGGATGACCATATCCTGCATTTAGACTTGAAATTATACCATGAATGGTTATAAACTGATCATAGATCCTGTAATCTAGAAAGAACTTAAAGTGAATGTATTAAAAGATGTTCATGTTATTTGAAACTTTAGGAGGTATTTGTTGGTAAATTACCTAGACTTCCGCCATTGAGGCAAGTTGAATTTGGAATTGATTATATTCCTGGTACTGCACCTGTGGCGTGTGCACTGTACGTCGGCACCATTTGAATTAAAAGAATTACCGTACAACTGAGAGAGTTGTCGGAGTAAGCTTTTATTCTACCAAGCTCGTCATCATGAAGAGCTATGGTGTTATCATTTCTTATGTTTATTGATCACCGTGAACTAAGTAAATTGACGATTAAAATCTATATCCACTACCCAAGATGATAGATTGTTCGATCATTTACAAGGTTCTAGCGTATGTTCTAAAATTTGATCCACGACATGGTTATCATCAACTTCGCGTTCGCGAAGAAGATTATCTATTCCAATCACTACATCCAGAACTTGTAATGAACATTATGAGTTTCACGTGATGTCATTTGGATTGACTAATACACATGTAGCATCCATAAATTTGGTGAATCACGTGTGTAAGCTGTACTTTGATATATTCATGCTTGTGATCATTAAGGACCATCTGTTTGTTTATAAGAATAAGAATTAGTTAATAATTAGTTATAGACTGCCCTAAATTGGCCGAAGAATGGAAACTTGTACCTTGAGTATTTAACATGTGATTAAAGACTTAATCCTTTACATAAAATGACCGTTTGATTAATGATGGTAAGATATATGTATATTGACTCTTAAAAAGTTAGAAGTCATTTAAGACTTTGGGTTTTATCAAAAAGAAAATGGAAATATGTTTTGACAAATGTTTTAACAAAGGATTTTTAAGGGATTATTCCCTTATACACAAATCATTTAACTAAACTCCTGTTTAGGGGTAAATGTTTGTGTATACCTCAAGACAACCTAAGAGGAATTGAGGAAAACATATAAACTATGACTTGAAATTTGAAACGACAATTTTTGCTTTTCAACTAAGAAAATTTTTACCAAAGAATAAACGAAGGTTTTTCGAACATTTACGGATCTTACTAATTATTTCCGATAAATCAACAAAAAAAAATATATTGTGTTAATTAAATTCAAATTTATTTTGAACATTTTTATATAATTGGACAAACTGAGAAAATTTAAAAACTTTTTTCCTTTACGTTTCATAAAAATTGAATATTTATTATTTAATTACTTGTAATATTTATCGACGTTTTAAAACGTCAGATTGAGCAAAACTGATAAAAATGATAGTTGAGATGAAACTAAAACATAGAAATATAAAGAAATTTTGAATAAATACCGTCATGATAATTATTTCACTATGAAAAGTGAATGTAGATACTCGCACTTAATACAGAAAGGATAATGTAGATAATAAAAAGGGGTTCACGGCTAATGTGAACCATTAGAATTGAGAAACCAATGGCGTTAAATGTATAAAAGGCCGCTTGTGGTTGCCTAAATATGGAGATTTAGAGATTTAGTCATGTTGGAATCTCATAAGATTAAGTATTCTATTCATGCCATTTCTGATTTAGTGTATCTTTATCTGAAGAAGTTGTACTGATGCAAATTATGAAGGCAGACATCGCCTCATACATTAGTAAACGTCTGACTATTGCAAAGGTCATCATCTGAATTTGATTCGATTTGGGTCATCGTCGACAAACTGACCAAATCTACTAATATCATTCCCGTTAATGATAAATTGTTGATGAAGAAATCGACTCTTTGTATTTAAAGGAGTTGTGTAAACATGGTGTGCTTGTATCGATCATCTCTATCAAGATCCTCGCTTCGCATCGAATTTCTAGAGATTTGCTCAGAAGTCATTGAGAACGAATCTTGATGAGAGTACTGTGTACCACCCCAATCGAAGGGACGAGGTAAAGTAACTATAAAAAAATACTATAAGTGTTGTTTTATGTTTGAATGATTGACCTTTGGTAATAAAATGTAAAATCGTTTTCCTTTTCATAGATTATCATTGATAATTATCGTATTAGGATCAAGATCGAATCTTGTAAGGATATATATTAGAGCATCTGTAAGCAGGAGTTGGGATGAAGACACCCGACATACACCCATTGTGAGTTGGACATGTCTTTTAGGTTTAAGGTTTCCTATGATGACAAACCTATCCTTACAAAATACTCGACCCGCGAGACCTGAAATGATTGTTGAAATTAGGATCGGATTATTGACGGCCGGTAGTGGGCAGGAGGTTATGTGAATATGAAATGTAGATCTTGAAGTGCCAGATGGGTAGCGAAGTTATGCCAAAAAATTTTAACCATGGAAAAATGAATTGATGATCTGAAGGATCATGAGATATAATTCCCCGTTGTATGGGACCATTGAGATGATGTAAAAGATTGGTTTGAAAGGCATATAAGCTGGATCTACCCTAGGACTTCAAGAGCTGCGTGAATTATGTTTCATATATCGAACTTGATAAAATGCCTATCAAGTGAAAATCTGACTATTCCTTAATGAAGTTTAGATCGGCGAAAAGTTGCATTCATCAAAAACCCGTGAACATCATGGATAGAGAAAGTAAGTCAACAATAAGCCTGATCTTATTCCCGTAGTTATGGTTGATGAAACTCGCGTATTGTAATGGATTACACTTGTGAGAAAAGACCGAATGTGGAGGAAATACCCACATAGCTTTAACTCTATAAGAAGCGAGTAGTAAGATGATCTTTGAGGATAAAGATCCTGTTTAGGGATAAATGCTGTGACAATCCGTCAATTTATGGTTAATATCTTATTCTCAAATATTATTTAAAAATATTATTTTAATGTTACATTATGAACTCACTTATTTTTGGGAAGAAATTTGGATTTACGTCTTGAAGTAGCATCGACTACGTCTAAACCGGAGGATTCTACGTTACGTGCTTACGTTTACATACACCGTTTTGTTGACAGTCCGACATTTCAGAAAATAAATTTATCCGTGAATATTATTTTGAGATTTTAAATTTGTGTTGGTTCATAAACTTACAAATTTACGAGAAGAGATTAGGACTTACGATTATAATTTAACGTCCTTTACGATTAAACCGGAAACCTTAGGATTACGTATTTACGTTTTCGAACTCCGTTTTTGATGAGACAATTTTTATTAGATTCGTTTTGTGCCGTTGATTCATAATTTATAAAAACGTTTTTCGTAAAACGACCCGAGGGCACGCAAATCGAGGAAACTAGAATAGAGGAATACCCGTAAATTAGTGGGATGAGACAAAACAAGTTTTGCCCCACCCCACTAACATGGGACGGCCAAAACATTGACTCAACACCATGAGGTGTCAAGTTTGTAAGCTTACTAGCTACACTTGTTAGCCTAAGCTTAACAAGTAAGCTATCGAACAAACAAAACCATCTAGCACTAACCATTTCTTCATTTGTACATGAAAAACCACTAACCCTCCCTTCCTCTCTCTCTCATTTTCGTCCCACAATCCTCAAAAACAACCCTCATTTGATCTATTTTAACCATAAATTCATGTGTTATTCATACACATGATGATGCTCCTTTGAAGTTATGAAGATTGGTGCAAGTTTTAACATCTAGAAAGAAGTTTTCAAAGGAGTAAAGGGCTGATTTTCCACAAGATGTTCATGAAGATATGTGATCTTGAAGTTGATATTGGTATATCACAAGTTTTGCCATCAAAATCCAAGCCTTGTTCATCAACCTCATCTTTTCATCATTATGGTGGTATAAGGATCATTCTTCCTATCCTTCTTGTTATTTTGATTATGTAATATTTTATTTTCTTTTACTTATGTATATGTATATGATGATGAATGATGATTAAAAATATTATGTGGGGATTTGGTGTTGATAGATTTGATTAAAAAGATAAGAATCTACATGAAAAAGTGTTAAAATCATGATGTAAGGACTAGGCTGTATAAAACAGTGAAGAAACTTAGGATAAACTGTTAAAATGGCATATATTATTAAAGAAACAGTAAGGTATATGATTTTTACACATGTGGTGAGTTGGCCATGCAATAGAATCATTAGGATGAGTGAGATATGATCAAAACAATATTAGAGTACAAATCTGCATAGACTGTTTTGGACGATTTTTATAAATATTTAGAGGCTGATTCAACAGTAGCCATAAGAGAATTAAATTGAGCACATATCATGTAGTTTATGACATAAGAATTTGGGCTTCTATCTCTATATAGAACTCTAGATATGGCTGTTTTGGTGAACATGAAATTTAAAATCAGATTTTTATAATAAAACTTATATAAAATAAGCACTCACTTATATATTTATAAAATATATACACATGAAAACCCACTAACAATAAATAGTAATTATAAATAAGAATTTCATATATTATGATATAAAATAAGACATTTTTATAAATTACAAGTATAAAATATTTTCCAAGTTATACAACTATAAACATGATTTTTACGTCTTTTCGGCTAGTACCGAAAGATTAACGTTTTTATCAAATAAAACTTAGACGGTCGGACCCGTCTAATGTAAACTTTTATAAACTCACATACTGATGTATAAACATATATAACAAGTAAAAACTGATAAACCCGAACCTTATAACATATAGACATTAACGGGCTAAAGTAGCCTTATTGGACTATAAACCTGACTAGTTAGTAAAACACTTATAAACTTATTTATTGGGCTTAACCCATTTGGGCCCAACATGTAAAGTATAATACTGATAATAAAAGTATAATTGGGCTAATGAATAGTATTGGGCTTGTAATAGGCCCATTGGGTTTCAAAATGTAAACAAGATTGAACTAGTATAACTAGTCTTGAAAATTTCCAACACATAACACTAAAATAAGTAAATGAGAATATATAAACCCACTTGATCATCATATATATAAAATCATCATATGTATACATAGTTATTTTTTTTTATAAAGTCATTGGACAAAAGTCTAAGACGAGTATTATTTGTCTAGGTTTCCGTGATTGAAGCACGTGTCGTACATCCAAATCGCCGATAACCGCTTTCCCACATCAATGTGAGTTCATATCCTCGCACTCTTTTAAATGTTTTTATGAAATATTTTATAAAACCGCGAGGGAGATAACATGTTAGTTTTTATGAAATAGGACACTAGTTGTCCCAATTGTTTGTTTATTGATTTGGACCCGAATGATTGTATGACCCGATGAATGATTAAATGACCCGATAGATGAAATGAAATGGATTATTAAAGCTAGGTTATGTCACTAAAAGTCCCATTAGCATGAATTGTGAACTACCGGGATTTGGTAGACGCTTATACATATAATAGTACTATTTGGGGACGATCACCCCAGTTCGCGCCTTGACGGTTGATCCCCGTCGTGCCACATTGATTGGTAAGCGAATTTATGTATGAGAAGATTTACACAAGCGTGATTATTGTGATGACACACTAACTTAGATGGGAAAATTGAGTTTCGGGCTAGCTACCCGTTTTTTGTTGTAGTAAGGTAACAATGTCATGCGGCTTATAATAATCGAAATAACGAAATACTGCTATACGCACCGAATTACGATATATTGCCTGACTAGCAATACGGGGTCATATTATTGATATTATGTTTGTGTTTTGGTTTTTCATAACCATATTCATATAACGGTTTTTATTTCTATACAACGTTATAAAACGTATTGTATGATATTTTTACGACATTAGTTCGTATAATGGTTTTGAAGGACAAAGCCTATATTATAATTTTGATAAGGATTTGTATAAAATGACTTTGGCTATTTTATGGCCTATTACAAAGATTTGTGCAAAATGATTTTCGGTAATAATTATATACCGATGATATATTAATGGTTTCATTAAACTCTATGAATTCACTCGGCGTTATCGCTGACCTTTTCTTTTAACATGTTTTGTCTCAGGTACTTGAAGGTAATTCTCGGGAAGACGACAAGAATTCATGGCCCGCACTTAAACAATAATTTCCATACAAATGCTTTGTAAAACTTTGTATGAAATAATATGACTTGGGACCTATGTAAATTTGATATTTATGAATGGAAATGCTTTATTAATAAACGACGCGATTTTTAAGCGTTGTCTATGATGTGAGTAATGTGCTATCCCGTAACACCAACGAGTCTTTCGCTGTATTGAATTGTGTAAATTTAGGGGTGTTACAAATTGACACTTTAAACCCTTGTATATTCATAATTACAAGTTTGGTCCTTAAAATTTGTCTAATTTGCAAAAGGGCCCTTCACTTTGAAGAATTGGCAAGAATGGTCCCTCAAAAATGAAGACTTGTCATTATTAGTCCTCCAATAAGTCAAAAAAACAAGTCAACACCTTGAAGAATGAAGATATGCCAAAATCAGCCCTTCAAATATCAAAAAATGGCAAGAAATACCCTTTAAAACATTTTGGAAAAAGTTTGGTGGCCAAAGTATAAAAAACCAAACTTATTTATAAAGGGAAATACGTTTTTGGCTAATTAAGCCATGAATGAAAGAAAGAAGGAAGGTGAGGGACCAAAATGGGCAGACAAGCGAAGATATATAGACCAGTGGTGGGGTGACACGTGCCCCACTCACTCCACCTAGCCAATCAAAACCTCCCAAACTGCCACCTCATAAACCACTAATCCGGTTTAATCTTTATTAAATCCTTGGCGCCTAAAACAATTTTTTTAAACTTAATCTTTCCAAAACTGGATTAAACTAACCCACTATTCACTCAAGAACATAATTGGGCATTTCTTATTCACTTGTAATTAACCCTTCATATTTTCCAGATTATTGATTAATGACCTTTTATCACATCCCAACTTTTAAACTTGGCCACATCACTACCCAAGTCTCATGTATAGTGCCCTGCACACGTTTTTGGGGATGAAGAAAAAGTATGCTAGGAACCCAACCACCCACAATCCTGCTTGCTTTCTAAGCTCATTGTGAGCCTTTATATGCAATTCCACCTTTGACACCTCACACAAACTGCCAACATTCCTTCACACGATTCAAGCAAGTTCAAAACCTCAAGGGCAAAATGGGGACTTCACCAGCTTAGGGTTTACGTTTTTCCTTGCATTTCTAGAACACTTGTAGCCTATATAAAGGCATTTAGGCTTTACATTTTCAGTTGCTCTTGGTTTTTCCTTTGTTCAAAGTTCTGTAAACCTCCTTCATGTTTAAGGAGAAGTGTTTGAATGTTTGAAGAAAACCCAAGTGCCAATCTTATTATTAGCCTGTTTATGTTTAATGTTTATGAATCTTGAATCCTAAAACCTGTTTTTAAAGATTGTTCAAGAAATAGCATATTTTTCCAAAATCTTGATATTTTGCTAAGTCTTTGGTACTCCTTTGAGATTTTTGGGCTATAAGTTGATCGTAGCACCCTGATAAAGAGTTATCAAGTTGTTGTGAGGCTTGTGGTTTGGGGATAATCAAAGAGTGGGTACAAAGGTTGCATTAATCAAGCCTTTTTCACTTTTCTGATTTTCATATTTTTGTTCTAACCTTGTTGAATCTTAGCAGCTTTGTTGTGGATGCTTATGCCTTGTTTTGCTAGGCACATCAGTTCAAAAATTCGTGAGTGTGGATGTACATTCATGAGGTTTGAGTTCTTGAACCCAAAAATCTGTCAAAATACTTGAATTTTGTGATTTTGAGTTCTGCTATTGTTCTTGTTGTTTTTGTGGCTTAATCTTGCTTGATACTGCATAATATACTTGTTATTTTGTTTGATTGGGCTTGGGTAACACTAAATCACACTTATACTTTGTTAAATTTGGATTTGAAAAAGATAAAGGGTGTTTGGGTTAACCTGTTTAAGATCATAAGTTGTTTTTAAGTTATTGGAAGGTGTTGTTTAATGTTTGTATCTTCTTAATACTTGGTTGTATGCTAATATCTGCAAGTTTTCAGACTTAAAACATCAAATCTAATATTGTGCTATAACTCACTTGATTTTGCTTATTTTGACCTAAGATTTTGGAAACACCTAGAGTGTATGCATGTTTAGGGCTAACAAGTGTTAACTCAAAGTTTGTGTAACCTGTTAAGAAGATTTAAGTGTTTGAAATTATTTGTGGTCAAGTATATCAACAAAGTATCATAACTGCTTGTTCTTGTTCATCAGTAACTTTTATTTGCTTGAATCTTGATCTGGACTTTGAATCAATGCATGAAACCTATTTATATTTGTTCATTTGAATTAATTACAGCTTGTGTATGCATCTTGTGAAGTTTGGATGGCTTATTCTTGCTAAAAGTGCTTATTGAGTGAAAACTGCTTATTATTCATATCTTGTACAAGTCTGGTGATCTTTTGATTAAACTGTATTGATCCACAAAAAAGTCACAAAAGACAAATAGTAAAAAAGGTCAAGCAGTGGAAACTTTTCCCACTGCTGAACCTCCAAAACTAGCCCCTACTAGTGTAATTTACCAAACAGCTTATTCATAAGCCATTTTGGCTTATCCAGAATTGCAACAACTTATTTTTTGTGATAGATCTTCCTTATTTGACCCATTGATTTAATCTGGAGCTTATTAGGGTTTGACTTTTAAGTTTGACTAGAAAACTCATCAAGTTAACTTTTACATAAGTGCTTAATTTCTTATTCTGGCTTATTGTTGTGCTTATTGGAAAACTTTTTGATTATTTTGCTTAATTAATTCATTTAAAACCTTTTGAAACTTGAATCAGCACTTGAGGTGGTCTAGAACTCAAAAACGACTATTTTGTCGTTTTGTGAAGAGAGTCTTGGCTTATTTCAGGCTTATTTCTTGTGCTTTTTCAAATTTTCTTTTTACAGACCTCTTTGGTAACTCAAAAGAAGCTTGTGTGTCAAATATTAGCTTATGGCATCAGCTTATAGCTTAATGGTCCAAAAAGCCCGTTAAGAATAAGCTGCTTTGTAATAAGCTAGCTTATACACATTTTCAGCTTTTGGGCCTTCAGAGTTTTGTTCTTAAAATCAAATTTTAAGTTAGACTGGAAGTTTTAGGCTTATTTGGTTGACTTTTTCTTATTGGGCTAAATTCTAAGCCCATTAAGGGACTGTTTTGTCATTTAGCCCATTTTAAGGTCCAATAGGGGTACTTTTGTAATTTCAAGTCCATTTCTGTTTTATTTAGGTTAAAATAAACTATCTTGCAACTTTTTAGAATTTTTTATAAATTTTGGATTTTTATTAATATTTTATTATTATTTTTTATTAAAAATTAAAATTTACATTTTTACATTTTTCTTATTTAAAATACACTAAGTTAGGAATTTTACAATTTTTAGATTAATTTTATTGACATTAGATTAATTTTTAGAATTATTTTAAGTTTTAATAGTTTTTAATTGTTTTTAAATAGTTTTAATTAATTTAAAATTTTCAAAAATAGTTTTAAATTTAGTTAAGTCATTTTAGAAGTTTACAAGTTAAAAAATCTTATTTTGGGCTTTCTGATATATAAATTGATTTTTGGGCTTTAATTAGCATTAAAAAATTAATATTTAATTAAATAAAAGGTTTGAGTGATTTTTGATTTTTTGTAAACTCTAATTATATTTTTTAGGATTTATTCCAATTTTCTAGGAATTTTTATGGGAATTTTTAATTTTGGTCACTTTTTACGGTTTTACGTACACGACTTATCATCTTAGTTTAATTCATAATCGTAACCGTCATTCTCTTCTAATCTTTTTTCTATTTTTCTTTCTCATTAATCATAATCACATCATTAATCATTTCTTACACAACACACTAGCCTCCTTGAGAACGATCCCCACTTTGGGTCATTTGTGCACGGTTTTCCTAAACCGTCATACTTACCCTAATTACGTTCTTTTTCCTAAGATATATTTACTCAACCATCATTTTGGCGCCACTGCCGGGGAGGCGTGTTGTGTCTTGATTTGAACAATTGTTGTTTTTATATAGACATAATAGCTATTTGTAATAGTAGCACTCTACTAATACGTACTATCGGTTTTCGTTTTTTGTGTGAATACTATTACTATATTGTATACGTAGAACAATAAATTCACAAGTACTCCAAAAGTGTGAAAACACAACCTTGATTGGGAGGTCATTACTCAATCATTGTATTCGAATCTCAAACAAGAAAGAAAAGGCAAAATAGATAAATACTTTCGTGAAGCTTAATTTTGACAAACACAAACTATAAGGTGGGTATAAGGCGAGTATTATAAAATATACCGTAAGGAAAAAGGCTCTTAAGTGCTTCGCGCGGCCTCGTTTCCCCGCTTGCTTGTGTGTGTTTAGATAAAAAGGGCTAATCGAGGGTTTGCCAACCAAGGTATTATCTAAATATCATAAATATTTTCTTGGTTTCATTTGATTAAACCCTCTTGAACGTTTTGGTGTTCCACCAACGTTCTAAAGTCATCGAAGGCGTTCACTTCACATGATCGTTTTCATTCCTTGAGGCTTCTTTAATCAAGAGATTTGATTAAGAAGGAGATTTGTAGATTTTTTTCTACCTAATACAATCACAAAATCCAAAATAGGGTAAAAACAATCAAAAACCACAAAAAATTGGAAAAATTAAAAACACCAAAAGAATCTTCTTTGCTCATCCCCACGTTGTACGTGACGTTTATGCTTACTCGTAATCAAGCAAGACGTGCACGTAAACAAAAAACCGAAAGGAGTCCACACCTACTCCTAATGTTTCTAGTGAGGAGTATCCTATTGACGAACCTATCATAGAAGAAGAACCAACCATGGCGAATCGAACTATGATGGAGTTACTTTAAGCACCCACCTAGGGTTATGGAGAGGCTATTGTTATTCCCGCTATCCTTTCGGAGAATTTTGAAGTGAAACGAGTTTGTTGTCGATGATCCAAAACAACAAATTCCATGGTGATGAAAAGGAAAACCCGCACAACCATATCCGCCAATTCAATCGTCTTACCGCCACTTGCAAATTTAAGGTTGTTGCTAATTATTCGATTAAGATGATGCTTTTTATGTATTCCTTAGCGGGGCCGCTAAAATTTGGTTAGAGAAAGAGCCACCCAATTCTATATTGACGTGGAGGATCTCGTTTCTAAGTTTGTGAACCAATTTTTCCCGCCCTCTAAGACTACGCATTTGAAAAACGAGATTTCAAAATTTTCACAAGAATTTAATGACAGTTTTTAAACGGCTTGGAATAGGTTTAAGGAAATGTTACATGAGTGTCCTCATCATGGTTTTTCCGACTTGCATCAAATTGACATGTTTTACAATGGTTTAAATGATCGTGAAATGGATTATCTAAATACCGCCGCGGGTAGTAATTTTTTGTGTAAAACGGTTGAGGAAGCGTTGTTGATAATTGAGAATAGATCTGATGTGTATAGTCCCCGCAACACATCGAGTGTTCGTAAGGCTTCGTCTTCGGCTTCACCTTCATTGTCCAATACCATCGATGCTTGCCAAATTGAGGCGAACATGGAAAACAAAATCTTTGATAAGCTTAAAGGACTTTTAATTGAATTCAAAGTTGGAGAACAAAGTGCTCCCACTACGGCTAAAGCGGTTGAGGTTTTATGTATGTATTGTGGTGGAGGTCATGATTTCTCCGAGTGCATTACCAATGGTGGTTTTATGTATCCCAACACTTAGCTGATTTTGACAAGGTCATTTTGGAACGTACGACGGCCACAGCCATAACAGAAGGTGAATGGAACTTTGAGCACACTAGAGCTGCGTTTCGAGATGAAATTGTTCCGTTTGTAAAGAATGTTAAAGCTTGTCTTAGTAATCTTGATCAAGATTTGCTTTTGGAAATAGAAGAAGTTACACGTGTTTTCAATAAAATGGATGATGCTTATGAAAACAGTTTACTTGAAATAGAACGGGTTTCTCGCCAAAATGATCAGCTTCTGAAGCAAGTGATGTCTCATGATATTGTTTCCGTCTGTGTGAATAAAAGTGTTAATAATGATTCTATTGTGCATAATGGTGAATCTGTGGATAATGTGGTAGATAGTACTTGTCACGAATCTGACGCTGAATTTTTAAAGCTTCAAGATTCATATTCTTCGCTTTCAAAACGTTTTGATGAAATTCAAACACATTGTATTTCGCTTGAATGCAAGAAACAATTTATTCAAGAAATCTTTGAAACGTCAGTCGAAGGTGTTAATATCAATGATGCAAATTTTGAAAAGAATTTCCGATTGAATTTACAATCAAAAACAGCGTCAGCCAAGTGACAAAGTTGCAAAATCTTTGCCGATAGAAATAGAGAAAACTAAGGACATTAGCTATGTGAACGTACTTGAGGCCGCTGAGAATTTTAAACTTGATCTAGATAATCGATTTTCCAAGATTTTGTCCAAAGTTGATAACTTAAAACAGAGAAATACACGACTCTTCGATTCAGTAAAGCCCGCATGTGTTGATACCACTGCACAGAATCAATCATTGATTGAACAATTGAATCGAAAGTCGGTGGAAATATCTGATTTAAGGGAACAAATTTATGATAAGAATCTGGTCTTGGCCGAATAAAAGGAAACACTTCGTACTCTAATAGGTAAGAATGTTGTGGATAACGCAGCCACTGTCTCAGCATTGTCCTCTAGTGCAATCAAAAGGAACCTTATAGCCGTCACACCACTTAATAAGGGCCCTAGGACTAAACCATCTCAAACTTTGGTCACTAAAAATAAGGCGGAATCAAAACCAGCTTCTAATATTCTCGTGTTGCCTTCTACAGGAGTAAGCACCACTACTAAGACTCAAAGATCTAAGCCTAAAAGAAACAAGAAGAAAGATAGGATCTTGCCCCCATCTAGTAGTCAAGTGAAGAAGAAAGTAGAAGCCCATCCTAGGAATGTTATTTCTGTTTTGAATAAAAAGAATCATGTAGCTAAACCTAAAGGCTCTGCGGTTGTGCAGCGTTCTAAGCCTACTGTGAATTCTAATTTGAAATGTTGGAATTGCAATGAATGTATGTTTTCTAGTCGTCATGATTCTTGTCTTATTGACCATGTGAATGAGATGTATGCCCGGAAAAATGGATTAGAATGGAAACCGACTGGGAAAGTGTTAACCCAAGTTGGCTGGATGTGGCGCCCCACTGGTAGAACTTTCACTATAGTAGGAAATGCGTGCCTTTTAACTAGGATCACTCCCACTACAGCGAAGAAAGCGTGCCCTTTAATTAGGAGTACCAAGGCTACCAAAACACAAGCGTGTCCTCTAACTAGGAACACCGACACTACTGTAGGAACCAAGTGCCCTTTAAATAGGTCTACTCCCACTATAGTGCCCGCGAATAATCCAAAACCTAAGAATGTTGGAACAGTAAAACCTGTTAGTGCTAAAACTCACATTAGAAAACGCAGGAAATCTAAGGGTCACAAATCTGTTAGCAATTCTGGTAATATTTTATCTGTATCTGCTAACACTCAGGAACCAATAGTTTCCAATGCATTGTCTACTGTTGTTTTTGAAAACAGGTGGTCCAAATTGTTCTCTGGTATTTGGACTCTGGTTGCTCCAAGCATATGACCGGAGATCGCTCTCAGCTCAGAAATTTCGTCAGCAAGTTTCTTGGTACGGTTCGATTTGGAAATGATAATATTGCAAAGATAATGGGTTATGGTGAATATCATATTGGGAATGTTATTATTTAAAGAGTGTATTATGTGGAAGGTCTCAGTCACAACTTATTTTCTGTGGGACAATTTTTTGATGCAAACCTATAAGTTTCTTAATACTTCGCTTTTGGCTAGGTATAAAATAATTTCGTTGTTCCGATCTTTTCGAATTGAAAACCGGTCTTAAGTGCGACTCAATCGTCTTTTGGTGAATCAAGAGAATGGTTTGGTTTGTTTATCTAATTTAAACTATTAGCAAGTAATTAAAGTGTCTTTGAGTAATTTAAAGCTTTGACAAAATTAAACTTAAAGTTAATTTATGAAAATTCTTAAAACTTAAAGCTTGTAAAACTAGAAAACTTAATCAATCGGAATAAGACAATTAATGTCCATCGGAATACATCAAACTTTCAACCATCGGAATATTAAACAAGGATCCATCGGAATGTATGATCTTACTACCCATCGGAATGTTGTGAATAAATCTGTCGCAATGTGAATCCATCGGAATGATGCTGTCGAAAAATGGGCAGCACTTCGTCTTAACCAAGTCCTTAAGACCGTCGGAATATGCGATCGAAATGTGCGATTGCAACCCAGATCGAAATAAGGGGATTAACCAAACGATCGCAAAGTAAAACCCTAATGGGTTATTGCGATCAAAAACCCAAAGCTATCGAAATGTGTATGACGTTATCGGAATGTGTATAAAACCCTTAGATTGCGATGGAATGTAACTGTTCCGAAATTTGTGGCAAGAGTGAAACTCAATAAGCAAGTGCAATAAGCTATTCTAACCGGATCTTAATCAATTCAAAAAGCTTAAATTTAATGACTTCTAAAACATAAAAGATCAAAACTTTATGGAATGAATTTTAAACTTACTAAAACCTTTTGCAAAATCTGAAAATCAATAAGCTAAGATTCGAATAAGCCAATAAGCATTATGAGCTTATGGCCTAAACGTGTAAGAGCTTGTATGTAAACCAAAAGATCAAACCTTTATTCACGAAAAACATCAAATCATACGAGTGAGATGTGAAATTCGGATCAAAGGTAGAGTAAATCAAGAAGTGTAGAATGAGAGTAAGGATTTAAAAGCTTAAAAATGGAACTTGATTAATAAAAATAAGCAATACAAAATGTTTAATCTTCAAAGATTAAAAGAGAGAATGAAATCTAGTGAGAGAAAGTTTAAGACTTTCTCTCCCTAAAAACTAGAAAGAAACTTGAAAAAAATAAAAACTAGCTCACCCCTCCTAATGTGATTAGGGGGGTATTTATAGGGAAGTGGGAGGCATGTGTGGTGCTTTCTTCTTTCTTTTTCTTCTCGACTCGACTTTAATTCTTCGTCTTTGTAGTCTCGGAATTTGAACTTGTCTTTTAATTTTCTTCTTCTATTAGACTTAAGTTCTTCGACTTCATTAAACTTCCGTCTTTAGACTTGTTCTTCGGTAAATCTTCAGAATAGGTCTTGGACATCCGTTCTTTAAGCACTCTTGATATTTTGACTTCGTCTTTTCCCGTTTTCTTCGATAAAAGCCCGTGAAAGCCCGTGTTTTCTTCCTTTTTCATCTTTTGGTCTTAAAACACAATAAAAACACAAACCACGCATAATTCCGACTTTTACGACATAAATCACACGTTTTGGTCTTTGTTATTATTGGAAATAAGTGGTAAAAGGATAAGTGTTTTCACACTTATTAAATCCCCTACACTTGACCATTGCAATGCCCTCATGCAATGCATTAATTTTAAGCACGGTTTACATTTCCCATCATAAATAACCTACCTTGGCCTTTATTAAATACTAAAGATGAAAAGATAGAAACAAGTAAAGAAATTAAAAACTTACATTGGGTTTTGGCGGCCATGAACGTTTATCATCCTCAAGTTTCATGTTCCCCATACCAAGCTTAAGAACGAGATCATTGTTATTATAAGTTAGCAAACTATCACGAACTCATGTGGGCCAATTATTCACTTAGACTCCCTTATTCCTAGGTGTATCTCTTATATTTTATTTTTGTCTTGAATGATCACGAGGATGCATTGTTTGACTTCTTTCGATAGTTATTTAGACCGAAAATAAGGTGAACGATTTAATCAATAGTTAGCTAAAGGACCAAATCTTTTAAAACTGCTTCTCGGGATATCAAAAAGTTCATATCTTGGCATAACTTGGTTCGCGATTTGAGACCTTTCTCGGGCCGATATTTGGCAGCGACTTCCTACTTGAAATCTCGAGAGACGTTCTTGAAATTATGGTCTTCTCTTCATAATAGGAATTTCTTCACTTGAAGTTTTTGAGAGATTCTTCATCTTTGGACCACGACTTCTTCATTTTTCTCCAATCTTTATTTTGGACTTTGATTTACAACGATCCGCCTCCTTTTAGGACTTGGATCTATTTATCCTCATACCTTGTTAGGGTCTTTTCGGATAGACTTCTCCATGACTTTTGGGGAGTTCTTGCTTTTCGTCGTGTGTCTCGATCCTTCATATTGATTTTCGATAAATGATTCTTCACATCACTTTGGATCTTTAGCAACAAAATGTAGCCCTCATGCCTTGTTAGGGCCTTTTCGGACTCGCCAATCTTCGCGCCCCGCTTCATAAGTTATGCCTTGGCTATGAACTCTCGTCATTACCGAGCAACTTTTAAACGATCTGGGGCTAAAAGCTAAGTAACCTTTTAAATCGTACAACCTTATTTATTAGCAGATTAATTTATTAACAAGCGGAGGGAGAATAGGCTCATAATTAACTCACATAAATTCACGAAAGGATACCGAACTTATAATTGACTCTATCATCTCTCGTTCTCCACAGTTTAAAATCTCAAGGAATGAGATTTGTGGATGCTTAGCCTATTAAATCAAAGTTTTGGGTTTTTGAGTCGCCTATAGGATCTAGCAAATTCTTAGACTTTTTCAAGTTTAGAAATCGCGTTTTAAAGTTCCTTTGATAAACGACTCTCTAGGATCAATTATAGGAACTTGCGAAAAGTTCTTGTTCTTAACCCGTGAGAGTTAAGATTTTCGCGTTTTATAGCTCCCTATATAAAAGTCTAGCAAAACTTGACTTAAACACGTTAAGGATACTAGCTAGAGTAAACTTAGGCAAGTAAACTCGGGTTGAGTCAAAATGTTCACGACTAAGAAAAATCTAAAACCACTTTATTAAAAATTTATTCTAACAACGGAAAGAAACTAAACATGATAAAGGAAAGTACGACTATACAACTAGGCCAAAATAGATTAAAAATTTTGAAAAATGTCGAAAAATCAAGTTTTCCGGTAAAAATGAGGGCAAATACAAGGAAAAGACCACTTACTTCGATAGAAGTCCCCCCTACACTTGAGATAAACATTGTCCTCAATGTTTAAGCATGTGGGAGTAAACTCCCCTACACTTAGGACATTGTGCACTTTGTTTAAATCTTGCTAAGGAAGGGACAACTAAAGTGAATTCAATGTGAACATATAAAATATGAAATATTGAATCACAAGAGTTTAGGATAGAACCGGGAAGATGGGAACACGGTATCACGGTTCGTCAAAAGTCATCAAAATGCTCTCTGAAGCTTTAATCCCTGCACAGTATAAGAAACAAGATAACAGACATATGCGGGGCTCCCCCTACACTTATTATGAAAGCAGTAACGGATAGAACACGGGTTGCCTCCCGAGAAGCGCTTGTTTTTGTTCACCGAGTCATGAGCCTGACTCGACCCAATTTTAGTTCATGGGAAACGTGGTGAGGGATGGAATCATCTCTTGGGAGATGTCCTCACCAAAGTACAGCTTCAGGCGCTGGCCATTCACCTTGAAATTGGGCCCATTTGGCTGAGAAAGCTCAATGGTCCCATATGGAAAGACTTTGGCGACGGTGAATGGACCAGACCAGCGGCTCTTCAACTTGCCAGAGAAGATCTTCAACCGAGAGTTAAAGAGTAAGACTTGATCACCAACGTGGAACTCTCGGTTCTTGATTTTTGCGTCGTGGATAATCTTCGTCTTCTCCTTGTAGATCAGCGAGTTCTCATAAGCTTCATTCCTCAGTTCATTTAGCTCGTTGAGTTGAACCTTGCGATGATCACCAGCTTTGTTGATGTTGAAGTTAGCCCACTTCAAGGCCCAGTGCGCCTTATTTTCCAGCTCGATGGGTAGGTGGCAGGCTTACCCGTACACAAGACGATAAGGTGTACAACCGATTGGGGTCTTGTAAGCAGTATGGAAAGCCCACAGAGCATCATCTAACTTATCGGCCCACGCGGCGCGATGCTCTCCCACAGTACGCTCCAAAATTCTCTTCAAGCCACGATTGGAAATCTCAGCTTGCCCATTGGTTTGGGGATGATAGGCGATGGAAAGACGGTGAGTGACACCATACTTTGCCATGACTCTTGCAAATTGATCGTTGCAAAAATGAGTCCCGCGGTCACTGATGATAGCACGAGGAACGCCAAATGGAGCGAAAAGCTGCTTCAAAAAGTTCACAACCACCCTCGCATCATTCGTAGGAAGAGCCTTAGCTTCAACCCATTTAGAGACGTAGTCGACAGCGACGAGGATGTACTTGTTCCCTTTGGATGATGGAAATGGCCCCATAAAGTCGATGCCCCATA
This sequence comes from Glebionis coronaria, assembly GCA_025667525.1. NCBI lineage: Eukaryota > Viridiplantae > Streptophyta > Magnoliopsida > Asterales > Asteraceae > Glebionis > Glebionis coronaria. The sequence goes on from CM046874.1 coordinate 461,294,717, forward strand.
CATCAAAGATTTCACATTCCTGTATGAAATTTTGAGGCATCTCATCCTTATGTGTGATCTTGCCTTGACGTTGGCAAGCATCACAGTGCTTAACCATTTCGTGAGCGTTACGATAAATGGTGGGCCAGTAGAATCCGGAATCAAACACTTTCTTAGCGGTGTAGTTGGGACCAAAGTGACCACCGGTGGGTCCTTTGTGGCAAGCTTGGAGGATATCGAAAGTTGCCGGTCCGTCAACACATCGACGAATAATCAGATCAACACACTGTTTGAATAGATAAGGGTCATCCCAAAAGTAAGTCTTAACATCATTCAAGAACTTCTTCTTTTGTTGGGATGTTAACCCTTGGATGAGAACACCACCCGCTAAGTAGTTTGCAATGTCTGCAAACCACGGGGTGCCATCAAGATTGAGATTTATAGACATTAAGGTCTCAAGGGGGAAAGAGTCATTGATCTCTTTGTTCGGATGATCCCCTTGATATGGATCATAAAGTCTGCTCAGATGATCCGCGGCTAGGTTTTCTGCACCCTTCTTGTCACGAATTTCAATGTTGAATTCTTGAAGGAGTAAAACCCAGCGAAGAAGTCTTGGCTTAGTATCATGCTTTGTCATCAAGTACTTCAACGCGGAATGGTCCGTGTATACGATGGTGGTGGATAAAACAAGATAAGGGCGAAATTTCTCAAAGGCATAGACAACAGCTAAAAGCTCTTTTTCGGTTGTCGTATAATGCAATTGAGCCCCCGTCATTGTTTTGCTAGCGTAGTGGATTGGTTGGAAGTGTTTATTCACTCTTTGGCCCAAAACCGCACCAATAGCAAAGTCGCTAGCATCGCACATCAATTCAAAAGGCAGCTCCCAATTAGGGGTGACCAAGACCGGTGCCTTAGTTAGCTTATCCTTGAGAAGATTGAAGGTTTCGAGACACTCTTTAGAAAAGATAAAAGGAGTATCTTTTTCCAAGAGATGGGTCATCGGGCGAGCGATTTTAGAGAAATCTTGAATGAATCGACGATAGAAGCCCGCATGACCCAGAAAACTTCTCACACCCTTCACGGTTGAAGGTGGAGGTAATTTGGCTATGACATCTACTTTAGCACGGTCGACTTCAAGACCGGCTTTAGAGATTTTGTGTCCTAGCACAATGCCTTCTTTTACCATAAAATGGCATTTTTCCCAATTTAGAACAAGGCGAGTGTCTTCGCACCGCTTAAGCATACGTTCTAAATTGGCAAGGCAAGAAGAGAAGGAATCCCCGAAGACCGAGAAATCATCCATGAAGACTTCCATGGTTTGCTCAACCATGTCATGGAATATCGCCAACATGCACCTTTGGAAAGTCCCGGGGGCATTGCATAAGCCACAAGGCATCCTTTTGTAAGCAAATGTGCCATAGGGACAAGTGAATGTTGTCTTCTCTTGATCCTGGGGATCGATGGGTATTTGAAAATAACCCGAGAAACCATCCAGAAAGCAGTAATATTGATTACCCGCTAAACGTTCAAGCATTTGGTCCATAAAAGGTAGGGGGAAATGATCCTTTCTCGTGGCATCATTGAGTTTGCGGTAGTCTATACAAACTCTCCTCCCAGTAACGAGACGGGTAGGAATTAACTCGTTGTTTGCATTGGGCACAACGGTGATTCCGCCTTTCTTAGGCACACAATGGACTGGACTAACCCATGGTGAATCCGAAATAGGGTAAATCATACCCGCATCAAGAAGTTTGATAACCTCTTTTTTGATGACATCATGGATTTTAGGATTCACCCTTCTTTGGCTTTGAATAGTGGGCTTAAAGTCGTCCTCCATGAGAATTTTATGTGTGCAGAAATGAGGATCAATTCCACGGATGTCGGAGATTTTCCAAGCGATAGCTCTTTTATGCTTCTTCAACATAGCGACAAGTCGGGCTTTTTTGTCTTCTTTCAGATCCTTTGCGATGATGACCGGTAACTTCTCGTCGTCTTCCAGAAAAACGTACTCAAGATGAGGCGGTAGGTCCTTAAGCTCAAGAGTAGGAGGATTCTCAATAGATGGTGAAACTAACAATGGATCATCATTAGTCACTTATTTAAGAGCAGGAGGAGACAACGGGTCCTCATTGAGAAGTCTCTCAATAGTACGAATATCTTCATCCCAATTGGTGGACGAATTATCATACTTAATATCGAGAGGACCCAAGCTAGCTTCGAAATCATCCAAGTCACTTTCTCCGAAAGGAGTCAATGTTGGAGCAATTGAGGCAACGGTCTCAACATTGGGTAGAGAAGAAAGAGTACTTTTGCAAGCATCATGAAAATGTTCTGTACAAGCCTCATCGAGAACATCAATAGCATTAACACTCTCATACGAATAAGGTTGCTTAGAAATCTTACCCATGTTGAAGACAATTTTATCGTCACCAACTCTCATGATTATTTTGCCTGCGGCTACATCAATAAGAGTGCGACCGGTCCTCAGGAAGGGACGTCCAACGATTAATGGAACACGAGGGTCCATCTCGTAATCAACGACAACAAAATCCGTCGGGAAGGTGAATTTGTCAACGCCAACAAAGACATCTTCGGCTATCCCCACTGGATAAGCAACCGTACGGTTGGCTAATTCCAAAGTCATTTTGGTGGGGACTAGCTCGGGGAGAGATAATTGCTTCCAAACACTTAAAGGCATTAAGTTTATACTGGTACCTAGATCGGCTAGGGCCATGCAATTCTCTACTCCTGGGAAGTTGCACGGAATCAAGAAGCGACCCGGATCACCAAGTTTGGTGGGCAATTTTCTTAAGAGAACTGCGGAGCAATTCTCATTAAGGTGGGTCTGAGCAGTGTCAAGAAGCTTTTCCTTATCACTTAAAAGATCTTTAAACATCTTAGCGTATTTGGGCATGTGAGCGAGAGCCTCGGCAAAGGAGATGTTAAAATTCAATTGTTTAAACATTTTTAGGAAGTTTGAAACCTGAATATCATCCTTGCTCTTTTGCTTTTCTTTCCTCAACCTTGAAGGATAAGGTATATTGGATGAAGAAGAAGGCTTTAAGGGAATAGGATCACTCACAACCACGGGTGGTGGGGAAATGGGGATAGAAGGTGAAGGAGGTGGGGAAAGTTTCTCTTTTTCCTTGGTCACAATCACGGGTGGAGGTGTAGGAAGCTCGGGTTCCATATAACCTTTTCCACTACGAGTGGTGATTGCTTTCATCTCCCCTCTTGGATTCGCAACGGTATTACTCGGAAGAGTACCCGAAGAAGAGGATTGATTACTTTGGATGAGCGAACCAATCATATCACGAAGGTGAAGAGCTTGATTATTAAAAGAGTTTTGCATGTTTGCATTAATTTCATTGCTTTGTTTGGCCATATCATTTCTTAGCTCGGCTCGAATATCGCTTCCTTGTTTCACCATGTCATTCTTCAAGTTGACAAATTGACTCTGAAGATTCGTCACCATCTCACGATTAGTCTTCATGAACGTCTCGACGTCTTGGTTTACGGCCATCGGTTGATTGAGAGGTGGAGCTTGGTAAGCTTGAGAATTTCCTTGAGTTGGGTATGGGTTTCTTTGGGATTGAAATTGATTTTGAGCACGAGGTTGGGATTGGTTGTTTCGGTTATAGCTTTGTTGTTGGTTTTGGTTTGCAGGAGGGAAACCGGGAGGAGCAAGATAATTGTTGGAACGATAACTGAGCAAGCCCCGGTCTCCTTGCGGGCGAGCTTGATAGCCTCCCGTGGGATAAGTGCCGTAGGCTGCGTTAACGTCTTCAGAATAATTTCCGTGAGTAGAAGGACACTCATTGTAGGAATGAGGACCACCACATGTGTCACAAGAAATAGCAACGGCTTTAGCTTGTTGGGTTTGGTTAGAAGTCAAGATTTGGAGACTTTTGTTAATATCAAGAATAGCACGTTCCAAAACAGACGAGTTGGTGGTGGAAGAAGTAGATGAAACATTGACTCTCTGATTAGATCTTGAGGATGCGGAAGAATCCCAATTCTTGTGGTGAGTAGTCATATTTTCAATCAACTCTCGACACTCCTCCGGTCTCCTTTTCATAAAAGTACCACCGGCGGCGGCATTGATCGTGTCACGATCACGAAAAGTGAGACCATTGTAAAAGGTGTCAATGAGAGTGACGGGGAGCATATTGTGATTAGGACAGCGGTCGATCAAATCATTGTAACGTTCCCAAGCATCGAAAAGCGATTCATCATTCTCTTGCATAAATCCACTGATTTGGTTACGAAGGCTAGTGACCATGGATGGGGGAAAGTAGCGTGATAAAAAGCGTTGAGTCATGTCGTTCCACGTATGAATAGAATTCTTAGGAAGACGGTCAAACCATTTTTCGGCATGGTGAGAAAGCGAGTGTGGAAAGAGTTGGAGGCGAAGGTCATCCATAGAAACACCGGAGCACTTCATGCTTTGGGTCATGGTAATGAATTTGTCGAGGTGTTTGTTGGCATCATCATCCGGAATTCCACGAAATGGGTTCGTTTGCACTTGTTGTATCATATGATGCTTCAACGAAAACTCCTGAGCCGTGACGTGCATTGGCGCAATCGGGCCTCCGCGTCCGTTCATGGTGGGTTGGCACAATTCCTCCATGGTTCGTAAATCAGGTAGAAGGACATTGTTGTTGTTGTTGTTGTTGTTGTTGTTATTCAAATTGTTTTGAGGTGGGTGATTATTGTTGTTATTAACACCAGCCATATCCAAATCTTCACGAGTCTTGGGCTCAGAATAGTTCGTAGATCTAGTACGCATGCACCTGCAGAAGAAAAATATACACAAAGAGAATACCTATATAATATTTTTGGTTTTTATAGATTTTTTAATGTTTTTGTATTTTTGAAGAGTTTTATATTTTTTTTTGGATTTTTGAAAATTTTTATAGCAATGAAAATAACGTTCAAAGAACGGATCCCAAAATTCAATGCGTCTCTCACTAGAAACCGTTTATCGTAACGAAAAGAGCCGGCAGCGGCGCCATTTAATACTTCGCTTTTGGCTAGGTATAAAATAATTTCGTTGTTCCGATCTTTTCGAATTGAAAACCGGTCTTAAGTGCGACTCAATCGTCTTTTGGTGAATCAAGAGAATGGTTTGGTTTGTTTATCTAATTTAAACTATTAGCAAGTAATTAAAGTGTCGTTGAGTAATTTAAAGCTTTGACAAAATTAAACTTAAAGTTAATTTATGAAAATTCTTAAAACTTAAAGCTTGTAAAACTAGAAAACTTAATCAATCGGAATAAGACAATTAATGTCCATCAGAATACATCAAACTTTCAACCATCGGAATATTAAACAAGGATCCATCGGAATGTATGATCTTACTACCCATCAGAATGTTGTGAATAAATCTGTCGCAATGTGAATCCATCGGAATGATGTTGTCGAAAAATGGGCAGCACTTCGTCTTAACCAAGTCCTTAAGACCGTCGGAATATGCGATCGCAATGTGCGATCGCAACCCAGATCGGAATAAGGGGATTAACCAACCGATCGCAAAGTAAAACCCTAATGGGTTATTGCGATCAAAAACCCAAAGCTATCGGAATGTGTATGACGTTATCGGAATGTGTATAAAACCCTTAGATTGCGATGGAATGTAATTGTTCCGAAATTTGTGGCAAGAGTGAAACTCAATAAGCAAGTGCAATAAGCTATTCTAACCGGATCTTAATCAATTCAAAAAGCTTAAATTTAATGACTTCTAAAACATAAAAGATCAAAACTTTATGGAATGAACTTTAAACTTACTAAAACCTTTTGCAAAATCCGAAAATCAATAAGCTAAGATTCGAATAAGCCAATAAGCATTATGAGCTTATGGCCTAAACGTGTAAGAGCTTGTATGTAAACCAAAAGATCAAACCTTTATTCACGAAAAACATCAAATCATACGAGTGAGATGTGAAATTCGGATCAAAGGTAGAGTAAATCAAGAAGTGTAGAATGAGAGTAAGGATTTAAAAGCTTAAAAATGGAACTTGATTAATAAAAATAAGCAATACAAAATGTTTAATCTTCAAAGATTAAAAGAGAGAATGAAATCTAGTGAGAGAAAGTTTAAGACTTTCTCTACCTAAAAACTAGAAAGAAACTTGAAAAAAATAAAAACTAGCTCACCCCTCCTAATGTGATTAGGGGGGTATTTATAGGTAAGTGGGAGGCATGTGTGGTGCTTTCTTCTTTCTTTTTCTTCTCGACTCGACTTTAATTCTTCGTCTTTGTAGTCTCGGGATTTGAACTTGTCTTTTAATTTTCTTCTTCTATTAGACTTAAGTTCTTCGACTTCATTAAACTTCCGTCTTTAGACTTGTTCTTCGATAAATCTTCAGAATAGGTCTTGGACATCCGTTCTTTAAGCACTCTTGATCTTTTGACTTCGTCTTTTCCCGTTTTCTTCGATAAAAGCCCGTGAAAGCCCGTGTTTTCTTCCTTTTTCATCTTTTGGTCCTAAAACACAATAAAAACACAAACCACGCATAATTCCGACATTTACGACATAAATCACACGTTTTGGTCTTTGTTATTATTGGAAATAAGTGGTAAAAGGATAAGTGTTTTCACACTTATTATTTCTTTTCGAGAGCATACCTGCTTCATTCGTAATTTGGAAAGGGTTGATTTATTGAAAGGTACTCGAGGGAATAATTTGTATACTTTGTCTCTACAAGACATGATGGCCGCTTCTCCCATATGTCTTCTCTCCAAAGCATCAAAGACTAAGTCATGGTTATGGCATCGACGGTTATCTCATCTTAATTTTAACGCTATTAATCACTTGGCGAAAAACGAACTTGTTCGTGGTCTTCCTAAACTATCATTTCACAAGGATCATTTGTGTTCCGCGTGTACAATGGGGAAAAGCACTAAGAAGTCATACAAACCCAAGACTAAAGACACCAACCAAGAGAAACTTTATCTTTTGCATATGGATCTTTGTGGGCCAATGCGTGTTGAAACTCTTAGTGACAAAAAGTACATCCTCGTCATTGTCGATGATTACTCTCGGTTTACATGGGTGAAATTTCTGAATGCAAAAAATGAGGCACCTAAATTCATCATCGGATTTCTCAAGATGATTCAAGTGCGTCTCAACACTACTGTCCGACGCATTCGTAAAGATAATGGAACCGAATTTGTGATTCAAATTTTGCGTGATTATTATGAAGAAGTTGGCATTTCTCATGAAACATCCGTTGCTCGCACTACACAACAAAACGGTGTCGTTGAAAGGCTGATATTGGTATTTTCTTTGGTTACGCACCCGCAAAAAAGGCATACCGAATCTACAACCGTAACTCTCGCAAGATCCTTGAAACTATGAATGTTGATTTTGATGAGCAGACAGCGATGGCTTCTGAGCAAAGCAGCTCTGAACCCGCACTTCATGAAATGGGACCCAGTAACATTAGTTCTGGTCTTGTCCCAAACAACCCTACTTCATCATCATTTACACCACCTTCTAGGACTGAATGGGATACGTTGTTTGAATCGTTCATTATTGAATTCTTTCCTCCTCCATGTAATGTTGCTCCAGAACCTGAAGTAATAGCTCCGGTAACCGAAGTTGTCGCTCCAGCAACCGAAGCACAATCAGACACATCTGCATCTACAATTGGTCAAGATATACCATCAACGAGTAATGCTCAACCAACACCCGAACCAACTACCCATGTCATGCCTATTGATGATGAAGAGGACGATGATGATCACGATTTGGAATTCGCTCAAATGCGTGAACTTCCATTCTTTGGTGTACCAATTCCCGAATCTAATCAAGCCGGGTCGTCCACCTCAGAGGAAGCTCCTAGTACGGTTTACTCAAATCCATGGATTCGTGAACATGACAACAAGTGGACAAAGGATCATCCTATAGATTCTATTATTGGTGACCCTAGTCGTCCGGTATCCACACGAAGTCAGCTACAAGAAAGTGCAATGTTTTGTCACTTTGATGCTTTTCTCACTGAAGTTGAACCTAAGACATGGCAACAAGCTTTTACTCAATCCTGTTGGATAGAAGCTATGCAAGAAGAACTTAACGAGTTCATACGTCTTGAAGTTTGGGAACTTGTCCCATGCCCAGATCAAGTGCAGTTACTCACTTTGAAATGGGTTTACAAGGTGAAACTCGATGAGTTAGGCGGAATATTGAAAAACAAAGCTCGCCTAGTAGCTCGTGGATACAAGCAATTATTGGGCATCGACTTTATGGAATCTTTTTCACCTGTTGCCCGTTTGGAAGCTATTATACTATTCCTCGCTTATGCAGCCCACATGAATATGATCGTCTATCAGATGGATGTGAAGACGACATTTTTGAATGGTGAAATCAAGGAAGAGGTCTATGTTCAACAGCCGGATGGTTTTGTGAATCCTAAATATCCTAATCATGTGTACAGGCTTAAGAAGGCTCTCTATGGGTTGAAGCAAGCTCCTCGCGCATGGTATGATCTATTGTCACAATTCCTCATTACGCAAGGCTTCGCAAAAGGCAAGGTGGATCCCACGCTGTTCATTCAAAAACGAGGTAAAGATATGATTATGGTAAAAATATATGTTGATGATATTATATTTGTTGCCTCGACCCAAACCTTATCCGACGAGTTTGGGACACTCATGTATTCCAAGTTTATGATGTCAATGATGGGCAAGGTATCATTCTTCTTAGGTCTTCAGATATCTCAGAGTCCCAGAGGCATCTTTATCAATCAATCCAAGTATGCCCTTGAATAGCTAAAGAAATATAAGATGGAATCTTGCGACCCTGTGGATACTCCAATGGTGGAAAAAACTAAGCTTGATGCAGATCCACATGGAGTTGTCGTTGATCCGACACTTTATCGTGGAATGATCGGTACTCTTCTGTATATCACAGCTAGTCGACCTGATCTTCAGTTTGCTATATGTATGTGTGCTCGGTATCAAACTAGGCCTTCTGAGTTACACTTGGCTACTGTGAAACGGATCTTTCGATATCTTAAAGGAACCATTAATCGGGGACTTTGGTATTCGAAGGACTCCTCGATTGCACTAATGGCATATGCAGATGCGGATCACACGGGTTGTCAAGATACAAGGCGTAACACGAGTGGAACTTTGAAACTACTAGGAGATCGACTGGTCAGTTGGGCATCGAAAAGGCAGAAAAGTGCTGCAATTTCAAGTACGGAAGCAGAATACATAGCAATGTCCGGTTGCTGTGCTCAAATTCTTTGAATGAGATCGCAATTAACCGACTATGGTCTAGGTTTCAACAAAATTCTTATGTATTGCGACAACAAAAGTGCAATTACCTTATGCTACAACAATGTTCAGGTCTCCTGGTCAAAGCATATTGACATTCGCTACCACTTCATCAAGGAGCAAGTGGAAAATGGAGTGATCGAGCTTTACCTTGTCCGATCTGAGTATCAATTGGCGGATATTTTCAGATGTAGCTAGGAATGAGAACCTTCTCGCCTGAGACTCTAAAGGAACTGGCAGATGTAGCAAAAGAATAGTGATGGTAAACTATTCTCCGTATCCGTGGTGATCATTTGTATATATTGTTTATATCTTTATCCACAAAAGCAAAATACAAAAATATAAAACCATATAAAAACTATAAAAATTGAAAAATTTAGAAAAACCCAAAAATATTTTTTCTTTATTTTTCAAAGGCATGTCTTTTGGTACGATAATATTTACGGCCTTAGAAATGTTGATTAATATCGACACAACGCCATAAATAGAGTTTGTATAAAGGTTGTAAATATTTCATAAAACATGCCCTTATGGATTATAGTTATTTCAGACTACAACCCAGTTTTCACATGAAAGTCAAGTATTTCTTATGAAAGCTTTGACTCACAACGGGAATTAATTTTCTCGGGCAAGGTTTACTTTAAAACCTTGTAAGGGATCAAGTTTAGTTTATAACTTGGTCTAACACAAATCAATGTACGTTTCAGTGCGTTTATTTGTTAAAACAAGAGAAGTCTTGTTTTTATGAAGCTATCATCTCTACATCCATAGTAATCTACCATTGGTATCTACATACTCGACGATGCGACTACTCAAACGGCGACTACAGCTCTTTCAATAGAACACGGGTCAACTATTGAGGGGGAGCAATTATCAAGCATTCAGAATCTTTGATGCCGAACGTGCCAAGCTCACTAACTGGTGTCAAGACAACAATACCAATCGTACACGTGGTGTCAAGAGATGACTTCAGACGTGACGAGGTGACCAACATATGCTGACAAGAACCATTTGATCTTATCATATGATGTTCTCATCTATCAGGTCCAACCTTGTCAATTCTTTTTTAATATGGTGAATATGTGATCATGTTACAAATCGGTATCATATCTCATACATTTGATATCACGAAGATAACACGGACTTGCATTTTTCTTCCCAAAACCTTTGTTAAAACTTCATTAAATCATTGATATTAAAAACATCGATTGGGTTAAGATTTTTAATATGGGGGAGAAAATGTGATTTAATATGGGATATTATCACAAATGGTTTGACTTAATGTGCTGGCTCATCCCGACATGTGCGAAATATTTTCGAATATCGTGGCATATGTTAAGAGGGGGCAAAACGGATTTTCATATCAAAATGGATTTTCATGGTGACATATGCTTACCCAAAACCCATTTATTTCACGAAGATGAAGATTGTGGTGACATAAGGATGGTAGGATAGGTTAAGTCCTATGATTCCTCTAGAACCGAAGGAATCTTCCCAAGGACATTCCATAGCTAGAAATAGTAGTCCTTAGGAAAGTTGGAGAAAGATTGTGAACGTAGCTGAATGCCGACCAAGTACTTAAGTTAGCACTGGAACAATCACAACAAGGTGCTAGTTATGACGTATTGGTAAGCATTGAAGGGGTTGAAGAATGAAAAACAATTGTAAAGATAAAGGGTGTAAAGAAAGAAGCCCTCCTTACAATTTTAGGGAGAAACCGGGTCAATACATATGCTATTGAGATCATTTTAATGATTCTTGATATTGAAGATAGACATCATGGACCCAGTGATGCAATGCATAACCCATCCCAGCTAACTCAGATATCTCTTAAAAGATATTTATTTTAATCACACGGAGACAACACATTATCTATTGATTTATTTACTCTGAATAAATTGGTATTGAAATGGTGGCACTCCTCTCTAGCCTCCGATCACTAAATTCCAAAATGCACGATCGAGTCTAGAGCCATTTGAGATCATCAAATATCTCATTAGGACACACTTTCATATTTCCTTGCTTCCTCACACACAGTGAAATGTAAGAAAGATCTTAAGAGTCCTACGCAAAATCTTCATGATCTTGCCTGAACATCTGAGTAATACGAAAGTATTTACAATGAAGATGGAAATCCTTCTTGAGCGAATATCAAAAAGCTCATGGTAGGTGACTTGTGCGATTCTTTATGAATCAAACTTGTGATAACTGGAAAGCAACAGTGGTTTAATTCTTAACTGAACTTAAACACGTTCCAGGCCTCTAAGCAAAATCTTAGTGATCTTGCCAGAACACTCAGAGTGATAACTTAGTGTTCACAGTGATGAGTGGAAATCCTTCTAGTGTTAACCTCAAACAACACTTGGTAGGTAACTTGCAAGATTCAATATGAATCAAGCTCGTGACAACTGGAAAGCAACGATGGTGCGATTCTTTAATGAATCAAACTTGTTCCAGGAATCAGAATTGACGGCTTCAATCATGTGGATAATCTTAGCCAAATGATTCACTCTTTACGTTCGCAGTCAGCTTTGGACGGTCGAGTAAAGAGAACGGGTTTACCCGCGAAATCTTGTCAAGGAGATTTTTAATTAAATCTACCTGCCACAAGTACGATATTTTATATCGTCCAACGGTCTTCACCGACCGGAGGTAAAATGCTACCGAATTAGAATGGAATGTTTAAAGCCATTTCGTTCGTGTCTACTTATGTTGCGGCATTTGAAGACGGTGGCGTTGCGGAATCCGAGAAGAAGTCTTCCCCGCATGCTTATACTTTATGCACTTAATACCTCATCTAATTCAAGAAAGCCTAAAAGTTAAGTCTTCCACTGTATCAAACTCTGAAGCTTTCAAGAATTACTAAGGTATAATTATGTGGGACATGGTGTCACGAAGAGGCGAAGATCACAAGTGAAGGATGCACAAGATCAAGGAAAGAGATCAATGCTAAAGATTGATATCAAAGATCACATCAGCATGTTCACTAGAAAAGAAAAAGAAAAAGAAAGACGAAGACTACGAGCTCAAGACAAGCATAGTATGCTAGGTTTATTTTATTATTGTAACTAGGGTAACAACCTTGTTTGGAGTGACCTCCCTTAGGGGGAGATTGTTGGAAATACGTTTTACGTGTTAAGAAGGATTGGTCACTCCAACAATAGTCCATGAAATAGCTCGTAGTTTACTTACTTATCTTTATTTAATAAACAACAACAAGCCTAGACTACAACATGTGTAGGCCGGCCCAAATGTAAGCCCAAGCCCATGACAATATTGGGTATATAAACCCTATCCTTAGATGGAGAGGGTGAGTGTGGTTATTTATTTTACACATAGTTGAAAAGTGTTTTTCTTTCACTTTCTTTCTCTAAGTGTGTGTGTCATCCACCATCTCTCTATCTCTTTATCTCTCTAAAACATAAGCAAGATTTACATATCCTTCAACTTCGAGTGCCTACGCGGCCACGGGAACTTACAACAAAAACGGTCAAGTTACCCGCTCTAATCAATTGACTCCACCAGGTTTTGCTCCCAATAAAAATGCTAACAACAACTATCGAAACAATCAAGTTGGTTTCAAAAACAATTACAAAGGAAACAACTATGGGAATCAAGGGGCTAATAAAAATTAAGTTTGAAACAAAAATCAAAACAATGATTTTCAAAACAACAACAAAGGTTTGCAAACTTTGAAAGATCTTCCTAATGAATTTGTTGAGTACGCAAATGGAAACGATGCTAGGTTTGATAATATTCAAAGAGAGATCATTAGCCTAAGATCCGAGTTTAAGAATGACTTGAAAAAGGAGTTGAAAAACGAGTTAGCAAATGAGCTTAAGATCCATACAAACAAAATGGAGGGAAATGTAACTAGGTTACAACAAAACCAAAAAAAATGGAACAAGGGCAACATGAAATAAAACAAGAGATGATTAAGGCCGAGAAGAGGCAATCTATTTTTTAGGATAAAATTTCATCCATTTTTTAGGCCATAATGTGTAAACCGTCTTCGACTAGTCTTCCTAGCAATACCATATCGAACCCTAAGGGATAGATGAAAGTGATTACCACACGAAGTGGTAAGACACTTAAGGAACCAACTCCTCAACCAATTGCTCCTACGGAGGAAGAAATTGAGGAATAACCCGAGGTGATGGTCGAAAAGGAGCATGTCCCAATCCCACGAAGTACCGCTCATGCCACACCTATGGTTGACCCATTACCACATTTGGAACCCCAGAATACAAAGGCTATGCCTATGCCTCAACCCACACCACCTTTGCCCTATCCATCGATACTTAGAAAGGAGAAACGCCAAGAGCGCGACAATTACCAATTGGAGCTTTTTATGAAAATGTTTCGTGACGTTCATTTTAATGTGAGTTTTGCCGATGCTTTGGTCATGATGCCTCAATTTGCCGCTAACTTTAAGAGTATGTTGAACAACAAGGAGAAATTACAACAATTGTCTAGTTGTTCATCGGTTTATCTTAACCGCATACCTCAAAAAGTCGGTGATCCCGGTAAATTCTTGATTCCATGTGCAATCCAAGATATGGAAGAATGCTATGCCTTGGCCGATCATGGTGCTAGTATTAACTTGATGCCACTTGCAATCTTCAAGTCGCTCAATCTTCCTAATCTTACTCCTTCACTAATGTCTATCGAGTTGAACGATCATTCCATGATTCCCGTATGTGGATTGGCCGAAGACGTTTTTGTGAAAGTGGGAAACTTCTATTATCCGGTAGACTTTATCGTTGTCGATATTCCCACGGATCCTCAAGTTCCTCTCATTTTAGGTCGTTCGTCTTTAGATACGTCTATGGCTTTAATTGATGTGCATGCTAGAAAGATCACCTTACGTTTTAACGACGAGGAAGTTGTTATAAACGCAACTCAAAATTCTCAAATTTCTCATGTTTATTCTGTTGCAACCATCAACCTCGTTGATATGATCGACGTTGTTTGCGAGGAATTTTCACAAGAAGTTATAGGTTTTGGTGATGATGAAAATAGTGGCAATCACACTATGCTTGATCCCATTCTTGATAATTCGACACCAACCTTCACTCCATTTGAAGGTGGTGGTTTTACGTTGGGAGAATTTGACGTTCCACGTACTTGTGACGAAGACCTCAACAATGATGAGGACTTCTCGATTATGAAGGATTTTCTTAATGATTTCCCATTTCCTCCAACCGAGGAGGTTATGAGTATCGAGCCCAAATCTTCAATTCAGGAACCACCTATCCTCCATTTGAAAGATTTACCTCCTCATCTTGAATATGTATTTTTGGAGGAGGACGACAAGTTGCCGGTTATTATTGCGAAAGATCTTTCGAATGATGAAAAAACCGCACTTGTCAATGTTCTAAAGGATCACAAAGGGGAAATTGCGTGGAAGTTATCCGACATTAAGTGTACCGATCCCAAATTTTGTACCCACAAAATATTAATGAAGGAGTCCCATTCATTGCGTCCCTAAGAAGGGAGGACTGACCATTGTGCCAAACGATGACAACGAGTTAATTCCAACTAGACTCGTGACCGGTTGGAGGGTGTGTATCGACTATCGTAAGTTGAATGACGCCACTCGTAAAGACCATTTTCCCTTGCCCTTCATGGATCAAATGTTGGAGTGTCTTGCGGGAAATGATTTCTATTGCTTTTTAGATGGTTTTTACGGTTACTTCCAAATCCCCGTCGATCCTCGTGATCAAGAAAAACTACGTTTACGTGTCCATATGGAACGTTTGCCTATCATAGAATGCCATTCGGACTTTGCAATGCACCGGGAACCTTTCAAAGGTGCATGATGGCTATTTTTCATGACATGATCGATAAGACGATGGAAGTCTTCATGGATGACTTTTCCGTGTTTGGTTTTCCGTGTTTGGTTGTTCGTTCACTTCGTGTTTGTCGAATATTGAGAGAATGTTGAAGCGTTGTGAGGAAACCAACCTTGTGCTTAATTGGGAAAAATGTCATTTTATGGTTAA
The DNA here is from genome assembly GCA_025667525.1 of Glebionis coronaria. NCBI lineage: Eukaryota > Viridiplantae > Streptophyta > Magnoliopsida > Asterales > Asteraceae > Glebionis > Glebionis coronaria. The sequence goes on from CM046874.1 coordinate 461,309,983, forward strand.
AAGTGGAATCGTCTTAGGGCACAAGGTTTCGAAAGCGGGGATTGAGGTAGACAAAGCTAAGTTAGACTTCATCGCCAAATTACCTCATCCCAAAACCGTTAAGGGAGTTAGGAATTTCCTAGGACACATGGGCTTTTATCGTCGATTCATCAAGGATTTTTCAAAGATTTCTCGACCTATTACACATCTCCTCGAAAAAGATGAACCTTTTGTCTTTAACAAAGATTGTGTACGAGCCTTTGAAATCCTTAAGAGGAAACTTACCGAAGCTCCCATTCTTGTGGCTCCCAATTGGAACCTCCCATTTGAGCTCATGTGTGATGCTAGTGACTACGCTATTGGGGCCGTATTGGGGCAACGTCATGATAAGCACTTCTTACCTATCCACTATGCAAGCAAGACGATGACCGAGGCTCAACTAAAATACACTACAACGGAGAAGGAATTCCTTGCCGTGGTGTATGCATTTGAGAAATTTCGACCTTATCTCGTCTTGACTAAATGCATAGTGTATACGGATCATTCGGCTATCAAGTATCTTATGGCTAAACAAGATGCAAAGCCGAGATTACTTCGTTGGATTCTCCTCCTACAAGAATTTGATCACAAAATCCTTGACAAAAAAGGATCCGAGAATCTAGCGGCCAATCATCTTTCTCGTTTGGAAGATCCTCACCAAAGTGTTTACGGGCCAAAGGAAATCACTGAAACATTTCCGCTCGAAACACTTGGTGTAGTAAATTCTAAGCTTGATTAATCTACCCCATGGTTTGCAGACATCGCAAATTACCATGCGGGGAACTTCATCATCAAGGGTATGACGACTCAACAAAAACAAAAATTCTTTCGTGACGTCAAGTTCTATTTTTGCAACGACCCTTACTTGTTTCGAACTTGTGCGGATCAAGTTATTCGACGTTGTGTCTTTGGTACCGAAGCTTCTAACATCCTTAGAGCTTGTCACGAGGGACCCACGGGTGGTCACCACGGTGCTAATCTAACGGCTAAGAAGGTATTTGATGTCGGTTTCTTTTGGCTTACTATTTACCGAGATGCACATGCACTTGTGAAGTCGTGTGACTCATGCCAACGACAAGGAAAAGCCTCACAAAACGATGAAATGCCACAAAATATCATCCAAGTGTGTGAGATCTTTGACGTTTGGGGCATTGACTTTATGGGGTCGTTCCCATCATCTCGTGGTAATAAGTACATCCTTGTCGCCATTGACTACCTATCTAAGTGGGTGGAAGCTAAGGCTTTGCCCACCAATGATGCTCGTGTGGTAGTCAAGTTTTTGAAAAGCTTGTTTTCTCGGTTTGGAACCCCTCGTGCGATCATAAGCGATCGTGGAACCTGTGACAACCCTAGTTTTGAGGTTCGTCACTTAGTTTTATTTTGTGTTGGTTACGTGTCTTTACGTGTTTATGTGCTTATTGTGTGTATAGATTGTGGTTTGGATATCGTTTCCGGTATGGGGTACCTTGTGAATGAAACGATGTGTGACGATTTCATGTTCATGAGTTCACATGGTAGTGACTATGAAGTGAGATAGTGTTATTTGGTGGTTTTAAGTATACGTATATGTATTATAGAAAATCGTATTTTTACGATTTACGGTTTAGCATTTAGAGGTCTCGGATGAGGTGTTTAGTCATATGGATATTTTTCGGGATGGTTTTAATTCATTTAGGACTTAGTTATAAAGTTTATTTCAAAATTTGAGATTTTTTTTAAAAGTGTATATTTTACGACTTTTACGGTAAAACACGTAAATTTGACTAGTTTTACGGTTTTGAGGTTTTGGAAGCTTTAGGAGCTGAAATAAATTAAGAAAAATTAAGGTAATATTATTAATACATATATTAATAATAAAAAAGAAAAAAAAACCCGAAATTAGAGGGGGGGTTAGTCGGTTTTGGACGCAAGAGAAGGAAGGGAAAAAGGGGAAAAGGGAAAAAAAGGAAAGTGGGCAATTATACTTGGGCTAGGATTTCTATACTATATAAAGAACACAACACATCATAACAAACGAAATTTTTCTTTCTCCTGGAGATTTTGAGTCGGCCTTAATAGAAAAATTAGGGTTTCTTCATAATTTTGGGGGTTTTCATAAATTAGAGGTAAATCTTCATAACCCTTTTCAATTTAATGGTTTTAATGATTTCTTAATCATGTTATGATGGATTTAGGTTAGGGTTTAATTTAAAAACTGTAAATTAATGTTATATTAATGGTATTATAATGATTACAAAAATTAGGGCTTGTAATTAATGGGATTAGGGTTAATTAATGAGGTTAATTTTGTTAAACCCGTTTTTAAAAAACTGGGCAGAATTTTGAGTCAATTGTTTTGATCATATTGGGAGTTCTACAAACTCTTATTTTGCGATCCAAGTATCACTGAAAAGGTAATTGAAGTGGATTTCCAATGAAAGAAACGAGAACTAAATTGGAGGTAGGGAATTGGGTCAAAAATAGGTTACAACAGTCGGAGGTCAAAACAGTTTTGTAATCAGCCTGTTTTCTTTTTAAGTTTTGGGTTGTTTGTGGTACTTAGGGTTGCATTGGGATCTTATCACGAACATGAGAGATGGTTTATATATTTTAGTAAGTATCTGCACTTGGGCTAAGGTTTTGGTTTAGGGTAAGACCCCTTAATTGTAACAAACTTTTAGTATGTTTAAAATTAGGAAATCTGGAAAGACAAAAGTATATATATATATATATATATATATATATATATATATATATATATATATATATATATATATATATATATATATATATATATATATATATATATATATATATATATATATATATATATATATATATATATATATATATATATATATATATATATATATATATATATATATATATATATATATATATATATATATATATATATATATATATATATATATATATATATATATATATATATATATATATATATATATATATATATATATATATATATATATATATATATATATATATATATATATATATATATATATATATATATATATATATATATATATATATATATATATATATATATATATATATATATATATATATATATATATCAGGGCCTTAACAGTAGCTTTAAGTTTAGGGCAAGTGAGAGGTGTTAGCTAACATATGTAAGGGTATGAATATTCCCTTTACAGAGATCATGGGTGTGTTTAGGTGGGTGTTTGGCTTATAGTTTGGAGACCTAAAACTGGGAGTGTTTTTGATAAAATGTTAACGGGATGTGTTATGAAGTAAAACGAGTTAAGGGCTTTATAGAGGGGTGTAATGAGATGCTTAGAGCATATATATGAGGTATTTATATGGGAGTAGGTTAGATGTCCATCATAGGTTGATGAGCCATTTTAGTGTTTGGTTCATGTTTTGATTATGTGTTTTTGGTTGATTAGCTTTTTGCTAGTGCGTGGATGTTTGAGGAAGCTCAATCAGGTGAGTTTCAAAGTCCCATGTTTACTATTGATTTTGAATTCCAGATGGGATGGAAGAGACACTGTGTTATGTTGTTTATAAATTGATGCTGTGAATGTTTTTAAGGTTTGAGATGGACTTGTGTGTACATTATGTGATTAACTGTTATGTGATTCTTGTTCGTGTATTATTTGGATGGGAAAGGTAGATAGGTGTATGGGCGCCTATGGTACCATGGTTGTTGGTAAGGCGTGATGCCTTGGAAATTATGGTTGTTGGTAAGGCGTGATGCCTTGGTAATTGTGGTTGTTGGTAAGGCGTGATGCCTTGGAATTGTGACGATTGATTGAACTTGAATGTTAGTTGTTAATACATAATTGTAACACATTGTCCATATGTTGTTTTGTTGATGGTTGTTATTCACAGCTTATAACTGATTTAGCATTGGAGTCTAAACCTATGACTCTCACCAACATTATGTTGACGTGTTTTAGTGTCTCTTTCAGGTGTGAATGTGGTTAAACGTGAGGATAGAAGTGGCTAGACTTGGATGCCTTAGGATTGCATATAGAAGGAGATCCCCGTTCCTTCTTAGTTTACCTTTATGTTTTTTTGAATAAGTGATACTGTTGGCACCTATATGTTTGTTTTGTTTGTGTTACTTGTTTGTCTTGGGTAAGAGGTAGGACTGTTACCTACTTACCTATACTCCTGCATTGTTGAGATATTGTCATGACATGTGTGTCACCATTTTATGACATTTCTTATATCATTTAGTTATCTCTATAGACACGCTATTGTTGTGATGATATCCATACGTCGTTCCCCATATTCTGCCATGGTGGGGTGTGACAGAATGGTATCAGAGACAATGGTTATAGAGAATTAGGTTGCCTAGTCGCGTAGCCTAGTCTATAGCTTAAGGGTCCCTGCATATAGGCGTCATAGGAGTATGTGTGCATTTTATAATAATTGATGTGTTTGGATGTTATTTATTGCGATGTTTTGACTAGTATGAATTGAACCATAATATGTTCATACTTAGTCACATGTTATTTTCTTTTCGGGTTGTGACTAGTGCGGGTTGAACCATAATCGTCCACGCTAGTCATTGTTGTATTTTGTTTAAATTATACATTATAGTACATAATTTGGTACGAGGTAGTTTCTATCTTTAGTTGGGTTATTTTATATACCTGAGGTATGTTATTTTTTTATTTTTTTCTTTTGATGTTTAAGTCATGTTCCCTAAGAATCGCGTGGTGGTTCGAGTTACTAGGAGTACATGGGTAGGAAGGATTTTAAGCTGTTTCCACTCTTACGGGCGACATGACTTATAACTGATTATGTTTTCGTTTTGGATTTAGTCTATGCTGTTTTAGCTAGACTATGGATTTCTGTATTCCAAGAGTATTACTATGTTATTTTAATAGATGGAGTTTTGGACCTATATGATTATGTGGTTATGAGCTTATGTGAGTAGATGGATTTATTTGTTATATGTTGTATTGATTCTTATAAGTGTCATCATAGGAGGGAGTGCATTGGGGAAAGGGTAATTGTATAAGTATGGTAACCAACATAGTTATACAAGTACCACAACTTCAATGGGTTCTCAAGTATGATTGCATGAAAGAGGGTTAGTACATGCTTGTATATGATGAGATGTATAATTTGGGTATACGTATATATATGGGTTTACGTAATGGCTGCCTATGATATGGCAATGGTTCTTTTTGTGTTATATGTTTTGGGTTTTAGTTGTGTTGTGTGATTATGGGGTCACATGATACGGTTTGGTTTTGGAGGTAGGCTTTATGCCTTGTTGTGGCACGGTGAGATGGTGATTACTCGTATGGAAAAACGAGCGTATATAACGATTGATTGACTTGACATGTATGATAACGAGTATGTTTGGGAGATTCGATAGGTATACATATGCGGATGTATATATACTAGTAGATGTTATGTTATGATTTGCGGTCGTTCAGTAGTTATTATAACTTGAACGTACCTAGTGTTCTCTTGTGTTTAGACCATTTATTAGAACTCGAGTTTGGTGGAGTTTCAACGACGTTTTGAATCTTTTGAAGTGTGTCTTATAGCATATTCTTTGAGTTTTGTATTTCACGTGTACGTTTTAAAATGGTGTTCTTGGTTTTAAGTCTATTGAAATAACTTGGGATTTCTTTTGAAATAATGAAATCTTTTGTGTTGGGTCTTACATTTCTTTTGGTCGGTATATATTGAAAAAAGGGGGACTTGGAAATCTATTATAGGGTTAGATGGTTAGTTGTATTCGGTAAAATAAGGGTAAGGTGTTGGAGTCGTGTTTGAAACAAGATGTAACATAAGATTTCTTTCTAATCAACACTTATTTATTTCAAATTCTAAAAGACTTTCTTTAAAATGAAGCGAAGTAAAATTTATTACTACTTACATAGTGTATATAATTGGGTTTAACTGATTCACGTCATTTATAATAATTAATACAAGGTTAAATTGAGTTTATGAAGATTTCACATACAATTTTATCTTTCATTAATATGAAACTGTTTTGGTCATAACTTGTTCGTTTTTAAAGCTTTTTGGATGATTCAAAAGCCTAAAATTACGTACTCGGAACGCACTTTTCAAATATTCAGAATGTATGGTCATGGGAGGTCAGTATCTTGGCCGAAATTATTGTACAAGTGTCGAGTTAAAGGTTGAGTTTGAATAGTAGTTTATTTTTATGATTTGGGATGCATGAGATACCTAGTTTTTGAGTTCAGTTTTGAGTTCGTCAAGAGGGATGTTTGTAGATTGTTTGAGTCACATAGATGTGGGAGGTAATAATAATAATAAAAAAAGATATATATTCTTTTGGAAAAGTCGATCTTTTGCACAGTTTAAATAATATGTCACGGGGCGTAATATGTTTTGGTTGCCATTGGGTGTTTCTTGGATTATTTTTCGTTGTCATGGGTCATTTTGAATTGATACACGTTTTGGGTTTGAGTTTTCTTTTGAGTCTCATGGTTTTTGACTTGTTTTAACTGGTGCACGTGAAATGTCGTTAGTTATCCGTTGGTTTGATTTGTTGATCGTATCTGATGGATTCAGGATGTAGTTTTGGTTTCGTATTGTTCGGGAGTGTTGAGGTAGTCATATGAAAGACTTGGTCGCGCCTACACGCTTAAGTAGGTGACCATGAGAGAACGGTCGGAATACCCTTAGTGGGGAGGAAAGAAGTTCGTAGACGAACTAATGTGGTCATGATGTCTCTTAGGAGTACCAAGGAGATGAATAGAGATTTGTGGGATACTAGCACAAGTAACGCGCCATAGAGAGTGTTGGAAGGGGATACAATACCTCAAAGGTATTTATGATTGTTCGTAGGGTATGTAAGTTCTCCGAAAATTTCCTGAAATTTAGAAGGTTTGCCTATTACTGTGAGGTAGAACCATAAATAGAGTAAGTAGGGGAGGTGAGAGGAGTTGTAGTTAGTGCCTTTCCAAGGAAATTGTTGATGGAATGATTCCAAGAACAAGAGTTCATGGAAATTGCAACGGATGCAAGGTAAAAGTTGAGTTTCTTAGTAGTAGATTGGATGTGGAAAGCGGTTGAGTGGTCTGATGAGGGGAAGCATTGGTCTTTTTAAATGCGTGTAGAATATTGCAAGTAGAACGAGGTAGAAATTTATTTGTATTGCTTCTAGGAGAGGGTGCAAGGAGGACGTAGTTGAAATTGCTAAGGATGTTGTATGAACGCTTTGGGTTTACGGCTATGCATTTGGCTTCGCGAAAGCACTAGCGGTTTTCATGGTGTCAATGAACCAAGTGTGCATGAACGTGTATAAACGAGTTGTCATCAGGAGCATCGACGACATCTTGATCTACTCCAATCCGAGAAGGAGAGTGAGGCGAATTATGTGTTGGTTTTGGAGTGGAATTATACGTGAGATTTTCAAGTGTGAGTTTTAGTATTAAGTCTACCGTGATGAGTAGTTAGAGATGATGACATATCATGGAACCAGCAAGGGGCGAAGTGAAGAAGGATGAGGAAGCATTTTGGAGGCTGAAGAGGTGGATTGAATAATGAGCCGATCTTGGCATTATCGGAAGGACTGGATGAACTCGCGAAGCGTGACGATACGTGGAGCAAGGATTTGGACGTGTACGAGAACGACAAGGAAAGGCGATTGCTCATACGTTGCAAGAACTGAAGATTTGGAAGAACTGGATAGACTTAGTTAGTGGAGCTGGAATGTTATATCTGCCTAGAATGCTAGAGGCATTTGGCGTACGAGACGTGGAGAATGATCTATACGGATCATGAACGTCTCCAACACATATTCAATCATCTTGATTGAATATTTAGCAAAGGTTAAGTGGTGAAAGAAAATCTGCAAGGCCAAGTACCATCTGGGAAAGGCAAGCATGGTTGATGAGATATGAATAAGAAGAATGAAGTAAAGCTGAGAGGAACTTGAACTATATGGATGACGTATTAGGGTGGTTTGGATGAAGGATGTAGGTTGCACGAGTTGATTTGTCTAAAGCAGAGAACGCGTCAACATGTATGTTGCGTGGCTTGGACAATCATATGGAGAAAAGGGACACAGACTATACTTCCTACATAGATAGGAGTAGCTTAGAAAGGGCGATGTAAGGAAGAAATTGGTGAAAGTGACGAGAGTTCGGTGATAGTCGATAGACTGACTAATTCATCTCATATTTCAAGAGGAATGAGATGTCACATAGTTGAGAAGTTGGAAGGATTACGTACGGACGTGATGGAATAGAGGGTGTTGCGTAAAAGTTAGCCTAATATGTATGGAATGCCTTGTGAAGGATTATGGAAAGGGAAATGGCACTGACCTATACTGAAGGGAGTTGATGAACATGATTGGATATGAGTATATCCAGCTAACTAGAAAAGGATAGGCAAGTGAGGTATTTATACAACCTTAGGTGTTACACTAAGGGCATGGGTGATTGATTTAGAGGTAGTTAGGAAACTCGTTAGTGATGGCTGAATTTTCGTATAATGATAGTTATCATACTAGAAGTCGATAAATGCCATTTGAGGCACTATGTGAAAGGATAGGGTGAGATGTCCCCATTGTGGACTAGAATTGGTAAAAGAGGCTACTAATGTGGTTATGGTGTTTGTGGACAGAATGAGAGCAACAAGGGATGCTATGTGGAAAAGGAGGAAACCACTAGATTTAGTGACAAGGTTATGTAGGGAGTTTCACCCATAGTAACGGGTGGTATGTTTTGGTAAAATGGAAGATTTGATGTAGAGTTTTGTAGGTCCATTTATGATCTTTGGAAAGATCGGACCATTAGCTTATGAGCATAGAATTACCTGGGGGAAATGAGTTGTATACATGATACATTTCATGTATTGAGATTTGTGAATCTTGTTTGAGAATGCATATTTGCATGTACGGTTATTCGGGGTTTGTGCTAATAAGAGTCTTTGTTTCATCAAAGAGTCATCTGTGAGATTTATTGACTGAGAGGTCAAGAATTGGCAATGAGTTTAATTATTTTTGGTTTGTATATGTGGTATTTTGAAACTTGAACTAAAGTTCACGTGGAAATGAGAGGAGTTCGTTTAGAACAAGTATCCTCAGTTGTTTGCTTATGGTACGTTTGATCCTAAGGAGTAAATCTCGGGACGAGATTTCTATTAGGAGGGAGTGGTGTGACAACCCTGGTTTTGAGGTTCGTCACTTAGTTTTATTTTGTGCTGGTTGCGTGTCTTTACGTGTTTATGTGCTTATTGTGTGTATTGATTGTGGTTTGGATATCGTTTCCGGTACGGGGTACCTTGTGAATGAAACGATGTGTGATGATTTCATGTTCATGAGTTCACATGGTAGTGACTATGAAGTGAGATGGTGTTATTTGGTGGTTTTAAGTATACGTATATTATAGAAAATCGTATTTTTACGATTTACGGTTTAGCATTTAGAGGTCTCGGATGAGGTGTTTGGTCATATGGATATTTTTCGGGATGGTTTTAAGTCATTTAGGACTTAGTTATAAAGTTTATTTCAAAATTTGAGATTTTTTTTAAAAGTGTATATTTTACGACTTTTACGATAAAACGCGTAAATTTGACTAGTTTTATGGTTTTGAGGTTTTGGAAGCTTTAGGAGCTGAAATAAATTAAGGAAAATTAAGGTAATATTATTAATACATATATTAATAATAAAAAAGAAAAAAAACGAAATTAGAGGGGGGGTTAGTCGGTTTTGGACGCAAGAGAAGGAAGGGAAAAAGGGAAAAAGGGAAAAAAAAAAGGAAAGTGGCCAATTATACTTGGGCTAGGATTTTTATACTATATAAAGAACACAACACATCATAACAAACGAAATTTTTCTTTCTCCTGGAGATTTTGAGTCGGCCTTAATAGAAAAATCAGGGTTTCTTCATAATTTTGGGGGTTTTCATAAATTAGAGGTAAAAATTCATAACCCTTTTCAATTTAATGGTTTTAATGATTTCTTAATCATCTTATGATGGATTTAGGTTAGGGTTTAATTTAAAAACAGTAAATTAATGTTATATTAATGGTATTATAATGATTACAAAAATTAGGGCTTGTAATTAGTGGGATTAGGGTTAATTAATGAGGTTAATTTTGTTAAACCCGTTTTTAAAAAACTGGGCAGAATTTTGAGTCAATTGTTTTGATCATATTGGGAGTTCTACAAACTCTTATTTTGCGATCCAAGTATCCCTGAAAAGGTAATTGAAGTGGCTTTCCAATGCAAGAAACGAGAACTAAATTGGAGGTAGGGAAGTGGGTCAAAAACAGGTTACAACAGTCGGAGGTCAAAACAGTTTTGTAATCAGCCTGTTTTCTTTTTAAGTTTTGGGTTCTTTGGGGTACTTAGGGTTGCATTGGGATCTTCTCACGAACATGAGAGATGGTTTATATATTGTAGTAAGTATCTGCACTTGGGCTAAGGTTGTAGTTTAGGGTAAGACCCCTTAATTGTAACAAACTTTTAGTATGTTTAAAATCAGGAAATCTGGAATGACAAAAGTATATATATACATATATATATATATATATATATATATATATATATATATATATATATATATATATATATATATATATATATATATATATATATATATATATATATATATATATATATATATATATATATATATATATATATATATATATATATATATATATATATATATATATATATATATATATATATATATATATATATATATATATATATATATATATATATATATATATATATATATATATATATATATATATATATATATATATATATATATCGGGGCCTTAACAGTAGCTTTAAGGTTAGGGCAAGTGGGAGGTGTTAGCTAACATATTTAAGGGTATGAATATTCCCTTTACAGAGATCATGGGTGTGTTTAGGTGGGTGTTTGGCTTATAGTTTGGAGGCCTAAAACTGGGAGTGTTTTTGATAAAATGTTAACGGGATGTGTTATGAAGTAAAACGAGTTAAGGGCTTTATAGAGGGGTGTAATGAGATGCTTAGAGCATATATATGAGGTATTTATATGGGAGTAGGTTAGATGTCCATCATAGGTTGATGAGTCATTTTAGTGTTTGGTTCATGTTTTGATTATGTGTTTTTGGTTGATTAGCTTTTTGCTAGTGCGCGGATGTTTGGGGAAGCTCAATCAGGTGAGTTTCATAGTCCCATGTTTACTATTGATTTTGACTTCCAGATGGGATGGAAGAGACACTGTGTTATGTTGTTTATAAACTGATGCTGTGAATGTTTTTAAGGTTTGAGATGGACTTGTGTGTACATTATGTGATTAACTGTTATGTGATTCTTGTTCGTGTATGATTTAGATGGGAAAGGTACATAGGTGTATGGGCGCCTATGGTACCAAGGTTGTTGGTAAGGCATGATGCCTTGGAAATTATGGTTGTTGGTAAGGCGTGATGCCTTGGTAATTGTGGTTGTTGGTAAGGCGTGATGCCTTGTAATTGTGATGATTGATTGAACTTGAATGTTAGTTGTTAATACATAATTGTAACACATTGTCCATATGTTGTTTTGTTGATGGTTGTTATTCATAGCTTATAACTGATTTAGCGTTGGAGTCTAAACCTATGACTCTCACCAACTTTATGTTGACTGATGAGACTGTATTTATACATAGTCTCATCGTTCAAATCGGGCTTAAAACGCTTAAAATATCTTCAAAATACCCAAAAATGTGCTTGTATTTGTTCATTGTGTATTTCAGGTACGGATATCGTGAATTCACCAAAAGAATACAAGAATCAAGCAAAAACGAACACGGGAAACGAAGCTGCACAAAGAACCGAACCCGAATCATGAATTTCCTTTGAAGCCCTTGAAGTTTGAAGAATTGGCAAGATTGGTCCTCCAAGTTTGAAGACTTGTCATTTTATACCCTTGTAAAACTTATATATTACATATGGGTCTCTAAAATTATGAGTAATTACATCATTAGCCCTTGGAATATGGTCAAATTACATTGAAGGTCCTTGTTATAAAGTTTGAAAAATCCTTGTGCTCTTTTTGACAACTATGCCAAACTTATAACAATGGAAAAGAATAGTTGCTGAACAAACTTTAAATGAAGAACTAATGGAAGTCAGGGGGTTGTTTTGCCATTTACCAAACCCATACCCATTTAATACTCGGTCTGAGCCCACAAAACCCACCATAAGCCCAACCAAAACCCCCTTTGCCCGACCCAACTAACCCACACCCTTATAACCGGTTTTATTTATAAAACTGGTCAACCTAAGTCAAATCCCCTAAATTACGCGCTAAACAAACACTATTACCCCATCACCCCCAATTTAACCAGCCAAGAACCCTAATTCAATTACCTTTAGAAACAAAGGGTTTTACCCTCATTTTTTCCATAATTACTATTTACCCCCCCCCCCCCCCCCCAACATAACCCCACACCCAGAAAGCGACTCATCACTCTTTTGTCCCCCCATCAACTATCACATGACACGGGTCCTTTTACATAACCTGCCATTTTGACTAAATCAACGATGCAAAACGATTTCTTGCCCTCCAATAAAAGATTAAAGGCCAAGATTCACTTGTACCAGCTGGCGAATCACATGGTGCATATGTTGACCAAGATTGAAGACTTTTCTTCAAGGGCATTTAGGGTTTTTCAGTTAGCTAGGGTTTTTAGACTAGAATGTTCATCTTAGTATTATATAAAGAGCACTCAAAATGTGAGATAGCCTTTGTTCCAACATTTGTATCTTTTCTAAATTTATGAATAGTTAAAGTTTATTTTTATAAAACCTGCAAGTGTTGAGTTCCATTTTAATTTATTTAGCTTAAATTTAATTATTTTCCTGCAAACTTTGTTGGAGTTTCACAAAAGTTTTCAATTGTCAAAGTTCTTTCTCAAGAAATCCGTTTTTTTATAGTGTTTGAGTTGAAAGAAGTTTTCAGAAATCTGATGATTGACTTAATGATGAAGTGAAAGTGGAATTGTTAAGTTAAAAGTCAGTTTATTGAGAATTTTTGTTCTTGTGTTACCATTTCAGTTTTTCAAAAGATTTTTCATCAAATCTGTTTCCCTCTTTTATTGTTATTCATAACCTATCACTGTTCAATAAGCACCCAATAAGCTGCTTGATAAACAGCTTATTGGGTGCTTTTTGAACTTGTATTTTTCTTTTTTTTGGTTGGCTGTGATTGTGCAGGAACCTAAGAAGCAAGTATCACAGATTGTCCATCTCCTTTTAAGCATAGAAGACATAGTAAGCTTGGGGTCCTGCCTTGGATTCCCACAACAAGCTCTCTCTACTTCATTCATCAGCCCACAAAAACTCAACAAACTCCTTTTGGAAATGGCCTCAGCCCAAAGGTTTGGCTTGAACCTTCCATCAGCTTAAATTTGAGCATTTTGTATAACTTTTGCTTGATTTGTGAGAAACCTGCTTGGTTGATGTTTTTCTTGTTCATTTATGCTTATTTATGATTTATATGCATGTTTGAGTAGTTATTGATCAGTTAGAATAGGATTTGAAAGCTATTAGTTTGTTAATTTTGATAATCAGTTTTTATAGGGGTGTTTGGGTTAAGGTTTTAAGGGGAGCTTGTGACAAAACTGTGGCTTAAAACCAGCTTGAACACACTTTATGTACTAGTGTTGGGTGTTATCAGTAAGTTAAGTTGAGTGTATTTGAGTAAAACAAAGGTTTGCATGCTTAACTAAATGGTAAAAACAGTCAAAGTTAATCAATAGCTTTAATCTACTTGGTTTTTGTGAAAATTGTCCCAAATCTTTGCTGTGTTGTTAGAATATAGGTCAACTTAGGAGTATAGGGTGCTTGGTTGTGATTTGGTGGATTTGTGTGCAAGAAGTTGAGCTCTGGAATTCGTCCAAGTGACCAATTGCACCAGATTACTGTTCATCAGAACATCATAAGCAATACAGTCCCCTATTTGTGCCTTTTGTGTTTGTTTTGTGTGAACAAGGTGCTCTTTTTCTTGTTTCTTGTGACTCCCCACACTTCCATGAGTGTGGGGGTGCCTTTGTTTACCAGCAAAACCATAAAATAAGCTTTCCTAAGCTTAATCTTTGCCCAGACCTGAAAGTTTGTGAAAACAGTGGGAACTCAATTCCTACTGGTAGCACTTTGGTTCCCCCTGCTATACTAGAAAACAAAAACAGTCAAGGTGTCACTTTCAGTTTTCTTTATTTTTTGTCTTTAGTGCTTTAAAATAAGTTTTAGGATTTAATTTTTGTTTCAATATTTTTCTTATTTTATTTTGGATTTTTCAGTTTAATTTATTTTCTATTTACTGTTCATTTGATATTTTTACATTAATTATCTATTTTAATTAACTTTTTAAATATCTGTTTTTGTCTTTTAGTGGTAAAAATCAGTATTTTTCAGTTTTAAAATTTTTCTTAGATTTAGAAAAATAATTTAAGATTTTTAGTTTAAAAATTATTTCACTGTTCACTTTTTAATTAATTTTTAGAATTAATATAGTTTAATTAGGGTTTAATTATTAAACTGTTTTGTCTTTTAGTGAAAAATTTTACATTTTTCAAACTTTTTCAATTTTCTACTGTTCATTAAAATAAATTAGGATTTTTAAAATTGTCAAATTATTTTTGGCATTATTTTATTATTTTTTAGGATTATTTTAGTTTAAAATAGTTTTAAGTGTTTTAAAAATAGAAAAATAGCTTTGAAAATTTAGGAAAAATACTTTTTAGTCTTTAAATAATATAAGTAACTTATTAGTTCAATAAAATAATATTTTGGGCATTTTGCTAATTATATTTAATTTTAGGGCTTTAATTAGCATTAAAAATTGAATATTTAATTAATAAAAGGTTTTAAAATATGTTTGTTGGATTTTAATTCTTATTTATATTATTTAGAATTAGTTTAATCTTTTAATTAATTTTTAGGTTTAATTTTTAATTTTGTCGCGTTTTACGTAATTACGTCATCGTTTTACGTCAATACGTCGTAGTGTAATCGTAGTCGTAGCTCGTCTTTACTTTTTCCCTTCTAAACCAAAAACGTCACTAATCCAAACTTGATTTTATATATTGGCACATTAATCCACACACCTCCTTCGAGAACGAACCCGCATTTATTCGACTTGTCGGTTTTCCTAAATCGACGAGTTTAATACTTGCCGCATTTATACTCGTCTTTCCTAAGACTTGTATACAAAAACACAACTATCATTGACGTGTTTTAGTGTCTCTTTCAGGTGTGAATGTGGTTAAACGTGAGGATAGAAGTGGCTAGACTTGGATGCCTTAGGATTGCATATAGAAGGAGATCCCCGTTCCTTCTTAGTTTACCTTTATGTTTTTTTGAATAAGTGATACTGTTGGCACCTATATGTTTGTTTTGTTTGTGTTACTTGTTTGTCTTGGGTAAGAGGTAGGACTGTTACCTACTTACCTAGACTCCTGCATTGTTGAGATATTGTCATGACATTTGTGTCACCATTTTATGACATTTCTTATATCATTTAGTTATCTCTATATACACGCTATTGTTGTGATGATATCCATACGTCGTTCCCCATATTCCGCCATGGTGGGGTGTGACAGAACCCATTTTTGTAACGACCAATTCGAAAGGGTCCTAAGGAAATATGGGGTTACACATCGTCTTTCTACGGCTTATCACCCACAAACGAGTGGGAAAGTCGAGGTTTCAAACCGAGCGTTGAAAAGGATCTTGGAGAGATCGATTAGGGAAAACCGATAATCTTGGTCGGATAAGTTGGATGATGCTTTATAGGCCTTTAGGACCACTCATAAGACGCCCATCGGGTGCACTCCTTATAAGCTTGTGTATGGGAAGAATTGTCACTTGCCAAATGAACTCGAACACAAAGCTTATTGGGCCCTTAAGCATTGTAATGATGATATGGAGACCGCGGGAAAACACCGGAAAATGCAATTAAATGAATTGGATGAATTAAGAGACATTGCTTATGAAAATTCATTAATTTATAAAGAAAAAATTTAAAAAGTTTCATGACTCAAAAATTAAAAACCGGATTTTTAACATTGGAGATCAAATGTTGCCTTTTAACTCTCGATTGAAAATATTTTCCGGAAAGTTGAAATATCAAGTTTTTCCTTATGGGACCATCGACCTAGCTCAAAATGATGGCCCCAATTTCAAGGTTAATAGACATAGGTTGAAGCACTACTTTGGCGGGGAAGTTCCATCCTTGAACTACCTCGACCAAATCACCTTCGCCAATGATAATTAGTATTGAGGGGATCAAGTCAAGCTTATTATTCGGTAATAAAAAACGAGGTGCCTCGTGGGGGAGTCCCATGCTTATCCTATGTACATATTATCGCTTTCTAATTTAGTAACGTGTGGGGATTTGCGCCCTTCCAACCTTTGTTTCGTGATTGTTTGTGATATGTGGTTTTTAGATGATCATGATCTTCACGATTGGAGCCTCTCGTGTTCGTTTTATGAGAGCACTCGATCGTTTGCTTTAAAGAATTTCTTTATATCTATGATATATCCTTTGATGTTCTAACCTTAGGTTTTTAATACACTTCATAAACTGCTTTAAATTTAACGGTTACACCCTTTCCATGCTAGATTATGCATTCGACTACGTCTCTAGTATGGGGGTTTTCCATCTCTTAGACTCGAAACATTGAGGACAATGTTTAACTTTAGTATGGGGGGGTGAATAGATACTGCCTTGCCAAACCTTCACGCTTTCCAAAGTCTATATTTTTGTTTATCGTTTTGTTGCAAAATAAGGCTAAAAATGGCCAAATTTTAAATTTTTTCTCATGTTTTATAAGTGTTTGAAGACACGAATGTAGATTTTCCGATGGCTAGAACAAGAGTAATTTTTGACTCGACCGTGCGTGTTGAGCACTTAGCTTTGATTCATTAACTTTATATTAGGCTAAGTCTCTTAATTGAGGACGAGAAATGATAGAGTTAATTATAAGTTAGTATGCTAAACGTAGAGTACTCGTATTCTTTCAAAAACTCATGTGTTCTTGTTGTTTGCTTATTCTCCCTTCGCTTGGATATTTTTTGCTTAATAAGTATTGACTTAGCGGTTTAGTCTTGATTGTTGGTTTCTAGTCTTTTCTAGTAGCTTCCATGTAATTAAATTGGGAAGACATTAAGGTATCGCCAGCGTCACGATTTTGAAATATTGGCAACCCGAATAATCTAAAGCTTCACCTAATAATAATATTTCAAGTGCTTACCTAAATCAAGCAAACAATTTGAAGCTCACAAGGCCGAAAAATATATGCGGAATTGAAAGTGAATCAAGCCTTAGTATTTGAAGCTTTAAAGATCCAAAATTCGCTTTTAGCGTGAGGATATACATCTTTGGCCATAATAAACACCTCATGGCGAGGTTAAATAAAAGGCAAGGCAAGACCGAAGTCATAATAAAAGCTTCATGGCGAAGTTGAATAAATGATGGAGGTAAACCTATGATAATAAGGCCCTTCCGGTAGGGGGCATATAAAAGTTTTGGTAATAAGTCTCATGTTCAAAACCGTTATAAAACCGTGTTTATCGATCCTTCTTGTTGACTTAATTTTTTGACATCGTTGTCTATTAGGAGGGGTTATTAATTCGATGGTCTTGGTTACACCGTTATGACTCTATTTTTAGACCTAAATCTCTATCATCGCATAAGTCAAACAATGTATCCTCGTGAAATATTCAAGACAAAATAAAATATAAGAGATACAACTTAGGAAAATGGGAGGATAAGTACGTGATTAGGGCATATGAGTAGTGTTAGCATTACTAACTTATAATGACTCTATTTTTAGACCTAAATCTCTATCATCGCATAAGTCAAACAATGTATCCTCGTAAAATATTCAAGACAAAATAAAATATAAGAGATACAACTTAGGAAAATGGGAGGATAAGTACGTGATTAGGGCATATGAGTAGTGTTAGCATTACTAACTTATAATTACAATGATCTCGTTGCATGCTTAGCATGGAATTTAGGTGAAAAACGAGGACGACGAAATTATTTCTAACGAAACACTCACGTGTTCTTGTTCTATGAACCTAAACGTCCCATTTTGCGATGAAAATCATACATTATGTCCAAAACGCAAGTAGTAGTAATAGTAGTAGTGTTGCTAGTTTATCATTCAATAAAAGTGAATAAAAATGAATTTTGGAGGTGCTACGATACTTTTTCTAGCATTGCGTGAGGGCACGACAATGGTGTAGTATGAGGGGGTGATGAGACTGCTTTTATACATAGTCTCATTGTCCAAAACGGGCTTTAAATGCATTAAATATCATCAAAAAGGCCAAATATATGCTTGTGTTTGTTACTTGTGTATTTTAGGCACATATATTGAGAAAATGACAAAAGATCACAAGAAACAAGCAAAAACGAACACGGGAAACGAAGCCGCACAATGAACCAAGCCCTAATGTTTAATTTCTAAGAAATACCTTTGAAGATTTGAAGATTGTACAAGAAGGGTCCTCTAATATGGAAGAACTTACACATTAAACCCTTGTATATTCATAATTACAAGTTTGATCCTTAAAGTTTGTCTAATTTGCAAAAAGGGCCCTCCACTTTGAAGAATTGGCAAGAATGGTCCCTCAAAAATGAAGACTTGTCATTATTAGTCCTCCAAGAAGTCAACAAACAAGTCAACACCTTGAAGAATGAAGATATGCCAAAATTACCCCTTTAAATATCAAAACATTGCTAGAAATACCCTTTAAAACATTTTGGAAAAAGTTTGGTGGCCAAAGTATAAAAAACCAAACTTATTTTTAAAGGGAAATACGTTTTTGGATAATTAAACTATGAATGAAAGAAAGAAGGAAGGTGAGGGACCAAAATGGGTAGACAAGTGAAGATACATAGACCAGTGTTGGGGTGACACGTGCCCCACTCACTCCACCTAGCCAATCACAACCTCCCAAACTACCACCTAATAGACCACTAATCTGGTTTAATCTTTATTAAATCCTTGGCGCCTAAAACAAGTTTCTAAAACTTAATCTTTCCTAAACCGGATTAAACTAACCCACCACAATTGGGCATTTCTTATTCACTTGTAATTAACGCTTCATTTTTTCCAGATTATTGATTAATGACCTTTTAATCACATCCCAACTTTTAAACTTGGCCACATCACTACCCAAGTCACATGTATAGTGCCCTGCACACGTTTTCGGGGATGAAGACAAAGTATGCCAGGAATCCAACCACCCACAATCCTGCTTGCTTTCTAAGCTCATTGTGAGCCTTTGGATGCAATTCTAACTTTGACACCTCACACAAACTGCCAACATTCCTTCACATGATTCAAGCAAGTTCAAAACCTCAAGGGCAAAATGGGGACTTCACCAGCTTAGGGTTTACGTTTTTCCTTGCATTTCTAGAACACTTGTAGCCTATATAAAGGCATTTAGGCTTTACATTTTCAGTTGCTCTTGGTTTTTCCTTTGTTCAAAGTTCTGTAAATCCTCCTTCATGTTTAATGAGAAGTGTTTGAATGTTTGAAGAAAAACCAAGTGCCAATCTTATTATTTGCTTGTATATGTTTAATGTTTATGAATCTTGAATCCTAAAACCTGTTTTTAAAGATTGTGCAAGAAATTGCATATTTTTCCAAAATCTTGATATTTTGTTAAGTCTTTGGTACACCTTTGGAATTTTTGGGTTATAAGTCGATCGTAGCCCCCTGATAAAGAGTTATCAAGGTGTTGTGAGGCTTGTGGTTTTGGGATAATCAAAGAGTGGGTACAAAGGTTGCATTAATCAAGCTTTTTTCACTTTTCTGATTTTCATATTTTTGTTCTAACCTTGTTGAATCTTAGCAGCTTTGTTATGGAAGCTTGTGCCTTGTTTTGCTAGACACATCAGCTCAAAATTTCGTGAGTGTGGATGTACATTCATGAGATTTGAGTTATTGAACCCAAAAATCTGTCAAAATACTTGAATTTTGTGATTTTGAGTTCTGCTATTGTTCTTGTTGTTTTTGTGGCTTAATCTTGCTTGATACTGCATAATATACTTGTTATTGTGTTTGATTGGGCTTGGGTAACACTAAATCACAATTATACTTTGTTAAATTTGGATTTGAAAAATATAAGGGGTGTTTGGGTTAACTTGTTTAAGATCATAAGTAGTTTTTGCGTTATTGGAAGGTGTTGTTTACTCTTTGTATCTGCTTAACACTTGGTTGTATGCTAATATCTGCAAGTTTTCAGACTTAAAACATCAAATCTAAGATTATGCTATAACTCACTTGATTTTGCTTATTTTGACCTAAGATTTTTGAAACACCTAGAGTTTATGCATGTTTAGGGCTAACAAGTGTTAAATCAAAGTTTATGTAACCTGTTAAGAAGATTTGAGTGTTTGAAATTGGATTTATGGTCAAGTATATCAGCAAAGTATCATAACTGCTTGATCTTGTTCATCAGTAACTTTCATTTGCTTGAATCTGGATATAGACTTTGAATCAATGCATGAAACCTGTTTATATTTGTTAGTTTGAATTAATTATAGCTTGTGTATGCATTTGGTGAAGTTTGGCTGGCTTATTCTTGCTAAAAGTGCTTATTGAGTGAAAACTCCTTATTGTTCATATCTGGTACAAGTCTGGTGATCTTTTGATTAAACTGTATTGATTAACTGAGTGAATTTGTGTTTTTGTTGTTGATATTGACTCCTTGTGATTAACTGATCACTTGAGTGCCTTTGCTTAACTTGAATCCACAAAAAAGTCACAAAAGACAAAAAGTCAAAAAGGTCAAGCAGTGGAAACTTTTCCCACTACTGAACCTCCAAAACTAGCCCTTGCTAGTGTAATTTATCAAACAGCTTATTCATAAGCCATTTTGGCTTATCCAGACTTGCAACAACTTATTTTTTAGATCTTCCTTATTTGACCCATTGATTTGATTTGGAGCTTATTAGGGTTTGACTTTTAAGTTTGACTAGAAAACTCATCAAGTTGACTTTTATATAAGTGCTTAATTGCTTATTCTGGCTTATTGCTTGTGCTTATTGTAAAACTTTTTGATTATTTTTCTTAATTAAGTCATTTAAAACCTTTTGAAACTTGAATCAGCACTTGAGGTTTTCTAGAACTCAAAAACGACTATTTTGTCGTTTTGTGAAGAGAGTCTTGGCTTATTTCAGGCTTATTTCTTGTGCTTTTTCAAATTTTCATTTTACAGATCTCTTTGGTAACTCAAAAGAAGCTTGTGTGTCAAATCTTAGCTTATGGCATCAGCTTATAACTTAATGGGCCAAAAAACACATTAAGAATCAGCTGCTTTGAAATAAGCTAGCTTATACACATTTTCAGCTTTTGGGCCTTCAGAGTTTTGTTCTTAAAATCAAATTTTAAGTTAGACTGGAAGTTTTGGGCTTATTTGGTTGACTTTTTCTTATTGGGCCAAATTCTAAGCCATTAAGGGACTGTTTTGTCATTTAGCCCATTTTAAGGCCCAATAGGGGTACTTTTGTAATTTCAAGTCCATTTTTGTTTTATTTAGGTAAAAATAAACTAGTTTGCAACTTTTTAGAATTTTTTATAAATTTTGGATTTTTATTAATATTTTATTATTATGTTATTATTAAAAATAAATATTTAGATTTTTACAAGTTTCTCATTTTTCTTATTTCAAATACATTAAGTTAGGAATTTTACAATTTTTAGATTAATTTTATTGACATTACATTAATTTCTAGAACTATTTTAAGTTTTAATAGTTTTTAATTGTTTTTAAATAGTTTTAATTAATTTTGAAATTTTTAAAAATAGTTTTAAATTTATTTAAGTCATTTTAGAGGTTTACAAGTTAAATAATCTAATTTTGGGCTTTTTGTTAATTAAATTGATTTTTTGGGCTTTACTTAGCATTAAAAAATTAATATTTAATTAAATAAAAGGTTTGAGTGATTTTGATTTTTTGTAAATTCTAATTATATTTTTTAGGATTTATTGCAATTTTCTAGGAATTTTTAGGGGAATTTTTAATTTTGGTCACTTTTTACGGTTTTACGTGCACGACTTATCATCTTAGTTTAATTCATAATCGTAACCGTCATTCTCTTCTAATCTCTTTTCTATTTTTCTTTTCTCATAAATGATAATCACATCATTAATCATTTGTTACACAACACACTAGCCTCCTTGAGAACGATCCCCACTTTGGGTCATTTGTTCACGGTTTTCCTAAACCGTCATACTTACCCTAATTACGTTCTTTTTCCTAAAAGACGTATTTACTCAACCATCAGAGAACTAGGTCGATTTTGAAAATGTCCTAATCTATAACTTTTGGTATGTTTTAAAATGTTTTAAGCACGCAACTACTCCGCATGGATCCGGTAAGGCTATTCTTGTATTACTTTTTATTGATTGTGATTATGTGAACCTATGTGTATGTAGGAATGGTAATATGTATATGTATGAATATACTATGGTATTTAAAGGCATTGTGTGTGAAGCAATGGTCTTTGAACGATTGTCGTACATTTTTGAAGATTTGCTAAAGAAGATCCGATGGTCTAACATGGTGGAATATGGTGGTGGTAGCCATTGTTAAGAGAGAGAGAAGAGAGGTTGTGTGAAAGGTTAAGAAAAGATGTATTAAAATGATAAAATAACACAAGCAACACCCCTCCTTGGAAGCTAAGGAGGGGTATATATAGTCACACACGCACCTTAAACTATACATTGAACCTAGTCTAGTCTAAGCGTGTGTGACTATGATAACTAATGGGAATTCTTAAATGTCGCCACATAAAGTGAGTTTCCAACAATCTTCCCCATGGGACGACGTGTAGAATTCCTTACAATATTCTTCCTAACAAATACATAATGATTAAGAACAAGAGCTTTCGTGAAGCGTCCAATGCTGATGATGTCTTCTGAGGCCTTCGTCTTCAAAACGACTCATCTTTAAAGTAACTTGTAGAAGAAATACTGTAACGGCACGAGCTAAGTAACCCATACACTTCTGGTTAAGGAGAAGCTTCTGAATTATCTTCCCCCTAATTCATGCCACATAAACTTGATGTAGAAGCTTTTAAATAGCTTCCCCCTAAATCGACAATCCTCGTAAGCAACTTCAAAGCTTTCAATAAAGCTTAGAATAATTAAGCGCACAGCGGAATCTAACTAGCAAATCCCATCATATAACATGATAACGTTGCTAAGAGGGATTGAAAGTTTGGGGCACACCAAGTAGATCAACAACTTCTCTTCTCACGCTTAAATAATTCTTCTGAATTTATCTTCCCCCTGAGAGTTCAAGTTATGCATACAAGAAAGAATCAAGACATTTCTTCCCCCACATAGTTGAAAAGTAAATCAATCCCCATTATGAAGCTCAAATACTGAAGTGGACACTTTATCCCATTCTTGAAGTTGACATCGTAACACCAGAGTCAATTAAGTCCCGGAAATGCACATATCTTCTTCCGGAGATGCACCAGAGTCAATTAAGTCCCGGGAGTGCATATAGGAATAATTGCAACAATCAAACAATTAAACCTCGAATCAGTAGTGTACCGTTTAGAGATTGATAACGCCACGAGTTAAAACACTGATTTTCTCTGCGGCTATGACAAATGTCATCCTGGAATGTCTTCAAATCAAAAGAAGGTATGAAGTTCATCACGTGTACTCGTTGTGCGTTCAATGTGTCTTCTTCTTCCCCTTTGATGGTTTCGAAATTCGAAACCATCAATAAATTGTACGCACATGAACCTAAAATCTCGTGAGAATAATAAATAAGCTGAATTATATATTTTGTGAGAATCAGCTGTTGATCGAAAATCTCTTCTCATAAACTCTCCATGGCCACCTTTACCAACCCACGTGAAAGCAATTTGAAGTGACCACTGAAAGAATGAACCAGATGCATCAAACATGAAGCTGAATAAAAATCCGTCGATGTTGTGACTTAAGCTTGCATTATTGTTGAATGAAGAACGGTGGAGAAATCTCTAAGTACTCAATGCATCACTGAAGAAGTCTATAAGCACAACACCTCTTGAAATTATCCACGTCGACTAAGCGCGTGACACTGAGTACAACAATGTAACCCCTTTAAGTGATAGTTATCCGAGTCATCAACCAACCACCCCGAACCCGGAAACCAGATAAACAAGTCTTCATTCTAATATGAAGCACGAGCAAGTTATCTTTGAAAGATAAAATAAATACACGCCTTCGAAAAAATCCGTCTTCAACGTCACGTAATTAATACCCGATCAAACAAATCCGTAGCCACTAAAAAATCGCCCATTTTTTCTTGGTCGCGTCTCAAATAAATTTTTGTCACTCAGTCTCGTCATATTGTCTCGTCACTTTATCAAGTTTATATCTCGACCATTTAGCCAATAATCATACAAAAAACAATTTTGGATGATTATGCATGACTAAATTTTTTGAACACGTCACATTTGTATGCTCAAAATATTATTTAACAAACGGCCAATAAAATTTTTGCAAAAGTTCAATAGTGTGATAACCAAAACTATGAAAAAATAATTGACGGTCCACACATGTCACTTTTACAAAAAAATCGTGGCAGATATATCCATCCAACTGCAATAGTTGGCCCACTTAACACAATGGAGACCAAATTTAGTAGTATATAAGGAACCTAACCCAATGTACTCATAATAATCCCAACCCTAATCTCATCTTAAAAACATGCAGACACTCTCTTTCTCTCCTCACCTCGTAACATCCGTCCTTTCTCAAACCTAATCCTCATCTCATAATTTCCTCCGCCTCTCTCATCTAATAGCCAACAAAATCTCCCATGTCATGTTAAATCCATCTCGTCTTACATCATCACTATACAACGAAAACCCTTTGTCTTATTATTACAAGACGAAGCATACAATTAAACCCCCACCAATGTACGAATCTAACAAAGCTTTTGAGGAATCGACTTCTAGATCAAGTGAATGGTCTCGGGTAGGTGTTATCGAATTGCATGATGGTTTTTGTTTAAAGATTCGAAAGAGAATAATGATTATAACGTATTTGTTATAAATCATTATTTGATATCGTATATAAAAATTGGTTAAAAACCAATCACGAATCTATGATGATAACTTTTGTGAATATAGATCTCTTAAAGATCTATACATGTCTATGATAGACTGTTAACGAAAAGTATCTGAGATCTTGATTTATGTTATGTTTTAGAGTCTAGAGTCCATGGGGGTTTAGGAGACGATGGGATTAGGTTAGTTATGTTGTTGTGGTGAAATAAGGTTGGATGTTGAGTCGACTCAGTGAGTTAACTGAGTCAACTCGGTACTTACCGATTTGACTCGGTTGCGATGGATTTGGATTTGGTCACATTTTTGGTCCACTGCTTTTAAAAAACAGTCCATCGGAATGTCTAATAGAAAACCCATCGGAATGTTTTTGTTTTCATCGCAATGTTGTACAAAAATTCATCGGAATGTTTTTGATTTCCATCGCAATGTTATCAAAATGAAGTCCATCGTAATGAGTCCTCTACACCCCATCGGAATGTGTTCCATCGGAATGCGTTCCATCGGAATGCGTTCCATCGGAATGTGTTCCATCGGAATGCACCGACTGTGTTCCATCGGAATATTCGATCGCAATGTAGAAACCAAAGGTTTTTGCGATCGCAATATTCCGATCTGAATGTTACCATCTCAAAAATCTTATCCAAAAGTACTGTCCTTATTCCATTTTTTCAGGAACTTTGAATCTGTCCACTTTTCTGGGTAACCACATCTTCATAATGAACAATAACAAACCCAGAAAAATGATACCATATCTAAAATTAAGACCAGAAACAGTAGACAACCAGATATGAGACAACTTTGGACCCCGTGAAACCAGAGACAAAAAAACCTCAAATCAGTAGTGTACCCAGATATCAGACGAGAGCTTGGATATGTGGGCTGTGACAAAACCAATGACACAAAATATATGACAAATAAAAGTTAAAGAATTTAGATATAACTTGTGATATGGGTTTGTAAATATAATAAATGTGACAAAAGTGATAACAATACGTGACTATTTGGACAGATTTGGACCAAATAATAACATGACAGTGACAAAAAATTAGATTCGGACCCCAAAAAAAATTTTAAGACCACCAAAATCAAAACAAAAACATGATCCAAGGAATGAACCAAGGCTCTGATGCCAATTGAAGATTTGCTAAAGAAGATCCGGTGGTCTAACATGGTGGAATATGGTGGTGGTAGCCATTGTTGAGAGAGAGGAGAGAGGTTGTGTGAAAGGTTAAGAAAAGATGTATTAAAATGATAAAATAACACAAGCAACACCCCTCCTTGGAAGCTAAGGAGGGGTATATATAGTCACACACGCACCTTAAACTATACATTGAACCTAGTCTAGTCTAAGCGTGTGTGACTATGATAACTAATGGGAATTCTTAAATGTCATCACATAAAGTGAGTTTCCAACAATTTTATAATACGGTTTTGTATCGGATTTGGCATCACCGTAAATCACCGATCTTGATAATTATGTATTATCTGAATACGAGCGTGGAACTCATTTGATACTTTGAGTATGTATATATGGTTTCGTAACCTATCGCATATCGACTTGTTTAATTTCAATTGTTATCATTGTATCGTGATGTTCCATTTTTGGACATCTTCTTTCGAAACGTAATTGATAAATGCGATGTTCGTGTTTTCGATACTACTTATGATTTTAAAGAATCATTTATCCGAGGCGATATCTCCTACGTAATGCGACGTGTGATTAAATTTCATATGACCACATTTATTGGCGAAAAGGAGGATGCCAATGTTGGACTTAAGATATATATATCCTAATCAAATATATATAGTTTGGGTACAACAATGATATGCTCGTAGTAGTCATTTGGTTGAGTGACTTAAACAATTTGTATCTAAATGGAATAGGACATTTAGATACATAAATTTTAACTTGCCCACCTAAGAATCGTTTAAGGTTGTATTATTTAAATGGATTAGGACATTTGAATAAGAAAATTTTAAACCACTGGACCTTATATTGTCGTGTTTTCCTTATTCAGATGGAATGGGACGTTTGGATACGGAAATCATGATGTAAGTTTATTGACACCTTGTATTTACTATGGTATTTTGATATGATATCGTGTTGAGAGGTAGTAATACTTGAGTAGGATGACTTATAATCGTTTTGAAATGGATTGGGACGCCTTTTCATTTGAACAAGAAAGTTATAAGTTCCCGAACCGTAAATTTATAAACTCTTGTATACATGAAAGGAGACGCCTTTTGATGTAGATAATGAGTTATAAATGAGTGGGCCCAAGTATGTCCGGCTTGATTTGTGGATGTTTGGTGTGCGTACGTGATGTGTCGAGATATGTATAGTGATAATTAGATTACGTTATAGGGTAAATCAGAAAATTACCTTTAGGAAAAAGTAATAGACTAATATTACCAAAGACGAATTCAATTAAACACGTGATGAACCAAGTTCGTTGTACACGAAGATCGAGTGAATTTGAGACGTTTTTGTTTTGATTTGGACAATTGATGTGAATTGGTTTTCGGTTTTTAAACTAGAAGTTAATTCTACCAATTTTAAACTATTTTAAATCCTAAAGTGCATGAATCGTTAACCCCGCTATATTATTTAAAATCTAAAACAATTATTTAAAATAAAAACTATATAAAAATTTAAACTATTTAATAATCTATAAAAATTAAACTATTTAATAAAAATTACTTTTACACTATTTTTAGAAGTCTAATTAGACTTTTAAAACTAATTATCTTTATTAAAAATTACTTAAAACAAATCTATTTAAAAACTATTTTTATTTAAATCTAAAATTATAAAAATCTAATTAATAATATAAACTATTTAAACTTTTTAAATTAATAAAGACATTTTTATTTTTATTTTATTTTATCAAGATACTGATTATTATTTTAAAAACTTAAAATTTACTTAAATAAAAATATTAATAAAACTTTACTTAAAACTAAAACTTAATTAAACGTTACTAAAATTTAAAATCTGCCAGATTAGTAATACTATATTAATTACGTACCGGAAAGTAAACACCAAAGAGCTATTAGCTCACTTGGCAAACACGCTTGACTGTGAAACAGTGGGTCTCGAGTTTGATTCCCATTAGTGACATATTTTTTTGGATATTATTTTTTTTTAAGATAATGCAATAAAAAAAGGGTCACAGGAGGTGACTATTGGAAAGCTTATTTTTATTTAAGCTATTAGGAAACAGCTGATGGGCTTATCAGATCAGTTAGATCTCGAAAAGCTTAACTCAACAAAGTAAAAATAATATCAAATCAAATATGTGAAAAAACAAGATTAAACTGATGAATCAAATAAGCAAGCCAAACTACTAATCAGATTGCACAAACCGTAATTTACAATAGCATTATTCAATCAGAAAAGCAACAAATTGAGCAATGATGGTCCGTTATTCTTAACTATCTGCTTATACTTTCACGAACCCAAACTACATATCAGATCATACATTCATTATGTATTAAGTAGTATACTCAAAATCGTTTATAAGTAAACCCCATATCCCCAAACAATGCAGATATAAACCCACAAACAGAACAAGAAACCAGCAACGACTTAGAAGATTAACCAACAGCTTATTAAAAACGAATCAACGCTACATTAACTGATATTAAGCATCAAAATCAGTCTAAAGATTAAGTGGCTCTACTTAAACACTTCTTATTTCTTCTTAACAGTTTGAAACAGATTAATCATACCCAAATTACTATATCATTTAATTAAATCTCTTCATTAATATAATCTTAACAGAATCATAAAGAAGAACATGTAAACAAATTAAACAAAATAATCAGCAATACAACATCAACTCTACAGTCATCTAACTAAACAACTTAAACATTAACAAATTTAAACTTAAAGTATGAAAGTAAAATGAGATAGAACCTTTTGTAGAAAACCATTGGGTAGAAGATTTGCGCTGAGCAATCTTATGAACCAGAAAACGAACCACCATAACCCTCAAACTCCATCAAACGAACCACCAACATTCATCACATTCGAAACAGTTTTTATTAAACTTTCAGCAGGAAAGTTTTATTCCCCAAATCTTACTTTAAATCATTCACATAAACTATTAAGAAAGTTTATATGAAGGACTTCGAATTCTTATATCAATTTTGAGTATAAAAATTATGTAGAAAATTTAAAGCAATAGTAAATTAAACGCAAGAAAAATAGAGATTATAAATCAAAACTATCTTTCATTAATTCTAAACAATATTACAATACTTTCTAAAAATTAAATCTACAAATTTCTAACTAAAAATTGATAGAATAACAATAAAAATAAGAAAAGGGATGCCTGATTAACAGAAACTAGGGGGTTTTTATAGCCATCCCAAGGCTTTGCTGAGGAAGAATATTCGGATCTTCTTGGCATATTCCTCTTTAATATAAGCCCTTAGATCTTCATTTTCTCTCTCTTTGTTGATCATACGGTTGAGAGGACACATATAGCACACGGATTGCCAACGTGGCATCCGTGTGTGCTAGTTGTGTTTCTTTTATGACTTCTGATTGGTTGATTGGGGAAAATGATGTGTCTTCTCCAATAGAAAACTGCCACGTAGCCTCATCTCTGCCCATCTTCTCTTCCTTAAAATTGGGGGATTTAATTACCCCAAACTTGAATTACACGTGGGAGTAAAAGCCCCAATTTAATTAGGCGAATTATTTATCTAGGGTTTTTGTGAATAGTAAATATGACTGGTAATTTTTATTTGGGGAAGAAAGGAAGTGAGGGATGAAGATACATAGGTTATATCGAAACCTTTTATTTAATGTGTGAAAAGATGGGAAAACGTGTGTTTGTAAAGTGAGTGGGTGAGGATCAGTTTATTGTGTGTATAAGTGTGATAGTAAATGAATGGATGTGTGAGTTGTAACGTGTATATACACGTTTAATGAAAAATTAGTTAATAACTCATTCGTTTGATATTCAAACCCTAAAATCCCAAAACAATTCATCCTTATTCATTTTTGTACACATCTTGGGCTTGAAGACCAAAAATAATTCCGTCCGTCTAATAAACTCCCCTCTTGGGCCATTTGGATTTTTAAAAAAGTATTTTGGTCCTTTCTTGAACTCCAAATGGGCTTTTGAGCCCATTTCCCAAATGTGGGACCCACTTGGCCTGTTTTCTTGCATAATTATCAAATCCACTCAAGTCGAGCTCGATTTTGGCTTCTTCGATCTTTTTCTTCAAACTTGTGTCAGTTTTGCCGGTTTTTGCGAACTTGGTACCTACACACATTAAAACAACAAAACAACATATACAAGGCATTTTTGATACATTAATTGCATATATTCATTGTTTTATGATATAATTGATATGACTAAAATAACTCATATCAAACTCCCCCTTGCTAACCAATTGCCGTGTCCTCACGCAATGATAAAATAAAACTATTAACTACACCATTATTAAACTTTTGACAACTTAATTTTGCAAAGACATAATGTATTTCTTTCATTATTGAAAAATAACTGATACAAGCATTTTCATTGGGTTCAAAATAATTCTCTCGATATCCTCTCGAATTGATCTCGGTTTAAAGTGGAAGGTTTGTTCTTGGTGACAAAAAGGGTTTAGTTATCTAATCTACTAAACAGGGAAATGAATAAAGTAATAACGATTTAAACTTAAAACAATTCAAAAGCAAAACTAGGAATAAAAAGCTAAACCAAACATCAACTGGAAAATACCCTAACTAAAAATATCCTATTCGGAATAATTCCTATTCGGAAAACATGGCCTATGCGGAATAAAAGTTTAATTCGGAAAAATAGCTTATGCGGAAAAATAGCCCTATTCGGAATAAATTCCCTATGCTGAATGAAAGCTCTATTCGGAAAATATAATCCTATGCGGAAAGAAATCCTATTCAGAATAAAATGGCCTATGCGGAATGTTTCCTTATGCGGAAAAACTGAGCTAATCGGAAAACTGGTCCTATTCGGAGAAACAGACTATTCGGAAAACATGTTCTATGCGGAATAAATTCTTCTATGCGGAAAATATGCTCAATTCGGAATAACAGGGCCTATGCGGAATAATGGCCCTATTCGGAATATATAAAAGATTCCGAATAAAGGTAAAATAAAATGGCTAATCGGAAAGTCTGAACATTCCGAGTAAGAAATCAAGCTGAAGCCTATTCGGAAAGTTCTGGGAATAAAGAACAGTAGCAGAAATAAAAGAAACAGGGAAATCGAATTTTAATCAAAATCAAACCAAATAATCAAAAAGGGTTTAGCAAGTTAACCAATAATCATTCCAATATCATAACCAACAAATCCCAACAATAAAAACACAAAATCAACAACTTTTTAAGATCAAACTTGAACCAAATAAAAACTTAAGAACTTGCAATAAAAAGATGATGAAGAACAAGATGGATAGAAAGATTGGAATTGAAAGATTAATGTAAAAGTTAACAATAGTAATGATCAAACACTTACAAGATTGAAGGAAAATTAAAAATCACCAAACACCCTAAAGGTGTTGGTGAGGCTACGAACCAAAGAAACTGGGAAATAAAAGCTAAAAAGCTAACTCCCTAAAATGTGAAGGAAAAATCCTTTTATAGTCCTAGTGGTTGGTTGGTGAGTGGGCTTTATCCCTTTCTTCTTGTCTACTCGTCTTTTCAGAAAAGTTGACGTTTTTGATTCTGATTCGGGATTTGTCGACGATTAAATTCAACTCGTCTTTTAATTTCTTCGTTTAATAGACTTGAGTTTCTTGGACATATGTAAATCTTCCGTCTTTGGTCCTTTTCTTCGATAAATCTTCAAATAGGCCCATTGACTTCAAATCTTTTGCATCTCTTGGACAATAGACTTCGACTTTAGTCTTTTTCCTTGATAAACCCCGTGCAATCCCATGTTTTCTTCAATAATCATCCGGTTGACTCTGAAAACACAATAAACACAAAAACCACGCATAATTCCAAACAAATGATATTAAATACGTGTTTTGGTCTTGTTTTAGCCCGTAAAAGGATGGGTGTTTACACACCTATCAAATCCCCTACACTTAACCATTGTCATGCCCTCATGCAATGCTTAGTGATAAAGCAAATTTACATTTTTCTCATAATCAATCAACCTTGGCCTTATTCAAATACTACTAAATAAAAAATTAAAATACTAAGAGAAATTAAAATTTTAAAATAAACAAAAGGATGGAAATAACTTGCAAAGAAATGAAGGACTTACATTAGGGCTTTGGTGCTGCGAAGATTTATCACCCTCAAGTTTCACGTTCCCCAAACTAAGCTTAAAAACGAGATCATTGTTATTATAAGTTAGTAAATCAAACACTTACACACATGGCTTAATTATATGCTTAAACTCCCTTATTCCTAGGTGTATCTCTTATATTTTATTTTTGTCTTAGAATGATCATGAAGATGCATTTTTGGACTTATTTTGATAGTTTATTTAGGCTGAAAGCAAAGTAGGACGATTTGATCAATAGTTAGCTAAAGGACAAAATCTCTTAAAACTGCTTCTCGGGATATAAAAAAGTTCATATCTTGGCATAACTCGGTTCACGATTTGAGACATTTCTCGGGCCGATATTTGGCATGTACTTCATACTTCATATCTTGAGAGACGTTCATGAGATAATGGTCTTCTCATCGTAATAGAGTTTCTTCACTTGGAGACTTTTGAGGGGTACTCCAACTTTGTTGACCACGACTTCATGATTATTTCTTCAATCTCTAATTGGGATTTTGAGATACAACGATCCGCCTCCTTTTCGGACTTGGATCTATTTATCCTCATACCTTGTTAGGGTCTTTTCGGATAGAATTCTCCATGATCTTTATGGGAGTTGATTGCTTTTCGTCGTGAGTCTTTGATCCTTCATATTGATTTTGGGAATAATGCTTTACACATCACTTTGGATCTTCAGCAATAAAATTGAATCCTCATGCCTTGTTAGGGCCTTTTCGGACTCGCCAATCTTCGCGCCCCGCTTCATAAGTTATGCCTTGGCTATGAACTCTTATCATTACCGAGCAACTTTTAAACGATCTTGGGCTAGAAGCTAAGTAACCTTTCAAATCGTACGACCTTACTTATTGCAGATAAATTATTAGCAAGTGATGGGAGAATAGGCAAATAATTACACCAAGTGAGCTTGTGAAAGAATACCGACTTATAATTGACTCTATCATTTCTCGTTCTCCACAATTTAAAATCTCAAGTAATGAGACTCGTGGATACTTAGCCTAATAAACCAATTAAGGTCTACATGGTTAAGGATACTAGCTAGAATAAACTTGGATAAGTCTATTCGGGTTGAGTCAAAATAAACGCAACGGGCCTAATATGTCAAAGACTTCTAAACTAGCTACACCACTTTATTAATATTTTTGACTTTATTGCGGGATATATACATATGAAAGCAACGATAAAAATTTAAACATTACGACTAAATGGCCAAAGTTAATAAAAATCTTGAAAAATGTTGAAAAATATGATTTTCCGGTTAAATGAAGGCATTTTCATGGAAAAGTCCACTTAAAACTTCGATAGAAGTGCCCCCTACACTTAAGATAAACATTGTCCTCAATGTTTAAGCATGTGGGAAAAGTTTCCCCTACACTTATGACATTGTGCACGTTGGTTAACTCGAGTTAAGGAAGAGACGACTAAAGTGATCAATTTCAAATGTGAGTATGAAAAAAATTGAATCACGATAGTTGAGAGATAAAACCGGATTTCGGATAACACGGGAGCACGGTTCTTCAAAGATTCCAAGAGTGCACTTATCCCTGTAATCACATCAGCACACAAAGAGAAAGACCTATAGAGGCTCCCCTACACTTAGGAGGTTAAAACATAAAAGGATAGATACTCGGGCTGCCTCCCGAGGAGCGCTTGGTTTTGATAACCGAGTCACGAGCCTGACTCGACCCAAAATTAGTTCATGGGGAACGTGGTGAGGGATGGAATCACCTCCTGAGAGGTGTCCTCACCAAAGTACAACTTCACTCGTTGGCCATTCACCTTAAAATTAGGTCCATTAGGTTGAGCGAGCTTGAGAGTACCATATGGAAAAATTTGGGCAATGGTGAATGGGCCGGACCAACGAGATTTGAGCTTGCCCGAAAAGATTTTCAACCGAGAGTTAAAAAGTAAGACTTTGTCTCCAACATGGAACTCTCGGTTTTTGATCTTGGAGTCGTGAATGAGCTTAGTTCTTTCCTTATAGATCAAAGAATTTTCATAAGCCTCATTCCGAAGTTCATTGAGCTCATTGAGTTGGATCTTGCGTAGGTCACCGGCTTTGTTGATATCAAAATTAGCCCACTTCAAGGCCCAGTAAGCCTTGTGCTTCAACTCAATGGGGAGTTGGCACGCTTTCCCGTACACAAGACGATATGGTGTACAACCAATCGGAGTCTTGTATGCAGTACGAAAAGCCCACAAAGCATCATCAAGTTTATCAGCCCATGAGGCACGATGCTCTCCCACGGTTCTTTCCAGAATTCGCTTTAGTCCTCGGTTGGATATTTCAGCCTGGCCATTAGTTTGTGGGTGGTAGGCTGTGGAAAGACGATGGTTTACACCGTACTTAGCCATGACTCTTGCGAATTGGTCATTGCAAAAATGAGTCCCACGATCACTAATAATGGCACGAGGCACACCGAATCTAGCGAAGAGAGCTTTCAAAAAGTTACAAACCACCCTTGCGTCATTAGTGGGTAAAGCTTTGGATTCAACCCATTTGGAGACGTAGTCAACGGCTACAAGGATGTATTTGTTTCCTTTAGAAGAAGGGAATGGCCCCATAAAGTCGATACCTCAAACATCAAAGATTTCACACTCTTGAATGAAATTCTGAGGCATCTCGTCTTTATGTGTGATCGTGCCTTGTTTCTGGCACACATCACATCTTTTAACCATATCGTGAGCGTCACGATATATGGAGGGCCAATAAAATCCCGAATCAAACACTTTTTTGGCGGTGTAGTTGGGACCAAAGTGACCACCGGTTGGTCCTTTGTGGCAAGCATCAAGGATTTCTGAAGCTGTCGGTCCATCAACACATCGGCGAATAATCAGGTCGGCACATTGTTTGAATAAGTAAGGGTCGTCCCAAAAGTAAGTCTTAATGTCGGTGAAGAACTTTTTGTTTTGTTGAGACGTCAACCCTTCCTTGAGAATTCCACCCGCCAAGTAGTTTGCAAAGTCCGCAAACCACGGGGTTTCATCAGCAGTCGAGTTCATATACATTAAGGTCTCCAAGGGAAAAGAATCATTGATTTCTTTGTTCAGATGATCCCCCTGGTAAGGATCCTCAAGTCTGTTGAGATGATCCGCGGCTAGGTTTTCAGCTCCTTTTTTATCGCGAATTTCGATTTTAAATTCCCGGAGCAGCAAAACCCAGCGAAGAAGTCTTGGTTTGGAATCTTGCTTTGTCAACAAGTACTTCAGCGCGGAATGATCGGTATATACGATTGTTGTAGAAAGGACAAGATAGGGGCGGAATTTTTCAAAGGCATAGACAACAGCTAAAAGCTCTTTTTCTGTTGTCATATAATGCAATTGTGCCCCCGTCATTGTCTTGCTAGCGTAATGGATTGGTTGGAAGTGTTTGTTCACTCTTTGTCCCAGAACCGCTCCAATAGCATAATCACTAGCATCGCACATCAACTCAAAGGGAAGTTCCCAATTAGGGGTAACCAAGACGGGTGCCTTAGTAAGCTTATCCTTAAGCAAGTTGAAGGCTTCAAGGCACTCTTTGGAAAAGATAAAAGGAGTATCTTTTTCCAAGAGGTGGGTCATCGGGCGAGCGATCTGAGAAAAATCTTTTATGAATCGACGGTAGAAGCCCGCATGACCCAGGAAACTTCTCACACCCTTCACGGTTGAAGGTGGAGGCAACTTGGTGATAACATCGACTTTAGCACGGTCTACTTCAAGACCGGCTTTGGAAATCTTGTGTCCCAGCACGATGCCTTCTTTTACCATAAAATGGCATTTTTCCCAATTCAGAACAAGGCGAGTGTCTTCGCACCGCTTAAGCATACGTTCCAAATTGGCAAGGTAAGAAGAGAAAGAATCCCCGAAGACCGAGAAATCATCCATGAAGACTTCCATGGTTTGTTCAACCATGTCATGGAAGATAGCTAACATGCACCTTTGGAAAGTCCCGGGCGCATTACATAAGCCAAAAGGCATTCTTTTGTAAGCAAATGTGCCATAGGGACAAGTGAATGTAGTCTTCTCTTGATCTTGGGGATCGATGGGTATTTGGAAGTAACCCGAGAAACCATCAAGAAAGCAGTAATATTCATTACCCGCTAAACGTTCAAGCATTTGGTCCATAAAAGGTAGAGGGAAATGATCCTTTCTCGTGGCATCATTGATTTGCGGTAGTCTATACAAACTCTCCACCCAGTAACAAGACGAGTGGAAATCAACTCGTTGTGTTCATTGGGAACAACGGTTATTCCGCCCTTCTTGGGCACACAATGGATTAGACTAACCCATGGTGAATCCGAAATAGGGTAAATCATACCCGCATCAAGAAGTTTTATAACCTCTGTTTTGATGACTTCATGGATTGTTGGATTCACACTTTGTTGGCTTTGAATTGTGGGCTTAAAGTCGTCCTCCATGAGAATTTTGTGTGTGCAGAAGTGAGGATCAATTCCACGAATATCCGAAATCTTCCAAGCAATAGCCTTCTTGTGATCTTTCAATACGGCGACAAGTCGGGCTTTTTCTTCTTCTTTTAGGTCCTTTGCGATGATGACGGGCGACTTCTTCTCTTCTTCAAGGAACACATACTCGAGATGGGGCGGCAACTCCTTAAGTTCTAAATCCGAAGGATTTTCGATGGGAGGCGTATTCGAAGTCGGAGTATCGATAGCAATGACCGTGGGAGATGGAGGAGAAGGATTGTATTCTTTTAGAAGGTTTTCAATGAGGCGGAGATCTTCATCCCAATTGGTAGTAGAATCGTCATTGTCTAAATGCACATCTCCCATGGTGGCTTCCAAATCTTTCCAAAGGAAATCACTTTCTCCAAATAGAGACAGTGATGAGTCGATAGAGGAAACGGTCTCAACATTGGGAAGAGAGGTAGGAATACTTTTACAAGCATCTTTGAAGTGTTCTTCACAAGCCTCATCAAGAACGTCAATACAATTAACACTCTCGTAAGAATAAGGCTGTTTAGAAAGCTTTCCCATGTTGAAGACTACTTTATCGTCACCCACTCTCATGATAAGCTCACCGGCTTCAACATCGATGAGAGTGCGACCGGTCCTCAAGAATGGACGACCAACAATTAGTGGCACACGGGGGTCCATCTCGTAGTCGACGACAACAAAATCAGCAGGAAAGGTGAATTTGTTGACTCCTACAATGACGTCTTCTGCTATCCCCACTGGATAAGCAACCGTACGGTTAGCTAATTCCAAAGTCATTTTGGTGGGGACTAGCTCTGGAGAGATAATTGCTTCCAAACGCTTAGAGGCATAAGATTAATACTGGCACCTAGATCGGCTAGGGCCATGCAATTCTCTACTCCCGGGAAATTGCAAGGAATTAAGAAACGACCCGGATCACCAAGCTTGGTTCGCAATTTCCTTAAGAGCACTGCAGAGCAATTCTCATTAAGTTGGGTGTTGGCAATATCGAGGAGCTTTTCCTTGTCGCTCAGAAGATCTTTAAACATCTTAGCGTATTTAGGCATGTGAGCGAGAGCCTCGGCAAAGGAGATGTTAAAATTCAATTGTTTAAACATTTTGAGAAAGTTTGAAACTTGAATATCATCCTTGCTCTTTTGCTTCTCTTTCCTCAACCTTGAAGGATAAGGTATATTGGATGAAGAAGAAGGCTTTATGGTAATAGGATCACTCACAACCACGGGTGGTGGGGAAATGGGGGTAGAAGGTGAAGAAGGCGGAGGAATTGGGAAAGTAGAAGGATGAGGAATAGGAGCAGGTGACTCGTTCTCCTTAGTCACAACCACCGGTGGAGGTATAGGAAGCCCGGGTTCCTTGGTACCTTTACCACTGCGGGTGGTGATTGCTTTCATCTCCCCTCTTGGATTCGCAACGGTGTTACTCGGAAGAGTACCCGAAGAAGAGGGTTGATTACCTTGGAAGAAACCAGCCATCATGTTCCTCAAGTCATTAGTTTGGCTATCCAACGTGTTTCTCATGTCGGCTCTCAAATCGTTTCCTTGCTTGACCAAGTCTGCCTTCAAGTTGCGCACTTCCTGTTGGAGATTTTCCGCAATCACATCATTGGTCCTCATGTAGGTTGCAACCTCTTGGTGTAATGCAGTGGTGGTTTGGTTGGGAGGAGCATTGTATGCGGGTGGTTGATAAGCAGCTTGTTGGTAAACTTGGTTGTTACGTTGAGATGGTTGTTGCTGTTTGTGAGGAGGGATGTATGGTGTACGAGGCTGTTGTTGTTGTTGAGGAGGGCGATTGAGGTTTTATTGTTGGTTTGGGTTGTTTGGGGGAAAACCAGGTGTGGCAAAATAATTGTTAGAGCGGTAGCTAAGAAAATTACGGTCACCTTGAGGAAGGGCTTGATAAGCAGGTTGAGGATAGGGGCCATATGCTGCATTCACATTCTCTGCAGGGTAATCTTGGGTAGCGGTACAAGTGGTGTAAGAGTGAGGACCACCGCATATCTCACAAGGTTGGCTGACAGCGTTAACTTGAGCGTTTTTAGCGTTGCTGCTGTTGTTGTTGTTAACGGTGTAGGTGACAAGCGATTCAAGAAGCGTAGTGATTTTGTCCAATCGCTTGTCGCTGTCACTAGTGCTAGCACTAGCGACATTGGTCCGAACACTCTTGGTTTGCACACGAGATTTATTCTCAATGATGTCCCAAGCAGCATTGGAAGTCTTAGCCAATAGATTATCCCCCGAGACACTGTTCAGTGAATCTTGGTCACTCATGCTTAAACCATTGTAAAAAGTATTAATTTGATGTACTTTGGTAAAACCATGTTGTGGCCATTTTCTTAAAAGATCTTTGAAACGATCCCAAGATTCACTGAACGACTCATCGTACTTTTGTTCAAAATTTATGATTTCATTCCGCAAAGCGGTAGTACGAGAGGGTGGAAAAAAGTAATTGATAAACTTAGTTTCCAAATCCGTCAACGAGAGAATACTCTGTGGCGGTTCTTTAGCAAGACAATGTCGGGCTTGTCCCTCTAAAGAAAAGGGAAAAAGTTGTAACCTGATAACCTCTTATGGAACACCATTGAATTTGACCGTGTTGGTGAGTTGCAAGAATCTCTTGATGTGGTCGTGTGGGTCATCAATGGTACGTCCCAAGAATGGTTGAGCGGATACCATCTGGATAAAGCCTGATTTTAGCTCAAAGTTGTTGGCGGCAATTGGAGGTATGACAATTTGATCCGTGTTGCCATCTACATGAGCTTGCAGCAATTCAATCATCGGGCGATTATCCGGAAGGGGCTCATTGTTGTTGTTATTGTTCATGTTGTTGAAAGGCGGGTTGTTGTTGTTATTATTGTTGTTTGGAGGTGGTACACCGGCCATGTCTAAGTGACCGAGAGGCTCGGGCTCTTGATAAGACGTGGATCGAGTGCGCATACACCTGCAAAAGAACTAACAAGAGCAAAACAAAGCAAAATATTTTTTGTTTTTTATGTTTTTTACTTTTTAGCATTTTTGAAAATTTTATATTTTTTAGTGTTTTTGAAATTTTTTATGAAAAAGTAACGTTCACGGTGAACGGATCCCAAAATCCAAGTTCTCACAAAAAACTTTTGATCTTAACGAGAAGAGCCGGCAGCGGCGCCATTTGATACAAGGTTTTTGTGTGAGTTCAATTTAATTCTCTCGATATCCTCTCGAATTGATCTCGGTTTAAAGTGGAAGGTTTGTTCTTGGTGACAAAAAGGGTTTAGTTATCTAATCTACTAAACAGGGAAATGAATAAAGTAATAACGATTTAAACTTAAAACAATTCAAAAGCAAAACTAGGATTAAAAAGCTAAACCAAACATCAACTGGAAAATACCCTAACTAAAAATATCCTATTCGGAATAAGTCCTATTCGGAAAACATGGCCTATGCGGAATAAAAGTTTAATTCGGAAAAATAGCTTATGCGGAAAAATAGCCCTATTCGGAATAAATTCCCTATGCTGAATGAAAGCTCTATTCGGAAAATATAATCCTATGCGGAAAGAAATCCTATTCGGAATAAAATGGCCTATGCGGAATGTTTCCTTATGCGGAAAAACTGAGCTAATCGGAAAACTGGTCCTATTCGGAGAAACAGACTATTCAGAAAACATGTTCTATGCGGAATAAATTCTTCTATGCGGAAAATATGCTCAATTCGGAATAACAGGGCCTATGCGGAATAATGGCCCTATTCGGAATATATAAAATATTCCGAATAAAGGTAAAATAAAATGGCTAATCGGAAAGTCTGAACATTCCGAGTAAGAAATCAAGCTGAAGCCTATTCGGAAAGTTCTGGGAATAAAGAACAGTAGCAGAAATAAAAGAAACAGGGAACTCGAATTTTAATCAAAATCAAACAAAATAATCAAAAAGGGTTTACCAAGTTAACCAATAATCATTCCAATATCATAACCAACAAATCCCAACAATAAAAACACAAAATCAACAACTTTTTAAGATCAAACTTGAACCAAATAAAAACTTAAGAACTTGCAATAAAAAGATGATGAAGAACAAGATGGATAGAAAGATTGGAATTGAAAGATTAACGTAAAAGTTAACAATAGTAATGATCAAACACTTACAAGATTGAAGGAAAATTAAAAATCACCAAACACCCTAAAGGTGTTGGTGACGCTACGAACCAAAGAAACTGGGAAAGAAAAGCTAAAAAGCTAACTCCCTAAAATGTGAAGGAAAAATCCTTTTATAGTCCTAGTGTTGGTTGGTGAGTGGGCTTTATCCCTTTCTTCTTGTCTTCTCGTCTTTTCAGAAAACTTGACGTTTTTTATTCTGATTCGGGATTTGTCGACGATTGAATTCAACTCGTCTTTTAATTTCTTCGTTTAATAGACTTGAGTTTCTTCGACATATGTAAATCTTCCGTCTTTGGTCCTTTTCTTCGATAAATCTTCAAATAGGCCCATTGACTTCATATCTTTTGCATCTCTTGGACAATAGACATCGACTTTAGTCTTTTTCCTTGATAAACCCCGTGCAATCCCATGTTTTCTTCAATAATCATCCGGTTGACTCTGAAAACACAATAAACACAAAAACCACGCATAATTCCAAACAAATGATATTAAATACGTGTTTTGGTCTTGTTTTAGCCAGTAAAAGGATGGGTGTTTACACACCTATCAATAACTTTAAGGATCATAAAACTCAAATAGATTCATCGTCCCCGACTTTTTACTTTTCCATGCCAAGTGCAAAAACACGATCATTGTCAATCATAAGCCCTAAAACTAAACCAACTCATACAAGTAATTTGTGTTAAACTCAATCTCCTATTATTCCTAATTGTATCTCTAGATTTTATTTGTCATTCGCCCAAAGGCTCATTTGACTTTATTTTGATATTTATTAGTCCAACAATGAAGGCAAGAACGATGTAAACTCAACACTCAAAACCTAACCTCGACTTCAAAAACCGTTGTCACTAAAGAAAGCCCACATCAAGGATAACTTAACACGATTTAGGGATCAATCCCGGACCCGAAATTTGGCTAATATGGCTACTTAGAAGCAACAATAAAACCTCCAAAGTCAATTATGACCTTATTAATGGAGTTAGCAACAACTACATCATAACACCTTGTGGCTCTTTAAGATGCAATTGTGCTCCTTATTTAAAATCCACACCCTAAGGCTCCTTGGACAAAAATAAGGGAATTGACTTCACCATCCCACCTTACGGATCATGATGATGAAGAAATTTTTATTCAACACGCCCCTTGACATACACCCTAAGGCTCTAATGACAAGGTTAGTGCTACATGACTCCCACCCGAAGGCTCCTAGAGAACATGTTTTTATGTATTCTTCTTTATTATTATGATGTTTATAGTAAGCCAAATTTACGCAATCCCATGATCAAAAGTCCATGACGCTGACACCCTTAATGTGTTCTCACTTTAATTACAAGGGAAGAAAAAGAAGGAGTTATGAGTTAAGATATCAAGCCTAAACCGCTAAAAACTTCATTTATTAAGCAATTATTATACAAGTGTGGAAAGTAAGTACGAGGAGATTAAATCAAACACAAAAATACTTGCAATAAGAAGAATTTAACCTTAGAATGTGAAATCAATGGATACTTAGCCTATTAAATCAAAGTTTTGGGTTTTCAAGTCATCTATAGGATCTTGCATCTTCTTATACTTTTTCAAGTTTTTGAATTTGCGTTTTAAAGTTCCTTTGATAG
Organism: Glebionis coronaria; assembly: GCA_025667525.1. Taxonomy (NCBI): domain Eukaryota; kingdom Viridiplantae; phylum Streptophyta; class Magnoliopsida; order Asterales; family Asteraceae; genus Glebionis; species Glebionis coronaria. The sequence continues at coordinate 461,352,509 of CM046874.1, forward strand.
ACGACTTTCTAGGATCAATTATAGGAACTTGCTAAAAGTTCTTGTTCTTAACTCGTATGAATATAGACTTTCGCGTTTTAAAGCTCCCTATATAATAGCCTAGCAAAACTTAATTCAAATACGTTAAGGAAAAGCTAAGGTTAAAAACCGAGTCGAGTCGAGAATTATTCTTATTTTCACCAACGGAAAGCCTACATTCGTGTCAAAAGCACTTATTTTCTTTATTAAAACTTGAAAATAACACTATAAATTTAAAATTTTATTGAAAAATGAGAAAAACAACTACGTTTAGACATGACAGAAGCAATAGCAAGCGATTATATCGACTGACTCCCCCATGCTAAAACCAAACATTGTCCTCAATGTTTCTTAGCTCAAGAGTAACACCCCCTTGCTAAAACACGAAGAGTCTAATGCATAATCCTAGCATGGAAAGAGCACACAAATCTATAAGCCGTTTATTAATTATGCCTCAAGATAAAACGTTAGTTGATAAAAATCAAGTGTAAAGAGTCTGCCCCTTTTTGGCATTCAAAGAATGGAAGATCAAGTGGACCGGCAAAAACCAAACACGAGAGTCTTCAAATATTAGGGTCATACCTAAGATTCACAACACAACAAAACACGAGCACGAGCTTGAAAGATCAAGCCTTATTAGTTGTTAGAAAATAGAAAGAAGATAGAATGTATGGGACTCCCCCATAAGGCACCTCGTTTTTGTTCACCGAGTCATGAGCTCGACTCGATCCCCGCATTCATTGGTCCTTGGGGAAAGTTTGAAGATCCGGGACAACCTCCGTAGGTATGTCCCCTCCAAAGTAATGTTTCACACGATGACCATTCACCTTAAAGTTAGGCCAGTCTTTTTGAGCTAGCTCAACGGTGCCATAAAAAACATGTGCAATGGTGAATGGTCCGGACCAACGGGATTTAAGCTTGCCCGAGAAAATCTTAAGTCTAGAGTTGAATAAGAGGACTGATCACCAACATTGAAAATGCGGTTTTTGATCTTAGAGTCATGAATCCTCTTAGTCTTCTCTTTATAGATCAAAGAATTTTCATAAGCTTGATCCCTTAATTCACTTAGTTCATTCAATTGAACCTTGCGATGATCACCCGCGGTCCTCAAATCAAAGTTACAATGCTTAAGATCCCAATACGCCTTATGTTCGAGTTCAATTGGCAAGTGGCATGCTTTTCCGTAGACCAACCTAAATGGTGTACAACCAATTGGCGTCTTGTAAGCCGTACGGAAATCCCACAATGCATCGTCCAATTTATCCGACCATGAAGTGCGATTTTCTCCAATAGAACGCTCCAAAATCCTTTTAAGAGCACGGTTTGAAACCTCCACTTGACCACTCGTTTGAGGGTGATAAGCCGTAGAAAGTCGATGAGTGACACCATATTTCTTTAGAAATTTTTCAAATTGTTCATTACAAAAATAGGTCCCACGATCACTTATAATAGCCCGCGGAGTTCCAAACCTAGCAAAGAGTTGTTTCAAAAAGTTCACCACAACTCGAGCATCATTCATGGGCAAAGCCTTAGCTTCGACCCATTTAGACAAATAATCCACGGCTACGAGAATGTATTTATTTCCTTTCGAAGATGGAAACGGCCCCATAAAATCGATCCCCCACATGTCAAAGATTTCACAAACTTGGATAATGTTTTGAGGCATTTCATCCCTTTGTGAGTTCTTTTCTTGACGTTGACAAGCATCACAAGTCTTGATCAAGTCTTGGGCATCACAATATATGGAAGGCCAAAAGAAGCAGGCATCAAAGACTTTCTTCGCGGTGGCGTGAGCACCATGATGTCCCCCGGTGCGTCCCTCATGACAAGATTTTAGGATATCTTGAGCTTCTTTGCCAAACACGCACCTACGGATCACCTGATCCGCGCACACACGAAACAAATAGGGGTCGTCCCAAAAGTAATAGGAAATATCCTTGAAAAACTTTCTTTTTTGTTGGGACGACATACCCTTGATCACTAACTTCCCCGCATGGTAATTTGTGATGTCCGCAAACCATGGGGTACTATCATCACCAGGAAAAACAATCATACCAAGCGTCTCGAGAGGAAATGTTTCATTAATTTCCTTGTTCTCTCGATCTCTTTGGTGAGGATTCTCAAGTCGAGATAAATGATCGGCCGCGAGATTCTCGGCTCCTTTTTTGTCTAGAATTTTGACATTAAATTCTTGAAGGAGGAGAATCCACTGGAGCAACCTCGGCTTAGCATCTTGTTTATTAATAAGATATTTGATAGCCGAGTGGTCCGTATACACTATGGTTTGAGACAAGACGAGATATGGTCTAAATTTTTCAAAAGCATACACAACGGCAAGTAACTCCTTTTCTGTTGTAGTGTACTTTGTTTGAGCATCCGTCATAGTCTTACTTGCATAGTGTATAGGCAAGAAATGTTTTGACTTACGTTGCCCCAAAACCGTACCTACCGCATAATCACTAGCATCACACATAATTTCAAAAGGTATGTCCCAATCCGGGGCAAGCAAGATTGGAGATTTGGTTAACTTCTTTTTAAGCATCTCAAAGGCTTGAATACACTCATCCAAAAAGATGAAAGGAGTCTCTTTTTCCAAAAGATGGGTCATAGGCCGAGCTATCTTAGAGAAGTCTTGTATAAAACGTCGATAGAAGCCGGCATGGCCGAGAAAACTCCTTACTCCCTTAACGGTGGTAGGTGGAGGCAATTTGGCAATCACGTCGATTTTAGCCCTATCAACCTCAATACCGGCCTTAGAGATCTTATGTCCTAACACAATTCCCTCTTTGCACACATGAAGTGACATTTTTCATAATTAAGCACAAAGATTCGTTTCCTCACAACGTTGCAACATTCTTTCAAGGTTAGAGAGACATGAAGTGAAAGATTCCTCAAAAACCGAAAAGTCATCCATGAAGACTTCCATGGTTTTCTCGATCATATCATGGAAAATGGCCATCATACACCTTTGGAACGTCCCCGGAGCATTGCATAGTCCAAAAGGCATGCGACGATAAGCAAATGTTCCATAAGGACAAGTGAATGTGGTCTTTTCTTGATCACGAGGGTCAATGGGGATTTGGAAATAGCCGGAAAATCCATCCAAAAAGCAATAGAATTCATTCTCCGCTAGTCTCTCTAACATTTGATCCATAAAAGGTAATGGAAAATGATCCTTCCTAGTGGCATCATTAAGTTTCCTATAGTCAATACAAACACGCCAACCGGTCACAAGTCTAGTAGGAATCAATTCATTATCCTCATTAGTAACAACCGTCATTCCTCCTTTCTTTGGAACACAATGCACGGGGCTAACCCATGGACTATCCGAGATAGGGTAGATCATTCCGGCGTCTAGAAGTTTAGTGACTTCCTTTTTGATCACCTCATGAATCTTTGGATTGACCCTTCTTTGATTTTAGATAGCAGGTTTATAATAATCCTCCATTAGTATTTTATGAGTACAAAATTTTGGATCTATACCCTTAATGTCGGAGATTTTCCATGCAATGGCCTGTTTATGTTTCTTAAGCACTTTGATAAGTTCATCCTTTTCATTTTCCTTTGATCCCTTAGCAATAATCACCGGTAATTTATCCGTTCCTTTAAGAAAGGAATACTCCAAATGAGTGGGTAGTTCCTTAAGTTCTAATTCGGGTGCTTCCTCAATAGATGTTTTCACTTTAGTTTCATTAGCACTTACAACTTTTAGTTCCATAGGTGGTGATTCAAAAGGATACAAATTCAACAATTTTTCAATCAACGCAATATCTCCCTCGGGATCAAAATTCTCACAATCAAACTCACTAGGATCAAATGGTGTGTTAAGGTAATCATCAATCTCCTTATCGATTTTTGAATAACCATTATTCTCAAGCTCTTCAAGAACGAAGTCACCTCCCTCAAATGGAGTGAGTGGAGGTTTAGCCAAAGAGATAATAGGATTCGATGAAGTGGGATTGCCACTTTTAGAAGTATCTGAAAAACCAAGCATATCTTGCGAAACCTCTTCGCTAGCAACATCAATCACATAGATTTGATTGATTGATTCCTCGTCGTCTTCGGAAGAAAACTTCGAGATATTACCAACATTAAGAGTGATACTTTCATCATCAAAACGTAAAGTCAATTTTCCCTCTCTCATGTCAACTAAAGAACTAGCCGTATTTAAAAACGGTCTTCCCAAAATAAGAGGCACACGAGAATTTTCCGGATAATCACAAATCACAAAATCCGCAGGGAAGATGAGCTTTCCTACTTTGACTAATACGTCTTCGGCTATACCTTTTGGAAAGGCGGTCGATCGATCCGCTAGCTCGATAGTCATCTTAGTAGGCGTAAGCTCGGGAAGTGATAACCTTTTCGACACGGAAAGAGGCATCAAGTTAATGCTAGCGCCTAGATCGACTAATGCTAAGCATTCTTTCATATTAGGGAAATCACATGGTATCAAAAATTGACCATGGTCTCCAAGCTTTTTGGGATACAATTTAGAGAGAACCGCGAAACAACTTTCATTTAAGGATGTAGATACTTCAACTAATTTCTCCTTATCGTTCATCAACCTTTTGATAGTAGAAGCAAACTTAGGCATGCTAAGCAATGCATCCGCGAAACTAAGATTAATATACATTTTCTTAAACACGTCAAGAAACGTAGAAACTTGAGAATTGGTCTTTTCGCGGAGCTTCTCTTTGGTAAGTCTCGAAGGGTAGGGTAGCGTGGGTTTAGTCTTCGGAAGCTCGGGTTCTGGAATAGGCAATTGGTCTACCTTTGGTGGAATAGGAATCTCCTTTTCTTTAACCACCTCGGGTTATTGCATCACTTCCCTCACCAGAGAGGTACTCACATGTGGAAGCAAAGGTCCGTCTAAAGCTTTCCCACTACGTGTGGTTATAGCTTTCATCTCACCCTTCAGGTTTAGAATGGTGTTACTAGGTAAGCCACCCGAAGACGAGGAAGGTTTGGTCATAAAAGATTCAAACTTCGAAAGCAATTTATTTTGACCTTGTTCCATAATTTGTTTCATACAATTTTGACTTTGCTCAAACATTTGCTCAAATCTTTGTTCAATTCTTTGTTGATTAAGCTCAATCTTATTATTTTGCCCTTTAATCGTATTTTGAAACTCATTTTTCAAAGTTGTCATTTGTCCTTGAATGTTGTTTTGAAAAGCTTTCAAATTTGCCTCATTCGTTTTGATGTAGCTTGACAAATCATTTTGGTTGTTGCTTTGAAAACCTTGATTGTTTTGATTAGCATTAAACCCATTTCCTTGGTTGTTAGTCCCTTGGTTACCACGGTTAAAATTATTCCCATTGTTTCCATTGTTGTACCTATTTTGAACAGGTGGAAAACCCGGTGGAGCAACATAATTTTGACGAGGAACTTGACCGTTGGAGCCATAAGTTCCCGTCGCGGCAAAAGAATTAGCTTGATCAAACCCCGTGGTTAAACAAGCATAATTATGATGTGCTCCACCACATGATACACAAAAACTCTCAACCCTATTAATCGATCCATGAGGATTCTTCCTAAACTCATTCAAAAGCGTGTCAATCTTAGAGTCCAATCTAGCAATCTCGATATTAGATGAATTCACATTGGAAACAACCGGTGTGTTTCGTGAATATTGTGCTCTAGACTTATCCTCAATTATTCTCCACGCGTCTCTCAGAGTTTTTCTTAAAAGATTACCACCCGCGGCGGCATTTAAAGAATCTTGTTCAATCATATTTAGCCCATTATAGAAAGTATTTACTTGATGCAATTCCGAGAAACCGTGGTGTGGACATTGTCTCAACAAATCTTTAAATCTTTCCCATGCAACCCCAAATGATTCATGCACTTTTTGTTCAAATCTAGTGATCTCGTTCTTAAAGTGTGTTGTTTTAGACGTTGGAAAGAAATAATTCATGAACTTAGACACTAAATCATCCCATGTTAAGATCGAACCCGGTGGTTCTTTCTCATACCAAATCATAGCATTACCCTCGAGCGAGTACGAAAAAAGCATGAGCTTAATCACGTCATTCGGCACATCTCTAAACTTGAGAGTCGAGGTAATTCGATGAAAATTCCGTATGTGAGAATGCGGGCTATCGGTCTCGTTGCCATGAAATTGGTCGGCACGAATGAGCGATAAAAGACCCGTCTTAATCTCAAAATGATCCGCCAAAATAGCCGGCATAACGATTGCTTCCCCATACCCTTCGGTGGGTGCACGGAGCAATTCCTCCATTGTTCGTCTATCGGCCATCTCTACAATAATAGGTGGAAGCTCGGGTTCCACTATTCGTTGTTGACGATTTCTATTTCTACGAGGAATATTTTCAAGCCTATTAAAATCAATCACAAGACGAGAAGAACGTAATTGCATACACTACAAAGACGAGAATTTAGAGGACTGAAGAAAAGAAATTAGACAAGAAGAAGATTATTTTTGGTATTGCTCAATCAAAAATGATCGATAAAAAAAAAGGAATAAGGATAACTACTATGGAAGTAAATTACCCTCGGTCGACTTTGAAACGATAGGTGAAAACCTAAACGTCTCGAGGTTCAATAAGTAAACAACAAAAATAAGGTTTATTACTACTTGAGTTGGCAAACCAATAATAGGTTGTCCCTCTCAATATACACAAGCGGGGAAACGAGGTGGCACAAAGCACTTAAAAACCTTTTTCCTTAGACGGCTTTTTATAGCACGTCGCCTTATACCCACCTTATAGTTTGTATAAATCAAGTTCAAACTTCTTATTAGTATTTATCTATTTTGCCTTTTATTTTTGTTTTGGATTCGAATACAATAGCTAGGTGATGAAATCCCAACTAAGGCCTTATTTGTTAACTATGTAAATTTATTGTTCTACGTAATACAATATATTATTTACAAAAAACGAGAAAAACGATACATACTATATAATAGAAAAATAACAAAACTTTCCGAGGACGGAAAGGGTCTTCAAATCAACGATCAACAAATCTTCACAAAAGATGAATCGTACATTAGATCCCCGGCAGCGGCGCCAAAATTTTTGATGTGTCGAGATATGTATAGTGATAATTAGATTACGTTATAGGGTAAATTAGAAAATTACCTTTAGGAAAAAGTAATAGACTAATATTACCAAAGACGAATTCAATTAAACACGTGATGAACCAAGTTCGTTGTACACGAAGATCGAGTGAATTTGAGACGTTTTTGTTTTGATTTGGACAAATGATGTGAATTGGTTTTCGGTTTTTAAACTAGAAGTTAATTCTACCAATTTTAAACTATTTTAAATCCTAAAGTGCATGAATCGTTAACCCCGCTATATTATTTAAAATCTAAAATAATTAATTAAAATAAAAACTATATAAAAATTTAAACTATTTAATAATCTATAAAAATTAAACTATTTAATAAAAATTACTTTTACACCATTTTTAGAAATCTAATTATACTTTTAAAACTAATTATCTTTATTTTAAATTACTTAAAACAAATCCATTTAAAACCTATTTTTATTTAAATCTAAAATTATAAAAATCTAATTAATAAAATAAACTATTTAAACTTTTTAAATTAATAAGGACATTTTTTTTATTTTTTTTTTATCAAGATACTGATTATTATTTTAAAAACTTAAAATTTACTTAAATAAAAATATTAATAAAACTTTACTTAAAACTAAAACATAATTAAACGTTACTAAAATTTAAAATCTGCCAGATTAGTAATACTATATTAATTACGTAACGGAAAGTAAACACCAAAGAGCTATTAGCTCACTTGGCAAACACGCTTGACTGTGATACAGTGGGTCTCGAGTTCGATTCCCATTAGTGACCTATTTTTTTGGATATTATTTTTTTTAAGATAATGCAATAAAATAGGTTCACAGGAGGTGAATATTGGAAAGCTTATTTTTATTTAAGTTGTTAGGAAACAGCTGATGGGCTTATCAGATCAGTTAGATCTCGAAAAGCTTAACTCAACAAAGTAAAAATAATATCAAATCAAATAAGTGAAAAAACAAGATTAAACTGATGAATCAAATAAGCAAGCCAAACTACTAATCAGATTGCACAAACCGTAACTTACAATAACATTATTCAATCAGAAAAGCAACAAATTGAGCAATGATGGTCCGTTATTCTTAACTATCTGCTTATACTTTCACGAACCCAAACTACATATCAGATCATACATTCATTCTGTATTAAGCAGTATACTCAAAATCGTTTATAAGTAAACCCCATATCCCCAAACAATGCAGATATAAACCCACAACAGAACAAGAAACCAGCAACGACTTAGAAGATTAACCAACAGCTTATTAAAAACGAATCAGCGCTACATTAACTGATATTAAGCATCAAAATCAGTCTAAAGATTAAGTGGCTCTACTTAAACACTTCTTATTTCTTCTTAACAGTTTGAAATAGATTAATCATACCAAAATTACTATATCATTTAATTAAATCTCTTCATTAATATCATCTTAACAGAATCATAAAGAAGAACATGTAAACAAATTAAACAAAATAATCAGCAATACAACATCAACTCTACAGTCATCTAACTAAACAACTTAAACATTAGCAAATTTAAACTTAAAGTATGAATGTAAAATGAGATAGAACCTTTTGTAGAAAACCATTAGGTAGAAGATTTCCGCTGAGCAATCATATGAACTGGAAAAAGAACCATCATAAACCTCAAACTCCATCAAACGAACCACCAACATTCATCACATTCGAAACAGTTTTTATTAAACTTTCAGTAGGAAAGTTTTATTCCCCAAATCTTACTTTAAATCATTCACATAAACTATTAAGAAAGTTTATATGAAGGACTTCGAATTCTTATATCAATTTTGAGTATAAAAATTATGTAGAAAATTTAAAGCAATAGTAAATTAAACGCAAGAAAGAGAGAGATTATAAATCAAAACTATCTTTCATTAATTCCAAACAATATTACAATACTTTCTAAAAATTAAATCTACAAATTTCTAACTAAAAATTGACAGAATAACAATAAAATTAAGAAAAGGGATGCCTGATTAACAGAAGCTAGGGGGTTTTTATAGCCATCCCAAGGCTTTTGTTGAGGAAGAATATTCGGATCTTCTTGGCATATTCCTCTTTAATATAAGCCCTTAGATCTTCATTTTCTCTCTCTTTGTTGATCATACGGTTGAGAGGACACATCTAGCACACGGATTGCCAACGTGGCATCCGTGTGTGCTAGTTGTGTTTCTTTTATGACTTCTGATTGGTTGATTGGGGAAAATGATGTGTCTTCTCTAATATAAAACTGCCACGTAGCCTCATCTCTGCCCATCTTCTCTTCCTTAAAATTGGGGGATTTAATTCCCCTAAACTTGAATTGCACGTGGGAGTAAAAGCCCCAATTTAATTAGGCGAATTATTTATCTAGGGTTTTTGTGAATAGTAAATATGACTGGTAATTTTTATTTGGGGAAGAAAGGAAGTGAGGGATGAAGATACATAGGTTATATCGAAACCTTTTATTTAATGTGTGAAAATATGGGAAAACGTGTGTTTGTAAAGTGAGTGGGTGAGGATCAGTTTATTATGTGTATAAGTGTGATAGTAAATGAATGGATGTGTGAGTTGTAACGTGTATATACACGTTTAATGAAAATGAGTTAATAACTCATTCGTTTGATATTCAAACCCTAAAAGCCCAAAACAATTCATCCTTATTCATTTTTGTACACATCTTGGGCTTGAAGCCCAAAAATAATTCCGTCCGTCTAATAAAGTCCCCTCTTGGGCCATTTGGATTTTTAAAAACGTATTTTGGTCCATTCTTGAACTCCAAATGGGTTTTTGAGCCCATTTCCCAAATGTGGGACCCACTTGGACCGTTTTCTTACATAATTATCAAATCCACTCAAGTCGAGCTCGATTTTGGCTTCTTCAATCTTTTTCTTCAAACTTGTGTCAGTTTTGCCGGTTTTTGTGAACTTGGTACCTACACACATCAAAACAACAAAAAAACATATACAAGGCATTTTTGATACATTAATTGCATATATTCATTGTTTTATGATATAATTGATATGACTAAAATAGCTCATATCAGTACGTCTTCCTTCGAATTGTGTTTCGTTGGTACGAATCGTTCGTTGCCGTCGTCATTATGATTATCGTCGATTATCATCTATGTACGAGTAGCCCGTTGGACTTCTCTCGAGTGATGATTTGTTTTGATGGACCATTTCTAATGTGTCATGATGATAAAGAGCTTCACAAGGAGATTAGTAAGGACCATTTTGAGTATAGGCGACTAGTTTAAGCGTCACCAGGAATTATGCATGTAATGGTGGATTGACTGAGGATCAAGTTATCAACATCAACTTATTATGGATGTAAAGATCTTGTAACTTTAATTGCTACTATTGAAGGGTCACCGAAGTCTTTTCTTGACGACGAACCCAAGGGACTAGTATGACGAGTAAACAAAGAATGTGATGCAGCACCTAAAGCACTGGAACAGATGTTAGTGGGACACATTTGGTATGCTAAGCATTGGAGCAGAAGCTGTTGATATGCCCGATATGTTGTGAATCTTCGTCAATGGACCGAAATTCTTAATGATTGGAACTAGTAAATTCTTTATCACTTCGAGGAGTATGTTGAAGCCGACACCGCAAGTGGAAAGACTTTAGAGATCAATTTTTATTATCAAAGGTTAGTTCAAGGTTTTCTCTATGATCAACGATGGAGATCTGTATTTGATGTTTATGTTCGACCTTTTCTTTTTATGTAGTTATATGGTGTGTGATCTACTATAATGATTGTAAGTTGTGAGAACTTGAGACGGCATTGTCCAATGACGTCCGATCATGGAGAACACATACCATGTAATATCTTTTTGACTTCCAAAGACGATGTTTATTGAGACTTTAATGCACGTGGGCGGAAGTGAGATGGTGTCTTTGTATTATCTTTTGAGTAAGGATCCACGTGTGAGCACCCTCCGATGACGGAAATATTTTCTTGCTATTTCTTTTTATATGCGTACATGGCTATCCGGCCAATGGCTATTCCTTTTACTTGCAATTTTCCTTTGACTGAACTTACCCGAAAATCCTGTCATTTGTTCTCGTCATTGAATGAGCTTCGTGTAATTCATAAAACTTTCATGTGCCGAGCTTGAAGGAGTGATTGGTGGATAAGGATTTATTCATCCCCTTTTGGTGAGATACAACTTGACGACAAGTTGTGTTTTGTAATAAGAACAGTGGAGATCCTGGATCGAAATTCACGTGGGATCGTGAGGACTTCTTTAGGAAGGAGTTCCTTTATCTTTCCTAGTGGTACGCAATACGAGTATGAGGTGAGTCGACCTCCGGGACGTCGCTCCCTTAAGGAGGTGAGAGCGTAATACCCCGAAGTTGACTTCATTATTATATCATAACTATGTAACATATTTTTAGTTTCTAAGTAATGATGAGTATTATTATATTTGACAGTTTTAGTTGAAACCGATAATGTGTGACTATAATTAATTGTTGTGACGATTGAAGAGTACTAATCGTAATCACGATGCCAATGGATGCCCAAATATTATATTTCCGTATCGATTATTTCGATATTTGATATTTCTGAAATTTTTGTTTCATTACGTAATAAGTCGAGTCGAACTTTATTATTTCGTTTTGTGTGCGTTGAATTATTAAAACGATCGATTTAACAAACGAGATTTATATTTTTATGAACCCGGTACGAAACCCGACTCTCGTAAATATTTATAAAATTGACTGGTAACCATTTCCCGCTTTTTAACTTATATTTACATTTTAGTCCAAAAGAATGCCAATATTGCACTTTCTACACTTCCTACACTATATAAAAACCTTAACTAACACACATACACTCATTTCTTCACCTACAAGAAAATGTGTTTTCTCCCCCCTCTCCCTCTTTATTTCCGCCACCTATCACCACCATAAAACACCATGGATTTTGATTTCTAGCTTGAATCCATAAAATCTAACAAAAGACCCACTTTGAAAATCTTCTTGTGATCATTTTGATCTAAGAAAATCTCACACGCAAGAAGTTTATTTTTTCCAAAAGATTTTAAAGATGAACATGAGTTTTGATCCATTTTAATTGTGGTAAGATTCCTTGTTTATGTTATTATTATTATAACAATTCTTTATTTTTGAGTGCATGCATTTGTTTTTAATTTTGATTAAATGCATGTGATCGTGCAAGTGAATCTAAGGACTAGGAGTGTTGTAGATGATGGGTATAGCTTATTTGAAGGTTGAATGATGTTAAAAATTGGTCAAAATAAGTTTTGATGTGATTTATAAAATGTCAATTTACATCAGTGGGTTTAAGGCAATTCTGCCAATTTTAGGATTGAATAAAGTTTGATATTATTAGATATTGTTTTAGTAGTCGTCGAGACGCTCGTTTCATTATAAGATAGAGCTTTTAACTCCAAACGAGTCAAAAGTTATGCTAGTTTGATTATTCGTGTACCGGGAGACGAGTGTTGACACAATACGAAATTGTTGTCGACATTTAGATCGAATCTCGGGGACTATAAGTTGAGTTTTAAAACTGATCAAAGGCTGTTGTTGGGTTCTAAACTTAGCATTTTGAGTCTATTTTCAATATCAAGTGGCGATTTTGTAAATGGAAATGTTTAACAAGGTAAAAATGGTTTTACGATGCAAGTGTGTAAAATTGTCCGGTTATTAAAGTCTAAAGATGTGTCGAGCAGGTGGTTCTAAAATGTGAATCATTGATATAAATTTAAAGTTAGTCTTTTACAGATTATAAGTGATTTTTTCACTAAGTTTCGTCGAAAACGGAGTTGTCTAGGTAGGGGAAAACAGCGTGTACTTTTGGTAAGTACGGGCTGAGTAGTTTTTGGGAGGTACTTGACCTCGCGTCATATTTTGAGGCGAGAGGCTAAACTATTAGCTACTCAAAGTTCTAAAAGGATATAACTCTTAGGTGTGGGTGTATATTCTGAGATTGGAGACCCATTTAGGGTACTTGAACCGTGTTGATTTGGCATCTTGAGATAGATCAACATCGAAGGTGCTAGTTTGGAAAGCTAGTACATGTTGTGGGGTTTAGAAGAGATTAACTTGCATTGATTGGTCATGTCTATGTACATACTATTTTGAGTTATTGATTTTATTTTACTAGGTATATGTTGAAATACTTAAGTACGTTGCTAAGCGCACACCTTATTTGTTAGGTGGCGGCTTTTGATGTGTATATATTTGGGAGGCATCTTCACTTCGGTGATCATTACTACTACCAGCTTTGTGTATTATTTAAGTTAAGTCTATAGCCTCTCTTTTACACTATTTTTGTAAATGGTTTTTAAACCCACGAGGGGGAATACATGTTTTTATAAACTTGGAACACAAGTCTTTTATGGCATGCTTTTCCCTCTATGAATGGACCCGTGGTTGCCTTTAAATTGCATTAAGTGATTGCCTTTGTTAAAGCCTCAATTATCGACCGTTAATTAACCTATGATGGGTTAAACGTTAGTACAATTAATAGATCTATGCGGGAAGTCGCCCCGGTTCAGTTTGTGTGGACTTGTCACAAAATCTTAGGCCCGACCTCCACACTGTTTGAACATATTATATTGAGAAGTCAGGTATACGGCAATGTACCAATAATCTGGAGGTAACCGACAATTAATAAATCTCTCGTCTTATTAGACTGATAAGGGAGTGTCTAAGGGCTCGGTTCTATGAGCTTGATGCAATTTATGCTATATACAATTATTATTGTTGATGCAAATTCGATGTTTGTTGCCTTCAAGTATGCCACAAACTTATAATCTTTGCTTGTGTTCAAAATGATTTGTAAGACCTATAAACATGCTCAACCTTTGTGTTGATGATTTTACACATGTATTTCAGGTAATCAAGATGGATAGAAGTAGAGCATGGGAGGAGGAAGTTGGTGCTTACTTGTCTAAATCTTTGTTTACTTTTCCATCCTTTGAAATGAATAAACTGCTTTTAAACATTTAATGTATTGTGATTGGTAACGGATTTTTGGACCAACGCTACTCTGATTTTATATATATTGGGATGGGAAACTTTTTAGACAAGATTGTATATTATTTTAACGTCTCTTTTGAGGTCGTTGTCTATGATTGTGTGTGATGTGCTATTAGTAGCGCCCCATTGTGGTATTCCACTGTGTGGTAATTTGGGGGTGTTTCAACATCTCTTCTTCTTCTAAGAATGTTGATTGTGGAACTTCTTATCTTCCACCACTAGCCTTTAGTGTTCTACCCCCTTCACATGATAATGTCATGCATCATGGAACATATTGTCATTGTTGCCAATATCAACATCTTGCTATGGCTCATATCTATGAAGAGTTGAATTACATCAAGAGTCTCTTAGTTAGACCTCCTCTTCACTATAGCTATGAGATCTCTACCAAGCCACCACCACCTCTTTCCGCCACTACCTTGTTTTTTATCTAAGCATTGGTTGCTTATCTTCAAGACATCTAGTTCAAGCAAATCTTAGGGTTCTAGTTTAACTATGATAAGATTTATGCTTTTCTTTTGGCTTGTGTTTGTGTCTCATTCATCTTTGTATGTTTTTTTTCCTTGTATCTTTTATCATGTTTTATTTTAACATGACTTATCTTGGATCTTTTCTTTCTTCTCTTATTTTTTATGACCATTGCTATATCTTGTTGGGTGTATTGCTCTGGTTACGAATGAGCCAATCTATCTATGGCAACCACCCCTACTTTTAGTAGATGGAGATGCGCACCTAGGAAAGCGCGGAATAGACCTACGTGTCGGCCAGTGCCGGGGCAGAGATAGGGACCATGAAAGCATGGGATTTAATCGAACCTTTTCGGGCAATTCCTAACGCAGAAGAGGTAGAAAGAGTACCATGCTGCGTTTGGACTTCAAACAGTTTAGCTTTAACCATGTTAATGGGCCCATATTATTGGTTGATAGAGAATCAAAGTGGATTTTCCAATAAATTACGAAATGCTATAGTTCTTACATATGATTTCTGAATTTATTCTTTCTTCTCTACTACTAACCCTTCTATGTAGCTTGTCACCATATATCGATTACTTGGTGCCCCAAGCAAGGGGGAGTAAGTACCAAGGGGGAGCATTTGCAAAGTCCGGTTCTTTTCTTCTTCAAACACTTTTGCAACCTTTTTGCTTCGACAAAGGGGGAGAAATGATAAACTTGTCTTCGAAAATCTTGTTTTATTAGATGATTGAGTTTATGTATTGTCGGAATCAAAAAGGGGGAGATTTTTAATGCAATGATGCCTAAAAACGTTACTTGCATTTTTCGGTCTCGCTTTATTTTGATTACAAAAATATGTAAAAGCAAGCATTTACGAAAACAACGAAAATCGAATTCTTGAGTTCAAGTATTTTTCATTTCAACCATAATCACTTAAGGTATGAACAAACAAGTACTTGTTCTAATTAAGTGATCATGGATTTAATATTTTCTTAAAACTCACTTTTATTAAGTGTGTCAAAGTTTTTTTTATTAAACTTTCTTTTTAAGAAAATGTTTTATTAAATTAATTATTTGAAAATTTGAAATTTGGAAATGGCATATTCTATCTTGGTTTGGAATATCCTTTCAGGATATTTTAATCCCCAGATTCGAACCAATCCACTAAAAGAAAAAAGGGAGTGGACTCCACGCCAACGGTTCCTTAGCGCCTATGGCGGTTCCTTATCGATATGGGACCGCGGCAGATATAGCCGTTGGATGTTTGTCTTATTAATAGTGGACCATTCTCAGACTTTCAATTCACCTCTTTTGCACATACATTTCCAGATTCTTTCATACTTCTTAAATCACTCAAATCCTTGATCATTTGTTTGATTACTACTTGTTTAGAAGTGAAACTTTCTCCTCTTATATTTTCCTCTCGAAGTGCAAAGAGAATAACACTATCATTCTTGAAGTACTGTGTCTACCTCAAAGATCCATTGAAGATCCAAACTTATTCATTCATTGTTATGAAGATCCATGTAGTTGTGTCTATTTGGAAGTTGTGTATTGATGTAGTGGTTTTACTACACTTTAGGAAAAGAGAGCAAATAGGGCAAGTAGTGAATACGACGATTTAGGAAAACCGTGTATTAATGACCCTAAAATGAGTTTGTTCTCAAGGAGGCTTAGTGTGTGTGTAATGAATAGATTATCTTTGTGATTATACTTTTGAGAAATAAAAATAGAAATGAGATTAGAAGAGAATGACGGTTACGAAGACGGATTAAACTAAGACGAAAAAGGTGTACACGTAAGACCATAAAAAGCACCTAAATTAAAATTTTACCCTAAAAATTCCTAAAAATTACCAAAAATCCACAATAATATTCTAAGAGTTTACAAAAAATCCAAACTTGCCAAAACCTTTTAATTAATTAGATAATGACTTTTTAATGCTAATTAAAGCCCTAAAAATCAAAATTAATTATTAAAAACTCCCAAACAAGATTTTTGTAACACCCCAAATTTATACAACTCAATACAGCGGAAGACTCGTTGGTGTTACGGGATAGCACATTACTCACATCATTGACAACGCATAAAAATTGCGTCGTTTAATAATAAATCATTTCCATTCATAATTATCAAAGTTACATAGGTCCCAAGTCATTGTATTTCATACAAGTTTTACAAAGAATTTGAATGGAAATAGTTAATTAAGTGCGGGCCATGAATTCTTGTCGTCTTCCCGAGAATTACCTTCAAGTACCTGAGATAAAACATGTTAAAAGAAAAGGTCAGCGATAACGCCGAGTGGATTCATAGAGTTTAATAAAATCCATCAATATAACATCGGTATAAAATTATTACCGAAAATCATTTTGTACAAATCCATGTAGTAGGCCATAAAATAGCCATAATCATTTTATACAAATCCTTGTCAAAATCATAATATAGGCTTTCGCCTTCAAAATCATTGTACGAACCAATGTCGTAAAAATATCATACAATACGTTTTATAACGTTGTATAGAGTTAAATAAAAACCGTTATATGGATATGGTTATATAAAACCAAAACACAAACATAATATCAATAGTATGACCCCATATTGCTAGTCAGGCAATACATCGTAATTCGGTGCGTTTAGCAGTATTTCGTTAATTGGATTATTATAAGCCGCATGACATTGTTACCTTACTACAACAAACAACGGGTAGCTAGCCCGAAACTCATTTGCCCATCTAAATTAGCGTGTCGTCACAAAGGTCACGCTATGTAAATCTTCTCATACATAAATTCAGTTACCAATCAATGTGGCACGACGGGGATCAACCGTCAAGGCGCGAACTGGGGTGATCGTCCCCAAATAGTACTATTATATGCATAAGCGTCTACCAAATCCCGGTAGTTCACAATTCATGCTAATGGGACTTTTAGTGACATAACCTAACTTTAATAATCCATTTTATTTCATCTATCGGGTCATTTAATCATTCATAGGGTCATACAATCATCCGGGTCCAAAATCAATAAACAAACCATCGGGACAACTAGTGTCCTTTTTTTATAAACACTAACATGTTATCTCCCTCGCGGGTTTATAAAATATTTCATAAAAACATTTAAAAGAGTGCGAGGCTATGAACTCACGTTGATGTAGTAAGGCGGGTTATCGGCAATTCGGATGTACGGTACGTGCTTCAATCACAGAAACCTAGACAATTAATACTCGTCTTAGACTCATGTCCAATGACTTTATAAAAATAACAATTATGTATACATATGATGATTTTATATATATGATGATCAAGTGGGTTTACATATTCTTGTTTACTCATTTTAGTGTTATGTGTCGATAACTTTTATACTAGTTTACTAGTTTTACCTATTTATGTGTTTTAAGTCCAATAAACTTATTATAAGTTCTTTAACTTGTATTAATCCATTTTATACTTGTATTATCAGTATTTATACTTTACATGTTGGGCCCAAATGGGTTAATCCCAATAAATAAGTTTATAAGTGTTTTAGCCCATTTTGTTGTATTATTAGTCCAATAACGTTAACTTAGCCCGTTAATGTCCGTATGTTCTATAGACGGGTTTGATCGTCTAAGTTTTAGTTGGCGAAAAACGTTAATTTTACGTTAATTGCCGAAAAAGTCGTAAAAATCATGTTTATAGTTTTATAACTTATAAAACTTATCAAATTACCATTTTTATAAAATGTATAATTTATTTATCATTATAAATATTTATATAAATGTATTATATGAGTTAGTGGGTATTAATTCACATTTTATACTATTTTTATTTGAGTGCTTATATAATACTATTATACTTTAATTTCCCAAAATCTGATTTTTACTTTCACTTTCACCATTTTTACCATATCTTGAGTTCTACAAGGAGATAGAAGCTCATTTTTAGACACCATAAACTACATGATATGTGCTACAATTAACTTAGTTTTAGCTACTGCTCAATCCAACTCTAAATATCCCTAATAGTCCGTCCAAAACTGACTATTCAGATTGGTACACCAATCTTGTTTTGATCATATCTCACTCATTTTGATGATTCCATTGCATGGCCAACTCTCAGATGTGTATGAAATCTAACACTTACTGTAAATAGATTCTACCATGCAATTTTATCAGTTCATAACTTGGTTACTTACTGTTTTTATACAGCCAACAATTTAAGCAAGATTTTAGCCTTGTTTCTTATGGTTTTTCATCTTTTTAATCACATTTATCAACACTTGATCCCCACACAACATTTTTATCATCATATATTCATCATATACATATACAATAAGAAAGAAAATACATGATTACATAATCAAAATAAAAAGAGGATAGGAAGAACAATCTCTATACCACCATTAGTGATGAAAAGATGAGGTTTTTGATGAACAAGACTTGGTTTTGGGTAACCAATCTTATGAGATATCAACACCACTTCTAGGATCACCAAGTATTTGTAGATTCCTCCAAAAATCAGCCCTTGTTCTTCATGAAAACTCCTTGAGAAATCAGCCCCAAACTCCCTTGAAAACTACTTTTTACATGTTAAGATCACCTCCAATATTCATAACTTCAATGGGTTTTCATCATATGTAGAGATAACATAGGATTTGTGGTTAAATTTGATCAAAATGTGGTGTTTAAGGGTGAAGGTTGGACGAATTTTTAGAGAGAGATGAAGGAGAGAATGGGTGGTATTGCATGTAAGACTTTTGTGAGAAAATGGTTTTGTTGTTGGATGGTTTTAGGAGTGTATACAAGTGTTAAGCTTATTATCTAAGCTTTGACACCTCATGGGATGAGGTGTTGTCCTCTTGGCCATCCCATGTGTTAGTGGGATGGGATAAACTTTTTTTGTCCCATCCCACTAATTTACGGGTATTCTTCGATTCTAATTTTCTCGATTTGCGTGCCTTCGGGTCGTTTTACGAAAAACGTTTTTATAAATTATGAATCAACGGCACAAAACGAATCTAATAAAAATTGTCTCATCAAAAACGGAGTTCGAAAACGTAAATACGTAATCCTAAGGTTTCCGGTTTAGTCGTAAAGGACGTTAAATTAAAATCGTAAGTCCTAATCTCTTCTCGTAAATTTGTGAGTTTATGAACCAACACAAATTTAAAATCTCAAAATAATATTCGCGGACAAATTTATTTTCTGAAATGTCGGAATGTCACCGAAAACGGTCTATGTAAACGTGAGCACGTAACGTAGAATCCTCCGGTTTAGACGTAGTCGATGCTACTCCAAGACGTAAATCCAAATTTCTTCCCAAAAATAAGTGAGTTCATAATATAACATTAAAATAATATTTTCAATAAATATTGAGAATAAAATATCAATCATAAATTGACGGATTGTCACAGCATTTACCCCTAAACAGGATCTTTGTCCTCAAAGATCATCTTACTACTCGCTTCTTATAGAGTTAAAGCCATGTGGGTATTTCCTCCACATTCGGTCTTTTCTCACAAGTGTAATTCATTACATACGCGAGTTTCATCAAACATAACTACGGGAATAAGATCAGGCTTAATGTTGACTTACTTTCTCTATCCATGATGTTCACGGGTTTTTGATGAATGCAACTTTTCGCCGATCTAAACTTTATCAAGAAGAATTCAGATTTTCACTTGATAGATATTTATCAAGTTCGATTTACGAAACATAATTCACGCAGCTCTTGAAGTCCTAGGGTAGATCCAGCTTATATGCCTTTCAAACCAATCTTTTACATCATCTTAATGGTCCCATACAACAGGGACTTATATCCCATGATCATTCAGATCATCAATTCATTTTTCCATGGTTAAAATTTTTGGCATAACTTCGCTACCCATCTGGCACTTCAAGATCTACATTTCATATTCACATAACCTCTTTCCCACTACCGGCAGTCAATAATCAGATCCTAATTTCAACAATCATTTCAGGTCTCGCGGGTCGAGTATTTTGTAAGGTTAGGTTCGCCATTATAGGAAACCTTAAACCTAAAAGACATGTCCATCTCACAATGGGTGTATGTCGGGTGTCTTCATCTCAACTCCTGCTTACAGATGCTCTAATATAAAAATCCTAACAAGATTCGATCTCGATCCTAATACGATAATTATCAATGATAATCTTTCCTAAGGAAAGCGATTATACGGTTTATTACCAAAGGTCAATCATTCAAGCATAAAACATCACTTATAGTATTTGGTATCGTTACTTTACCTCATCCCTTCGATTGGGGTGGTACACAGTACTCTCATCAAGATTCGTTCTCAATGACTTCTGAGCAAATCTCTAGAAATTCGATGCGAAGCAAGGATCTTGATAGATATGATCGATACAGGTACACTATGTTACATAACTCCTTTAAATATAAAAGAGTCAATTTCTTCATCAAGAATTTTATCATTAACGAGAATGATATTAGCAGATTTGGTCAGTCTGTCGACGATGACCCAAATCGAATCAAATTCAGATGATGACCTTTGCGATAGCTAGACGTTTACTAATGTATGAGGCGGTGTCTGCCTTCATAATTTGCCATTAGTACAACTTCTTCTGATAAAGATACATGAAATCAGAAATGACAGGAATAGAATACATATACTTACAAGATTTCAACATGACTAAATCTCAAAATCCTCCATATTTAGGCAACCACAAGTGGCCTTTTATACATTTAACGCTGCCGGCTTCTCAATTCTAATGGTTCACATTAGCCACGAACCCCTTTTATTATCTATATTATCCTTTCTTACAAGCATCGTTTATTTTTTTATATTGTTCGACAATTTATTTTGCACCTTCATTATTAAGGAACATGTCCTAATTGGTTCTTTATCTTTTCTACATAATGTGTCAGTATCTATTTTCATCTTTCTGATGAAATAATTTTCATGTCCACAATTCACTCAGATATTCTTTCTTCATATTTTCTAAGTTTTAGTTTCGTCTCAACTATCATTTTTATCAGTTTTGCTCAATCCGACGTTTAAAGCGTCGATAATTACTACAAGTAAATTAATAATAAATATTAAGTTTTTATGAAACGTAAACGTTAAAAGTTTAAATTTCTTAGTTCGACCAATTATAAAAATGTTCAAAACAAATCTGAATTTAATTAACATGATTTTTGTTGAATTATCGACATAATTAAAATATTTAATAAGATCCGTAAATGTTCGAAAAACCTTTGTTTATACTTTGGTCAAGATTTTCTTAGTTAAAAAGCAAAAATTATCATTTCAAATTTTAAGTCATGGTTTAAATGTTTTCCTCAATCCTTCTTAAGTTGTCTTAAGGTATGCAAAAACATTTACCCCTAAACAGGAGTTTAGTTAAATGTTTTGGTTATAAGGGAATAATCCCTTAAAAATCCTTTGTTAAAACATTTGTCAAAACATATTTCCATTTTCTTTTTGGTAAAACCCAAAATCTTAAAAGGGATCTTAATCTTTGAAGAGTCAATATATTCCATTATCTATTAATCACACGGTCAATTAATATAAAAGATTAAGTCTTAAATCACATGTAAATTATTCAAGGTACAAGTTTCAATTGTTCGGCCAATTTAGGGAAATCTATAAATAATTACTAACTCCTTCTTATACTTATAAACAAACAAATAGTCCTTAATGATCACAAGCATGAATTTATCAAATTACAGCCTACACACCTGATTCACCAAATTAATGAATGCTACATGTGTATTAGTCAATCGAAACGACATCACGTGAAACTCATAATGTTTATTACAAGTACCGGATGTAGTGATTGGAATACATAATCTTTTTCGCAG
Source organism: Glebionis coronaria (assembly GCA_025667525.1). Classification (NCBI taxonomy): domain Eukaryota; kingdom Viridiplantae; phylum Streptophyta; class Magnoliopsida; order Asterales; family Asteraceae; genus Glebionis; species Glebionis coronaria. Next base: position 461,374,864 of record CM046874.1, read on the forward strand.
ATGCGAAGTTGATGATAACCATGCCATGGATCAAATCTTTAGAACATACGATAGAACCTTGTAAATGATCGAACAAATCTTCCATTTCGAGTTATGGATATCGTTTTCGATTGTCAATTTACTCAGTTCACAGTAATCTATAAATATAAGGAATGATAACACCATAGCTCTTCATGATGACGAGCTTGGTAGAATAAAATCTTTCTCCGACAAGTCCTCAGTTGTACGGTAATTCTTTTAATTCAGGTGGTGCTGACGTACAGTGCACACGCCACAGGTGCAGCACCGAGAATATAATCAATATCAAATTCAACTTGCCTTAATGGCGAAAGTCTAGGTAATTTATCAACAAATACTTACTAAAGTTTTAGATAATAGAAACATCTTTAAATAAATTCATATTAGGTTCTTTCTAGATTATAATATCTATGACTAATTCACAACCATTCATGGTATAATTTCAAGTCATCCATCAAGAATTATTTAGATCAATTTTGATAATCAACATCTTATCATTTAGGGGAATTCTATTCGAGTTCCCATCAATTAAGACAATGTCGTCCTGTCATAATCAATCAATCCATTCTACTGGCATTACCAACTTTTCAGTTTCATTGCCGTCGATAAGATGTGAACTTCTTAAAAGACTAATAACAACTCATAATCCTTCACAAATTCAAGGATATATGGAGACATAACTAACCTTAAAAGAATAAGGTTAACGCATAATCTATGCGGGAGAATTTCAAATCAGATACATACGAAAACATTTAACGAATATGAATATATCCCATGTTTTCATAATTTGAGTACGCATTCGAAAGCTCCTCGGATCGTTACCCAGGTCATTCAAATGAAATCAAATCAAAAGAAATGATAGGGACGTCGATACATCCAATCGGGTATCAACACTCGGTAATCAGATACTTTTCCTAAGAATCTCACTACAGGAGAATTGGACCAGAAAGAATTGTCAATTGTCAAATAAGACAATTTCCACAGATGAGTAAATTCGACTCAGAAGAATAGATGGTCACGGACACATATGTAGATGTCTCTAACATTATGTCCCTATTTTGTACTTCTTGCAGATCTCATAAAATTTTAATCTTTCACAATCTTCAAAGAAAATTTAGTGTCTATTATTCAGTTTTATGGTGACTACTAATCAGTCTTGCATGGTCCATTCCAAATTGTATGTAGGAGCGCAACTATATACAATTTCAATATTAACGATGCAATACTCAGTTCGTCAAAATTTTATCATCATGTTTATAATAAAAACATTTTCATGCTTAATTCTTAAATAAGAACCAAAAATAAATTTACAAAGATTTTCTTGGTTATGAAAACAATTAAGTTTTCCAAGGTGTTTTATAAACAACTTCATTTCGATAACAATCACTTATAAATCTCACTTTGAATAATCCTTATAGCGATGAAAATTCAATTTTTCTCAAGGGATACTGTTTTATCTTATAAAAATAATGATTGATCTGCAGAAGAGTGATGAAAGCTTATTCACCAAGAATTAACTACGATATGATAGGAAATGAGATTAGCCAATTAATCATGAGGTTCATGACCTCGATGGCACTCAAAAAGAATAATCCACAATGTAACTCAAATCGAGATGAGTACTTGTTCAATGGTTGTATCACTAGTGTGAGCATTAGGAAGAAGCAAGAAAAGATAGATGTCATCGATACATGTAGAATTTAGCAATCAAAGTTAGTCTTTTCATTAATCACAAACAAGTCAAATTGTACCGTAACACATTATGTGTCACTATGTCATACAATTCCAAGACCTCATCCTACCAACTGATGTCTCAGTTAAGTTAGGGATTATTTTTAAAAGATACCACAATGAATACTAATCTACAAGAGTCATTAGGTGTTCCACATGTCCCGAAAGATCCATCGGTCCCAATTTAGAAGAAGATTTCTTCAATTTATTTATTAGACACTGGGCATCCTCGTCAGTGGAAAATGGCTTAGGAACAACACTTAACACGAATCAACAATCAATTAAAACCTTATAATTCAATCACAGGGCTTAATGACTTCCTCTTATCAATCTCATATTTCATACGGGTTAAATTTTACTTAATTCAAGTTTTCAAGCAACTTATACTCAATTCGATATCCTACCTCATTCTCCAATATTTTCAACTTTTATTCTTAGACCTTAATAGGGCAATAAAGGCTCGATATAAGCAACACTTAATTTCCAATCCTATAGCTCCTTCATCAATAGTTATGAAATGAGTCACTAGTATGAAATGACTCATACATTCAACTAGACTTCTCGGAAAGGTACTAGTGGCATGAGGCTTTTGGGTAATGGTTCCAATGATAGCCTCAAGTGCAACATTCACCCTTTCGATTTCAATTTCAGAATTGGATGACAACGTATCAGATGACATCTTTCTAGGTGGTAACGTTTTGTCAAACTCCACTCTATTAGGAAAGATCGTCATGACATCGATATCAGATTTAATCTCGCCAATTCTTCTTCAATTTCACAATCAACTAATATCTAAATTTCTACGAATATCAACCATTTGTTGGGATCATAAATATCCACAACTTGGTTTGGATCTAGGATAGCTATAATTCCTACGAGAATAGCTTCGATTAATTTACTAGGGGATTTAGGGTTCCTTGTGACAATCTACGTCGTATAAATACCTCGTATAAATATCAAAATAATCATCAAACAATCATGTAATCAAATTACATCATATATATATATATATATATATATATATATATATATATATATATATATATATATATATATATATATATATATATATATATATATATATATATATATATATATATATATATATATATATATATATATATATATATATATATCCAAGTTATATATATACTAAAATAACACTTCTCAGTCTGGCCTTGTCGGTAACTCGGGAATTCTTCGGCACCGTTATAGTCAAAAGATTTTTAGACATTTTGTGAAAAATGTTTATAGTTAAAAGATTTTGAAATGTTTTATTCAAAACCTTGGTTTTAAAAATCTTTCGTTCTCTATAACGAGAGCTCTGGTACCAAACTGTAACACCCCCAAATGTATACAACTCAATACAGCGGAAGACTCGTTGCTGTTACGGGATAGCACATTACTCACATCATAGACAACGCATAAAAATTGCGTCGTTTAATAATAAATCATTTCCATTCATAATTATCAAAGTTACATAGGTCCCAAGTCATTGTATTTCATACAAGTTTTACAAAGAATTTGAATGGAAATAGTTAATTAAGTGCGGGCCATGAATTCTTGTCGTCTTCCCGAGAATTACCTTCAAGTACCTGAGATAAAACATGTTAAAAGAAAAGGTCAGCGATAACGCCGAGTGAATTCATAGAGTTTAATAAAATCCATCAATATAACATCGGTATAAAATTATTACCTAAAATCATTTTGTACAAATCCATGTAGTAGGCCATAAAATAGCCAAAATCATTTTATACAAATCCTTGTCAAAATCATAATATAGGCTTTCGCCTTCAAAATCATTGTACGAACCAATGTCGTAAAAATATCATACAATACGTTTTATAACGTTATATAGAGTTAAATAAAAACCCTTATATGAATATGGTTATATAAAAACAAAACACAAACATAATATCAATAGTATGACCCCGTATTGCTAGTCAGGCAATACATCGTAATTTGGTGCGTTTAGCCGTATTTCGTTAATTGGATTATTATAAGCGCATGACATTGTTACCTTACTTCAACAAACAATGGGTAGCTAGCCCGAAACTCATTTTCCCATCTAAATTAGCGTGTCGTCACAAAGGTCACGCTATGTAAATCTTCTCATACATAAATTCGCTTACCAATCAATGTGGCACGACGGGGATCAACCATCAAGGCGGGAACTGGGGTGATCGTCCCCAAATAGTACTATTATATGCATAAGAGTCTACCAAATCCCGGTAGTTCACAATTCATGCTAATGGGACTTTTAGTGACATAACCTAACTTTAATAATCCATTTTATTTCATCTATCGGGTCATTTAATCATTCATAGGGTCATACAATCATCCGGGTCCAAATCAATAAACAAACCATCGGGACAACTAGTGTCCTTTTTTTATAAACACTAACATGTTATCTACCTCGCGGGTTTATAAAATATTTCATAAAAACATTTAAAAGAGTGCGAGGCTATGAACACACGTTGATGTAGGAAGGCGGGTTATCGGCAATTCGGATGTACGGTACGTGCTTCAATCACGGAAACCTAGACAATTAATACTCGTCTTAGACTCATGTCCAATGACTTTATAAAAATAACAATTATGTATACATATGATGATTTTATATATATGATGATCAAGTGGGTTTACATATTCTTGTTTACTCATTTTAGTGTTATGTGTCGATAACTTTTATACTAGTTTACTAGTTTTACCTATTTTAAGTCCAATAAACTTATTATAAGTTCTTTAACTTGTATTAATCCATTTTATACTTGTATTATCAGTATTTATACTTTACATGTTGGGCCCAAATGGGTTAAGCCCAATAAATAAGTTTATAAGTGTTTTAGCCCATTTTGTTGTATTATTAGTCCAATAACGTTAACTTAGCCCGTCAATGTCCGTATGTTCTATAGTTCGGGTTTTATCGGCTTTTACTTGTTATATATGTTTATATATCAGTATATGAGTTTTAAAAACTTTACATTAGACGGGTTTGATCGTCTAAGTTTTAGTTGGCGAAAAACGTTAATTTTACGTTAATAGCCGAAAAAGTCGTAAAAATCATGTTTATAGTTTTATAACTTATAAAATTTATCAAATTACCATTTTTATAAAATGTATCATTTATTTATCATTATAAATATTTATATAAATGTATTATATGAGTTAGTGGGTATTAATTCACATTTTATACTATTTTTATTTGAGTGCTTATATAATACTATTATACTTTAATTTCCCAAAATCTGATTTTTACTTTAACTTTCACTATTTTTACCATATCTTGAGTTCTACAAGGAGATAGAAGCTCATTTTTGGACACCATAAACTACATGATATGTGCTACAATTAACTTAGTTTTAGCTACTGCTCAATCCAACTCTCAATATCCCAAATAGTCCGTCCAAAACTGACTATTCAGATTGGTACACCAATCTTGTTTTGATCATATCTCACTCATTTTGATGATTCCATTGCATGGCCAACTCTCAGATGTGTATGACATCTAACACTTACTGTAAATAGATTCCACCATGCAATTTTATCAGTTCATAACTTGGTTACTTACTGTTTTTATACAGCCAACAATTTAAGCAAGATTTTAGCCTTGTTTCTTATGGTTTTTCATCTTTTTAATCATATTTATCAACACTTGATCCCCACACAACATTTTTATCATCATATATTCATCATATACATATACAATAAGAAAGAAAATACATGATTACATAATCAAAATAAAAAGAGGATAGGAAGAACAATCTCTATACCACCATTAGTGATGAAAAGATGAGGTTTTTGATGAACAAGACTTGGTTTTGGGTAACCAATCTTATGAGATATCAACACCACTTCTAGGATCACCAAGTATTTGTAGATTCCTCCAAAAATCAGCCCTTGTTCTTCATGAAAACTCCTTGAGAAATCAGCCCCAAACTTCCTTGAAAACTCCTTTTTACATGTTAAGATCACCTCCAATCTTCATAACTTCAATGGGTTTTCATCATATGTAGAGATAACATAGGATTTGTGGTTAAATTTGATCAAAATGTGGTGTTTAAGGGTGAAGGTTGGACGAATTTTTAGAGAGAGATGAAGGAGAGAATGGGTGGTATTGCATGTAAGGCTTTTGTGAGAAAATGGTTTTGTTGTTGGATGGTTTTAGGAGTGTATACAAGTGTTAAGCTTATTAACTAAGCTTTGACACCTCATGGGATGAGGTGTTGTCCTCTTGGCCATCCCATGTGTTAGTGGGGTGGGATAAACTTGTTTTGTCCCATCCCACTAATTTACAGGTATTCCTCGATTCTAGTTTTCTCGATTTGCGTGCCCTCGGGTCGTTTTACGAAAAACGTTTTTATAAATTATGAATCAACGGCACAAAACGAATCTAATAAAAATTGTCTCATCAAAAACGGAGTTCGAAAACGTAAATACGTAACCCTAAGGTTTCCGGTTTAGTCGTAAAGGACGTTAAATTAAAATCGTATGTCCTAATCTCTTCTCGTAATTTTATGAGTTTATGAACCAACACAAATTTAAAATCTCAAAATAATATTCACGGACAAATTTATTTTCTGAAATGTCGGACTGTCACCGAAAACGGTGTATGTAAACGTGAGCACGTAACGTAGAATCCTCCAGTTTAGACGTAGTCGATGCTACTCCAAGACGTAAATCCAAATTTCTTCCCAAAAATAAGTGAGTTCATAATATAACATTAAAATAATATTTTCAATAAATATTGAGAATAAAATATCAATCATAAATTGACGGATTGTCATAATTTTAAAGTTTGTAAACTCAAAAATACCCTAATTAAGCTAAAAAGTATTTTTCAAAATTTTAAAACCACTAAAAACTATTTTTAAACAATTAAGAACTACTCAAATCAATTAAAACTTAAATTAATTGTAGAAAATAATCAAAGGACTCTAAAAATATTTGGAAAGTTGCAAAATTCCTAATTAAGTGTTTAGAACCTAAGAAAAATATAAAAACTTAGAAAATCAGACTTTTAACTTTTAACAATAAAATAATATTAAAATATTATTAAAAATCCATAAATCATAAAAAATTCTAAAAACTTGCAAACTAGCTTGATTTAACCTAAATAACTCAAGGATTAAAGTGAAATTACCTAAATACCCTTAGTGGGCCTAGAAAATAGGCTAAACCTAAAATAGAACCTTATTGGGCCAAATTTGGGCCCAATATAAAAAAGTGTTCAAAATAAGCCCAAAAAGCACTGGTTGACTCAAAATTTGATTTTAAACAACTTTTTCAAAAGGCCCAAAAGCTGAAAGTGTGAAATAAGCTAGCTTATACCAAACAGCTTATTCTTAATGGGCTTTTTGGCCCATTAAGCTATAAGCCAATGCCATAAGCTGAAATTAAACACACACGCTTCTTTTGTCCTAAATAAGACTTATGCAAAAAGAAATTTGAAATAAGCCCGAGGAATAAGCCTGAAAATGCAATAAGCAATTTACAAAAAACGACAAAAAAGTCGTTTTTGAGTTCTAGGCCACCCCAAGTGCTGATTCAAGTTTCTATAGCTTCTAAAAGACTTAATTAAGCAAAATCAACAAAGAGTTTTCAAAAAAGCTGACTCAATAAGCTGGAAAAAGCAAATAAGCACTTATGTAAAAGTCAAATAAGTTGGTTTTCTAGTAAAAAGTCAAAGTCAAAGTCCAATAAGCTCCAGTCTACTCAAATGGGTCAAATAATGAAGATCTATCACAAAAAATAAGTTGTTGCAAGTCTGGATAAGCTAAAATAGCTTATTGATAAGCTGAGTTCAAAATAACACTAGCAGGGGCTAGTTTTAGGTGTTGAGCAGTGGAAACTTTTTCCACTGCTTGACTTGTTTGACTTTTTGTCTTTAGTGACTTTTTTGGAGATTCAGATTACACAAAGGCACCCAAATGATCTTTGGATCAAAAGGAGTCAAGATCAATCAAAATATCACAATCACAAACACCCAATTGATACAGTTTAATCAATAAAGCACCAGATATGATACAGACATGAACAATTAAGCAGTTGAGCACTTATAAGCAGTTTTAGCAATAATCAGCCAACCAAACTCAACCAAATGCATACACAAGCTATTATAAACTCTAATGAACAAGTTTAAACAGTTTTCATGCAATGTCTTAAAGCCTAAATCAAGATTCAAGCTTATGAATGTTACTGATGAACACTAACACATGCAGTTTAACACTTTGCTGATGTATTTGACCAATAAGCCAGATTCAACACTCAATATGTAACACCCCCAAATTTATACAACTCAATACAGCGGAAGACTCGTTGGTGTTACGGGATAGCACATTACTCACATCATAGACAACGCTTAAAAGTCGCGTCGTTTTAATAATAAAGCATTTCCATTCATAAATATCAAAGTTACATAGGTCCCAAGTCATTATATTTCATACAGGTTTTACAAAGCATTTGAATGGAAATTATTGTTTAAGTGCGGGCCATGAATTCTTGTCGTCTTCCCGAGAATTACTTTCAAGTACCTGAGATAAGACATGTTAAAAGAAAAGGTCAGCGATAACGCCGAGTGAATTCATAGAGTTTAATAAATTCCATCAATATAACTTTGGTATAAAATAATTACCAAAAATCGTTTCGTACAAATCATTGTAATAGGCCATAAAATAGCCAAAGTCATTTTTATACAATCCTTATCGAAAATCATAATATAGGCATTTGCCTAAAAAATCATTATACGAGCCAATATCGTAAAAACATCATACAATACGTTTTATAACGTTGTATAGATTAAATAAAAACCGTTATATGAATATGGTTATATAAAACCAAAACACGAACATAAAATCAATAGTATGACCCTGTATTGCTAGTCAGGCAATACATCGTAATTCGGTGTGTATCGTAGTATTTCGTTAATTGGATTATTATAAGCCGCATGACATTGTTACCTTACTACAACAAACAACGGGTAGCTAGCCCGAAACTCATTTTCCCATCTAAATTAGCGTGTCGTCACAAAAGTCACGTTATGTAAATCTTCTCATACATAAATTCGCTTACCAATCAATGTGGCACGACGGGGATCAACCGTCAAGGCGTGAACTGGGGTGATCGTCCCCAAATAGTACTATTATATGCATAAGCGTCGACCAAATCCCGGTAGTTCATAATTCATGCTAATGGGACTTTTAGTGACATAACCTAACTTTAATAATCCATTTTATTTCATCTATCGGGTCATTTACTCATTCATAGGGTCATACAATCATCCGGGTCCAAATCAATAAACAAACAATCGGGACAAATGGTGTCCTATTTTATAAAAACTAACATGTTATCTCCCTCGCGGGTTTATAAAACATTTCATAAAAACATTTAAAAGAGTGTGAGGCTATGAACTCACGTTGATGTGGGAAGGCGGGTTATCGGCAATTCGGACGTACGGTACGTGCTTCAATCACGGAAACCTAGACAAATAATACTCGTCTTAGACTCATGTCCAATGACTTTATAAAAATAACAATTATGTATACATATGATGATTTTATATATATGATGATCAAGTGGGTTTACATATTCTCGTTTGCTCATTTTAGCGTTATGTGTCGGTAACGTTTATACTAGTTTACTAGTTTTACCTATTTACGTGTTTTAAGTCCAATAAATTTATTATAAGTTCTTTAACTTGTATTAATCCATGTTATACTTATATTATCAGTCTACACTTTACAAGTTGGGCCTAAATGGGTTAAGTCCAATAAGTTCTTTTTATAAGTGTTTAACTTATTTAGTCCAATTATTAGTCCAATATGTTTACTTAGCTCGTTAATGTCCGTATGTCCTATAGTTCGGGTTTTATCGGTTTTTACTTGTTATATATGTTTATATATCAGTATATGAGTTTTATAAAGTTTACATTAGACGGGTCCAACCATCTAAGTTTTATTTAACAAAAACGTTAATTTTACTGTATTAGCCGAAAAAGTCGTAAAAACCATGTTTATAGTTTTATAACTTATAAAACTTAACAAGTTACCATTTTTATAAAATGTCCACTTATTTACCGTTGTACATATTTATATAAATGTATTATATAAGTTAGTGGGTTTTAATTTATATTTTATACTATTTAATTTTGAGTGCTTATATAATAGTATTATACTTTAATTTCCAAAATCTGATTTTTATTTTCATCTTCACCAAAACTGTCATATCTAGAGTTCTATATGGAGATATAAGCTCAAATTTTTATCACATAAACTACATGTTATTTGCTCCATTTAACTCTTATATAGCTACTGTTGAATCATCATCTAAGTATTTTCTAAAAATCGTCCAAAAAAGTGAACTCAGATTTGCACTCTAAACTTGTTTTGATCATATCTCACTCATCCTAATGATTCCATTGCATGGCCAAATCTCACATGTGTACAAGACATATTAATAACTGTATATACATTAATCTATGCCATTTTATCAGTTCATCATGTGGTTAGTTACTGTTTTTATACAGCCTATCATTTAAGCAAGATTTAACCATTTTTACATGTAGTTTGTCCATCTTTTTACCCATGTTTATCAAATTTATCAACACCAAATCCCCACATAATATTTTTAATCATCATTCATCATCATATACATATACATAAGTAAAAGAATTACAAGATTACATAATCAAAATAACAAGAAGATGGAAAGAACAATCTTTATACCACCAAGATGATGAAAAGATGGGGTTGATGATGAACAAGACTTGGTTTTGGGCAACCAATCTTATGAGATATCAACATCACTTCTAGGATCACCAAGTATTTGTAGATTCCTCCAAAAATCAGCCCTTGTTCTTCATGAAAACTCTTTGAGAAATCAGCCCCAAACTCCCTTGAAAACTCCTTTTTACATGTTAAGATCACCTCCAATCTTTATAACTTCAATGGGTTTTCATCATATGTAAATTATACATATGATTTATGATTGAATCAAGATCAAATGGAGGTTTTTTTGGGTGAATATGGGACGAATTTCTAGTGAGAGAAAGGAAGGATGAGTGGTTTTGCATGTAAGATGAATGAGAAAATGGTTTAAGCAAAAGTGGTTTCAAGGTGTTATACATGTGTCTTAGCTTATTAGCTAAGCTTGACACATAATGGGGTGAGGTGTAGTCCTCTTGGCCATCCCATATTAGTGGGGTGGGATAAACTTGTTTTGTCCCATCCCGCTAATTTACGGGTATTCCTCGATTCTAGTTTCCTCGATTTGCGTGCCCTCGGGTCGTTTTACGAAAAACGTTTTTATAAATTATGAATCAACAGCACAAAACAAATCTAATAAAAATTGTCTCATCGAAAACGGAGTTCGAAAACGTAAATACGTAATCCTAAGGTTTCCGGTTTAGTCGTAAAGGACGTTAAATTAATATCGTAAGTCCTAATCTCTTCTCGTAAATTTGTGAGTTTATGAAGCAACACAAATTTAAGATTCCAAAATAATATTCACGGATAAATTTATTTTCTGAAATGTCGGACTGTCACCAAAGACGGTGTATGTAAACGTGAGCACGTAACGTAGAATCCTCCAGTTTAGACGTAGTCGATGCTACTTCAAGACGTAAATCCAAATTACTTCCCAAAAATAAGTGAGTTCATAATGTAACATTAAAATAATAATTTTAAATAATACTTGAGAATAAAATATCAACCATAAATTGACGGATTGTCACAGTATTTACCCCTAAACAGGATCTTTGTCCTCAAAGATCATCTTATCTTACTACTCGCTTCTTATAGAGTTAAATCCATGTGGATATTTCCTCCACATCCGATCTTTTCTCTCTCAAGTGTAATTCAATACAATACGCGAGTTTCATCAAATATAACTACGGGAATAAGATCAGGCTTAATGTTGGCTTACTTTCTCTATCCATGATGTTCACGGGTTTTTGATGAATGCAACTTTTCGCCGATCTAAATTTTATTAAGAAGTATTCATATTTTCACTTGATAGGCATTGCATCAAGTTCGATATACGAAACATAATTCACGCGGTCCTTGAAGTCTTAGGGTAGATCCAGCTTATATGCCTTTCAAACCAATCTTCTACATTATCTCAATGGTCCCATACAATGGGGACTTATATCCCATGATCTTTCAGATCATCAATTCATTTTTCCATGGTTAAATTTTTTGGCATAACTTCGCTACCCATCTGGCACTTCAAGATCTACATTTCATATTCACATAACCTTTTGCCTACTACCGGCAGTCAATAATCAGATCCTAATTTTAACAATCATTTCAGGTCTCGCGGGTCGAGTATTTTGTAAGGTTAGGTTCGCCATCATAAGAAACCTTAAACCTAAAAGACATGTCCAACTCACAATGGGTGTATGTCGGGTGTCTTCATCCCAACTCCGGCTTACAAATGCTCTAATATAGATCCTAACAAGATTCGATCTTGATCCTAATACGATAATCAATGATAATCTCTACAAAGGAAAGCGATTATACGGTTTATTACCAAAGGTCAATCATTCAAATATAAAACAGCGCTTATAGTATTTTGTATCGTTACTTTACCTCGTCCCTTCGATTGGGGTGGTACACAGTACTTCTCATCAAGATTCGTTCTCAATGACTTCTGAGCAAATCTCTAGAAATTCAGTGCAAAACGAGGATCTTGATAGAGATGATCGATACAGGCACACCATGTTTACACAACTCCTTTTAAATACAAAAGAGTCAATTTCTTCATCAAGAATATATCATTAACAGGAATGATATTAGCAGATTTGGTCAGTCTGTCGACGATGACACAAATTGAATCAAATTCAGATGATGACCTTTGCACTAGTTAGACGTTTACTAATGTATGAGGCGATGTCTGCCTTCATAATTTGCCATTAGTACAACTTCTTCGAAATAAAATATACTTAATCAGAAATGACAAGAATAGAATACTTATACTTACACGATTCCAATATAACTACATCTCACAATCTCCATATTTAGGAAACCACAAGTGGCCTTTAAAACATTTAACGCTATCGGCTTCTCAATTCTAATGGTTCATATTTGCCGCGAACCCCTTTTTATTATCTATATTATCCTTTTTACAAACATTTTTTATTTTTATATTGTTCGGCAATTTATTTTGCACAATCATTATTAAGGAACGTGTCCTAATTTGTTCTTTATCTTTTATACATCATGTGTCAGTTATTACGTTCACTTTCTAGATGGAATAATTATCATGACCGTATTCATTAAAAATTTCTTCACATTTTCTCTCTTTTAGTTTTGTCTCATCAATCATTTTTATCAGTTTTTCTCAATCCGATGTTTTAAGCGTCGATAAGTATTACAAGTAATTAAATAATAAATATTTAATTTTTATGAAACGTAACGTAAAAATTTTAATTTTCTTAGTTCGACCAATTATAAAAATGTTCAAAATAAATTTGAATTTAATTAACAAGATTTTTGTTTATTTGTCGAAAATAATTAAAATAATTAGTAAGATCCGTAAATGTTCGAAAAATCTTTGTTTATACTTTGGTCAAAATTTTCTTAGTTTCAAAGCAAAAATTGTCGTTTCAAATTTCAAGTAATAAGTTATATAGTTTCCTCAATTCTTCTTAGGTTGTCTTGAGGTATACACGAACATTTACCCCTAAACAGGAGTTTAGTTAAATGTTTTGGGTATAAGGGAATAATCCCTGAAAAGTTCTTTTCGATAAAACATTTGTCAAAACACATTTGCACTTTCTTTTTGGTAAAACCCAAAGTCTTAAAAGGGCTCTTAATTTTTGAAGAGTCAATATATTTCATTATCTTATTAATCACACGGTCAAATAATGTAAAAGATTAAGTCTTAAATCACATGTTAATTATTCAAGGTACAGGTTTTAATTGTTCGGCCAATTTAGGGCAATCTATAAATAATTACTAACTCCTTCTTATACTTATAAACAAACAAATGGTCCTTAATGGTCACAAGCATGAATTTATCAAATTACAGCCTACACACGTGATTCACCAAGTTTATGAATACTACATGTGCATTAGTCAATCTAAACGACATCACGTGAAACTCATAATATTCATTACAAGTACCGGATGTAGTGATTGGAATAGATAATCTTTTTCGCGGACGCGAAGTTGATGATAACCATGCCGTGGATCAAATCTTTAAAACATACGCTAGAACCTTGTAAATGATCGAACAAATCTTCCATTTCGAGTTATGGATATTGTTTTCGATTGTCAATTTACTCAGTTCACAGTAATCTATAAATATAAGGAATTATAACACCATAGCTCTTCATGATGACGAGCTCGGTAGAATAAAATCTTTCTCCGACAACTCTCTCAGTTGTACGGTAATTCCTTTAATTCAGATGGTGCTGACGTATAGTGCACATGCCACAGGTGCAGCACCGGGAATATAATCAATACCAATTTCAACTTGCCTTAATGGCAAAAGTCTAGGAAATTTACCAATAAATACCTCCTAAAGTTTCAGATAACGGGAACATCATTTAATAAATTCATATTAGGTTCTTTATAGATTATAATATCTATGACTAGTTCACAACCATTCACGGTATAAATTTCAAGTCTAAATGCAGGATATAGTCATCCATCAAGAATTATTTAGATCACTTTTGATAATCAACATCTTATCATTTAGGGGAATTCTACTCGAGTTCCCATGAATTAAGACAATGTCGTCATGTCATAATCAATCAATTCATTCTACTGGCACTATCAACTTTCCAGTTTCATTACCATTGATAAGATGTGAACTTCTCAAAAGACTAATAATAACTCATAATCCTTCGCAAATTCAAGGATATATGGAGATACAACTATTATCCAAAGAGTAGTGTCAACGCATAATCTACGTGAGAGAATTTCAAATCAGATACAGACGAAAACATTTAACGAATATGAATATATCCCATTTTTTCATAATTTGAGTACGCATTCGAAAGCTCCTCGGATCGTTACCCAGGTCATTCAAATAAAATCAAATCATAAGAAATGATAAGAACGTCAATACATCCAGTCGGGTATCAACACTCGGTAATCAGATACTTTTCCTAAGAATCTCACTACGGGAGAATTGGACAAGAAAGAATTGTCAATTGTCAAATAAGACAAATTCCACAGATGAGTAAATTCGATCCAGAAGAATAGATGCTACAGGCACATATGTAGGTGTCCTTAACACTATGTCCTTATTTTTCATTTCTTGCAGATCTCATAAAATTTAATCTTTCACAATCTTCAAAGAAAATGTAGTGTTTATTCATTAGTTTTATTGTGACTACTAATCAGTCTTGCATGGTCCATTCCAAATTATATGTAGGCGCGCAACTATATACAATTTCAAGATTAACGATGCAATACTCAGTTCGTCAAAATTTTATCATCATGTTTATAATAAAAACATTTTCATGCTTAATTCTTAAATAAGAATCGAAAATATATTTACAAAGATTTTCTTTGTTATGGAAATAATTAAGTTTCCAAAGCGTTTCATAAACAACTTCATTTTGATATCAATCACTTATAAATCTCACTTTGAATAATCCTTATTGTGATGAAAACCAAATTCTCTCAAAGGATACTGTTTTATCTTATAAAAACAATGAATGATCTGCAAAAGAGTGATGAAAGCTTGTTCACCAAGAATTAACTACAATATATCAGGAAATGAGCTTTAGCCAAATAATCATGAGGTTCATGATCTTGATGGCACTCAAAAAGAATAATCCACAATGTAACTCAAATCAAGATGAGTATTTGTTCAATGGTTGCATCACTAATGCGAACATTAGGATGAAGCAATAAAAGATAGATAACATCGATACATGTAGAATTTAGCAATCAAAGGTAGTCTTTTCATTAATCACAAACAAGTCTAAATTGTACCGTAACACATTACGTGTCACTATGTCATACAATTCCATGAACTCATCCTACCAACTGATGTCTCAGTTAAGTTAGGGATTATTTTTAAAAGATACCACAATGAATACTAACCCACAAGAGTCATTAGGTGTTCCACATGTCCCAGAAGATCCATCGGTCTCAATTTCAGAAGAAGATTTCTTCAATTCATTTCTTGGACATTGGGCATCCTCGTTAGTGGACAAATGGCCTAGGAACAACCCTTAACACGAATCAACAATCAATTAAAACCTTCTAATTCAATCACAAAACTTAACGACTTCTATTAATAATCTCATATTACATATGGGTTAAATTTTACTTTATTCAAGTTTCAACCAATTTTATACTCAATTCGATATCCTACTTCATTTTCCAATACTTTCAACCTTATTTATAAACCTTAAAAGGGCAATAAAAGCTCGATATGAATCAACACTTAATTCCAATCCTATAGCTTTTACAACAACAATTATCAAATGAGTCACTAGTATGAAATGACTCGATCAGTCAATTAGACTTTTCGGAAAGGTACTAGTGCCATGAGGCTTTTGGGTAATGGTTCCAATGACAGCCTCAAGTGCAACATTCACCCTTTCGATTTCGATTTAATTGGATGACAACGAATCAGATGACATCTTTCTAGGTGGTAACATTTTGTCAAACTCCACTCTATAAGGAAAGATCGTCATGACATCGATATCATATTTAATATCGCCAATTCTTTTTCAATATCACGATCAACTAATATCTACATTTCTACGAATATCAACCATTTGTTGGGATCATAAATATCCACAACTTGGTTTAGATCTGGAATAGCTAGAATTCCTACGGAAATAGCTTCGATTAATTTACTAGGGGATTTAGGGTTCCTTGTGACAATCTACGTCATATAAATACCTCGTATAAATACCAAAATAATCATCAAACAATCATGTAATAAAATTACATCATATATATATATATATATATATATATATATATATATATATATATATATATATATATATATATATATATATATATATATATATATATATATATATATATATATATATATATATATATATATATATATATATATATATATATATATATATATATATATATATATATATATATATATATATATATATATATATATATAATCCAAGTTATATATATTAAAATAACACTTCTCAGTCTGGCCTTGTCGGTAACTCGGGAATTCTTCGGCACCGTTATAGTCAAAAGATTTTTAGACATTTTTAGAAAAATGTTTATAGTTAAAAGATATTGAAATGTTTTATTCAAAACCTTGGTTTCAAAAATCTTTCGTTCTCTATAACGAGAGCTCTGGTACCAAACTGTAACACCCCCAAATTTATACAACTCAATACAGCGGAAGACTCGTTGGTGTTACGGGATAGCACATTACTCACATCATAGACAACGCTTAAAAGTCGCGTCGTTTTAATAATAAAGCATTTCCATTCATAAATATCAAAGTTACATAGGTCCCAAGTCATTATATTTCATACAGGTTTTACAAAGCATTTGAATGGAAATTATTGTTTAAGTGCGGGCCATGAATTCTTGTCGTCTTCCCAAGAATTACCTTCAAGTACCTGAGATAAGACATGTTAAAAGAAAAGGTCAGCGATAACGCCGAGTGAATTCATAGAGTTTAATAAATTCCATCAATATAACTTTGGTATAAAATTATTACCAAAAATCGTTTCGTACAAATCATTGTAATAGGCCATAAAATAGCCAAAGTCATTTTTATACAATCCTTATCGAAAATCATAATATAGGCATTTGCCTTAAAAATCATTATACGAGCCAATATCGTAAAAACATCATACAATACGTTTTATAACGTTGTATAGATTAAATAAAAACCGTTATATGAATATGGTATATAAAACCAAAACACGAACATAAAATCAATAGTATGACCCTGTATTGCTAGTCAGGCAATACATCGTAATTCGGTGCGTATCGTATTATTTCGTTAATTGGATTATTATAAGCCGCATGACATTGTTACCTTACTACAACAAACAACGGGTAGCTAGCCCGAAACTCATTTGCCCATCTAAATTAGCGTGTCGTCACAAAGGTCACGCTATGTAAATCTTCTCATACATAAATTCGCTTACCAATCAATGTGGCACGACGGGGATCAACCGTCAAGGCGCGAACTGGGGTGATCGTCCCCAAATAGTACTATTATATGCATAAGCGTCTACCAAATCCCGGTATTTCACAATTCATACTAATGGGACTTTTAGTGACATAACCTAACTTTAATAATCCATTTTATTTCATCTATCGGGTCATTTACTCATTCATAGGGTCATACAATCATCCGGGTCCAAATCAATAAACAAACAATCGGGACAAATGGTGTCCTATTTTATAAAAACTAACATGTTATCTCCCTCGCGGGTTTATAAAACATTTCATAAAAACATTTAAAAGAGTGCGAGGCTATGAACTCACGTTGATGTGGGAAGGCGGGTTATCGGCAATTCGGACGTACGGTACGTGCTTCAATCACGGAAACCTAGACAAATAATACTCGTCTTAGACTCATGTCCAATGACTTTATAAAAATAACAATTATGTATACATATGATGATTTTATATATATGATGATCAAGTGGGTTTACATATTATCGTTTGCTCATTTTAGCGTTATGTGTCGGTAACGTTTATACTAGTTTACTAGTTTTACCTATTTACGTGTTTTAAGTCCAATAAACTTATTATAAGTTCTTTAACTTGTATTAATCCATGTTATACTTATATTATCAGTATCTACACTTTACAAGTTGGGCCTAAATGGGTTAAGTCCAATAAGTTCTTTTTATAAGTGTTTAACTTATTTAGTCCAATTATTAGTCCAACATGTTTACTTAGCTCGTTAATGTCCGTATGTCCTATAGTTCGGGTTTTATCGGTTTTTACTTGTTATATATGTTTATATATCAGTATATGAGTTTTATAAAGTTTACATTAGACGGGTCCAACCATCTAAGTTTTATTTAACAAAAACGTTAATTTTACTGTATTAGCCGAAAAAGTCGTAAAAACCATGTTTATAGTTTTATAACTTATAAAACTTAACAAGTTACCATTTTTATAAAATGTCCACTTATTTACCGTTGTACATATTTATATAAATGTATTATATAAGTTAGTGGGTTTTAATTTATATTTTATACTATTTAATTTTGAGTGCTTATATAATAGTATTATACTTTAATTTCCAAAATCTGATTTTTATTTTCATCTTCACCAAAACTGTCATATCTAGAGTTCTATATGGAGATATAAGCTCAAATTTTTATCACATAAACTAAATGATATGTGCTCCATTTAACTCTTCTATAGCTACTGTTGAATCATCCTCTAAGTATTTTCTAAAAATCGTCCAAAACAGTGAACTCAGATTTGCACTCTAAACTTGTTTTGATCATATCTCACTCATCCTAATGATTCAATTGCATGGCCAACTCTCACATGTGTACAAGACATATTAATAACTGTATATCCATTAATCTATGCCATTTTATCAGTTCATCATGTGGTTAGTTACTATTTTTATACAGCCTACCATTTAAGCAAGATTTAACCATTTTTACATGTAGTTTGTCCATCTTTTTACCCATGTTTATCAAATTTATCAACACCAAATACCCACATGATGAAATAATAAGAAGATGGAAAGAACAATCTTTATACCACCAAGATGATGAAAAGATGGGATTGATGATGAACAAGACTTGGTTTTGGGTAACCAATCTTATGAGATATCAACATCACTTCTAGGATCACCAAGTATTTGTAGATTCCTCCAAAAATCAGCCCTTGTTCTTCATGAAAACTCATTGAGAAATCAGCCCCAAACTCCCTTGAAAACTCCTTTTTACATGTTAAGATCACCTCCAATTTTTATAACTTCAATGGGTTTTCATCATATGTAAATTATACATATGATTTATGATTGAATCAAGATCAAATGGAGGTTGTTTTGGGTGAATATGGGACGAATTTCTAGTGAGAGAAAGGGAGGATGAGTGGTTTTGCATGTAAGATGAATGAGAAAATGGTTTAAGCAAAAGTGGTTTCAAGGTGTTATACATGTGTCTTAGCTTATTAGCTAAGCTTGACACATAATGGGGTGAGGTGTAGTCCTCTTGGCCATCCCATATTAGTGGGGTGGGATAAACTTGTTTTGTCCCATCCCGCTAATTTACGGGTATTCCTCGATTCTAGTTTCCTCGATTTGCGTGCCCTCGGGTCGTTTACGAAAAACGTTTTTATAAATAATGAATCAACAGCACAAAACGAATCTAATAAAATTGTCTCATCGAAAACGGAGTTCGAAAACGTAAATACGTAATCCTAAGGTTTTCCGGTTTAGTCGTAAAGGACGTTAAATTAAAATCGTAAGTCCTAATCTCTTCTCGTAAATTTGTGAGTTTATGAACCAACACAAATTTAAAATTCCAAAATAATATTCACGGATAAATTTATTTTCTGAAATGTCGGACTGTCACCAAAGACGGTGTATGTAAACGTGAGCACGTAACGTAGAATCCTCCAGTTTAGACGTAGTCGATGCTACTTCAAGACGTAAATCCAAATTACTTCCCAAAAATAAGTGAGTTCATAATGTAACATTAAAATAATAATTTTAAATAATACTTGAGAATAAAATATCAACCATAAATTGACGGATTGTCACACAATATCTATCAAATAAGTTATAATAATGATGTTTTAACAACTTTCAACCCTAAGCATGCACAAATACTAGATTTCACCAAAATCTTAGGTCAAAAACAGTTAAATTCACCAAGTTATAGCAGATTGTTTGATTTGAAGTTTCAAACCCAAAAACTTGCAGCAAAACACTCTCAACAAGGCATATATCATATACCAAGCATAAACAATACCTTCTAACAACACAATACTGATAGGTGTGTAAACACCCATCCTTTTACCACTTATTTCTGGCTAAAACAAGACCAAAACATGTATTTAATATCATTTGTTTGGAATTATGCGTGGTTTTTGTGTTTATTGTGTTTTCAGAGTCAACCGGATGAATATTGAAGAAAACATGGGATTGCACGGGTTTTATCGAGGAAAAAGACTCAAGACGAAGTCTTTTGTCCAAGAGATGCAAAAGAATTGAAGTCATTGTGCCTATTTGAAGATTTATCGAAGAATAGAGCCAAAGATGGAAGATTCATATATGTCGAAGAACTTGAGTCTAATAAGCAAAAGATAATAAGACGAGTTGGAATTATTCACCGACACTTCTCAAATCCAAGTCAGGAACGTTTATTTAAAGAAGAGTGAAGACTAAAGAAGAAAGAAGAAAAGAAGCCCGATACCAAAGCCCATTCACAAGCCCATACACACGCCTATATAAAGTCCCTTACTTCACAAATTGAAAACACTTAGTTAGTCTTAGTTTAGTTTTTCATTTTTTTCTCTAGTTTTAGAGAGAGAAAGTTCGAAACTTTCTCTCACTAAACTTTTTCCTTGTTTTCATCTTTTAAATTCAAGCTTTCTTTAATTTTTGTACTTTGGATCTCATTAATCTTATTCAAGTTAAGCTTTTAAGTTCTTTAATCTTCTTCTACTTTTCTTAGTTTTCCTAAATCCTTGATCCGATTGTTTCATTCCATACGGTTTGGATTGTTGGATGAGTTCGTGACCAAAAGTTAATCTTTCTTGTTCCTTTTAAGGTCTTGCGTGAATAGGCTATAAGCTCTCCATGTGTATTGGCTTATTTCTTGTTTAAGCTTATTGTTTTAGGATTTCATCAAGGTTTTAGTCGTTTAAAAGTTCCTTTCATAAAGTTCATGATTTACGTTTTCAAAAGTTGTTAAATTTACTCTTGTTGAAGTGATTAAGTCCCGGTTAAAATAGTTTATTGTTCGTGCTTATTGAAGTTTTGGCTTTGCACCATTTTCGGATTGATTTAAGCTTCCATCGCAACACAAGGGTTTACACACATTCCGACAGATTCATTTCTTTAGATCGCAATAACCCAAGAGGGTTTTACTTTGCGATCGGGTAGTAATTCCCCCTTATTCCGATCAGGATTGCGATCGCTTATTGCGATCGCACATTCCGACGGGACTAAGGTCCTTTTTAAGACGAAACTCTGGCCAATTTTCATTTACAACATTCCGATCTAGATCATTCCGATAGCAACATTCCGATAGACTTCATTGTGATAGACCATCATTCCGACAGCTTGCATTTTAATTATTCCGATGGATTGTTTTGACAAATATTCCGATGGGCATGATTTTGACATTCCGATAGACTTGCAATTCTATATTCCGAGGATTAAGTTTTAAAAGTTTACAAAGTTTTAAGTGTTAGTTTTATTAAGTGTTCAAGTGTTTTTCTCATTTTGCCTTTAAGTTTTCAAGCATTCACTTTTAACTTGTCAATCTAGTTTAATCTTTCGAAGCTTTAATTTTACTCTTCGACACTCACTTATTTGTCATTAGTCATTAGTTTAAAATAGATAAAACAAACCATCACCTTTTTATTAACCAAGAACAAATCATTCCACTTAGAGCCGGGATCAATTCGAGAGGATACCGAGACGATTCTAGAACCTAGCAAAAACGCAAGTATCAAATGGCGCCGCTGCCGGCTCTTCTCGTTAAGATCAATAGTTTTTTGTGAGAACTTGGATTTTGGGATCCGTTCCCCGTGAACGTTACTTTTTCTTAAAAATCTTCAAAAACACTAAAAAATATAAAATTTTCAAAAATCCTAAAAATTAAAAAACATAAAAACCAAAAATATTTTTGCTTTGTTTTTGCCTTGTTAGTTCTTTTGCAGGTGTATGCGCACTCGATCAACGTCTTATCAAGAGCCCGAGCCTCTCGATAACTTAGACATGGCCGGTGTACAAAACAACAACAACATACCACCTCAAAACAATAATAATAATAACAATCCACCGTTCAACAACATGAATAATAACAACAACAATGAGCCTCTACCGGATAATCGCCCGATGATTGAACTGCTGCAAGCTCATGTAGATGGCAACACTGATCCAATTGTTATACCAGCGATTGCAGCCAACAATTTTGAGCTCAAATCCGGCTTTATCCAGATGGTCTCTGCTCAACCATTCTTGGGGCGTACCATTGATGATCCACATGACCACATCAAGAGATTCTTGCAACTCACCAATACGGTCAAATTCAATGGTGTTCCACAAGAGGTAATCCGGTTACAACTTTTTCCCTTTTCTTTAGAAGGACAAGCCCGGCATTGGCTTGCTAAGGAACCGACAAAGAGTATTCTTTCGTGGACGGATTTGGAAACCAAGTTTACCAATTACTTTTTCCCACCCTCTCGTACTACCGCTTTGCGGAATGAAATCATAAATTTTGAACAAAAGTACGATGAGTCGTTTAGTGAATCTTGGGATCGTTTTAAAGATCTTTTAAGAAAATGCCCACAACATGGTCTTACCAAAGTACACCAAATTAATATTTTTATAATGGTTTAAGCATGAGTGACCAAGATTCACTAAACAGTGCCTCGGGGGTAATCTTTTCGCTAAGACTTCCAATGTTGCTTGGGATATCATTGAGAATAAGTCTCGTGTGCAGACCAAGAGTGCTCGGACCAATGTCGCTAGTGCTAGTACTAGTGACAGCGATAAGCGACTTGACAAAATCACTACGCTTCTTGAATCGCTCGCTACCCAAACCGCCAGCAACACCAACAGCATCAACGCTAGAAACGCTAAAGACGCTCAAGTCAATGCTGTTAGCCAACCATGCGAGATATGCGGGGGTCCTCACTCTTACACCACATGTACCGCCACCCAAGACTACCCTTCTGAAAATGTGAATGCAGCATATGGCACCTATCCTCAACCTGCTTATCAAGCTAGACCTCAAGGTGACCGTAATTTGCTTAGCTACCGCTCCAACAACTACCTCTCACCACCCGGTTTTCCTCCAAACAACCCAAACCAACAACAAAACCTCAATCTCCCTCCTCAACAACAACAACAACCTCGTACACCATACATCCCACCTCACAAGCAGCAACAACCACCTCAACAAAACAACCAAGTATACCAGCAACCTGTTTATCAACCACCCGCATACAATGCTCCTCCCAACCAACCCACCGCTTTACACCAAGAAGTGGAAACCTACATGAGGACTAACGATGTGATCGTGGGAAATCTTCAGCGGGAAGTGCTCAACTTGAAAGATGACCTGGTCAAACAAGGGAATGATCTGAGAGCTGACATGAGAAACACATTGGATAGTCAAACGAATGACTTAAAGAACATGATGGCTAGTTTCTTCCAAGGTAATCAACCCTCTTCTTCGGGTACTCTTCCGAGTAACACCGTTGCGAATCCAAGAGGGGAGATGAAAGCAATCACCACTCGCAGTGGCAAAGGTACCAAGGAACCCGAGCTTCATATACCTCCACCGGTAGTTGTGACTAAGGAGAACGAGTCACCTGCTCCTATTCCTCATCCTTCTCCTTCCCCAATTTCTCCACCTCTTACTTATACCCCTCCTCCACCCAAGGATGTGAGTGATCCTATTCTCTCGAAGCCTTCCTCTTCTTCCAATATACCTTATCCATCTAGGTTGAGGAAAGAGAAGCTCAAAAGCAAGGACGATATTCAGGTTTCGAACTTCCTTAAAATGTTCAAACAATTGAATTTCAACATCTCCTTCGCTGAGGCTCTCGCTTACATGCCTAAGTACGCGAAAATGTTTAAAGATCTTCTGAGTGACAAGGAAAAGCTTCTCGATATTGCCAACACCCAACTTAATGAGAATTGCTCTGCAGTGCTCTTAAGGAAATTGCCAACCAAGCTTGGTGATCCGGGTCGTTTCTTAATCCCTTGCAATTTCTCGGGAGTAGAGAATTGCATGGCCTTAGCCGATCTAGGTGCCAACATTAATCTTATGCCTCTAAGCGTTTGGAAGCAATTATCTCTCCCTGAGCTAGTCCCCACGAAAATGACTTTGGAATTAGCTAACCGTACGGTTGCTTATCCAGTGGGGATAGCCGAAGACGTCTTTGTAGGAGTCGACAAATTCACTTTTCCTGCCGATTTCGTCGTCGTCGACTACGAGATGGACCCTCGTGTGCCCTTGATCGTGGGTCGTCCATTCCTGAGGACCGGTCGCACTCTCATCGATGTTGAAGCCGGTGAGCTTATCATGAGAGTGGGTGACGATAAAATCGTCTTCAACATGGGAAAGTTGTCTAAACAACCTTATTTATACGAGAGTGTTAATTGTATTGACGTTCTGGATGAGGCTTGTGAAGAACACTTTAATGATGCTTGTAAAAATATTCCTACCTCTCTTTCCAATGTTGAAATCGTTTCCTCTATTGATTCATCATTGTCTCTATTTGGAGAAAGTGATTTGTTTTGGAACAATCTTGAAGCCACCATGGGAGATGTGAACTTAGCTACTGATGATTCTCCCACCGATGGGGATGAAGACATGCATTTCTTTGAAAACCTTCTCAACGAAGACAATCCTTCTCCTCCATCTCCCACGGTTATTGCTATCGATACTCCGACTTTGAAAACGCCTCCCATCGAAAATCCTCCAGATTTAGAACTTAAGGAGTTTCCGCCTCATCTCGAGTACGTGTTCCTTGAAGAAGAGAAGAAGTCGCCCGTCATTATCGCGAAGGATTTGAAGGAAGAAGAAAAATCTCGCCTCATCGCCGTGCTTAAAGATCACAAGAAGGCAATTGCTTGGAAGATTTCTGATATTCGTGGAATTGATCCTCACTTCTGCACACACAAAATTCTCATGGAGGACGACTTTAAGCCCACAATTCAAAGCCAACGAAGGGTGAATCCAAAAATCCATTAATTCATCAAAACAGAGGTTATCAAACTTCTTGATGCGGGTATGATTTACCCTATTTCGGATTCACCATGGGTTAGTCTAGTCCATTGTGTGCCCAAGAAGGGCGGAATAACCGTTGTTCCCAATGAACACAACGAGTTGATTTCCACTCGTCTCGTTACTGGGTGGAGAGTCTGTATAGACTACCGCAAAATCAATGATGCCACGAGAAAGGATCATTTCCCTCTACCTTTTATGTAACAAATGCTTGAACGTTTAGCAGGTAATGAATATTACTGCTTTCTTGATGGTTTCTCGGGTTATTTCCAAATACCCATCGATCCCCAAGATCAAGAGAAGACAACATTCACTTGTCCCTATGGCACATTTGCTTACAAAAGAATGCCTTTTGGCTTATGCAATGCCCCCGGGACTTTCCAAAGGTGCATGTTAGCTATCTTCCATGACATGTTTGAACAAACCATGGAAGTCTTCATGGATGATTTCTCGGTCTTCGGGGATTCCTTCTCTTCTTGCCTTGCCAATTTGGAACGTATGCTTAAGCGGTGCGAAGACACTCGCCTTGTTCTGAATTGGGAAAAATGCCATTTTATGGTAAAAGAAGGCATCGTGCTAGGACACAAAATTTCCAAAGCCGGTCTTGAAGTGGACCGTGCTAAAGTCGATGTTATCGCTAAGTTGCCTCCACCTTCAACAGTGAAGGGTGTGAGAAGTTTCCTTGGTCATGCGGGCTTTTACCGTCGATTCATCAAAGATTTTTCTCAAATCGCTCGCCCGATGACCCACCTCTTGGAAAAAGACACTCCTTTTATCTTTTCCAAAGAGTGTCTTGAAGCCTTCAACTCGCTTAAGGATAAGCTAACTAAGGCACCCGTCTTGGTTACCCCTAATTGGGAGCTTCCCTTTGAGTTGATGTGCGATGCTAGTGACTTTGCTATTGGTGCGGTTTTGGGCCAAAGAGTGAATAAACACTTCCAACCAATCCATTACTCTAGCAAGACAATGACTGGGGCTCAATTGCATTACACGACAACCGAAAAAGAGATTTTAGCTGTTGTCTATGCCTTTGAAAAGTTCCGCCCCTATCTTGTCCTTTCCACCACAATCGTTTATACCGATCATTCCGCGTTGAAGTACTTGTTGACAAAACAAGATTCCAAACCAAGACTTCTTCGCTGGGTTTTGCTTCTCCAAGAATTTAAAATCGAAATTCGCGATAAAAAAGGAGCTGAAAACCTAGTCGCGGATCATCTTAGTAGACTTGAGGATCCTTACCAAGGGGATCATCCGAACAAAGAAATCAATGATTCTTTTCCCCTGGAGACCTTAATGTCTATCAATTCGAATTCTGATGAAACCCCGTGGTTTGCAGACATTGCAAACTACTTAGCGGGTGGAATTCTCAAGGAAGGGTTAACATCCCAACAAAAGAAAAAGTTCTTCAACGACATTAAGACTTACTTTTGGGATGACCCTTACATATTCAAACAATGTGCCGATTTGATTATTCACCGATGTGTTGATGGACCGGCAGCTTTAGAAATCCTTGACGCTTGCCACAAAGGACCCACCGGTGGTCACTTTGGTCCCAACTACACCGCCAAAAAAGTGTTTGACTCGGGATTTTATTGGCCCTCCATATATCGTGACGCTCACAATATGGTTAAACGATGTGATGCTTGCCAAAAACAAGGCAAGATCACACATAAAGACGAGATGCCTCAGAATTTCATTCAAGAATGTGAAATCTTTGATGTTTGGGGTATCGACTTTATGGGGCCATTCCCTTATTCTAAAGGAAACAAATACATCCTTGTAGCCGTTGACTACGTCTCCAAATGGGTTGAAGCCAAAGCTTTACCCACTAATGACGCAAGGGTGGTTTGTAACTTTTTGAAATCTCTATTCTCTAGATTCGGTGTGCCTCGTGCTATTATTAGTGATCGTGGAACTCATTTTTGCAATGACCAATCCGCAAGAGTCATGGCTAAGTATGGTGTAAATCATCGTCTTTCCACAGCCTACCAGCCACAAACTAATGGCCAGGCTGAAATCTCTAACCGAGGATTAAAGCGAATTTTGGAAAGAACCGTGGGAGAGCATCGTGCCTCATGGGCTGAAAAACTTGATGATGCTTTGTGGGCTTTTCGTACTGCATACAAGACTTCGATTGGTTGCACACCATATCGTCTCGTGTACGGGAAAGCGTGCCACCTCCCCATTGAGTTGGAGCACAAGGCTTACTGGGCCTTGAAGTGGGCTAATTTTGATATCAACAAAGCCAGCGACCTACGCAAGATCCAACTCAATGAGCTCAATGAACTCCGTAATGAGGCTTATGAAAATTCTTTGATCTATAAGGAAAGGACTAAGCTCATTCACGACTCTAAGATTAAGAACCGAGAGTTCCATGTTGGAGACAAAGTCTTACTCTTTAACTCTCGGTTGAAAATCTTTTCGGGCAAGCTGAAATCTCGTTGGTCCGGCCCATTCACCATTGCCCAAATTTTTCCATATGGTACTCTCGAGCTCGCTCAACCTAATGGACCTAATTTTAAGGTGAATGGCCAACGAGTGAAGTTGTACTTTGGTGAGGACACCTCTCAGGAGATGATTCCATCCCTCACCACGTTCCCCATGAACTAATTTTGGGTCGAGTTAGGCTCGTGACTCGGTTATTAAAAACAAGCGCTCCTCGGGAGGCAGCCCGAGTATCTATCCTTTTCCGTTTAACCTCCTAAGTGTAGGGGGGACTCTATAGGTTCTTTGTATTTGTATGGTGATGTGATTACAGGGATGAATGCACTTTTGGAACCTTTGAAGAACCGTGCTCCCATGTTATCCGAAATCCGGTTCTATCTCTCAACTATCGTGATTCAATTTTCTTCATACTCACATTTGAAATTGATCACTTTAGTCGTCTCTGCCTTAACTTGAGTTAACCAACGTGCACAATGTCATAAGTGTAGGGGAGACTTTTCCCACATGCTTAAACATTAAGGACAATGTTTATCTTAAGTGTAGGGGGGACTTCTATCGAAGTTTTAAGTGGACTTTTCCATGAAAATGCCTTCATTTAACCGGAAAATTTTATTTTTCAACATTTTCAAAATTTTTAATTAACTTGGGCCATTTAGTCGTAATTTTTAAATTTTTATCGTTGCTTTCGTATGTATATACCCCGCAATAAAGTCAAAAATATTAATAAAGTGGTGTAGCTAGTTTAGAAGTCTTTGACATATTAGGCCCGTTGCGTTTATTTTGACTCAACCCGAATAGACTTATCCAAGTTTATTCTAGCTAGTATCCTTAACCATGTAGACCTTAATTGGTTTATTAGGCTAAGTATCCACGAGTCTCATTACTTGAGATTTTAAATTGTGGAGGACGAGAGATGATAGAGTCAATTATAAGTCGGTATTCTTGCACAAGCTCACTTGGTGTAATTATTTGCCTATTCTCCCATCACTTGCTAATAATTTATCTGCAATAAGTAAGGTCGTACGATTTGAAAAGTTACTTAGCTTCTAGCCCAAGATCGTTTAAAAGTTGCTCGGTAATGATAAGAGTTCATAGCCAAGGCATAACTTATGAAGCAGGGCGCGAAGATTGGCGAGTCCGAAAAGGCCCTAACAAGGCATGAGGATTCCATTTTATTGCTAAAGATCCAAGGTGATGTGAAAAGCATTATTCCCAAAATCGATATGAAGGATCAAGAATCACGACGAAAAGCAATCAACTCCCATAAAGATCATGGAGAAGTCTATCCGAAAAGACCCAACAAGGTATGAGGATAAATAGATCCAAGTCAGAAAAGGAGGCGGATCGTTGTATCTCAAAATCCCAATTAGAGATTGAAGAAATAATCATGAAGTCGTGGTCAACAAAGTCGGAGAACCCCTCAAAAGTCTCCAAGTGAAGAAACTCTATTAACGATGAGAAGACCATTATCTCAAGCACGTCTCTCAAGATATGAAGTATGAAGTACATGCCAAATATCGGCCCGAGAAAGGTCTCAAATCGTGAACCGAGTTATGCCAAGATATGAACTTTTTGATATCCCGAGAAGCAGTTTTAAGAGATTTTGTCCTTTAGCTAACTATTGATCAAATCGTCCTACTTTGCTTTCAGCCTAAATGAACTATCGAAATAAGTCCAAAAATGCATCTTCATGATCATTCTAAGACAATAAAAAAATATAAGAGATACACCTAGGAATAAGGGAGTTTAAGCATATAATTAAGCCATGTGTGTAAGTGTTTTATTTGCTAACTTATAATAACAATGATCTCGTTTTTAAGCTTAGTTTGGGGAACGTGAAACTTGAGGGTGATAAATCTTCGTAGCACCAAAGCCCTAATGTAAGTCCTTGATCTCTTTGCAAGTTATTTCCATCCTTTTGTTTACTTTAAAGTTTTAATTTCTCTTAGTACTTTCATTTTTGATTAGTAGTATCTTAATAAGGCCAAGGTTGATTGATTATGAGAAAAGTGTAAATGTGCTTTGTCACTAAGCATTGCATGAGGGCATGGCAATGGTTAAGTGTAGGGGATTTGATAGGTGTGTAAACACCCATCCTTTTACCACTTATTTCTGGCTAAAACAAGACCAAAACACGTATTTAATATCATTTGTTTGGAATTATGCGTGGTTTTTGTGTTTATTGTGTTTTCAGAGTCAACCGGATGAATATTGAAGAAAACATGGGATTGCACGAGTTTTATCGAGGAAAAAGACTCAAGACGAAGTCTATTGTCCAAGAGATGCAAAAGAATTGAAGTCATTGTGCCTATTTGAAGATTTATCGAAGAATAGAGCCAAAGATGGAAGATTCATATATGTAGAAGAACTCGAGTCTAATAAACAAAAGATTATAAGACGAGTTGGAATTATTCACCGACACTTCTCAAATCCAAGTCAGGAACGTTTATTCAAAGAAGCGTGAAGACTAAAGAAGAAAGAAGAAAAGAAGCCCGATACCAAAGCCCATTCACAAGCCCCTACACACGCCTATATAAAGGCCCTTACTTCACAAATTGAAAACACTTAGTTAGTCTTAGTTTAGTTTTTCATTTTTTTCTCTAGTTTTAGAGAGAGAAAGTTCCAAACTTTCTCTCACTAAACTTTTTCCTTGTTTTCATCTTTTAAATTCAAGCTTTCTTTAATTTTTGTACTTTGGATCTCATTAATCTTATTCAAGTTAAGCTTTTAAGTTCTTTAATCTTCTTCTACTTTTCTTAGTTTTCCTAAATCCTTGATCCGATTGTTTCATTCCATACGGTTTGGATTGTTGGATGAGTTCGTGACCAAAAGTTAATCTTTCTTGTTCCTTTTTAAGGTCTTGCGTGAATAGGCTATAAGCTCTCCATGCTTATTGGCTTATTTCTTGTTTAAGCTTATTGTTTTAGGATTTCATCAAGGTTTTAGTCATTTAAAAGTTCCTTTCATAAAGTTCATGATTTACGTTTTCAAAAGTTGTTAAATTTACTCTTGTTGAAGTGATTAAGTCCCGGTTAAAATAGTTTATTGTTCGTGCTTATTGAAGTTTTGGCTTTGCACCATTTTCGGATTGATTTGAGCTTCCATCGCAACACAAGGGTTTACACACATTCCGACAGATTCATTTCTTTAGATCGCAATAACCCAAGAGGGTTTTACTTTGCGATCGGGTAGTAATTCCCCCTTATTCCGATCAGGATTGCGATCGCTTATTGCGATCGCACATTCCGACGGGACTAAGGTCCTTTTTAAGACGAAACTCTGGCCAATTTTCATTTACAACATTCCGATCTAGATCTTTCCGATAGCAACATTCCGATAGACTTCATTGCGATAGACCATCATTCCGACAACTTGCATTTTAATTATTCCGATGGATTGTTTTGACAAATATTCCGATGGGCATGATTTTGACATTCCGATAGACTTGCAATTCTATATTACGATGGATTAAGTTTTAAAATTTTACAAAGTTTTAAGTGTTAGTTTTATTAAGTGTTCAAGTTTTTTTCTCATTTTGCCTTTAAGTTTTCAAGCATTCACTTTTAACTTGTCAATCTAGTTTAATCTTTCGAAGCTTTAATTTTACTCTTCGACACTCACTTATTTGTCATTAGTCATTAGTTTAAAATAGATAAAACAAACCATCACCTTTTTATTAACCAAGAACAAATCATTCCACTTAGAGCCGAGATCAATTCGAGAGGATACCGAGACGATTCTAGAACCTAGCAAAAACGCAAGTATCAAATACCAAGATGCAATCACAAACAGGTAGACCCAAACACCCCTTTATCTTTTCAAAATCAAAATTTTTAAAGGAAAAGTGAGATTTAAGACCACCCAAACATCAATTAACACAATAACAAGTAAGATTAACAGATTCAAGCAAGTATAAGCCACCAAATACACAAGAACAAAGGCAACACTCAAATATCACAAAAATCCAAAGTATTATCAAATTTTGGGATTAAGAGTGTTACCTCATGGATGTACATCCACACCCACGGATTTTGAGCTTATGTGCTAGCAAGAACAAGCACAAGCTTCCATAACAAAGCCTGCTAAGAATAAACAAGGTTAGAAGGACAAGTATAAAATCAGAAACTTGAAAAATTCTTGATTGATGCAACTCTTGTCCTCCACACTTGATTATCCCCAAGTTATAAGCCTCACCACACCTTAATCAACACAATTAGGATGCTATGATCAGCCCTATAACCCAAGAATTCCAAGATAGACCAAGAACTTAGCAAAATATCAAGAAAATGAAGAAAATGTGCAAACTTTTGCACACTCCTCTTTTGAAGACAGGTTTTTTGATTCAAATTCAGTAAACTAAGAACATAAACAAGCAATAATAAGATGGCACTTAGTCTTTCTTCAACACACTTAACTCAAATTTCATAAAACTGAAAAAGGGATTTACATGTGCTTGAACAAGGAAAAACCAAAAGCAACATAAATGAAGGACCCTATACCCTTTATATAGAGGGTGTACATGGTCTGTTTAAACCTAAAAACTTAAAACCCTAACTTGTAGAAGCCCAAAAATTCCCTTGAGGATTTGAACTTCTTAGCTTCATGTGACTGATTTCTTGGCTGTTTGTGGAGCTGGCAAGAGTGGAATTTGCATCTAAGGGCTCACATTGAGCTTAGAAAGTAAGCAGCAATCCTACACGTTGGATGCCTGGTGGTTTTTTGTCTTCTTCCCTTTTGACGTAGCAGGGGAGGCCCCATGCATCATGTGGGTTGGTGGGGTGCCATGTTTAAGGTTTGGGAAGTGATTATGATATCCTCAATCATAAATCTGCACCATATGGGGGTTTAGTTATTTGTAATTAGCAAATGCCTAATTTGCTCCAAGAACACCAAGAACATGTTTTCAATCCGTTTTGTGTTTTAAAAAGGTGTTTAGCGGCCTTAATTAAATATTTAATTAAGGTTTGTTAAGTCAGTTGTGGGTGGATGATGACATGTAGGAAGGGTGGGATTTCATTGGTGGAGAGAGTGAGTGGGGCACGTGTCACCCCCTCACTGGCCTAGGTAAAGATCCTGTGTTGGCAACTTTGGTCATTCACCTCTTTTCTTCTTTTCTTTTCACTTGAAAACTCCATCAACGCCCATTTTAGCTTTAACAACTTTTGCAACTTATCACTTTTGCCCCTAAAAGTTTTGTGAAGTAAATTCAGTGGTATTTCTTGCCATTTTGTGATTTTTGAGGGATTGATTTGGCATTTTGTTGATGGATAATGGTCTTGACTTGTATGATTGATGTTTTGGGGGACTGAATTTGCCAAGTCATGATTGATGAGGGACCATTTTTGCCAAATGTTGAAAGTTAAGGGTCCTTTTTGTAATTTTGGGATTTTCAAAGGACCAAACTTGTAATTTCTTGTACTTTGAAGGAATTCATGATATATTTGACTTTTTGGAGGATATCGGTTGACAATTTAGCTTTGTTGAGGGGCTAAACTTGCCAATTCTTCAAAGTTGAGGGCCCTTTTTGTAATTTTGACAAACTTTAGGGACCAAACTTGTAATTATGAGGATAAAAGGGTATAAAGTGTCAATTCTTCCATTTTGGAGGACCCTTCTTCATAATTCTTCAAATCTACAAGGGTTAATCTTGGGAAAGTCTTCATTAGGGCTTGGTTCATTGTGCGGCTTCATTTCCCGTGTTTGTTTTTGCATGATTCTTGTGATCTTTTGTCATTTTCTCAATATCTGTACCTAAAATACACAAACAACAAACACAATCATATATATGGGTATTTTGATGATATTTAATGCATTTTAAGCCCTATTTGGACGATGAGACAATGTATAAAAGCAGTCTCATCACTCCCCATACTAAACCATTGTCGTGCCCTCACGCAAAGCTAGAATAAAGTATCGTAGTATCTCCAAAATCTATTTTTATTCACTTTATTGAACGATAAATTAGCTACACTAACACTATTGCTACTACTACTTGCGTTTTTAGACATAATGTATGATTTTCATCGCAAAATGGGACGTTTAGGTTCATAGAATAAGAACACGTGAATGCTTCGTTAGAAATAATTTCATCGTCCTCGATTTTCACCCCAATTCCATGCCAAGCGTGCAACGAGATCATTGTCATTATAAGTTAGTAATGCTAACACTACTCATATGCCCTAATCACGTACTTATCCTCCCATTATTCCTAAGTTGTATCTCTTATATTTTATATTGGCTTGAATGTTTCATGAGGATACATTGACTTATGCGATAATAGAGATTTAGGTCTAAAAATAGAGTCCTAACGGTGTAATCAAGACCATCAAATCAATAACCCCTCCCAATAGACAACGATGTCAAAAAATTAAGTTGACAAGAAGAATCGATAAACACGGTTTTATAACGGTTTTGAACATGAGACTTATTACCAAGACTTTTATACGCCCCCTAACGGAAGGGCCTTATTATCTTTGGTTTACCTCCATCTTTTATTCAACTTCGCCATGAAGCTTTTATTATGACTTCGGTCTTGCCTTGCCTTTTATTATCTACCTCATCGGTAGTTTTATTAGCCAAAGACGTATATCCTCACACAAAGGGGAATTTTGGATCTTTAAAGCTTCGAAGATTAAGGCTTGATTCACTTTCAATTTTGCATAGATTTTTTGGCCTTGTGGGGCTTCAAATTGTTTGCTTGATTTAGTTGAGCACTTGAAATCTTATTATTGGGTGAAGCTTTCGATTATTCGGGTTGCCAATACTTCAAAACCGTGACGCTGGCGATACCTTAATGTCTTCCCAATTTTATTACACGGAAGCTACTAGAAAAGACTAGAAACCCAACAATCCCAACGAGACCGCTAAGTCAATATTTTTTAAGCAAAAAATATTTACATGCGAAGGGAGAATAAGCAAACAACGAGAACACATGAGTTTTTGAAAGAATACGAGTACTCTACGTTTAGCATAGTAACTTATAATTAACAATATCATTTCTCTGTTGATCCCAAACTTAGATCGATTAAGCTTTGTGTATACGAGATTAGATCAAGTAATACACGTAGAGAAACCTTTACTTATGAATAAAGTAACTAAGTGTTATGCGGAATTAACACTTAATCTAGAACACAAAGATGTTAAACAAACTTTCACTTGTATTAGAATAATCGAACTTGATTACAATGAAAGAGGTTTAACAGTCGAATACTTGTGAAAACTTATTATAACTGATGATTAACATTAACCTAAAAGATCTTCTTTTATAGATTAAGAAGTCTTGTACAAGAAGCTACGAATCAACTATTCTAGGTAAAGATAATAATGGAAAATACAATGTCGAGTTTATCTTTACCATATACTAATAAAGAAACAAATAAACAAAAAGATTCGTATGAAGATATATTCCATCAGTGCTAGTCTTCAAGGCTGTCAGCGTTGACTTCTTCAAATGTCAACGCTTGAACTCTTCTTATCAGCGTCTAGTGAACTGACCCATAATTTATTCCCAACAATCCTCCCCTAAACTTGATATCCACTCTAATGATCAAGTTTCTGAATAAATACTAAAGGCTAGGAGGAATCTTACAAAAACTTCCTATGTTGGTGATAAACATATCTAATTAAGTCTTTGGCCACGTCACTAGTATAATCAATCTCCAAGGGTGTCTCCTTCATCTTCTCCAATATTTCTTTGGACAAGAAATAGTCAGCATCCACAAGTAGATACTCTGAAAACTTTATAGAGCTCAAATGAAACACACCACAAGTAGAATAAAGCCTCCAATGAAGACCACTGAGGTCATCTTCAAGATCCTTCCATATAGCAGGATCTGCTTCCCTTGGACCACACAAAGTCAAAAATGTGTGCCATAGTCTTATTCCATTTGCTGAAGTAGGTGCTTCAGCCGTATACTTGGCCTCTATCAATCTCCATAGATGCACCAAATCTTCTCTGTCTATGCTTGCAAAGATAGAAATAATCGAAGTGAAAGTGTGTACCTCATTCCCAAATCTGCCAATCTTCCAAAATCCACACTCATCTTCATCAAAACTTATGATTGGATTTCTGGCATCTAGAGATACTACATTAACCAAATCTGAAGCTTCCAATGGAGAAAGCTTGAGATGCTTCCTTATGACAGTTTCACTTGGATCATACATATCCATATCTTTGGGAAATTGGAGAGGAACTCCTTTCTTCACTGGTCTTTGAGCAATCCTCATCTCCTTTGCAATCTGCATTTCCTCAGCAAGCTCCTGTTTCCTTTCTTCTGAAAGAAACTGTAAGACATTATTTTCTTGCACATGCCTCCAAATAGGATGTGCCCTGTACTCTAGCTCCTCAAAAGATAAAGCCAGCAACTTCTTGTATGTCCATCCAGGTTGATGGCATCTAAGCAACTTGTAATACAATTGCCTGCTATCTCTTCTAAGCCAAGTCTTGACCTCTTGTGCATTATACTTCAAAATCACCTTTATATCATCTTGTACCCTGAGAAGTATTTCCAACCCCCAAATTTGATCTGACAAACTCATCCCTGGGTTGTCCATTACCTTATCTTCCCAAGCATGGTACATTCTGGTAATTTCTGGAAGGTCAAAATCAACCTGCTTCTTCAAATCACTCAATCTTTCTTTTGCCAACTCATCTCCATATTCAACTCTTTCTGGATCTTCAATAATTTGTATACTTGAATCTGAGCTAGCTCCTTCTCTTTCATCATCACTCTCAGAGGTGACAACAAATGGTGATCTACCACTCCTCTTCAAATGTTCTTCCAAAAGTTGTGCAGCCAACTGATTATCAAATGCAATTTGTGTTGCATCTTTCTTTGGAACATCTTCTTCAACCATAATTCCTTTACCTTTGTCTTTTGGATCAATGATAGGTAAAGTAGATGAAGATACCTGTGTAGACACATCTTTGATGATTGCTGATGACTGGAATACATCAACACCACCTGCAACTTTGTCAGCGTTCAAGTTACCTTTATCAGCGCCCCGATTACCTTTGTCAGCGCTGGATGTGTCAGCATCCAAACTCTTGTCAACGCCAAGATTACTTGTGACAGCGCCCTTGGATGTATCAATGACAGGGTGCTTCTTCAAGTTGGTGAGTGCTTCAGCAATATTTAAAGATTCACTAAATTGTGAACTCTTCTCACTGGCTGTATGAATCAGCTCATCCTCATCCTCCCCTTTGGAAGATTCCTCCATTCTACTCCTGCTACTAGGATTCTCCAAAACAGTTACCCGCTCCCTCAATGCTTGGAGTTCACGGCCCTGATTATTGACAATTTGTACAAGGCTGACATTTTGCTTTTGCAAGCTAATGACAGCAGCCGTCAATTCATTCAATGTCATAGGTACCAATCTGCCCTCAGCTAGAATGGGGATTTGACCTCCCAAAATAGAATCATAGGGCATGGATGAGGTCTTATCAATGTTGGACCTGTTTTGGCCAGCTTCTAAGCCTGTACCAATAGGTCCAGCCTCACCCATGTCACCAGCCACACTTGTGGAGGTGGTTCTCTCTGCTACATGGCTAGGACCACTAGAGGAGAACACTCCAGTAGTCCTTTGGCGTTTATTCAACCTAGATTGTAAGGGGGTGGAAGATGATGTAGATTGTGTGGGTGTGGGTTGGTTATGGGGTGTTTGGGATTGTTCAGGGATGTCATCAGCGTTGGGATTGGCTGTGTCAGCGCCAACATATTGAATGTCAGCGTTGACATTGGCTTGGTCAACGTCCATGTGTTCAGG
The DNA here is from genome assembly GCA_025667525.1 of Glebionis coronaria. Lineage (NCBI taxonomy): Eukaryota > Viridiplantae > Streptophyta > Magnoliopsida > Asterales > Asteraceae > Glebionis > Glebionis coronaria. The sequence goes on from CM046874.1 coordinate 461,412,737, forward strand.
TGAAGGTAATGGTTCAAGGACAGGCTCAAGTTGAGGTTCAGGGTCTGGTTGTGGTTGGGCAGCCTGAATTACTTCAAGCATGGCTTGGGTGAGAGGTATAGGTCTGTTTGTGGAGATCATTTTGTCAAAAATAGTTTTCTTTTGCTTAGGGATCTCATAAAAATTGTCATGATCCCTAAGACAATATTCTTGTAAATCAAACACCATTTGCAAAAATCTTGGGTAAGCCAAAGTCATTTTACTTCCCTTATTTTTACACATCCCTTCAAAAATCATTTTTGAAAAATTATACCTAAGCCCACGAGACATACAAACCAAAGCACTTGCAATGGACCTGTTTATTTCATTAAAAGCAGTACATTTTGGACTTAAGCATTGAAGAAGGACATGTATCAAATATTTCCAATCTGAGGGAAATTCCTGCTTATGATATTTATTTAAAGTTTTATCAGCAGGAATAGGATAACCCAATTCCCTAAGACCTTGTTCTATTGTTGCAATGGCAAGGGTAGTCACACCATCAGCGTCATTAAGACGCAAAGCTTGGCGAACCAAAGCTTCAGTGACCACCCATGTTCTACCATGAACAGTAGATGTCAATGTAGTCACTCCATTAGCTGTAGTGGAACTTACATTATTCCAAAACTGTCTAATGTGTGCGACAGGAACTAGTGGTTCATGAGAAAGTGCATACCTTATGGAGGATGCATTTAAAAATGCCACCATTTGTGAATACTGAGGGAACAAATCATTATCAGCGTCCAAGTAAGCTACCATATTATGTTGGCTCTTGAACTCCAATGTCAGATTGTTTGAGTTGAACTTTGGTGCCATGTTGAAAGCTGTTTAGGTTATGTGATATGGGAAAAAGATGTTAGACAAGAAAATATGAATACCCAGAATGAAAAGTTAGCCAAATTTATAGGAGAGATGCATGATTATGATTGGTCAAAAATGAGGCAGTTATATTCAAAGAGTAATGATGAAAATATTGAATCAAATATAACTTATCTCATACATTAATTAAAAGTAACAACTCCCCAAAAATTACGGCCAAAGATTAGTCAAAAATAACAACTGGGTAGGGCCCACTAGGTGTCAACGGTCAAAATAACTCATCAACGCCCAACGGCTATATTTTCTTGTCAGCGTTTGCCTAAAGCCTTGTCAGCGTCACGATTGGTCTTAACAGCGTTTGGAGAAAAACTTGTCAGCGTCTAAAAAATAAAAATAAAAATTAAAAAGAAAAAGACCTTAACAAAGTAATTTATCCTAAGGGAAATATCTTGCAAGTTGATAATAATTACTGGGTGGCAAGCACTGTCCACTTATGCACACTTGCTTAAGCAAGATAGACACAAATGTCCTCAAGTGTCCCTTGTTAACCAAAATACTTACCAACAAAGTTATTTCATAAAATCCTTTGTAACTCCCAGGTAAACCCATAACAAAAATATTCCCAAGTCTCCCAACAGACCACAACCAATTCTAGGCCAAAAATGTCTTGGCAGCATGCATAGTTTGTCAACTTTGCATGCTACAGTGCCTCATGGTTTAGTAAAACTAACCCATACTCACCTGTGGACACAATCTAGAATTGTGATAAGAGTATTATAAGAATACCCAAGAGTCCTAAAGGTTACTTAAACCTCCTCTTAAACTATGATACATGAGTTTCTCAAAATATATATGAACATTAAAAATTTATGTCAAGATAGGAATATAAATATTCCAACCATCATCCATAAACAAAAACATGTCCAAATAGCTCTTCAAAGATCCATAAGCAACTCTGTATCCAATGGCATAAAGCTAACACCACCTACACATTTAGATTGAAAACCACAAAACTAACATTGTTGCTGACAGCGCCCCGACAACACTTATCAGCGTTGAAGGAACTCTTGTCAGCGTTAGACAATAATATCTCTAACAACGGCAAAATAACACTTGTCAGCGTTAAATTTACCTTTGTCAGTGTTAGAAAAATAAAGTGGAAAAATCTAAATCATCACAAAGACCAATAACAATGCATTATCCTGTACATACTTTTACAAAAAGGTTCCAAAACAAATATTAAGTGAGATTAACCATACCAATATTTGTTACCAAATATTGAAATCTTCCAGTATCAAAAGGTTTAGTTAATAAATCAGCCACATTATCTTCTGTGTCTACCCTATCTGGTTGTATTAAACCTTTCTCAAAGCAATCTCTTATAAAATGATGCCTAATTTCTATGTGTTTGGTTTTAGAATGATGTACGGGATTTTTAATAATGCATAAAGTACTGTTATTGTCTACAAAAATCTTGGTATGCATGAAATTATACACATAATCCAACAACTGGTTCTGAATCCATAAGACTTGTCCACAACAAGCAGCTGCAGCCACATATTCTGCTTCAGTTGTAGAGTTTGCCACCACTGTTTGTTTCTTGCATTGCCAAGATATCAATCTACTCCCAAGAAATTGACATCCACCAGTTGTGGATTTTCTATCAAACTTGTCACCACCATAGTCACTGTCCGAATATGCAATAAGCTCCAATGGAGAATCTTTTGGGTACCATAAGCCAAGATCTGGATAACATCTTAGGTACCTAAAGATTCTTTTCACAGCAAAAAGGTGACATTCTTTGGGATTCACTTGATGTCGTACACAAGCACACACAGCAAACATGATGTCAGGTCTTGAGGCTGTAAGATACATCAATGAGCCAATCATTGATCTATAGTGCCTAACATCCACATCCTTTCCAGCTCTAATTTTTCCCCAAGGGTGTTCCCTATCCATAGGAGTGGAAGCACTCTTTTCATGTGGAGAAAAACCAAATTTCTTCAAGATTTCAGCTACATATTTGTCTTGAGAGATGAAGATACCATCTTCTTTCTGCTGAACTTGTAATCCTAGAAAGAAGTTCATCTCACCCATTGCACCCATCTTGAATTTATCTGTCATAAGCTTGGAAAAGTCTTCACTCATCTTTGGATTTGAAGATCCAAAAATGATATCATCAACATAGACCTGAACAAGTAAGACATCCTTACCTTTCTTCTTTGTAAACAATGTCTGATCTATGGTGCCCCTTTTGAAACCATTTTCCACCAAGTAGGTGGACAAAGTACCATACCATGCTCTTGGGGCCTGATGAAGTCCATACATAGCTTTCTTCACTCTATAAACCTTGTCTGGATTCTCAGGATCTTCAAAACCAGGAGGTTGCATGACATATACCTCCTCAACAGTTGTTCCATAGAGGAAAGCACTCTTCACATCCATTTGATAAACAGTGAAGTTCATACAAGAGGCATAAGCTAGGAAAATTCTTATAGATTCAATTCTTGCAACAGGAGCAAAGACCTCTTCATAATCTATCCCTTCCTCTTGTGTATACCTTGAGCTACCAAACGTGCCTTGTTTCTGACCACAATACCCCTTTCATCTTTCTTGTTCCTTAGAACCCATCTTGTCCCAATTGGTCTCACATATCTAGGACAATCAACTAGCTCCCAAACATCCTGTATAGCAAATTGGTGAAGCTCATCCTGCATTGCTTCCACCCAACTAGGTTCTTTGAGAGCATCAAAAATCTTCTTGGGTTCCTGTTGTGACAGAAAACAGGCAAACAAACATGCTTGTACAAGAGGGGTATCAACCTTCTTGTGGATATTAGCAATGAAGCTATCATGAGTCTGGTGAGATCTTCTAGTTTGAACAGGATTCATGATATTCCCAATGATTTGAGAGGGAGGATGATTCTTCAAATTAGATCTAGGAATTTCATTTTCAAGAATTCTGTTGTCTTCAATATCATCCTCCATGTTGCTAATATCTTCTTCAAACTCTCTTCCATCTTGAACCTCTTCATTTATTCTTGAAGGTTCACCTTGTTCAAAATTGGAAGATACGAAATGCTCATGAGTGTTGTCAACGTTGGAATTTTGCTTGTCAGTGCTGGAATTACTTTTGTCAGCGCCAGAATCATTGTTGTCAACGTTCGAGCCATCAGTGTCTGAATTTGTCTTGTCAGCGCTAGAATTGTGCTTGTCAGCGCCTGAATGACCATGCATGTTATCAACTGGTGGTATTGAAGAACCACCTTTATCCTTTCCAGCAGCAGCAGCAGCAGCAGCAGCAGCATAATACTCATCTGTCCATATGGGAAATGTAACATATTCTTGTGTGGGAGATGACTCAACTGCTTGTGGTCCATCCTTCTTAGCAACCTGTGTACCTGAAACATTACCAATTCTATTTTCCAAAACACTTGAAGTTACCTTCACAATGTCTGGATTAGTAACAGGCATATAATTTAAAGCTCTAGATAAAGGTTCCAAGTTAAACAACCAATTTGGACCACTTTCAGGATCACTAGGTTTACTCTCTAAAAACCTAACATGTACTTTTTCAAGTATACGTTTTTCCTTTTTAATGTAAACCCTATATCCTTTGCTCTGCACTGAATAACCCATGAAATAGCCTTCATCACCTTTTGCATCAAATTTACCTAGGTCATCACTAGTTTCTAAAACAACTACATGACAACCAAAAGGCTTGAGAAATCCAATATTTGGCTTCCTTCCCCAAAGTAACTCATAAGGTGTCTTATTGTGTATTTTGTTGACCAATGCCCTAACAATTGATTTCTAAACTCACCCCCATTGTCACTTCTAAGAATTTTGACCTCATTACCACTCTTCTTTTCAATCTGGGTAATGAAATCAATCAACATTTGGGCAGTTTCACTTTTCTTGGCTAAAAAGAAAGTCCATGTAAACCTGGAAAAATCATCAGTGATGACAAAACAATATGATTTACCCTTCAAACTTTCTATATTAGTTGGACCAAAGAGGTCCATATGCAATAAGTGAAGTGGTTTAGAACTAGAGTGCACCTGTTTAGATTTGAATGAGACCTTGTGCTGCTTGCCCTTAAGACATGCAACACAAGAGTGGTCATTGTGGAAAGCCTTTTCAGGCAAACCATCAATTAAACCAAGTCTCACAATATCCATAGTCATTAACCTGTTTTTGAATGCCCTGCACATAAGAAAACAAATTAGTTTTCTTTGGGAACCCAAGCCTTGGAAGACTTGGATTCATCTGGTTGTTCAACAAGAACAGACTTGGTTCTCATAACAACCCCATTTTCATCCCTTTTTGGATGAAATGCCCAGTTAACCCCAATTGGTCTTGACATGACCTTTGAAATATAATGAAACCTGTTGCATGTCATAGAATGACCAGTAGAATTAGGGTTTTGGTCTTGTTTTGGTCTCCATGTTAAGCTAGTAGAAGCTTTAGACCCCTTTCCCTGTGGTTGCAAATACCTAGGTTTGGCAGTGTGTCTGTCAGCGCTGAAATTGTTCTTGTCAGCGCCCCGATTGGCTTTATCAGCGTTGAACCTAGGGTTTGCTACAGGAACCCATTGCCTATTGGACCAAGTGTTTGTCTTTTGGAAAGGTCTTAGGCCATGTGTGTTAGACCCTCTAGAAAAGAATGGGGCTGGTCTAAAAACTTGTGAACTTTTGTTCACAAAGGTTTTGTGTCTGACAGTATTTGACCTATTTTGACTTTTGTCAGCGCTGAAATGGTTCTTGTCAGCGTTGACATTTGAAGCGTTGACACATTTGTATGCCAAATGTGAAAAGCTACCACAAGTGTAACAGGCTTTTCTAGACATGGTCTTAGGCCTAGAAGCAAATAAGCTTGTTCCATGGTTACTAACTTAGCTTTTTGGTGACCTAGTATTCCTATACATCTCTGCATACTTAACACTAGGTTTTCTAACAGTGGGTGAGCCAAGGTCAACAGCTTTGCCAGTGGTTGGGTGTGTGATTTTAATACGTGTAGGGTCATGGCTCGTGATTGGTGTGGGCTCATTTGGACTTTCACACAACAAACCTCCCTTAACAAACAAAGTGTGGTTAGCTTTCTTCCACTCATCTAGGTCAGTCAGTTTTTGCTTATACTCTTCAACTGGGGAAGTCACTCTAGGTGGAGGAATGAATTCCTTCTCTTGGAGTTCTGGCAAGCCAGTCCAAGATAAGTCCTTTGATTGGACACCATAGAAATCCCCAGCTGGTGGTGGAACACCAGTATAATCTTTCATCCCAATCCCACTCATGTCTTTAGAGTCTCTTTGTTTACTAACACACTCTCCTAGGGTTTGTGTGGCCTTATCAAATCTCTGGATTTTAAGACTCACATTATCTTTATTTTTGTTAGCCTCATCTAACTTAGCTATCAAATCAAGATTAACCCTGTTTGTGATATCTTGAATATCTTTACTTTGATGTAACTCATGATTTAAGATATTTATTTTATCCTTTAAATCAAACTCCATTTTCTTATACTCAGCTACTGTCCTTTCTGTTTGGGTGAGAGCAATTTGATAATTAGATACTTTGCATCTTTCAGAACTTGCCTCATCTAATAATTTTACTATCTCTTGATTTAGTTTTTCAGTATTTAAACGACAACCCTTAGAACAGAAAGCATCATCATATACCTCATTATCTGATGAAGAGGAGGAGTATGCCATGAGAGCATATTCAACATGCTCTTCTTTAACTTCAGCAACCAATGCTTTGTCCTCTTCCTCATCCTTAGCCAAAAAGTTCCAGCTCCAGTCCCATCCTCCAACACCATCAATTTGTTGAACAACTACCATGGCCTTGGAATCTTGGCTCTTAACCATTTGGCTTGAAGGCTTACCAGCATCAGATCTTCTTGGGGATCTACGTTCCCTCATAAAGTGCCCCATACGATGACAATTGTAGCACTCAACTTTGGATTTGTCAAATCCAACAACATCCTTAGCATCAAAGGTCATCTTTTTCTTGAACCTTCTATTAAACCTGTTTGCTCTTAAACTTACAAGAGCCATAGTCCACTTGATGTCCATCTCTTCCAATTGCTCATCACTTATTTGCTCAAGATCCTCATATGTAATCCTTGAATCACTGGGCAAAGAAGCAATGAATGCACACACAGTATCTAGATCTAAACCAGCAGGTTTAATTCCATCAGCGCCAAAACTGTAAGTGTCAGCGCTTGAGTGTGAGGCGTTGACAGGATGAAATCCAGCGCTGACAGGATGTGTTCCAACGCTGATAGGATGTGATCCAGCGTTGACACATGCAGATCCAGTGACTGGATGTCCATAGGAGTTCATGGAATCAAATTGACCTTCACTTTGTGAGAAGAAGGCCATGTTGCTACTGGAAGGTTTATTATCACTCTCCAAAAGCCATTCATTCTCCAACAGTCTTAGTTTGTTGAAGATGTCATCAAACCTAGAGGTTTTGTGGGTGTTATTGACAAGAATGGATCTTGCCTCAATCTTCCATACCTCACCAAGGCTTTTGAGAAAAGTAGCATTCAAGTCAGGGTCATCAATATGTGTTCCCATGAAGGAAAGTTGACTTGTAATGTCAAGTAGTCTACTTCTCACACTGCTGAGATTCTCATTGGGTTGAGCCTTAAAGACAGCATACTCATGCATGAGTTTCTTCTTCTTTTCTTCTTTTGTGTCAGCATTGCCACCATGTGCTACTTCAAGAGATTCCCAAAGCTCTTTTGCAGACTCAAAGCGTTTGTACTTGTGCTGATTCTCATGACCCAAGGCGTGTTTCATGATGTTCAAAATTTTCATGTCCACCCTTTTCTTGGCTATATCTTCAGCAGATACAGCTCTTCCATCTTCAGGCCTTTCCTTCTTATCAGCTTCAGGACAATTAGGAACAGCTGACCTTGTGGCAATAGCATTAGCAATCTTTTGAGCTTTGTTGAATGTGTTCCCATATTCAACAATCTCCCAAAGAGTGTAGTCATGGATGGCTACATATTGCTCAAAATTGGACTTCCAAAGCTCGAAGTTCCTGGCATCAAACATGGGAATTTTGATACTAGGGTTTGTGGTGTTGCTTTGTAGCAAAACAGGAGCAGGAGGTTGTTCTGAGCCAGCCATGATGTTTTTAGGGTTTTGAGAAATTTAGGGTTTCATTGTTTTAGGGTTTTTGGTGTTTTAGGGTTCTTGCGTTACTTAAAGATCAAAAGTTTCTCAACAAGCTCTGATACCACTTGTTGATCCCAAACTTAGATCGATTAAGCTTTGTGTATACGAGATTAGATCAAGTAATACACGTAGAGAAATCTTTGCTTATGAATAAAGTAACTAAGTGTTACGCGGAATTAACACTTAATCTAGAACACAAAGATGTTAAACAAATTTTCACTTGTATTAGAATAATCGAACTTGATTACAATGAAAGAGGTTTAACAGTCGAATACTTGTGAAAACTTATTATAACTGATGATTAACATTAACCTAAAAGATCTTCTTTTATAGATTAAGAAGTCTTGTACAAGAAGTTACGAATCAACTATTCTAGGTAAAGATAATAATGGAAAATACAATGTCGAGTTTATCTTTACCATATACTAATAAAGAAACAAATAAACAAAAAGATTCGTATGAAGATATATTCCATCAGTGCTAGTCTTCAAGGCTGTCAGCGTTGACTTCTTTAAATGTCAACGCATGAACTCTTCTTATCGGCGTCTAGTGAACTGACCCATAATTTATTCCCAACATTCTCGTCCTCATTTAAGAGACTTAGCCTAATGTGAAGTTAAGGAATCAAAGCTAAGTGCTCAACACGCACGGTCGAGTCAAAAATTACTCTTATTCTCGCCATCAAAAAATCTACATTCGTGTCTTCAAACACTTATAAAACATGAGAAAATTTTTAAAATTTGGCCATTTTTAGCCTTATTTTGAAACAAAAATGATAAACAAAAAGATAAACTTTGGAAAGTGTGAAGGTTTGGCAAGGCAAGTATCTATTCACCCCCCCCCCCCCCCCATACTAAAGTTAAACATTGTCCTCAATGTTTCGATTCTAGGGGTGCAAACACCCCCATACTAGAGACGTAGTCGAATGCCTAATCTAGCATGGAAAGGGTGTAACCAATAAATTAATAGCCGTTTATGAAGTGTGCTAATAACCTAAGGTTAGAACATCAAAAGGATATATCATGGATATTGAGAAAGTATTCAAAGCAAACGATCGAGTGCTCCCATGAAACGAACACGAGAGGCTCCAATCGTGAAGATCATGATCATCTAAAGTCCACAATTCACAAACAACCACGGAACAAAGGTTGGAAGGGCATAAATCCCCACACGTTAACTACATTAGAAATCGATAATATGTACATAGGATAAGCATGGGACTCCCCTACGAGGCACCTCGTTTTTTATTACCGAGTCATGAGCTCGACTCGATCCCCTTAATACTAATTATCATTGGGGAAAGTGATTTGCTCGAGGTAGTTCAAGGATGGAACTTCCCCGCCAAAGTAGTTCTTCAACCTATGTCCATTCAGCTTGAAGTTAGGACCATCATCTTGAGCTAGCTCGATGGTCCCATACGGAAACACTTGAGTCACGGTGAATGGACCGGACCAACGGGATTTCAACTTACCGGAAAAGATTTTCAAGCGAGAATTAAAAAGCAAAACTTGATCCCCAATGTTAAAAACCCGGTTTTTAATTTTAGAATCATGCAACTTTTTAGTTTTTTCCTTATAAATCAATGAATTTTCATAAGCAATGTCCCTTAATTCATCCAATTCATTCAATTGCATTTTCTGGTGTTTTCCCGCGGTCTCCATATCATCATTACAATGCTTTAGGGCCCAATAAGCCTTGTGTTCTAACTCGATAGGCAAATGACAATTCTTTCCATACACAAGCTTATAGGGAGTGCACCCAATGGGCATCTTATGAGCGGTCCTAAAGGCCCATAAAGCATCGTCCAACTTATCCGACCAAGATTGTCGGTTTTCCCCAACGGATCTCTCCAAGATCCTCTTCAATGCTCGGTTTGAAACCTCGACTTGCCCACTCGTTTGTGGGTGATAAGCCGTAGAAAGCCGATGTGTAACCCCACATTTCCTTAGGACCCTTTCGAATTGGTCGTTACAAAAATGGGTTCCACGATCGCTTATGATCGCACGAGGGGTTCCAAACTGAGAAAACAAGCTTTTCAAAAACTTGACTACCACACGAGCATTATTGGTGGGCAAAGCCTTAACTTCCACCCATTTAGATAGGTAGTCAACCGCAACGAGGATATACTTATTACCACGAGATGATGGGAACGGCCCCATAAAGTCTATACCCCAAACGTCAAAGATCTCACACACTTGGATGATATTTTGTGGCATTTCATCTTTTTGTGAGGCTTTTCCTTGTCGTTGGCATGAATTACATGACTTCACAAGATCTTGTGCATCTCGGTAAATAGTAGGCCAAAAGAAGCCGGCATCAAACACCTTCTTAGCTTCGGTGCCAAATACACAACGTCGGATGATTTGATCCCCACAAGTTCGAAACAAGTAAGGGTCGTTCCAAAAGTAGAACTTGACGTCACGAAAGAATTTTCGTTTTTCTTGAGTCGTCATAACCTTGATGATGAAGTTACCCGCATGGTAATTTGCAAAATCCGCAAACCATGGGGAGGAAGAATCAAGCTTAGAATTCACTACACCAAGTGTCTCGAGCGGAAATGTTTCGGTGATTTCATTGGGCTCGTAAACACTTTGGTGAGGATCTTCCAAACGAGAAAGATGATCGGCCGCTAGATTCTCGGCTCCTTTTTTGTCAACAATGGTGTGATCAAATTCTTGAAGGAGGAGAATCCAACGAAGTAATCTAGGGTTAGCATCTTGCTTTGCCATGAGATACTTAATAGCCGAATGATCCGTATACACTATGCATTTAGCTAAGACGAGATAAGGTCGAATCTTCTCAAATGCATACACCACGGCAAGGAATTCCTTTTCCGTTTTAGTGTATTTTAGTTGAGCCTCGGTCATCGTCTTGCTAGCATAGTGAATAGGCAAGAAGTGCTTATCATGACGTTGCCCCAAAACGGCCCCAATAGCGTAATCACTAGCATCACACATGAGCTCAAAGGGGAGGTTCCAATTGGGAGAAACAAGAATGGGAGCTTCGGTAAGTTTCATCTTAAGGATTTCAAAGGCTCGTACACAATCTTCGTCAAAGACAAAACGTGCCTCTTTTTCAAGAAGATGTGTAATGGGTTGAGAAATCTTCGAAAAATTCTTGATGAATCGACGATAAAAGCCCGCGTGGCCTAGGAAACTCCTAACTCCCTTGGCGGTTTTGGGATGAGGTAATTTGGCGATGACGTCTACCTTAGCTTGATCTACCTCAATCCCCGCTTTCGAGACCTTGTGCCTTAAGACGATTCCACTCTTAACCATAAAATGAAACTTTTCCCAATTGAGCACAAGGTTGGTTTCCTCACAACGTTTCAACATTCTCTCAAGGTTCGACAAACACGAAGTGAACGAATTACCAAACACGGAAAAGTCATCCATGAAGACTACTATCGTCTTCTGGATCATATGATGAAAAATAGCCATCATGCACCTTTGAAAGGTTCCCGGTGCATTGCAAAGTCCGAATGGCATTCTACGATAGGCAAAAGTTCCGTATGGACACATAAACGTAGTTTTCTCTTGATCGCGAGGATCGATGGGAATTTGGAAGTAACCGGAAAAACCATCTAAAAAGCAATAGAAATTGTTTCCCGCAAGACGCTCCAAAATTTGGTCCATGAAGGGCAAGGGAAAATGGTCTTTTCGAGTGGCTTCATTCAACTTACGATAGTCAATGCACACTTTCCATCCGGTCACGAGTCTAGTCGGAATCAACTCGTTGGCATCGTTTGGCACAACGGTCATCCCTCTCTTTTTAGGGACACAATGGATAGGACTCATCCAAGGGCTATCGGAAATAGGGTAAATCATTCCCGCGTCAAGGAGTTTAAGGGCTTCCTTTTTGATGACGTCATGAATTTTAGGGTTCACCCTCCTTTGACATTGGATTGCGGGCTTGTAATCCTCCTCCATTAAGATTTTGTGGGTACAAAACTTGGGATCGATTCCCTTAATGTCGGATAACTTCCACGCAATTGCCCCTTTGTGATCCTTTAGAACATCGACAAGTGCGGTTTTTTCATCATTCGAAAGTTCCTTCGCAATAATAACCGGCAACTTGTCGTCCTCCTCCAAATAGACATATTCGAGGTGAGGGGGTAAATCTTTCAACTCAAGGATAGGTGGTTTCTCAAGTGAAGATTTGGGCTCGATACTGATAACCTCCTCAGGTGGAGGAAATGGGAAATCGTTAAGAAAATCCTTGATAATCGAGAAGTCCTCCTCGTTGTCGAGGTCTTCGTTACAAGTACGTGGAGTGAAGGTTGGTGTCGAATTATCAAGAATTGGATCTAACATAGTGGGATTGCCACTAGTTTCTTCATCACCAAAACCTAGAACTTCTTGTGAAAATTCCTCACAAACCACGTCGATCATATCAACGAGGTTTATGGTTGCAACGAATAAACATGAGAAATTTGAGAGTTTTGAGTTGCGTTTATAACAAGTTCCTCGTCGTTGAAACGTAAGGTGATCTTTCTAGCATGAACATCGATCAAAGCCATAGACGTATCTAAAAACGAACGACCTAAAATGAGAGGAACTTGAGGATCCGTGGGAATATCAACAACGATAAAGTCTACGGGATAGTAGAACTTCCCCACTTTCACAAAAACGTCTTCCGCCAAACCACATGCGGGAATCGTGGAATGGTCGGCCAACTCGATAGACATTAGTGAAGGAGTAAGATTAGGAAGATTGAGCGACTTGAAGATTGCAAGTGGCATCAAGTTAATGCTAGCACCAAGATCGGCCAAGGCGAAGCATTCCTCCATATCTTGGATTGCACATGGAATCAAGAATTTACCAGGATCACCGACTTTTTGAGGTATGCGGTTAAGATAAACCGATGAACAACTAGACAATTGGTGCAATTTCTCCTTGTTGTTCAACATACTCTTAAAGTTAGCGGCAAATCGAGGCATCATGACCAAATCATCGCCGAAACTCACATTAAAGTGAAAATCACGAAACATTTTCATAAAAAGCTCAAATTGATAATTGTCGCGCTCTTGACGTTTCTCCTTCCTAAGTCTCGATGGATAGGGCAAAGGTGGTGTGGGTTGAGGCATAGTAGGCATAGCCTTTGGAATCTCGGGTTCCAATGTTGGTGATGGGTCAACCGTAGGTGTGGCATGAGCGGTACTTCGTGGGATTAGTACATGCTCCTTTTGGACCACCACCTCGGGTTCTTCCTCAATTGCTTCCTCCGTAGGAGCAATTGGTTGAGGAGTCGGTTTCCTTAAGTGTCTTACCACTACGTGTGGTAATCACTTTCATCTCACCCTTAGGGTTGGATACGGTGTTGCTAGGAAGACTACTCGAAGACGGTTTACACATTATTTCCTCAAACATAGATGAGATTTTATCTTCAAAATTGGATTGCCTCAATACGGCCTCGGTTTACCTCTTCTCGGCCTTAATCATTTCTTGTTTAATCTCATGTTGCCCTTGTTCCAATTGTTGTTGGTTTTGTTGTAACCTAGTGACATTTCCTTCCATCTTGTTGGTGTGGATCTTAAGTTCATTAGCTAACTCATTTTTCAACTCTTTCTTCAAGTCGTTCTTAAACTCGGATCTTAGGCTAATGATTTCTCTTTGAATATTGTCAAACCTAGCATCATTCTCATTAGCGTATTCAACAAATTCATTTGGAAGATCTTTCAAAGTTTGCAAACCTTTGTTGTTGTTTTGAAAATCATTTTGATTTTGTTTGAAACTTGATTATTAGCCCCTTGATTACCATAATTTCCTTTGTTGAAATTGTTTTTGAAACCAACTTGATTGTTGCGATAGTTGTTGTTAGCATTTTGATTTGAACCAAAACCCGGTGGAGTCAATTGATTAGAGCGGGAAACTTGACCATTTTGGTTGTAATTTCCCGTGGCCGCGAAGGCACTCGAAGTGTTACCACCGTTGGTAATGCACTCGGAGAAATCATGACCTCCACCACAATACATGCAAGAAACCTCAACCGCTTTAGCCGTAGCGGGAGCACTTTGTTCACCCACTTTAAACTCAATCAAAAGTCCTTTAAGCTTATCAAAAATCTTATTTTCCAAGTTAGCCTCAATTTGGCAAGCATCGATGGTAGTAGACAAAGAAGGTGAAACCGAAGACGAAGCCTTACGAACACTAGACGTGCAACAAGGACTATACACCTTAGATCTATTCTCAATTATCACCAAAGCTTCCTCAACCGTTTTACACAAAAAATTACCACCCGCGGCGGCATTCAAATAATCCCTTTCATGATCATTAATTCCATTGTAAAACGTGTCAATTTGATGCAAGTAGGAAAAACCGTGATGAGGACATTCATGTAACATTTCCTTAAACCTATTCCAAGCCGTTGAAAAACTTTCATTAAATTCTTGTGAAAACTTTGAAATCTCGTTTTTCAAGTGCGTAGTCTTAGAGGGCGGAAAAAATTGGTTCACAAACTTAGACACGAGATCCTTCCACGTCAATATAGAATTGGGTGGCTCTTTCTCTAACCAAATTTTAGCGGGCCCCGCTAAGGGATACGGAAAAATCATCATCTTAATCGAGTCATTCGAGACATCCTTAAACTTGCAAGTGGCGGTAAGACGATTGAATTGGTGGATATGGTTGTGTTGATTGTCCTTCTCATCACCACGGAATTTGTTGTTTTGGATCATCGACAACAAACCCGTTTTCACCTCAAAATTCTCCGCAAGGATAGCGGGAATCACAATAGCCTCTCCATAACCCTCGGTGGGTGCTTGAAGTAACTCCATCATAGTTCGATTCGCCATGGTTGGTGCTTCTCTTACAATGGGTTCGTCAATAGGAGACTCCTCACTAGAAATATTGGGAGTGGGAGTTTTGTTCTTTCGTTTACGTGCACGTCTTGCTTGATTACGAGTTAGCATAAACGTCACGTACAATGAGGGGACGAGCAAAAAAGATTCTTTTTGGTGTTTTGTATTTTTCAATTTTTTTTGTGGTTTTTGATTGTATTAACCTTTTTGGATTTGGTGAATGTATTAAGTAGACACAAATCTACAAATCTCCTCCTTAATCAAATCTATTGATTAAAGAAGCCTCAAGGAATGAAAACGATCACGTGAAGTGAACGCCTTCGATGACTTTAGAACGTTGGTGGAACACCAAAACGTTCAAGAGGGTTTAATCAATGGAAAAAAAGAAAATATATATGATACTTAGTAATACTTTGGGTGGCAAAACCCTCGATTAGCTCTCAAAATCAAATACTCACAAGCAAGCGGGGAAACGAGGCGGCGCGAAGCACTTAAGAGCCTTTTTCCTTAGGATATATTTTATAATTTCCGCCTTATACCCACCTTATAGTTTGTATTTTTCAAGATTGAGCTTCACGAAAGTATTTATCTATTTTCGCCTTTTTCTTTGGTTTGAGATTCGAATACAATGATTGGGTAATGACCTCCCAAGTCAAGGTTGTGATTTCTCACGTATTTGGAGTACTTGTAAATTTATTGTTCTACGTATACACTATAGTAATAGTATTCACACAAAACCCGAAAACCGATAATACGTATTAGTAGAGTGCTACTAATACAAATACTATTTATGGTTAGTATATAAAAACAATGAAGGTCTACGAAATTATTGGCCTATTCTACATGATGGATTTGATGGATTAAGATGGTTGATTAATTGATAAACATAAAGAAGATGAGATGAAAGAGATGAGGGAGTAGAGAGAGAAAGTAGAGAAGGGAGAGAAGTTAGAGAGAGAAAGTGAAAATGGAATTATGATTAAGTGAAATGAACAATCAACAACCCTTCCTAACATGCTAGGAGGGGATATATATAGCCCACCCTACATGTGGGCTATATGGACTATACATAAACTAAATGGATCACGAGCCCATTACATAATTATCGTTGGAGCGACCGATCCTTCATAAATACATAAAACGCATTTCCAACAATCTCCCCCTAAGGGAGGTCGCTCCAAGAAACAACGTTCTAAATAGTCTATATCTCGTGATCTATGCTAACTAAGATGTGACCGAGACTTTATTGGGAAAAATGTATTTCCAACAATCTTTCCGTAAGGGAGGTCACATCTTTTTACAAAATCTTAAACCTAGCATCTATGCTTGAGTCTTCGATCTTGTTCTTGTGAATATGCTTGATGTGATCTTTGACTTTAGTCTTGAGCATGTTTCCTTGCCTTGACCTTGTGCATTCTTCACTTGTGATATTTGCCTCTTTGTGACTTCATGTTCCACATACTTATACTTTTAAATTCTTGAAAGCTTCAGAGTTTGATACAGCGGAAGACTTGACCTTCAGGCTTTCTTGAATTTGTTGAAGTACTAATTGTATGTAGTATAAGCATGTGGTGACGACTTCTTCTGGATTGTACACCGCAATGCCACCTTCTTGTTACGCTGCATAAGACAGTTAGCAACAAAACAATATACACGGATGAAATGGCCTTGAACATTTCATTCTAATTCGGTAGCAATTTACCTCCGGTCGGTGAAGACCGTTGGACGATATTAAATATCGTACTTGTGACAGGTAGTTTCAATAAAGAACCTCCTTGACAAGATTTCGCGGGTAAACCCGTTCTCTTTACTCGACCGTCCAAAGCTGACTGCGAACGTAAAGAGTGGATCATTTGGATAATATTATACGCATGATTTGAAGCCGTCAATTCATGTTCCTGGAACAAGTGAAGTTCAATTAAGAACCGCACCATCGTTGCTTTCCAGTTGTCACTAGCTTGATTCATATAGAATCTTGCAAGTTACCTGCCAAGTGCTGTTTGATGTTAACACTAGAAGGATTTCCATTCGTCACTGTAAATACTTAATAGTATTACTCTGAATGTTCTGGCAAGATCACTAAGATATTGCGTAGAGGCCTGGAACGTGTTTAAATTCATTTAAGAATTAAACCACTGTTGCTTTCCAGTTATCACAAGTTTGATTCATAAAGAATCGCACAAGTCACCTACCATGAGCTTTTTGATATTCGCTCAAGAAGGATTTCCATCTTCATCGTAAATACTTTCGTATTACTCCGATGTTCAGGCAAGATCATGAAGATTTTGCGTAGGACTCTTAAGATCTTTCTTACTTTTCACAGTGTGTGAAGAAGCAAGGAAATATGAAAGTGTGTCCTAATGAGATATTTGATGATCTCAAATGGCTCTAGACTCGATCGTGCATTTTGGATTTTAGTGATCGGAGGCTGGAGAGGAGTGCCACCTTTTCAATACCAATTTATTCGGAGTGAATAAATCAATAGATAACGTGTTGATCTCCGTGTGATTAAAACAAATACCTTTTGAGAGATATTTGAGTTAGCTGGGAAGGGTTGTGCATTGCATCACTGGGTCCATGATGTCTTTCTTCAATATCGAGAATCATTAACAAAAATGATCTCAATAGCATATGTATTGACTCGGTTTCTGCCTAAAGTTGTAAGGAGGGCTTCTTTCTTTACACCCTTTATCTTTACAATTCTTTTTCATTCTTCAACCCCTTCAATGCTTACCAATACGTCATAACTAGCACCTTGTTGTGATTGTTCCAGTGCTAACTTAAGTACTTGGTCGGCATTCAGCTACGTTCACAATCTTTCTCCATCTTTCCTAAGGACTACTATTTCTAGCTATGGAATGTCCTTGGGAAGATTCCTCCGGTTCTAGAGAAATCATTGGACTTTAACCTATCCTACCATCCTTATGTCACCACAATCTTCACCGTCGTGAATAGAGATGTTTTGGGTAAGTGTATGTCACCATGAAATCTATTTTGAAGTGCAAATCCATTTTGCTCCCCCTTAACATATGCCACGATATCCGAAAACATTTTGCACATGTCGGGATGAGCAATCACGTTAAGTCAAACCATTTATGATTGATCATATCCCATATTAAATCACATTTTCTCCCCCATATTAAAAATATTAATCCAATCGATGTTTTTAATATCAATTGATTTAATAGCATTTTAAGAAAATTTGGGAAGAAAAATGCAAGTCCAATTATCTTCATGAATTACACAAGCTCCCCCTCAAATTAATGAGGGTGCGCTGAAACGTAAATTAAATACCTTTTAAACACAAGTGTAAGGTATTTATTACGTGCAAAGATCATATATAATAATGAATTCACAAGATTAACAATTTACGAGGTAGGACCTGAATGATGGAGAACATCATATGAAAGATTCACATGGTTCTTGTTCACGAATGTTGGTCACCTCGTCACGTCCCTGAGAAAATTAATTCCCGTTGTTGAGTCAAAGCTTTTTGGTGAAATGCTTGACTTGATTATGAAAAGCGGGTTGCTATCTGAAATAATAGCAAACCATTTTGAGCATGTTTTAAAAATTTTAACTTCTGCTCGAACTTTATTTACAATCTCGTGTCATTATTGAATGACATTTCTAGGTTCGTAAATATTATCGATTCCAGAAGACATGCTCGTTTTATCAAAACGTTTTTGAACACACAATTTTGAAAGATTTAGAAAAACCCTTTTGAGAAATTCTTGAAAAATTGTGTTCAAAGTTTTGAAAAACAATTACTTGAGCTTAAGATTTGGAATATCTTAGGAAAGCTCAAGTCCGAGAAGTTGTAAACTTCTCGTTGTTAAGGATAAGTTTATCATCGGCGATAAACTTTCCTTTTATCTGAAGAACGAGTCCTAAGCTGACATTTACTTAGAAGTCGGTTTTCATGAGCTTGAAAACATTGACTGTTTTAACGGAAAGCTCATGACCGAGAAAGGTTAATTTCTCGTTATGAAGAAAAGTTCTCTTGTTTAAAAGATACACTTTCCTTTCTGAGCTTAAAACTTCGAATGTTTTAATACAAGCTCATGACCGAGAAAGGTGAATTTCTCGTTAAGAGGATAAGTTATCATAAAAGATACTCTTTCCTTTATTTTAAGTTCGAGTTACAGTCTGATATTTAACTGTAAGTCATTGTGCATGAGCTTAAAAACCTCGAATGTTTTTAATTTTAGCTCATGCCTGAGAAAACTTAATTTCTCGTTGTTAGGATAAGTTTATCATCGGTGATAAACTTTCCTTTCTTTGATGCACGGGTTACCATATGATATTTAATGATAAACCATATACACGAGCTTAAAACCTTTGAATGGTTTTAGTATAAGCTCGTGTCCAAGAAAACTTAATTTCTTGTTAAGAGGGTAAGTTATCGTTGCGTAGATAAACTTCCCTGTCTCTGAAGTCCGGGTCGTCGTCTGTCATTTAACGAGGAGCCATTGTGCATGAGCTTAAAAACTTGGAATGTTTTTGATGTAAGCTCATGCCCGAGAAAAATTAATTTCTCGTTGTTAGGATAAGTTTACCATCGGCGATAAACTTTCCTTTCTTTGAAGATCGAGTTATAGTCTGTGATGTGACTATAAGTCCTTGTGAGCTTTAACCATGAATCCCCTGAGATACTAGTTTCTCTGATATCTGCTTCTTCAGCAACCAAACTCTGAGAGTGTCCTTAGTTGAACGGTATACAATGATTGGACCGCTTCGTTCTTTTGGAACATCAACTTTGGTACCTGCATTCTCATTAGGAGTTTGTATACTTTTGCATGAGTTAGAGATATCTATTTTAGAAGCACGTGGGGGTTCACGGTTTTCTTTTCTTGTGTCAGAGGTGGCCTGAGGGGATGATTCACTTGTCTTAGTTGGCAAACGTTTCCTTTTATAGAAAACCTTAAGTTCAGGCTTAAGTGATGTATCATCCTTTGCAATTTCCTCCCTAGTAGTCTTCGTAGAATCAGAGACTATCCTAGTTAAAGGGCACTCGTTTCCTACAAGAGTGAAAGTTCTACCAGTGGGGCGCCACATTTTGCCAACGGGTTTGATTTTTTCAACCCACTGGGATTTAAGTCTAGCACGGGAGTTCACCTCATTAAGCAATTTTTTGATACAGGAGTCATGATTTGCCGTAAAGACACATTTTCTACATGTTTTACAAGTAGCATATTTAATGTCCGAGTAATTCCTAGATGATTGATCGACGCTCCTAGGAGATGACATGCTACGGTTAGTAGTGTTGGGTAATCTAGAAGGCATCTGACTAGGTTGGACATTGCTATCTCTTACATGTGTCTTTTGAATAGCTTCCCTTTGACCAAAATCATGGCGCACCTCAGTTGAACTAGTTCTAGACGTGTTCATTGAACTATTCTTAGAGGAACTAGGGGCAATCATGTGATGAGGTCTTGCTAAAACTGATTTAGTCACATTAGGCCTAGTTGGTGGAGTGACTGTTCTAGAAATATGTCCCAAATCAACTTGGGAGGCAAACCGCGGTCTCGAGGATTGGGGTCGTGTAACACCCCCAAATTTATACAACTCAGTACAGCGGAAGACTCGTTGGTGTTACGGGATAGCACATTACTCACATCATAGACAACGCATAAAAATCGCGTCGTTTAATAATAAAAGCATTTCCATTCATAAATATCAAAGTTACATCGGTCCCAAGTCATATTATTTCATACAAAGTTTTACAAAGTATTTGAATGGAAAATATTGTTTAAGTGCGGGCCATGAATTCTTGTTGTCTTCCCGAGAATTACCTTCAAGTACCTGAGATAAGACATGTTAAAAGAAAAGGTCAGCAATAACGCCGAGTGAATTCATAGAGTTTAATAAAATCCATCAATATAATATCAGTATAAAATTATTACTGAAAATCATCTTGTACAAATCATTTTGATAGGCCATAAAATAGCCAAAATCATTTTATACAAATCCTTATCGAAAATCATAATATAGGCATTTGCCTTAAAAATCATTATACGAGCCAATGTCGTAAAAATATCATACAATATGTCTTATGACGTTGTATAAAGTCAAATAAAAACCGTTATATGAATGTGGTTATGAAAACCAAAACACGAACATAATATCAATAGTATGACCCTGTATTGCTAGTCAGGCAATACATCGTAATTCGAAGCGTCTAATAGTATTTTGTTAGTTTTTGGATTATTATAAGCCGCATGACATTGTTACCTTACTAAACCAACAACGGGTAGCTAACCCGATACAAAATTTGCCCATCTAAAGTAGCTTGTCGTCACAAAGGTCACGCTATGGAAATCTTCTTATACATAAATTCGCTTACCAATCAATGTGGCACGACGGGGATCAACCGTCAAGGCGCGAACTGGGGTGATCGTCCCCAAATAGTACTATTAAATGCATAAGCGTCTACCAAATCCCGGTAGTTCACAAATCATGCTAATGGGACTTTTAGTGACATAACCTAACTTTAATAATCCATTTAATTTCATCTATCGGGTCCTTTAATCATTTATCGGGTCATACAATCGGGTCATTCAATCATTCGGGTCCAAAATCATTAAACAAACAATCAGGAAAAATGGTGTCCTAATTTTATAAAAACTAACATGTTATCTCCCTCGCGGGTTTATAAAACATTTATAAAAACATTTAAAAGAGTGCGAGGCTATGAACTCACGTTGATGTGGGAAGGCGGGTTATCGGCAATTCGGACGTACGGTACGTGCTTTAGTCACGGAAACCTAGACAAATAATATTCGTCTTAGACTCTTGTCCAATGACTTTATAAAAATAACAAGTATGTATACATGTGATGATTATATATATATGATGATCAAGTGGGTTTACATATTCTCATTAACTCGTTTTAGGGTTTACGTATTGGTATCTTTTAACTAGTTTACTAGTTTTACCTATTTACGCGTTTTAAGTCCAATAAACTTATTATAAGTTCTTTAACTTGTATCAATCCATGTTATACTTATATTATCGGTATCTACACTTTACAAGTTGGGCCTAAATGGGTTAAGCCCAATAATAAGTTTATAAGTGTTTTAGTCCATTTTTGTTGTATTATTAGTCCAATAACGTTAATTTAGTCCGTTAACGTCCGTATGCCCTATAGTTCGGGTTTTATCGGTTTTTACTTGTTATACATGTCTATATATCAGTATATAAGTTTTATAAAGTTTTCATTAGACGGGTCCAACCATCTAAGTTTTATTTAACAAAAACGTTAAATAAAACTTAACAAGTTACCATTTTTATAAAATCTCCACTTATTTAACCTTTTATATACTTATATAAAGAAAATTCATAAGTTAGTGGGTTTTCATTTATATTTTATACTATTAAATTTTGAGTGCTTATATAATAGTATTATACTTTATTTTTCAAAAATCTGATTTTTATCTTTACTTTCACCAAAACTGCCATATCTTGAGTTCTATATGGAGATAGAAGCTCAAATTTTTGTCACATAAACTACATGATATGTGCTACATTTAACTCTCCTATAGCTACTGTTGAATCATCTTGTAATTATTTTCTAAAAATCGTCCAAAACAGTGAACTCAGATTTATACCTTAAACTTGTTTTGATCATATCTCACTCATTACTTTGATTCCATTGCATGGCCAACTCTCACATGTGTACAAGACATATAGCTTACTGTAAATGGATTCTACTTCATCATTTTATCAGTCCATGACCTATTTCTTTACTGTTTTATACAGCCATGTAAATTAATCAAGATTTTAACCTTGTTTCTTATGGTTTTTCACCTTTTTAATCATGTTTATCAACACCAAATCCCCACATAACATTTTTAATCATCATTCATCATCATATACATATACATAAGTGAAAGAAATACAAGATTACATAATCAAAAATAACAAGAGGATAGGAAGAACAATCTTTATACCACCATTAGTGATGAAAAGATGAGGTTTTTGATGAACAAGACTTGGTTCTTGTTATCAAATCTTCAACTTTAGCAAGGAAACTTCTTGGGTACTTTGGATAGATGAAAACCTCCATGAATTCAGCCCTTTAACCTCATGAAAACTCCTTTTCATAGGTTAAGATCACATCCAATTTTCATATCTTCAAAGGTTCTTCAATATATGTGTGAATAACACATGATATTATGGTTAAATTGATCAAATGAGGGTGTTTAATGGTGGTGGTTGAATATGGACGAATTTTTGAGAGAGAAAAGGGATGAGAGAGTGGTTTACATGTGTTGGAAGTGAAGAAATGGTTTGTGGTGAAGTGGTTTGTAGTTTTGTGTCAAGTTAGCTTCATGGTTAAGCTAAATGTAACAAGTGTGAGCTAAGTGTTGTAAGTTTGACACCTATTTGGTGTGTTGGTGCTTGGTGGGACGTCCCATATATGGGGGTGGGGCAAAAGTTATTTTGTCTCATCCCCAATTATTTACGGGTACTCCTTGATTCTAGTTTCCTTGATTTGCGTGCCCTCGGGTCGTTTTATGAAAAACGTTTTTATAAATTATGAATCAACGGCACAAAACGAATCTAATAAAAATTGTCTCATTAAAAACGGAGTTCAAAAACGTAAATACGTAATCCTAAGGTTTCTGGTTTAGTCGTAAAGGACGTTAAAATAAAATCGTAAGTCCTAATCTCATCTCGTAAATTTGTGAGTTTATGAACTAACACAAATTTAAAACTCCAAAATAATATTCACGGATAAATTTATTTTCTGAAATGTCGGACTGTCACCAAAACGGTGTATGTAAACGTAAGCACGTAACGTAGAATCCCCCGGTTTAGACGTAGTCGATGCTACTTCAAGACGTAAATCCAAATTACTTCCCAAAATAAGTGAATTCATATAATAACATTAAAATAATATTTTTAAATAATATTTGAGAACAAAATATTGACCATAATTTGACGGATTGTCACAGCATTTACCCCTAAACAGGATCTTTGTCCTCAAACATCATCTTACCTTACTACTCGCTTCTTATAGAGTTAAAGCCATGTGGGTATTTCCTCCACATTCGGTCCTTTCTCACAAGTGCAATTCATTATAATACGCGAGTTTCATCAAACATAACTACGGGAATAAGATCAGGCTTAGTGTTGACTTACTTTCTCTATCCATGATGTTCACGGGTTTTTGATGAATGCAACGTTTCGCCGATCTAAACTTTATTAAGAATAATCAGATTTTCACTTGATAGATATTCCATCAAGTTCGATTTACGAAACATAATTCACGCAGTTCTTGAAGTCCTAGGGTAGATCCAGTTTATATGCCTTTCAAACCAATCTTTTACATCATCTCAATGGTCCCATACAACGGGGACTTATATCCCATGATTTGTCAGATCATGAATTCATTTTTCCAAGTTTAAAAATTGTGGCATAACTTCGCTACCCATTTGGCACTTCAAGATCTACATTTCACATTCACTTAACCTCTTGCCCACTACCGGCTGTCAATAATCAGATCCTAATTTTAACAATCATTTCAGATCTCGCGGGTCGGGTATTTTGCAAGGTTAGGTTCGCCATCATAGGAAACCTTAAACCTAAAAGACATGTCCAACTCACAGTGGGTGTATGTCGGGTGTCTTCACCTTAACTCCTGCTTACAGATGCTCTAAGATTCAGATCCTAACAAGATTCGATCTCGATCCTAATACGATAATTATTAATGATAATCTCTCCAAAGGAAAACGATTATACGGTCTATTACCAAAGGTCAATCATTCAAACATAAAACAACACTTATATTACTTTGTATCGTTACTTTACCTCGCCCCTTCGATTTGGGGTGGTATATAGTACTCTCATCAAGGTTCGTTCTCAATGATTTCTGAGCAAATCTCTAGAAATTCGATGCGAAGCGAGGGTCTTGATAAAGATGTTTGATACAAGCACAGTATGTTTACATAACTCTTTTGCATTTATCATTAACGAAAATGATATTAGCAGATTTGGTCAGTCTGTCGACGATGACCCAAATCGAATCAATTTCAGATGATGACCTTTGCAATAGCTAGACGTTTACTAATGTATGAGGCGATGTCTGCCTTCATAATTGCCATTAGTACAACTTCTTTAGACAAAGGTACTTTTAGTCATAAATGACATAAATAGAATACTTATACTTATAAATTCCAACGTAACTATATCTCAAAATCTCCATATTTAGGCAACCACAAGTGGCCTTTAAAACATTTAACGCTATTGGCTTCTCAATTTTAATGGTTCACATTAGACGCGAACTCCATTTATTATCTATATTATCCTTTTTACAAACATCGTTTATTTTTATATTATTCGGCAATTTAGTTTGCACAATCATTATTAAGAAATATATCTTAATTGAATCTCTATACTTTCTATATAATATGTCAGTAATTACGTTCACCTTTCTTCATATTTTCTAAGTTTTAATTCTATCTCAACTATTGTTTTTATCAGTTTTTCTCAATCCGGCGTCTAAAGCATCGATAATTATTATATGTAAATTAACAATAGTTATTTAATTTTTATGAAACGTAAACGTTAAAAGTTTAAATTTCTTAGTTCGACCAATTATATAAAATTTTAAAAATAAATTTGAATTTAATTAATTAGATTTTTGTTGATTTATCGAAAATATTTAATAAGATTCGTAAATGTTCGAAAAACCTTTGTTTATACTTTGGTCAAAGTTTTCTTAGTTTGAAAAGCAAAAATTGTCGTTTCGAATTTCAAGTAATAAGTTATATAGTTTCCTTAATTATTCTTAGGTTGTCTAGAAGTATACACAAACATTTACCCCTAAACAGAGGTTTAGTTAAATGGTTTGTGTATAAGGGAATAATCCCTTTAAAATCCTTTGTTAAAACATTCGTCAAAACATATTTCCATTTTCTTTTTAGTATAACTCAAAGTCTTAAAAGGGCTCTTAATTTTTTTTGAAGAGTCAATATAGATTCCATTATCTATTACTCACACGGTCAATTAATATAAAGGATTTAGTCTTTAATCACATGTTAAATATTTAAGATACAGGTTTTTATCGTTCGGCCAATTCAGGGCAATCTATAAATAATTATTAACTCATTCTTATTCTTATAAACAAATAAATGGTCTTTAATGATCACAAGCATGAATTTATCAAATTGCAGCCTACACACCTGATTCACCAAATTTATGATTGCTACATGTGTATTAGTCAATCCAAACGTCACCACGTGAAACTCGTAATGTTCATTACAAGTACCAGATGTAGTGATTGGAATACATAATCTTTTTCGCAGATGCGAAGTTGATGATAACCATGCTGAGGATCAAAAACCTTGTAAATGATCGAACAAATCTTCCATTTCGAGTTATGGATATTGTTTTCGATTGTCAATTTACTCAGTTTATAGTAATCTATAAATATAAGGAATGATAACACCATAGCTCTTCATAATGACAGGCTTGGTATAAAAATATCTTTCTCCGACAACTCTCTTAGTTGTACGGTAATTCCTTTAATTTAGATGGTGTTGACGTACAGTGCACAAGCCACAAGTGCAGCACCGAGAATATAATCAAATACAAAATTCAACTTGCCTTAATGGCGAAAGTCTAGGTATTTCATTAACAAATACTTACTAAAGTTTCAAATAACAGAATTGTCTTTTTAATACCTTCATTTTTAAGTTCTTTCTAGATTATAATATCTATGACTAATTCACAACCATTCACGATATAATTTTAAGTCTAAATACAGGATAATCATCCATCAAGAATTATTTAGATCACTTTTGATAATCAACATCTTATCATTTAGGGTAATTCTACTCGAGTTCCCACCAATTAAGACAATGTCGTCATGTCATAATCAATCAATCCATTCTACTGGCACTATTAACTTTCCAGTTTTATTGCCGTCGATAAGATGTGAACTTCTCAAAAGACTAACAATAACTCATAATCCTTCACAAATTCAAGGATATATGGAGACATAACTAACCTTAAAAGAGTAAGGTTAACGCATAATCTATGCAAGAGAATTTCAAATCAGATTTAGACGAAAACATTTAACGAATATGAATATATCCCATGTTTTCATGATTCGAGTACGCATTCGAAAGCTCCTCAGATCGTTACCCAGGTCATTCAAATGATATCAAATCAAAAGAAATGATAAGAACGTCAATACATCCAGTCGGGTATCAACACTCGGTAATCAGATACTTTTCCTAAGAATCTCACTACGGGAGAATTAGACAAGAAAGAATTGTCAATTGTCAAATAAGACAATTTCCACAAATGAGTAAATTCGACTCAGAAGAATAGATGCTACAGGCACATATGTAGGTGTCCCTAACACTATGTCCCTATTTTTCACTTCTTGCAGATCTCATAAAGTTTAATCTTTCACAACCTTCAAAGAAAATTTAGTGTTTATTAATAATTTCATGGTGACTACTAATCAGCCTTGCATGGTCCATTCCAAATTGTATGTAGGCGCGCAACTATATACAATTTCAAGATTAACGATGCAATACTCAGTTCGTCAAAATTTTATCATCATGTTTATAATGAAAACATTTTCATGCTTAATTCTTTAATAAGAATCAAAAATATATTTACAAAGGGTTTCTTTGTTATGGAAATAATTAAGTTTCCAAAGCGTCTCATAAACAACTTCATTTCAATAACAATCACTTATAAATCTCACTATGAATAATCCTTTTAGTGATGAAAATTCAATTTTTCTCAAGGAATATTGTTTTATCTTTTATAAAAACAATGAGTGATCTGCAAAAGAGTGATGAAAGCTTGTTCACCAAGAATTAACTACAATATGATAGGAAATGAGCTTAGCCAATTAATCATGAGGTTCATGATCTCGATGGCACTCAAAAGAATAATTCACAACGTGACTCAATTCGAGATGAGTACTTGTTCAATGGTTGCATTACTAATGCGAACATTAGGATGAAGCAATAAGAGATATATAACATCGATACATGTAGACTTTAGCAATCAAAGGTAGTCTTTTCATTAATCACAAACAAGTCAAATTGTACCGTAACACATTATGTGTCACTATGTCATACAATTTTCAAAACTCATCCTACCAACTGATATCTCAGTTAAGTTAGGGATTATTTTTAAAAGATACCACAATGAATACTAATCTACAAGAGTCATTAGGTGTTCCACATGTCCCGAAAGATCCATCGGTCTCAATTCAGAAGAAGATTTTCTTCAATTTATTTCTTGGACACTGGGCATCCTCGTCAGTGGACAATGGCCTAGGAACAACCCTTAACACGAATCAACAATCAATTAAAACCTTATAATTCAATCACAAAACTTAACGACTTTATTAACAATATCATATTCCATACGGGTTAAATTTTACTTTATTTAAATTTTAACCAATTTTATACTCAATTCGATATCCTACCTCATTTTCCAATACTTTCAATATTATTCTTAGGCCTTAATAGGCAATAAAAGCTCGATATGAACAACACTTAATTTCCAATCCTATATCTCTTACAACAACAATTATCAAATGAGTCATTAATATAAAATGACTTGATCATTCAACTAGACTTCTCGGAAAGGTATTAGTGGCATGAGGCTTCTGGGTAACGGTTCCAATGACAGCCTCAAGTGCAACATTCACCCTTTCGATTTCAAATTTAAGAATTGGATGACAACGAATCAGATGGCATCTTTATAGGTGGTAACGTTTTGTCAAACTCCACTCTGTAAGGAAAGATCGTCATGACATCGATATCAGATTTAATCTTGCCAATTCTTCTTTAATATCACAATCAACTAATATCTACATTTATACGATTATCAACCATTTTGTTGGGATCATAAATATCCACAACTTGGTTTAGATCTAGGATAGCTAGAATTCCTACGAGAATAGCTTCGATTAATTTACTAGGGGATTTAGGGTTACTTGTGACAATCTACGTCGTATAAATACCTCGTATAAATATCAAAATAATCATCAAACAATCATGTAATCAAATTACATCATATATATATATATATAATCCAAGTTATATATATATTAAAATAACACTTCTCAGTCTGGCCTTGTCGGTAACTCGGGAATTCTTTGGCACCGTTATAGTCAAAAGATTTTTAGACATTTTTAGAAAAATGTTTATAGTTAAAAGATTTTGAAATGTTTTTTTTCAAAACCTTGGTTTTAAAAATCTTTCGTTCTCTATAACGAGAGCTCTGATGCCAAACTGTAACACCCCCAAATTTATACAACTCAGTACAGCGGAAGACTCGTTGGTGTTACGGGATAGCACATTACTCACATCATAGACAACGCATAAAAATCGCGTCGTTTAATAATAAAAGCATTTCCATTCATAAATATCAAAGTTACATCGGTCCCAAGTCATATTATTTCATACAAAGTTTTACAAAGTATTTGAATGGAAAATATTGTTTAAGTGCGGGCCATGAATTCTTGTTGTCTTCCCGAGAATTACCTTCAAGTACCTGAGATAAGACATGTTAAAAGAAAAGGTCAGCAATAACGCCGAGTGAATTCATAGAGTTTAATAAAATCCATCAATATAATATCAGTATAAAATTATTACTGAAAATCATCTTGTACAAATCATTTTGATAGGCCATAAAATAGCCAAAATCATTTTATACAAATCCTTATCGAAAATCATAATATAGGCATTTGCCTTAAAAATCATTATACGAGCCAATGTCGTAAAAATATCATACAATACGTCTTATGACGTTGTATAAAGTCAAATAAAAACCGTTATATGAATGTGGTTATGAAAACCAAAACACGAACATAATATCAATAGTATGACCCTTATTGCTAGTCAGGCAATACATCGTAATTCGAAGCTTCTAATAGTATTTTGTTAGTTTTTGGATTATTATAAGCCGCATGACATTGTTACCTTACTAAACCAACAACGGGTAGCTAACCCGATACAAATTTTGCCCATCTAAAGTAGCGTGTCGTCACAAAGGTCACGCTATGGAAATCTTCTCATACATAAATTCGCTTACCAATCAATGTGGCACGACGGGGATCAACCGTCAAGGCGCGAACTGGGGTGATCGTCCCCAAATAGTACTATTAAATGCATAAGCGTCTACCAAATCCCGGTAGTTCACAATTCATGCTAATGGGACTTTTAGTGACATAACCTAACTTTAATAATCCATTTAATTTCATCTATCGGGTCCTTTAATCATTTATCGGGTCATACAATAGGGTCATTCAATCATTCGGGTCCATAATCATTAAACAAACAATCAGGACAAATGGTGTCCTAATTTTATAAAAACTAACATGTTATCTCCCTCGCGGGTTTATAAAAAATTTATAAAAACATTTAAAATAGTGCGAGGCTATGAACTCACGTTGATGTGGGAAGGCGGGTTATCGGCAATTCGGACGTACGGTACGTGCTTTAGTCACGGAAACCTAGACAAATAATATTCGTCTTAGACTCTTGTCCAATGACTTTATAAAAATAACAAGTATGTATACATATGATGATTATATATATATGATGATCAAGTGGGTTTACATATTCTCATTAACTCGTTTTAGGGTTTACGTATTGGTATCTTTTTACTAGTTTACTAGTTTTACCTATTTACGCGTTTTAAGTCCAATAAACTTATTATAAGTTCTTTAACTTGTATCAATCCATGTTATACTTATATTATCGGTATCTACACTTTACAAGTTGGGCCTAAATGGGTTAAGCCCAATAATAAGTTTATAAGTGTTTTAGTCCATTTTTGTTGTATAATTAGTCCAATAACGTTAATTTAGTCCGTTAACGTCCGTATGACCTATAGTTCGGGTTTTATCGGTTTTTACTTGTTATACATGTCTATATATCAGTATATAAGTTTTACAAAGTTTTCATTAGACGGGTCCAACCATCTAAGTTTTATTTAACAAAAACGTTAATTTTACGGTATTAGCCGAAAAAGTCGTAAAAATCATGTTTATAGTTTTATAACTTATAAAACTTAACAAGTTACCATTTTTATAAAATCTCCACTTATTTAACCTTTTATATACTTATATAAATAAAATTCATAAGTTAGTGGGTTTTCATTTATATTTTATACTATTAAATTTTGAGTGCTTATATAATAGTATTATACTTTATTTTTCAAAAATCTGATTTTTATCTTTACTTTCACCAAAACTGCCATATCTTGAGTTCTATATGGAGATAGAAGCTAAAATTTTTATCACATAAACTACATGATATGTGCTACATTTAACTCTTCTATAGCTACTGTTGAATCATCTTCTAAATATTTTCTAAAAATCGTCCAAAAAAGTGAACTCAGATTTATACCTTAAACTTGTTTTGATCATATCTCACTCATTACTTTGATTCCATTGCATGGCCAACTCTCACATGTGTACAAGACATATAGCTTACTGTAAATGGATTCTACTTTATCATTTTATCAGTCCATGACCTGTTTCTTTACTGTTTTATACAGCCATGTAAATTAATCAAGATTTTAACCTTGTTTCTTATGGTTTTTCACCTTTTTAATCATGTTTATCAACACCAAATCCCCACATAACATTTTTAATCATCATTCATCATCATATACATATACATAAGTGAAAGAAATACAAGATTACATAATCAAAAATAACAAGAGGATAGGAAGAACAATCTTTATACCACCATTAGTGATGAAAAGATGAGGTTTTTGATGAACAAGACTTGGTTCTTGTTATCAAATCTTCAACTTTAGCAAGGAAACTTCTTGGGTACTTTGGATAGATGAACACCTCCATGAATTCAGCCCTTTAACCTCATGAAAACTCCTTTTCATAGGTTAAGATCACCTCCAATCTTCATATCTTCAAAGGTTCTTCAACATATGTGTGAATAACACATGATATTATGGTTAAATTGATCAAATGAGGGTGTTTAATGGTGGTGGTTGAATATGGACGAATTTTTGAGAGAGAAAAGGGATGAGAGAGTGGTTTGCATGTGTTGGAAGTGAAGAAATGGTTTGTGGTGAAGTGGTTTGTGGTTTTGTGTCAAGTTAGCTTCATGGTTAAGCTAAATGTAACAAGTGTGAGCTAAGTGTTGTAAGTTTGACACCTATTTGGTGTGTTGGTGCTTGGTGGGACGTCCCATATATGGGGGTGGGGCAAAAGTTATTTCGTCTCATCCCCAATTATTTACGGGTACTCCTTGATTCTAGTTTCCTTGATTTGCGTGCCCTCGGGTCGTTTTATGAAAAACGTTTTTATAAATTATGAATCAAGGGCACAAAACGAATCTAATAAAAATTGTCTCATTAAAAACGGAGTTCGAAAACGTAAATACGTAATCCTAAGGATTCCGGTTTAGTCGTAAAGGACGTTAAAATAAAATCGTAAGTCCTAATCTCTTCTCGTAAATTTGTGAGTTTATGAACTAACACAAATTTAAAACTCCAAAATAATATTCACGGATAAATTTATTTTCTGGAATGTCGGACTGTCACCAAAACGGTGTATGTAAACGTAAGCACGTAACGTAGAATCCCCCGGTTTAGACGTAGTCGACGCTACTTCAAGACGTAAATCCAAATTACTTCCCAGAATAAGTGAATTCATATAATAACATTAAAATAATATTTTTAAATAATATTTGAGAACAAAATATTGACCATAATTTGACGGATTGTCACAGGTCGCTCGGATATAAATGCAGTAGGTTGTCTGACAATCGGTTGTCTGACGAACTGATTTGTAGGCGGTTTCCCCAAGATTGATGGTTTTTCAAGCTTAGTGTCCACACTAGGTCCTCTATTTCTCCTTAACTCGTTTTTCAACGCAGCTATAGCAAAGACCTTTTCCTGTACTTGGGCCTTCAAAGTCTCATTCTCTTTGAGCAAGTTGCCTTGGGATGCTAACTTAGATTCAAGCAGTTGAATTTGTTTCAAAAGATTATCCTTTTCAGCTTTAGAATCTAGAACAGTTTGATCCAATTTTCTTTCAAGAACAACGTTTGACTTTTCAAGTTTTTCAAAGTATGTTTCAAATTTGTCCGTTTTCTTAGAAAATTCAAGTTTGGCATCCTCAAGATCTTTTGATTGCCGAGCTACGATCGTTTCAAGCTCTTTAATCTTGGAATCAGAAGCAGTCAATGAAGCAGTTATAATACAATTATCATGATGTACTATAACATTCTGAACAATCTCTCCCCCATTATGACTTACATCGGATGAATCAGAAGTGGTATTGCTATCACTCGTTTCCATCCCATGTTTGTCATAATTAGGTTCAGAATGCTCAATATGTGGCATTGCATCAGCATATACATCATAAACAACATTACATTGTACCATGTTTGCAGGCTCTTCGTCATAAACGGGTAAGGTGTCATCAAAAGAGATCTCGTGAACATTCCCTGACGTGCCACTGGTATCATGTTGTCCTCCTGATTCCGTGCTCTTGGCATTGATAGGCTCCAAGTTTTCAACCGTATGACCAGTTTCCTCTTGCATCGAAGAGTCTTGCACTCCATTATCATACCCTTGCTGAAGTCGAGATCTTTCATAAATCGAAGACGAGACCGATGTCATGAGTTTCAAAATTGTATCAGGGAAAACTCGAAGCTCGGTATGTGTATCTCGAAGAAACGAGTGGCAAATCACTGAACTTGCAGACTTGATGATATTGAATTGGAGGAAAGGCGTGAGTTGTGTCACAAGAGCCTTATAAGCAATTGACGATGCAGAGTGATTAAAGTTGTCACGGTTGAGTTGCTCGGCGAGTTCGGTCAAAGTGGTGAACATTGAGTCCATGAATATATGACGATCTTGACCAAAGATTGTCACAAATTCGCTCCCTCCTTGAATCCTCGAAAGAGTGACAAGATGAGACTGAAGCATTTGAAATGAAGTTATACCACTTTCTCTAGCGTTGGCTTGCACTTGATGCAATTCTCCCTCGTTCGATGTCGACTTCAACAAATCCATTGAATTTTTTGTGGTTGTTTGCGTGATTTTGCAGTTCGTGAATAACATTAAAAATAGAAAGTCACGGAATATGACAAAGCCACCGAAAAATCCGTGAGTTGCTTTGCGGCACAAATGTTGATAAAACAAACCCGATCAAAAATTCGTCAGCAAAATAAACCTTGGCAATTTATCACGTTGTCACGTCACTTGTTGTCACGGCACTTTGTCCCGACTAGAAATTAATATTACAACATTTTTCCAAAATAACAATTTGAATAAAAAATACAAATAACAATTAGTTATCAAAATAAAAAATTTAATATCCAAAATAAGAATTAATATCCAAAATATCAATTTTCCAAAATATAAATAAAGCAAGGAAAATGTGAATAAAAATTTGATACAAATTTTAGAAAGGTGAAAAGACAATCCTTTCCAAAAAAAAACAAAAAAAACTGATATTTAAAAGATAAGTGATAGTAAACGTGGCAGAAGATTGAGATCAAACGTGTTAGATAAGGTGCCTTCTTTGTTTTCTCCTTCCCACACACACCACAAATATATAAAACACTTGCCCTCCATTTAGTCAAACCAAAAACACAAAGACGCTCTCTCTCTCAATCCTTGTTTCCTCCGCCTTATTATTCTCTCAAAAACAATCTGAAAGAAACTTTCTCTCAATCACAAATAACAAAAAAACACTCCCAATAAAATCTAATCTCACGAATCTCTCTCTCTGGTAAACAAAACGCAGCCTTCAAAATACAAAACTAACCTAATCCTCCATCCTAACATAACCAACAATTAATATATTTTTTTTTTTTTCAAGATCACAAGGCGTGAGCACTCTCAAATCTTCAAGATCCGAAAAGGGGTCTCGGGTAGGATTTCTAATTTAAATTTTAATTGTAGTCTCTCTCATCTGTAGTGTCTTTCTTGTCAGTCTTGGATAGAGTCAAAAACTTTGTTGAAAAACAATCTAAGGTTTTGGTGTTGTGTTAATGGAGTCGAGGGTGTTTGGATTTTGATTGATGTCAGTTTGTTGAGTTTGAGGAGTGTGTTTGGATTTTTAAAAAAAAAATTAAAATGATTATATAAAAAAAAACTGATTATAAAAACTTAAAAGAAAAAAAAAACTAATAATAACAAAAATTAAAGTGGAAATTGATAAAAAAATAAAATAAAAAAGGATAAAAATAAATGTTCAATTTAAGGAACTCAAACAAAAAGGCAATCAAAATAGAAAGGATTTAATCAAAAAAAATACAAAATTAAAAAGAGAAAAACACCAACTTTTTATAAAAACACAAACTTTTTAAGATTTAATAATGAAATTTTTGATTTTTATATAAAAATTTGTGATTTTTTATCTAAAAAGTAAGTAAATTTGAAGATTTGATATGATTTAACACATAAAACACAAACTTTTTATAAAAAATACAAACTTTTTAATATTTAAGCATGATTAAATCAAAACCCACCAAAATCAATAAAAAATAAAAGCTAGAATAAACCAATCAAACCTTGGCTCTGATACCAATTGAAGGTCTACGAAATTATTGGCCTATTCTACATGATGGATTTGATGGATTAAGATGGTTGATTAATTGATAAACATAAAGAAGATGAGATGAAAGAGATGAGGGAGTAGAGAGAGAAAGTAGAGAAGGGAGAGAAGTTAGAGAGAGAAAGTGAAAATGGAATTATGATTAAGTGAAATGAACAATCAACAACCCCTCCTAACATGCTAGGAGGGGATATATATAGCCCACCCTACATGTGGGCTATATGGACTATACATAAACTAAATGGATCACGAGCCCATTACATAATTATCGTTGGAGCGACCGATCCTTCATAAATACGTAAAACGTATTTCCAACAAACAACAATTCCAATCAAAACACAACACGCCTCCCCGGTAGCAGCGCCAAAATGATGTAGTGGTTTTACTACTCTTTAGGAAAAGAGAGCAAATAGGGCAAGTAGTGAATACGACGATTTAGGAAAACCGTGTATTAATGACCCTAAAATGAGTTCGTTCTCAAGGAGGCTTAGTGTGTGTGTAATGAATTGATTATCTTTGTGATTATACTTTTGAGAAAGAAAAATAGAAATGAGATTAGAAGAGAATGACGGTTACGAAGACGGATTAAACTAAGACGAAAAAGGTGTACACGTAAAACCGTAAAAAGCACCTAAATTAAAACTTTACCCTAAAAATTCCTAAAACTTACCAAAAATCCACAATAATATTCTAAGAGTTTACAAAAAATCCAAACTTACCAAAACCTTTTAATTAATTAGATAATGACTTTTTAATGCTAATTAAAGCCCTAAAAATCAAAATTAATTATTAAAAAGTCCCAAACAAAATTTTAAAGTTTGTAAACCTCAAAAATACCCTAATTAAGCTAAAAAGTATTTTTCAAAATTTTAAAACCACTAAAAACTATTTTTAAACAATTAAAAGCTACTAAAATCAATTAAAACTTAAATTAATTGTAGAAAATAATTAAAAGACTCTAAAAATATTTGGAAAGTTGCGAAATTCCTAATTAAGTGTTTAGAACCTAGGAAAAATATAAAAACTTAGAAAATCAGACTTTTAATTTTTAACAATAAAATAATATTAAAATATTATTAAAAATCCAAAAATCATAAAAAATTCAAAAAACTTGCAAACTAGCTTGATTTAACCAAAATAACTCAGGAATGAAAGTGAAATTACCTAAATACCCTTAGTGGGCCTAGAAAATGGGCTAAACCCAAAATAGAACCTTATTGGGCCAAATTTGGGCCCAATATAAAAAAGTGTTCAAAATAAGCCCAAAAAGCATTGGTTGACTCAAAATTTGATTTTAAACAACTTTTTCTAAAGGCCCAAAAGCTGAAAGTGTGAAATAAGCTAGCTTATACCAAACAGCTTATTCTTAATGGGCTTTTTGGCCCATTAAGCTATAAGCCAATGCCATAAGCTGAAATTAAACACACACGCTTCTTTTGTCCTAAATAAGACTTCTGCAAAAAGAAATTTGAAATAAGCCCAAGGAATAAGCCTGAAAATGCAATAAGCAATCTACAAAAAACGACAAAATAGTCGTTTTTGAGTTCTAGGCCACCCCAAGTGCTGATTCAAGTTTCTATAGCTTCTAAATGACTTAATTAAGCAAAATCAACAAAGTGTTTTCAAATAAGCTGACTCAATAAGCTGGAAAAAGCAAATAAGAACTTATGTAAAAGTCAAATAAGTTGGTTTTCTAGTAAAAAGTCAAAGTCAAAGTCCAATAAGCTCCAGTCTACTCAAATGGGTCAAATAATGAAGATCTATCACAAAAATAAGTTGTTGCAAGTCTGGATAAGCTAAAATAGCTTATTGATAAGCTGAGTTCAAAATAACACTATCAGGGGCTAGTTTTGGGTGTTGAGCAGTGGAAACTTTTTCCACTGCTTGACTTGTTTGACTTTTTGTCTTTAGTGACTTTTTTGGAGATTCAGATTACACAAAGGCACCCAAATGATCTTTGGATCAAAAGGAGTCAAGATCAATCAAAATATCACAATCACAAACACCCAATTGATACAGTTTAATCAATAAAGCACCAGATATGATACAGACATGAACAATTAAGCAATTGAGCACTTATAAGCCGTTTTAGCAATAATCAGCCAACCAAACTCAACCAAATGCATACACAAGCTATTATAAACTCTAATGAACAAGTTTAAACAGTTTTCATGCAATGTCTTAAAGCCTAAATCAAGATTCAAGCTTATGAATGTTACTGATGAACACTAACACATGCAGTTTAACACTTTGCTGATGTATTTGACCAATAAGCCAGATTCAACACTCAATATCTATCAAATAAGTTATAATAATGATGTTTAACAACTTTCAACCCTAAGCATGCACAAATACTAGATTTCATCAAAATCTTAGGTCAAAAAGAGTTAAATTCACCAAGTTATAGCAAATTGTTTGATTTGAAGTTTCAAACCCAAAAACTTGCAGCAAAACACTCTCAACAAGGCATATATCATATACCAAGCATAAAAAATACCTTCTAACAACACAATACCAAGATGCAATCACAAACAGGTAGACCCAAACACCCCTTTATCTTTTCAAAATCAAATTTTTCAAAGGAAAGTGAGATTTAAGACCACCCAAACATCAATTAACACAATAACAAGTAAGATTAATAGATTCAAGCAAGTATAAGCCACTAAATACACAAGAACAAAGGCAACACTCAAATATCACAAAAATCCAAAGTATTATCAGATTTTGGGATTAAGAGTGTGTACCTCATGGATGTACATCCACACCCACGGATTTTGAGCTTATGTTCTAGCAAGAACAAGCACAAGCTTCCACAACAAAGCCTGCTAAGAATAAACAAGGTTAGAAGCACAAGTATAAAATCATAAACTTGAAAAATTCTTGATTGATGCAACTCTTGTCCTCCACACTTGATTATCCCCAAGTTATAAGCCTCACCACACCTTAATCAACACAATTAGGATGCTATGATCAGCCCTATAACCCAAGAATTCCAAGATAGACCAAGAACTTAGCAAAATATCAAGAAAATGAAGAAAATGTGCAAACTTTTGCACACTCCTCTTTTGAAGACAGGTTTTTTGATTCAAATTCAGTAAACTAAGAACCTAAACAAGCAATAATAAGATGGCACTTGGTCTTTCTTCGACACACTTAACTCAAATTTCATAAAACTGAAAAGGGATTTACAAGTGCTTGAACAAGGAAAAACCAAAAGCAAACGTAAATGAAGGACCCTATACCCTTTATATAGAGGGTGAATATGGTCTGTTTAAACCTAAAAACTTAAAACCCTAACTTGTAGAAGCCCAAAAATGCCCTTGAGGATTTGAACTTCTTAGCTTCATGTGACTGATTTCTTGGCTGTTTGTGGAGCTGGCAAGAGTGGAATTTGCATCTAAGGGCTCACATTGAGCTTAGAAAGTAAGCAGCAATCCTACACGTTGGATGCCTGGTGGTTTTTTGTCTTCTTCCCTTTTGACGTAGCAGGGGAGGCCCCATGAATCATGTGGGTTGGTGGGGTGCCATGTTTAAGGTTTGGGAAGTGATTATGATATCCTTAATCATAAATCTGCACCATATGGGGGTTTAATTATTGGTAATTAGCAAATGCCTAATTTGCTAAAAGAACACCAAGAACATGTTTTCAATCCGTTTTGTGTTTTAAAAAGGTGTTTAGCGCCCTTAATTAAATATTTAATTAAGGTTTGTTAAGTCAGTTGTGGGTGGATGATGACATGGAGGAAGGGTGGGATTTCATTGGTGGAGAGAGTGAGTGGGGCACGTGTCACCCCTCACTGGCCTAGGTAAAGATCCTGTCTTGGCAGCTTTGGTCCTTCACCTCTTTTCTTTTTGTCTTTTCACTTGAAAACTCCATCAACGCCCATTTTAGCTTTAATAACTTTTGCAACTTAACACTTTTGCCCCAAAAACTTTTGTGAAGTAAATTCAGGGGTATTTCTTGCCATTTTGTGATTTTTGAGGGACTGATTTGGCATTTTGTTGATGGATAATGGTATTGACTTGTATGATTGATGTTTTGGGGGACTGAATTTGCCAAGTCATGATTGATGAGGGACCATTTTTTCCAAATGTTGAAAGTTAAGGGTCCTTTTTGTAATTTTGGGATTTTCAAAGGACCAAACTTGTAATTTCTTGTACTTTGAAGGACTTCATGATATATTTGACTTTGTGGAGGATATTGGTTGACAATTTAGCTTTGTTGAGGGGTTAAACTTGCCAATTCTTCAAAGTGGAGGGCCCTTTTTGTAATTTTGACAAACTTTAGGGACCAAACTTGTAATTATGAGGATACAAGGGTATAAATTGTCAATTCTTCCATATTGGAGGACCCTTCTTCATAATTCTTCAAATCTTCAAGGGTTAATCTTGGGAAAGTCTTCATTAGGGCTTGGTTCATTGTGCGGCTTCGTTTCCCGTGTTTGTTTTTGCATGATTCTTGTGATCTTTTTTCATTTTCTCAATATCCGTACCTAAAATACACAAGCAACAAACACAAGCATATATATGGGTATTTTGATGATATTTAATGCACTTTAAGCCTTATTTGGACGACGAGACTATGTATAAAAGCAGTCTCATCATGTATGTATTAAGGTTAATACTTAGTCCTTAAAGTATATTGGTGTAAATTGGTCCTAGCTAAGATTAGGGCTCGACTTTTAGCATAGAGTCAAAAATTGGTTAAGCGACGTTGTGTACGGTTTCTCCACCTTAAGGAGCTTGTTGATTAGTGAACTCTCGAGTAAGGAGTACTCGAGGAGTTGAGTAGGAACGGGGAGTGAGCTTTGTTGCCGAACCACTATAAATCCTTGGTGTTTGGTTTGATCTTTCCTTCCCTTATCTCTTTACATTCATTATTCTTTATAGTTGTGATTTTTAGTTTAGCTGCACTATACATTCATTATTCTTTATACTTGTGATTATTAGGCTAGTTGTACTATTCCTTGTTCATATTGTGTACAAGAAGGTTTCACATAAATACTCAAGCTTAAGTTTTGAAAAAAAAATTTATAAATCAATTGTTAACAAGAATTTTTTAGAAGCTATTCAACCCCCCCCCCCCCCTTTTAGTTTCTACACAATCCACGAAATAATTTGATCTATGGATAAAATCATTGTGGTAAAGGTCGTAATGCCATAGGAATCATTACCGTAGGGCATAGAAGGGGAGGTCATAAGCGTCTATACCTAAAAATAGATTTTCAACGGAATGAAAAAGACATATATGGTAGAATCATAACCATAGAATATGACCCAAATCGAAATGGATAAATTTGTCTCATACACTATAGGGATGGTGAAAAGAGATATAATTTACATCCTAGAGGGGCTATAATTGGAGATACCATTGTTTCTAGTAAAAAAGTTCCTATAAAAATGGGAAATGCCCTACCTTTGAGTGCGGTTTGAACTATTGATTTACGTAATTGGAAGTAACCAATTATGTTTACTACGAAACCTAGAAATGGATCACTGATCTAATTTGAGTACCTCTACAGGATAGACCTTAACAAAAAATTGAAGAGTTACGACAGCAAGTGATTGAGTTCAGTATTTCCTCATATAAAATTATTGACTCTAGAGATATAGTAATATGGAGAAGACAAAATTGTTTCAAGCATCGACAGAACCGGAAGCGCCCCTTCTTTCAAAGAGAAGATGACGGATTATTCACATTTCATTTGATGGTCAGAGTCAAATTGAAAGCTAACAAGTGGTAGTTCTAAAGATTCCCTGGGGGGAAATAGAGATTTCTCCTATGTTACCCATATTATTTGGAAGTATCAACGTAATTTCATAGAGTCATTCAGTCTGAATGCTACATGATGAACATAAGCCAGATGATAGAACGAGAAAACCTAGGATGTAGAAGATCATAACATGAGTGATTCGACAGATTTTGATTCCTATATATCCACCCACGTGGTACTTCATTATACCATATATAAGATCCATCTGTATAGATATCACCATCTACATCCAGAAAGCCATATGCTTTGGAAGAAGCTTGTACAGTTTGGGAAGGGGTTTTGATTGATAAAAAAGAAGAATCTACTTCAACCGATATGCCTTTAGGCCGACCATACATAACATAGAAATCACACTTGGAAAGGGTGGACAATTAGCTAGAGCAGCGGGTGCTGTAGCAAAACTTATTGCAAAAGAAGGGAAATCGGCCACATTAAAATTACCTTCTGGGGAGGTCCGTTTTGATATCCAAAAACTACTCAGCAACAGTCGGACATGAGGGGAATGTTGGGGTGAACAAGAAAAGTTTGGGTAGAGCCGGATCTATGCGTTGGCTTGGTAAGCGCCCTGTAGTAAGAGGAGTAGTTATGAACCCTGTAGACCATCCACATGGTGGTGGTGAAGGAAGGGCCCCAATTGGTTGAAGAAAACCCACAACCCCTTGGGGTTATCCTACACTTGGAAAAAGAACTAGAAAAAGGAATAAATATAGTGATAATTTGATTCTTCGTCGCCGTAGTAAATAGGAGAGAAAATAGAATTTCTTTCTTCGTCTTTACAAAAAAAATTGGAGGATGTTGTGACACGTTCACTAAAAAAATCCTTTTGTAGCGAATAATTTATTAAAAAAATAAATAAGCTTAACACAAAAGAAGAAAAAGAAATAATAATAACCTGGTCCCAAGCATCTACCATTATACCCATAATGGTTTTCCATACTATTGCAATCCATAAAGGAAAGGAACATTTACCTATTTATATAACAGATAGTATGGTAGGACACTAATTGGGAGAATTCCCACCCACTTTAAATTTCCGAGGACATGCAAAAAGCAAAAATAGGTCTCATCGTTAAATTTGTTTATATATTATTTATAATAAAATAGAAATAATATATATAGATAGATATTTATCATTGATTAGTAGGAATTCATTAGTAGGAGGCGAACTTTATGAAAACAGAAGTATACGCTTTAGGTCAACATATATCTATATCTGCTCACAAAGCGCGAAGAGTAATTGATCAAATTCGTGGGCATTCCTACGAAGAAACACTTATGGTATTAGAACTCATGCCTTATTGAGCATGTTATCCCATTTTCATATTAGTTTATTCTGCAGCAGCAAATGCTAGTTTCAATATGGGTTCGATTGAAGCAAATTTAGTTGAAGTAAATGAAGGTACTATCGTGAAGCGATTAAAACCTCGAGCTCGAGGGCGTAGTTTTGCCATACACAAACCTACCTGTCATATATATATTTTAATGAAAGACATATCCTTAGGTGGATTAGATACCGACTCTATTACGTGGTCACAAAAAACAAAATGGAAAAAAAAGATACAACTATGTCGTATTATCATATGTATAGTAATAGTAATGGGGAACCATGGGACAAAATGTAAATCCAATTGGTTTCAGACTTGGTACAACCCAAGGTCATCATTCCTTTTGGTTCGCATAACCAAAAAATTATTCTGAGGGTCTACAAGAAGATCAAAAAGTATACAATTTGTGACAATCCGTCAATTTATGGTTGATATTTTTATTCTCAAGTATTATTTAAAAACATTATTTTGATGTTATATTATGAACTCACTAATTTTTGGAAAGAAATTTGGATTTACGTCTTGAAGTAGCATCGACTACGTCTAAACCGTAGGATTCTACTTTACGTGCTTACGTTTACATACACCGCCTTTGGTGACAGTCTGACATTTCAGAAAATAAAATTGTCCGTGAATATTATTTTGAGATTTTAAATTTGTGTTGGTTCATAAACTCACAAATTTACGAGAAGAGATTAGGACTTACGATTATAATTTAACGTCCTTTACAACAAAACCGGAAACCTTACGATTACGTATTTACGTTTTTAAACTCCGTTTTTGATGAGACAATTTTTATTAGATTCGTTTTGTGCCGTTGATTCATAATTTATAAAAACGTTTTTCGTAAAACGACCCGAGGGCACTCAAATCAAGGAAACTAGAATCGAGGAGTACCCGTAAATTAGTGGGATGAGACAAAACAAGTTTTGCCTCACCCCACACATGGGACGGTTCACTAGCTACCACCAACACCATGAGGTGTCAAAATTACAAGCCAAAAGCTAACACTTGTACTTAGCTTAACTTGTAAGCACCAAAACCACAAAACCACTCACTCCAAAACCATTTCTCCATTTACATACATGCAAACTACTCATACTCTCCTCCCTCTCTCTCTAAATTTGTCCCATCTTCACCAAAAACACCCTCATTTGATCAATTATTAATCATGAATTCATGTGTTATTCACACATATGATGAAGCCCTTTTGAAGCTCTATAGATTGGTGGTGATTTTAACATCCAAAGAGAAGTTTGCAAGATGAAGTAGGGCTGATTTTCAAAGACCAACATCTCCCTTGGTGATCTTGAAGATTTCATACAAGAGTTCATAAGATTTGGTGACCCAAAACCAAGTCTTGATCCTTCCAACTACTTAATCTTGGTGGTATAAAGATTGTTCTTCCTATCCTCTTGTTATTTTGATTATGTAATCTTATAATTTCCTTATTTATGTATATGTATATGATGATGAATGATGATTAAAAATATTATGTGGGGATTTGGTGTTGATAGATTTGATAAAATATGGTTAAAAAGATGAAAAACCATATGTAATAATGTTAAAATCTTGCTTAAATGTGATGGCTGTATAAAAACAGT
Source organism: Glebionis coronaria (assembly GCA_025667525.1). Lineage (NCBI taxonomy): Eukaryota > Viridiplantae > Streptophyta > Magnoliopsida > Asterales > Asteraceae > Glebionis > Glebionis coronaria. The sequence continues at coordinate 461,456,845 of CM046874.1, forward strand.
AAGTAACCAAATGTTAAACTAATAAAATAGTAAAGTGGAATCAATATACAGTAAGTATTAGGTGTTATACACATGTGAGATTTGGCCATTGATAGGTGTGTAAACACCCATCTTTTCTACCACTTAATTACAATAATAACCGGACCAAAACGTGTATTTTATGTCTTTTATGTCGAAATTATGCGTGGTTTGTGTTTTTGTTGTGATTTAGGACGAAAAGGTGAAAAGTGGAGAAAACACGGGAATTCACGGGCAATTACGGACTTTTATTGAAGAAAAGGATGAAAGACGAAGTCAAGAAGTCAAAAGTGGATAAAGAACGGAAGTCCAAGACCAATTCTGAAGATTTATCGAAGAAAAAGTCAAAAGACGGAAGTTTACTTAAAAGCCGAGGAATTCAGTCTTATTTATCGAAGAATTAAAAGACGAGTCCAAAGAAATCCCGAGCCAAAAGTCATCACATTCCAAGATTAACAAAAAGATTAAGAAGGAAGGACTTGATGGTGCAATTAACAAGAAAGGAAGGAGGGAGGAAGCTTCCCCTAACCACTCCCTAATCACCTATATAAACCCCTCTTATTCATTCATTTAGCTCTTGTTGACTAATCGTGACAATTAGTTCTTCCATGGTTGGTGGCTTGACAAACCATTCTTCCACTTTCATTTATGTACATTTAATTACTTGCACATTTAAATACATGTTTTGCACCTTTAATTACTTTTAATTTCAAGTAAGTGTTTCTTTAATTTCTTGCACCTTTACTTTATCTTGTTAATCTTCTTCTACCTTTCTTTGATTTACACGTTTTTATCTTGTTGATTTGTTAAAGGTTTGATTTTTATGCTTTTGATTGTTTTAAATCATTTGTTTTCATAGCTTATTTGATTTATTTTCAAGTTTATATAGTTTTTATAAAAGTTATTTTTATATAAAAAGTTGTTTTTCTTAAAGTCTATCTTTTTCGTGTCTTAAAAGTTTTTAACTTTCAGTTTTATAGCTTATTTTTACACGGTTTTAGCTAAGTTTTTCGTCTAGTGCTTATTAGGATTATAGCTTATTTACGTAGCTTATTTTTAGTAATCCTTTCTGTATTCCGATTGGTACCAATCCGAAAGGGGATTTACATTCAGATTGGTTCAATCTGAAAAGGGTTTTGGTATTCCTTTCTGTATTCCGATTGGAGTGGTTCGATACATTCCGATCGTGTGCAAAGGAGGTCTTTCCGATCGTGGGTTAGTGATATTCCGATTGGGGAGGCTAGTGGATTCCGATTGGTATTTGGTGACAGCTTTCCGATCAAAGATCTTCTACACATTCCGATTGGTTGCTCTGACACATTATTCCGATCAAGGTAGATAAGCAACATTCCGATCAGGGTAACTTTGGTATTCCGATCTGATTAAGTGACAGCATTCCGATTGGGTACACTTATTTACATTCCGATCAGGGGTTGGTTATTCGCATTCCGATCGAGAGTAAGTCTATATTCCGATCGTGGTTGATCGGAATATATTCCGATTTGGGAGTTGTTTTTCATATTTTCGTCTTGTTTACTTTTCTAAGTTTACATTTTTATACTTGATTGATTTTAATTCTCGTCACGTTTTAATTTTTAGTCATTTTAATTAAGTTACTTTTCGTCACGTTTTCAAATATTCCGCACATTTCTTTTAATTAGACTTAGATTTATTTTCACGCACTTTACTTTAACGCCACTTTACTTTCAACGACATTTACTTTTAAGTTTCGCACATTTAAATTAAAAACCAACCAAAATTATCTGTTTCCACCAAAATAAAACTGAGTCACATAGAAAACATAGATCAATTCGATTAGACATACTTAAACGAACAATAATTTTTAATTAGGTAAAAACTTAGTTATCAAATGGCGCCGCTGCCGGCTCTTTTCGTAAAGATCAACAGTTTTTTGTGAGAGACGCGTTGCTTTTTGGGATCCGTTCACTTGTGAACGTTATTTTTCTTGCATAAACAATTCAAAAATTATAAAAATTAAAAAAATTAAAAAAAAAAAAAAATTCATAAAAACTATAAAAATTAAAAATTTCAAAAATCCAAAAAGATTTTTTCTTTCTTTTGTATATATATTGTCTCTGTGTTTGGTTTTGTTTTCTTTTGCATTTTCAGGTGTATGCGTACTAGATCTTCTAATTATCAAGAGCCCGAGCCTCAAGAAGATTTAGATATGGCAGGTGTTAACAACAACAACATTCCACCGAACCTGAATAATAATAATAACAACAATGCTCTTCCACAACCCGATCTTCAGACCATGGAGGAACTTTGTCAACCAACAATGTTTGGACGAGGAGGACCGATTGCGCCGATGCAAATCAACGCTCCTGAGTTTTCGTTGAAGCACCACATGATTCAGCAAGTACAAACAAACCCATTTAGAGGATTGCCTGATGATGATGCCAACAAACACCTCGACAAGTTCATTACTATCACCCAGAGCATGAAGCTGGCTGGTGCCACAATGGATGAACTTCGCCTACAACTCTTTCCACATACTCTATTACATCATGCCGAGAAATGGTTTGATCGTCTCCCGAAGAATTCTATTCACACTTGGGATGACATGACTCAACGCTTTTTGTCGCGCTACTTTCCACCATCCATGGTCACAAGCCTTCGCAATCAAATCAGCGGCTTCATGCAAGACCCTGATGAATCTCTTTTTGATGCTTGGGAGAGATATAATGTCTTGATCGACCGATGTCCAAACCACAACATGCTTCCGGTCACCTTGATCGATACTTTCTACAACGGATTGACTTTTCGAGATCGTGATACGATCAATGCAGCCGCCGGTGGCACATTCATGAAAAGGAGACCCGAGGAGTGTAGAGAGCTTATTGAGAACATGACTACTCACCACAAGAACTGGGATTCCTCTGCATTTTCTAGGAACAATCCGAGAGTCAATGTTTCTTCAACCTCAGCAAACCCTGAGATGACCGAACTCACCCGCATGATGACTGAAATGAGCAAAAGTATTACGCTTCTCGCTTCAAACCAACAACAACAACAAGTTAAAGCTGTTGCTACTCTTTGTGAAACATGCGGCGGTCCTCACTCATACACCGATTGTCCTTCGACACAAGGAAATCCGGAAAATGTGTATGCAGCTTATGGTAATTATTCACCGGAAAATTACCAAGCTAGACAACAAGGGGATAGAAATCTGTTGAGCTACCGATCCAACAACTACCTTTCACCCGGTTTTTCTCCTCAAAACCAAAACCCCGCCAACAACTACACTAGAAGCAACCAAATCCCACCAAGAGCTTCTAATCCTTATCACCCACCCGCCCAACAAACCCCACCCAGTAATCCGGATGTTGAGGCCATCATGAGAACCCAAGGAGAGCAAATCAAGAACTTGCAGAGCCAAATTATCAATTTTAAAGGAGATATCACAAAGCAAGGAAATGAGATAAGATCCGAGCTTCGAAATGATATTCAATCCTCCTTCAGCAATCAAACCAATGATTTGAAGAATATGCTTGCTAGTTTCTTGCCCCCTGCTCAACCTTCTTCTTCAAGTTCTCTACCTTCAAACACCGTCACCAATCCGCGAGCCAATGTGAGTGCTATTACTACTCGTAGTGGAGTCACCATTGTAGGACCACCAATTCCACCCCCATCATCTACACCTCCTCCACCACCATGTATCCCTACTCCTCCTACACCTAGTATTAGTGCACCATTACCGTCTCCGCCTCGACGTGATGAAGTTCCCACCAATGATCCTTCAACATCTCAACCTTTACCTACTACACCTGCACCCTCACCACCCAAACCTAATATCCCTTATCCTTCTCGCTTGGGCAAGAACAAAATGCTAAACAAGGAGGACGCTCAAGTGACTAGCTATATCAAGATGATTTCTCAAATGAATTTCAACATTAGCTTTCTTGAAGCACTTGTCCAGATGCCTAAATTTGTTAAAGCATTTAAGGAATTGCTTAGCAAGAAGGAGAAGCTTATTGAACTCGCCAACACACGCTTAAATGAAAACTGCTCAGCAGTTATTCTTAAAGAATTACCGGAAAAGCTTGGAGATCCCGGTCGATTTGTGTTGCCTTGCGTGTTCAACAAAACTGAAGAATTTACTGCCCTTGCTGATCTCGGGGCTAGTATTAATTTGATGCCTTTGAGTGTTTGGAAAACACTATCATTGCCCGACCTCACTCCAACAAAGATGACTCTTGAACTTGCAAATCGCACTCTCGCTTACCCTGTTGGTATAGCCGAAGACGTGTTCATTAAAGTTGGCACATTTACTTTCCCGGTCGATTTTGTCGTAGTTGATTATGAAATGGACCCTCGTATTCCTTTAATACTTGGTCGGCCATTCTTGAGAACCGGACGTGCTTTAGTAGATGTGGCCGAAGGTGAGTTAATCTTACGAGTCGGGGATGATGCAAAAGTTTTCAAAATGGGGAAGCTTACTAGTTTAACTTTTGGAGACCGAGAATCAGTGAATATGATTAATGTGCTAGATGACTTTACCGTCTACGAAAATCCTCTATTCGACTCTTGCATCGATAATCCACTTTTTCATGATGATGTGGATGATTCTCCCCCTACTTTGGCCGCTTCTCCCATTTTTGATTCTCCACCGGTCTTCGATGCTTATGATGATGATGATTCTAGCTCAGATTCGGATGATTTTGATTATACTTCTGAGTATCCTGAGCTGCCCACTTTCGATGATTTTGATGAGGCCGATACTCTTTCGAGCGATTCTTCACATGATGAAGATCCTCCGCCATCACTCGATCCTACTTTGGACGATTATTCATTTGAGGAAGATTTCTCTGAATTTCTCAACACATACTTCCCTCATGAGAGTGATGCTCCCCCTTTGGACTTTGAAGATTATCGTCTTGATCCTACTTTGGATTTGAAGAGCATTTTGTCTAAGGAGAAGAAACCGGTCGACACCGAAATCCGTTGCACGTATGATTTAACACCTCTTTGTCCCACGTCTGAGGACGAGGTTGTGCTTCTTTGCGGATCTTCTTCACACTCGGCTGAGCCTGAGTGCTATTTTCCCTTAAAGGAAAAGGTGTTTGATCCAGGTATTGAAGTCTTTAAGCAATCTCAGTATCCACCTGATGAAATAAAAGGAAAAATCTTTGGAAATCTTGAAGACATGCTTGCACCACTTCATCCTTGCTTCTACTGTGCTCCATCGCTGCTTAAGGGAACCCTGCCACTTCTTCTTTGGCTTGCCTTGTTCGCCTTAAGCTCGTGTTTATTGATGGATGAAAACTATGTTTTTGATCCTGGTGGATTTGTTTCATGCTACTTCTGTTGATGATCAAGGTCGAGTCAGGCTCACGACTCGGTTAACAAAAACCAAGCGCTTCTTGGGAGGCAACCCATGCATCTATCTTTTCGCTTTCTTTACCATAAGTGTAGGGGGGACCCTTTGGATTGCTATTTCCTCTCCTCACTTCTTAATCAGGGATTCGAGCTTCAATGATCCACTCTTGATGATTCTTGACGACCCGTGATCCCGTGTTCTACTTCTTCCCGGTTCTATCCTAAACTCTTTTCGATTCACTATTTTATATTTTCTCAATATTAAAATAGGAATCCCTTTAGCTGTCTTTTCCTTAGCAAGAGTTAAACAACGTGCACAATGTCCTAAGTGTAGGGGAGCTTACTCCCACGTGCTTAAACATTGAGGACAATGTTTATCTTAAGTGTAGGGGGGACTTCTATCGAAGTTAAGTGGCCTTTTCCTTGTTTTTGTCCTCATTTTAACCGGAAAATCAATTTTTCGACATTTTTCAAAATTTTTGATCTATTTTGGCCTATTTGTTTCTCCCTTTGTATAGTTATTTTCTTTCTTTATTAGAATAAATGTTTAATAAGTGGTTTTAATTTTCAAACGTTGTGAATCTTTTGACTCAATTCGAGTTTACTCTAGCTAGTATCCTTAACATGTTTAAGTCAAGTTTTGCTAGGCTTTTATATAGGGAGCTATAAAACGCGAAAGTCTTAACTTTCACGGGTTAAGAACAAGAACTTTTCGCAAGTTCCTATAATTGATCCTAGAGAGTCGTTTATCATGGGAACTTTAAAATGCGATTTCTAAGCTTGAAAAAGTCCAAGAATTTGCAAGATCCTATAGGCGACTTGAAAACCCAAAACTTTGATTTAATAGGCTAAGTATCCACGAGTCTCATTACTTGAGATTTTAAACTGTGGAGAACGAGAGATGATAGAGCCAATTATAAGTCGGTATTCTTTCGTGAATTTATGTGAGTTAATTATGAGCCTATTCTCCCTCCGCTTGCTAAATAATTTATCTGCTAATAAATAAGGTTGTACGGTTTGACAAGTTACTTAGCTTCTAGCCCCAGATCGTTTAAAAGTTGCTCGGTAATGACGAGAGTTCATAGCCAAGGCATAACTAATGAAGCGGGGCGCGAAGATTGGCGAGTCCGAAAAGGCCCTAACAAGGCATGAGGGCTATGTTTTGTTGCTAAAGATCCAAAAGTGATGTGAAGAATCATTTATCGAAAATCAATATGAAGGATCGAGACACACGACGTAAGCAAAACTCCCCAAAAGTCATGGTGAAGTGTATCCGAAAAGACCCTAACAAGGTATGAGGATAAATAGATCCAAGTCAATAAAGGAGGCGGATCGTTGTATATCAAAATCCAAAATAAAGATTGGAGAAAAATGAAGAAGTCGTGGTCCATATATGAAGAATCTCTCAAAAATTCCAAGTGAAGAAATTCCAATTATGAAGAGAAGACCATTATTTCATGAACGTCTCTCAAGATTTGAAGTGTGAAGTCGCTGCCAAATATCGGCCCGAGAAAGGTCTCAAATCGCGAACCAAGTTATGCCAAGATATGAACTTTTTGATATCCCGAGAAGCAGTTTTAAAAGATTTGGTCCTTTAGCTAACTATTGATTAAATCGTGCACCTTATTTTCAGACTAAATAATTATCGAAATAAGTCAAACAATGCATCTTCGTGATCATTCAAGACAACAATAAAATATAAGAGATACCCATAGGAATAAGGGAGTCTAAGTGAATAATTGGCCCACATGAGTTCGTGTTAGTCTACTAACTTATAATAACAATGATCTCGTTTTTAAGCTTGGTTTGGAGAAAGTGAAAAGTTGAGGATGATGATTATTCATGACATTTTCAAAACCCAAGGTATGCTTTTAATTTCTCTGCTTTGCATTTTTTATAATTTTCTATCTCTTTAATAAAGGCCAATATGGATTGATTATGATGAAAAGTGTAAACATGCTTTGTAACTAATGCATTGCATGAGGACATTGCAATGGTCAAGTGTAGGGGATTTGATAGGTGTGTAAACACCCATCTTTTCTACCACTTAATTACAATAATAACCGGACCAAAACGTGTATTTTATGTCTTTTATGTCGAAATTATGCGTGGTTTGTGTTTTTGTTGTGATTTAGGACGAAAAGGTGAAAAGTGGAGAAAACACGGGAATTCACGGGCAATTACGGACTTTTATTGAAGAAAAGGATGAAAGACGAAGTCAAGAAGTCAAAAGTGGATAAAGAACGGAAGTCCAAGACCAATTCTGAAGATTTATCGAAGAAAAAGTCAAAAGACGGAAGTTTACTTAAAAGCCGAGGAATTCAGTCTTATTTATCGAAGAATTAAAAGACGAGTCCAAAGAAATCCCGAGCCAAAAGTCATCACATTCCAAGATTAACAAAAAGATTAAGAAGGAAGGACTTGATGGTGCAATTAACAAGAAAGGAAGGAGGGAGGAAGCTTCCCCTAACCACTCCCTAATCACCTATATAAACCCCTCTTATTCATTCATTTAGCTCTTGTTGACTAATCGTGACAATTAGTTCTTCCATCTTTATTTTATGCACATTTAATTACTTGCACATTTAATTACTTGTCTTGCACTTTTAATTACCTTTAATTTTCAAGTAAGTGTTTCTTTAATTTCTTGCACCTTTACTTTATCTTGTTGATCTTAATCTTCTTCTACCTTTCTTTGATTTACACGTTTTTAATTCGTTGATTTGTTAAAGATTTGATTTTTATGCTTTTGATTGTTTTAAACTTCTTATTTTCATAGCTTATTTGATTTATTTTCAAGTTTATATAGTTTTTATAAAAGTTATTTTTATATAAAAGTTGTTTTTCTTAAAGTTTATCTTTTTAGTGTCTTAAAAGTTTTTAACTTTCAGTTTTATAGCTTATTTTTACACGGTTTTAGCTAAGTTTTTCGTCTAGTGCTTATTAGGATTATAGCTTATTTACGTAGCTTATTTTTAGTAATCCTTTCTGTATTCCGATTGGTACCAATCCGAAAGGGGATTTACATTCAGATTGGTTCAATCTGAAAAGGGTTTTGGTATTCCTTTCTGTATTCCGATTGGAGTGGTTCGATACATTCCGATCGTGTGCAAAGGAAGTCTTTCCGATCGTGGGTTAGTGATATTCCGATTGGGGAGGCTAGTGGATTCCGATTGGTATTTGGTGACAGCTTTCCGATCAAAGATCTTCTACACATTCCGATTGGTTGCTCTGACACATTATTCCGATCAAGGTAGATAAGCAACATTCCGATCAGGGTAACTTTGGTATTCCGATCTGATTAGGTGACAGCATTCCGATTGGGTACACTTATTTACATTCCGATCAGGGGTTGGTTATTCGCATTCCGATCGAGAGTAAGTCTATATTCCGATCGTGGTTGATCGGAATATATTCCGATTTGGGAGTTGTTTTTCATATTTTCGTCTTGTTTACTTTTCTAAGTTTACATTTTTATACTTGATTGATTTTAATTCTCGTCACGTTTTAATTTTTAGTTATTTTAATTAAGTTACTTTTCGTCACGTTTTCAAATATTCCGCACATTTCTTTTAATTAGACTTAGATTTATTTTCACGCACTTTACTTTAACGCCACTTTACTTTCAACGACATTTACTTTTAAGTCTTTGCACTTTTAAATTTAAAAACAACCCAAAAATATTTGTTTCCACCAAAATAAAACTGAGTCACATAGAAAACCTAGATCAATTCGATTAGACAGGAACACAACGAACAATTAATTTTCTTACTAGGCAAAAGTCTTGTATTAGCCATACAAATGGAATCATAAAAATGAGTGAGATATGATCAAAACAAGTTTAGAGTGCAATTCTGCCTACACTATTTTGGATGAATTTATTAAAATATTTAGAAGTTGATTAATCAGTCGCTATAAAAGAATAAAATAAAGCACATATCATTTAGTTTCTGTGATAAAAATTTGGGGTTCTATCTCCATGTAGAACTCTAGATATGATCATTTTAGTAAACTAGATTTTTAGGACTGATTTTGTGAAATTAAAGTTTAATATTATTATATAAGCACTCAAATAAATATAGTATAAAATGTGAATAAAACCAACTAACTTATATATTTCATTTATATAAATAGGCATAAGGATAAATAAATGGACATTATATAAAAATGGTAGTTTGGCAAGTTTTATAAGTTATAAAAACTATATACTAAGTTTTACGTCTTTTCGGCTAAAACCGAAAGATTAACGTTTTTGTCAAATAAAACTTAGACGGTCGGACCCGTCTAATATATACTTTTATAAACTCACATACTGATATATGAACTTATATAACAAGTAAAAACCTATAAAACCATAACTTTACAACATATAGACATTAACGGGCCAAAGTAGCCTTATTGGACTATAAACCCGAATAGTTAGTAAAACACTTATAAATTTACTTATTGGGCTTAACCCACTTGGGCCCAACATGTAAAAGTATAATACTAATAACAAAAATATAAAATCTACTAATACAAGTTAATGGACTTATAAAAGGCATATTGGACCTAAAACATGTAAATAGGTAAAATTAGTAAACTAATATAAAAGTTGTCAACACATAACACAAAAATGAGTGAATCAGAATATATAAACCCACTTGATCATCATCATATGTATAAAGTCATCATATATATACATAATTTTTATTTTGATAAAGTCATTGGACAACGTAATTTGACGAGTATTATTTGTCTAGGTTTCCGTGATTGAAGCACGTAACGTACATCCGAATTGCCGATAACCCGCTTTCCCACATCAACCTGAGTTCATAGCCTCACACTCTTTTAAATGTTTTTATGAAATGTTTTATAAACCCGCGAGGGAGATAACATGTTAGTTTTGATAAAATAGGACACCATTTGTCCCGATTGTTTGTTTATTGATTTGGACCCGAATGATTGTATGACCCGATGAATGATTAAATGACCCGATAGATGAAATGAAATGGATTATTAAAGTTAGGTTATGTCACTAAAAGTCCCATTAGCATGAATTGTGAACTACTGGGATTTGGTAGACGCTTATGCATATAATAGTACTATTTGGGGACGATCACCCCAGTTCGCGCCTTGACGGTTGATCCCCGTCGTGCCACATTGATTTGTAAGCGAATTTATGTATGAGAAGATTTACACAAGCGTGATTATTGTGACGACACACTAATATAGATGGGCAAATTGAGTTTCGGGCTAGCTACCCGTTGTTTGTTGTAGTAAGGTAACAATGTCATGCGGTTTATAATAATCCAAAAATAACGAAATACTGCTATACACACTAAATTACGATATATTGCCTGACTAGCACTACGGGGTCTTACTATTGATATTATGTTCTTGTTTTGGTTTTTCATAACCATATTCATATAACGGTTTTTATTTAACTCTATACAACGTTATAAAACGTATTGTATGATGATTTTACGACAATGGCTCGTATAATGATTTTGAAGGCAAAAGCCTATATTATGATTTTTGATAAGGGTTTGTATAAAATGACTTTGGCTATTTTACGGCCTATTACAAAGATTTGTACAAAATGATTTTCGGTAATTATTTTATACCGATGTTATATTGATGGATTTAATTAAAACTCTATGAATTCACTCGGCGTTTTCGCTGACCTTTTCTTTTAACATGTTTTATCTCAGGTACTTGAAGGTAATTCTAGGGAAGACAAAAAGAATTCATGGCCCTCACCTAAATAATAATTTCCATTCAAATTATTTGTAAAACTTGTATGAAATAAAATGACTTGGGACCTATGTAAATTCGATATTTATGAATGGAAATGCTTTTATTATTAATCGACGTGATTTTTATGCGTTGTCTATGATGTGAGTAATGTGCTATCTCGTAACACCAACGAGTCTTCCGCTGTATTGAGTTGTAAAAATTTGGGGGTGTTACAGTTTGGTACCAGAGCTCTCGTTATAGAGAACGAAAGATTTTTAAAACCAAGGTTTTGAATAAAATATTTCAAAATCTTTTAACTATAAACATTTTTCACAAAATGTCTAAAAATCTTTTGACTATAACGGTGTCGAAGAATTCTCGAGTTACCGACAAGGCTAGACTGAGAAGTGTTATTTTAATATATATATATAACTTGAATTATATATATATATATATATATATATATATATATATATATATATATATATATATATATATATATATATATATATATATATATATATATATATATAACATAGAAATCACACTTGGAAAGGGTGGACAATTAGCTAGAGCAGCGGGTGCTGTAGCAAAACTTATTGCAAAAGAAGGGAAATCGGCCACATTAAAATTACCTTCTGGGGAGGTCCGTTTGATATCCAAAAACTACTCAGCAACAGTCGGACATGAGGGGAATGTTGGGGTGAACAAGAAAAGTTTGGGTAGAGCCGGATCTATGCGTTGGCTTGGTAAGCGCCCTGTAGTAAGAGGAGTAGTTATGAACCCTGTACACCATCCACATGGTGGTGGTGAAGGAAGGGCCCCAATTGGTTGAAGAAAACCCACAACCCCTTGGGGTTATCCTACACTTGGAAAAAGAACTAGAAAAAGGAATAAATATAGTGATAATTTGATTCTTCGTCGCCGTAGTAAATAGGAGAGAAAATAGAATTTCTTTCTTCGTCTTTACAAAAAAAATTGGAGGATGTTGTGACACGTTCACTAAAAAAATCCTTTTGTAGCGAATAATTTATTAAAAAAATAAATAAGCTTAACACAAAAGAAGAAAAAGAAATAATAATAACCTGGTCCCAAGCATCTACCATTATACCCATAATGGTTTTCCATACTATTGCAATCCATAAAGGAAAGGAACATTTACCTATTTATATAACAGATAGTATGGTAGGACACTAATTGGGAGAATTCCCACCCACTTTAAATTTCCGAGGACATGCAAAGAGCAAAAATAGGTCTCATCGTTAAATTTGTTTATATATTATTTATAATAAAATAGAAATAATATATATAGATAGATATTTATCATTGATTAGTAGGACTTCATTAGTAGGAGGCGAACTTTATGAAAACAGAAGTATACGCTTTAGGTCAACATATATCTATATCTGCTCACAAAGCGCGAAGAGTAATTGATCAAATTCGTGGGCATTCCTACGAAGAAACACTTATGGTATTAGAACTCATGCCTTATTGAGCATGTTATCCCATTTTCATATTAGTTTATTCTGCAGCAGCAAATGCTAGTTTCAATATGGGTTCGATTGAAGCAAATTTAGTCGAAGTAAATGAAGGTACTATCGTGAAGAGATTAAAACCTCGAGCTCGAGGGCGTAGTTTTGCCATACACAAACCTACCTGTCATATATATATTTTAATGAAAGACATATCCTTAGGTGTATTAGATACCGACTCTATTACGTGGTCACAAAGAACAAAATGGAAAAAAAAAGATACAACTATGTCGTATTATCATATGTATAGTAATAGTAATGGGGAACCATGGGACAAAATGTAAATCCAATTGGTTTCAGACTTGGTACAACCTAAGGTCATCATTCTTTTTGGTTCGCGTAACCAAAAAATTATTCTGAGGGTCTGCAAGAAGATCAAAAAGTATACAATTTGTGACAATCCGTCAATTTATGGTTGATATTTTTATTCTCAAGTATTATTTAAAAACATTATTTTGATGTTATATTATGAACTCACTAATTTTTGGAAAGAAATTTGGATTTACGTCTTGAAGTAGCATCGACTACGTCTAAACCGTAGGATTCTACTTTACGTGCTTACGTTTACATACACCGCCTTTGGTGACAGTCTGACATTTCAGAAAATAAATTTGTCCGTGAATATTATTTTGAGATTTTAAATTTGTGTTGGTTCATAAACTCACAAATTTACGAGAAGAGATTGGGACTTACGATTATAATTTAACGTCCTTTACGACAAAACCGGAAACCTTAGGATTACGTATTTACGTTTTTGAACTCCGTTTTTGATGAGACAATTTTTATTAGATTCGCTTTGTGCCGTTGATTCATAATTTATAAAAACGTTTTTCGTAAAACGACCCGAGGGCACGCAAATCAAGGAAACTAGAATCGAGGAGTACCCGTAAATTAGTGGGATGAGACAAAACAAGTTTTGCCTCACCCCACACATGGGACGGTTCACTAGCTACCACCAACACCATGAGGTGTCAAAATTACAAGCCATAAGCTAACACTTGTACTTAGCTTAACTTGTAAGCACCAAAACCACAAAACCACTCACTCCAAAACCATTTCTCCATTTACATACATGCAAACTACTCATACTCTCCTCCCTCTCTCTCTAAATTTGTCCCATCTTCACCAAAAACACCCTCATTTGATCAATTATTAACCATGAAATCATGTGTTATTCACACATATGATGAAGCCCTTTTGAAGCTCTATAGATTGGTGGTGATTTTAACATCCAAAGAGAAGTTTGCAAGATGAAGTAGGGCTGATTTTCAAAGACCAACATCTCCCTTGGTGATCTTGAAGATTTCATACAAGAGTTCATAAGATTTGGTGACCCAAAACCAAGTCTTGATCCTTCCAACTACTTAATCTTGGTGGTATAAAGATTGTTCTTCCTATCCTCTTGTTATTTTGATTATGTAATCTTGTAATTTCCTTATTTATGTATATGTATATGATGATGAATGATGATTAAAAATATTATGTGGGGATTTGGTGTTGATAGATTTGATAAAATATGGTTAAAAAGATGAAAAACCATATGTAATAATGTTAAAATCTTGCTTAAATGTGATGGCTGTATAAAAACAGTAAGTAACCAAATGTTAAACTAATAAAATAGTAAAGTGGAATCAATATACAGTAAGTATTAGGTGTTATACACATGTGAGAGTTGGCCATACAAATGGAATCATAAAAATGAGTGAGATATGATCAAAACAAGTTTAGAGTGCAATTCTACCTACACTGTTTTGGACGAATTTATTAAAATATTTAGAAGTTGATTAATCAGTCGCTATAAAAGAATAAAATAAAGCACATATCATTTAGTTTCTGTGATAAAAATTTGGGGTTCTATCTCCATGTAGAACTCTAGATATGATCATTTTAGTAAACTAGATTTTTAGGACTGATTTTGTGAAATTAAAGTTTAATATTATTATATAAGCACTCAGATAAATATAGTATAAAATGTGAATTAAAAACCACTAACTTATATATTTCATTTATATAAATATGCATAAGGATAAATAAATGGACATTATATAAAAATGGTATTTTGGTAAGTTTTATAAGTTATAAAAACTATATACTAAGTTTTACGTCTTTTCGGCTAAAACCGAAAGATTAACGTTTTTGTCAAATAAAACTTAGACGGTCGGACCCGTCTAATATAAACTTTTATAAACTCACATACTGATATATGAACTTATATAACAAGTAAAAACCTATAAAACCCTAACTTTACAACATATAGACATTAACGGGCCAAAGTAGCCTTATTGGACTATAAACCCGACTAGTTAGTAAAACACTTATAAATTTACTTATTGGGCTTAACCCACTTGGGCCCAACATGTAAAAGTATAATACTAATAACAAAAATATAAAATCTACTAATACAAGTTAATGGACTTATAAAAGGCTTATTGGACCTAAAACATGTAAATAGGTAAAATTAGTAAACTAATATAAAAGTTGTCAACACATAACACAAAAATGAGTGAATCAGAATATATAAACCCACTTGATCATCATCATATGTATAAAGTCATCATATATATACATAATTGTTATTTTGATAAAGTCATTGGACAATGTAATTTGACGAGTATTATTTGTCTAGGTTTCCGTGATTGAAGCACGTAACGTACATCCGAATTGCCGATAACCCGCTTTCCCACATCAACCTGAGTTCATAGCCTCGCACTCTTTTAAATGTTTTTATGAAATGTTTTATAAACCCGCGAGGGAGATAACATGTTAGTTTTGATAAAATAGGACACCATTTGTCCCGATTGTTTGTTTATTGATTTGGACCCGAATGATTGTATGACCCGATGAATGATTAAATGACCCGATAGATGAAATGAAATGGATTATTAAAGTTAGGTTATGTCACTAAAAGTCCCATTAGCATGAATTGTGAACTACCGGGATTTGGTAGACGCTTATGCATATAAAAGTACTATTTGGGGACGATCACCCCAGTTCGCGCCTTGACGGTTTATCCCCGTCGTGCCACATTGATTGGTAAGCGAATTTATGTATGAGAAGATTTACACAAGCGTGATTATTGTGACGACACACTAATATAGATGGGCAAATTGAGTTTCGGGCTAGCTACCCGTTGTTTGTTGTAGTAAGGTAACAATGTCATGCGGCTTATAATAATCCATAAATAACGAAATATTGCTATACGCACTAAATTACGATATATTGCCTGACTAGCACTACGGGGTCTTACTATTGATCTTATGTTCTTGTTTTGGTTTTTCATAACCATATTCATATAACGGTTTTTATTTAACTCTATACAACGTTATAAAACGTATTGTATGATGATTTTACGACAATGGCTCGTATAATGATTTTGAAGGCAAAAGCCTATATTATGATTTTTGATAAGGGTTTGTATAAAATGACTTTGGCTATTTTACGGCCTATTACAAAGATTTGTACAAAATGATTTTCGGTAATTATTTTATACCGATGTTATATTGATGGATTTAATTAAAACTCTATGAATTCACTCGGCGTTTTCGCTGACCTTTTCTTTTAACATGTTTTATCTCAGGTACTTGAAGGTAATTCTAGGGAAGACAAAAAGAATTCATGGCCCGCACCTAAATAATAATTTCCATTCAAATTATTTGTAAAACTTGTATGAAATAAAATGACTTGGGACCTATGTAAATTCGATATTTATGAATGGAAATGCTTTTATTATTAATCGACGTGATTTTTATGCGTTGTCTATGATGTGAGTAATGTGCTATCTCGTAACACCAACGAGTCTTCCGCTGTATTGAGTTGTAAAAATTTGGGGGTGTTACAGTTTGATACCAGAGCTCTCGTTATAGAGAACGAAAGATTTTTAAAACCAAGGTTTTGAATAAAATATTTCAAAATCTTTTAACTATAAACATTTTTCACAAAATGTCTAAAAATCTTTTGACTATAACGGTGCCGAAGAATTCCCGAGTTACCGACAAGGCTAGACTGAGAAGTGTTATTTTAATATATATATATAACTTGAATTATATATATATATATATATATATATATATATATATATATATATATATATATATATATATATATATATATATATATATATATATATATATATATATATATATATATATATATATATATATATATATATATATATATATATATATATATATATATATATATATATATATCTATATATATATATATATATATATATATATATATATATATATATATATATATATATATATATATATATATGATGTAATTTTATTACATGATTGTTTGATGATTATTTTGATAATTATACGAGGTATTTATACGACGTAGATTGTCACAAGGACCCCTAAATCCCCTAGTAAATTAATCGAAGATATTCTCGTAGGAATTCTAGCTATCCTAGATCTAAACCAAGTTGTGGATATTTATGATCCCAACAAATGGTTGATATTCGTAAAATGTTGATATTAGTTGATTGTGATATTAAAAGAAGAATTGGCGAGATTAAATCTGATATCGATGTCATGACGATCTTTCCTTATAGAGTGGAGTTTGACAAAACATTACCACCTGGAAAGGTGTCATCTGATTCGTTGTCACCCAATTCTTAAAATTGAAATCGAAAGGCTGAATGTTGCACTTGAGGCTGTAATTGGAGCCTTTACCCAAAAGCCTCATGCCACTAGTACCTTTCTGATAAGTCTAGTTGAATGTGTGATTCGTTTCATACTAGTGACTCATTTGATAACTATTGTTGTAAGAGCTATAGGATTGGAAATTAAGTGTTGATTCATATCGAGCTTTTATTGCCCTTTTAAGGTTTATGAATAAGGTTGAAAGTATTGGAGAATGAGGTAGGATGTCGCATTGAGTATAAGTTGGCTGAAACTTGAATAAAAGTAAAATTTAATTCGTATGGAATATGAAATTGTTAACAGGAAGTCGTTAAGTTCTGTGATTGAATTATAAGGTTTTAATTAATTGTTGATTCGTGTTAAGGGTTGTTCCTAGGCCATTGTCCAAGAGGATGCCCAGTGTCCAATAAATAAATTGAAGAAATCTTCTTCTGAATTGGGACCGATGGATCTTTCGGGACATGTGGAAAACCTAATGACTCTTGTAGATTAGTATTCATTGTGGTATCTTTTAAAAATAATCCCTAACTTAACTGAGACATCAGTTGGTAGGATGAGTTCTTGGAATTGTATGACATAGTGACACGTAATGTGTTACGGTACAATTTTGACTTGTTGGCAATTAATGAAAAGACTACCTTTGATTGCTAAATTCTACATGTATCGATGATATCTATCTTTTCTTGCTTCTTCCTAATGTTCACATTAGTGATGCAACCATTGAACAAGTACTCATCTCGATTTGAGTTACGTTATGAATTATTGTTTTTGAGTGCCATCGAGGTCATGAACCTCATGATTAATTGGCTAAGCTCATTTCCTATTATATTGTAGTTAGTTCTTGGTGAACAACTCATCATCACTCTTTTGCAGATCACTGATTGTTTTTATAAGATAAAACAGTATCCCTTGATAAAGATTGAATTTTCATCCCCATATGGATTATTTAAAGTGAAATTTATAAGTAATCCTTATTGAAATAGAGTTTTTTATAAAACACCTTGGAAAACTTAATTGTTTTCATAACAAGGAACATCTTTGTAAATTCATTTGATTTTTACTTCATGATTAAGCATGAATCCATATATTTTAAAAATGATAATAAAGTTTTGACGAACTGAGTATTGCATCGTTAATCTTGAAATTGTATATAGTTGCGCGCCTACATACAATTTGGAAGGGACCATGCAAGACTGATTAGTAGTCACCATGAAATTATTAATAAACACTACATTTTCTCTGAAGATTGTGAAAGATTAAATTTTATGAGATCTGCAAGAAGTAAAAAATTAGGGACATAGTGTTAGGGACACCTACACATGTGCCCGTACTATTTATTCTTCTGAGTTGAATTTACTCATCTGTGGATACAATTGACAATTCTTTCTTGTCCGATTCTCTCGTAGTGAGATTCTTAGGAAAAGTATCTGATTACCGACTGTTGATACCCGACTGGATGTATCGACGTTCCTATCATTTCTTTTGATTTGATTTCATTTGAATGACCTGGGTAACGATCCGAGGAGCTTTCGAATGCGTACTCAAATTATGAAAACATGGGATATATTCATATTCGTTAAATGTTTTCGTCTGTATCTGATTTTGAAACTCTCTCGCGTAGAGTATGCGTTGACCTTACTCTTGTAAGGTTAGTTATGTCTCCAGATATCCTTGAAGTGTGAAGGATTATGAGTTATTATTAGTCTTTTGAGAAGTTCTCATCTTATCGACGACAATAAAACTGAAAAGTTGATGGTGCCAGTAGAATGGATTGATTGATTATGACATGACGAGATTGTCTTAATTGATGGGAACTCGAGTAGAATTCCCCTAAAAGATAAGATGTTGATTATCAAAAATGATCTAAATAATTCCTAAAGGATGACCATATCCTGCATTTAGACTTGAAATTATACCGTGAATGGTTGTGAATTAGTCATAGATATTATAATCTAGAAATAACATAAAATAAATTTATTAAAAGATGTATCTGCTATCTGAAACATTCAGAAGTATTTGTTGGTGAATTACCTAGACTTTCGCCATTAAGGCAAGTTGAAATTGGTATTGATTATATTCCCGGTGCTGCACCTGTGGCTTGTGCACTGTACGTCAGCACCATCTGAATTAAAAGAATTACCCTACAACTGAGAGAGTTGTATGAGAAGACTTTTATTCTACCGAGCTCGTCATCATGAAGAGCTATGGTATTATTATTTATTATATTTGTTGATTACCGTGAACTAGGTAAATTGACGATTAAAAATCTATATCCACTACCCAAGATGATAGATTTGTTCGATCATTTACAAGGTTCTAGCGTATGTTCTTGATTGTAGGGTAAATTACGTCCTTTAGGAAAAGGAGCGTAAAAGCGGTAAGTATTAAGTGTACGTTTTGGAAAACGTAAACACTAATGACCCTTATGGTGTGAAAGTTCGTTTCCCAAGGAGGTATATGTGTGTGAAAAACTTGTTAAATGTTTGAGATTAATAATTGGTTTAGAAAGAGATGAGAAAAGAAGATGACGAAGACGTGAAATTAATATTACGACGATAAAACGTAAAACCGTAAAAACTACAAAAATAAATATTAATTCTAAAAATTAACAAAAATTCACCAAAAATCAAAATAAATAAACTAAGAGTTTTCCAGTGATCAAAACTTTTTCAAACCTTTTAAATAATTAAATATTCAATTTTTAAATGCTAATTAAAGCCCTAAAAACCAAATAAATTATAAAAAAGCCCAAATAAAAATTTTTCAATTGGTAAACCTCTAAAATGACCTAAAAAGATTAAAAACTATTTTTAGAAATTTTTAAACTAATAAAAACAATTTAAAATGATTTAAAAACTATTAAAACTTAAAATAATTATAAAAATTAATCTAGAAGTGATTAAATTATTCTAAAAGTTGATAAATTCCTATTTTAATGTATTTAAGCTAAGAAAAATTTAAAAAGTTGGAAAATGTGAAATTGAAAAATAATAATAAAATAATATTAAAATAATATTAAAATAATATTAAAAATCCAAAATTTATAAAAAATTCTAAAAACTTGCAAACTAGTTTATTTTAACCTAAATAAATAGAAAATCAAAGTGAAATGACCAGAATACCCCTATTGGGCCCTCAAATGGGCCAAAACCAAAAACAGTAAACCTAAATGGGCTTTTTAGCCCAAAAAGTCAAACCTGGCCCAATTGACTTGGAAAAGCCCAATCTGACTCAAAATTTGATTCTAAACACAAAACTCTAAAGGCCCAAAAGCTGAATGTGAACTTATCACATCTTAATAAGCAAACAGCTTATTCTTATTGGGCTTTTTAACCCATTAAGCAATAAGCTAATGCCATAAGCTCTAATTTGACAAACAACCTTCTTTTGGGATGCTTATGAGATCTGTAAAAAGAAAATTTGAAAAAGCACACTCAATAAGCCAGAAATAAGCAAAGTATTATTTCACTAAAAGACAAAATAGTCGTTTTTGAGAAATAAGGCACCTCAAGACTTGATTCAACTTGCAAAAGATCACAAATGGACTCAATAAGCCAAAACAATCAAATAAGCACTTATGAAAAAGTCAATTAAGTTGGTTTTCTAGTCAAACCCTAAAGTCAACCCACCAAATGCTCCAGTATGAACAAATGGGTCAAATTATGAGCACCTATTACAAAATACAAGTTGTTGCTGGTTAAAATAAGCTATTATAGCTTATTGATAAGCTAAAACCCAATTAACACTAGCAATGGTAACTAGCAGGGGAAAGGAGTTCCCACTGCTTTGACTATTTGACCAAGCTTTTTAGAGAGTTTTAGTTGGACTCAATTGGAAACAAGGGCACCCTTGTGATCAGTGAATCACAAGGAGTCAATAGCAACAAGAAAATCCAAATTTGGTTCACGCAATAAGCCACAAATGATCAAACAGTCACCAGATCATGCACAGACATGGAAAATAAGCAGTTATGCAATAATAAGCAGATTAAGACTGAATAAGCCAACCAAACTCAACAGGATGCATACACAAGCTATATAAACTATGAATAAGCACAAACAAACTTATAGCAAACACTGAATCAAAGTAAACAACAAGATCAAAGCATATAAAGTTACTGATGAACAAACTGCATATGCAGAAACCTATTTGCTGATCTATTTGACACTAGATCCAAATTCAAGCATTCAAATCTCTTCTCCTGGTGTAATTAACTAAGGTTTAGCACTTGTTAGCCCTAGCCTAAGCTTAGATCTAGGTTTCCTCAAAATCCTAGCCAATTTTACCAAGTAAACAAGATTTTATACCCAATTTAATAATCAAGGTGTTTCAAACCTCAAAACCTGCAAACAGATGAACAATAGCACCAAATAAACAGATACTAACACTTGCAAACACAAAACAACCACTCAAAACACCACAAATCCAATCTATGCAGTTGACCCAAACACCCCTTAAAAACCTGTTTTCACAACTTTTCAAAGGATCATCCAGATTCAAACCACAAATCAAACCTCAAACACTTAAATATCATCAAACAACACCAGATTAACAATAATCAACCACCAAATCACAGATTCAAGAACAAACAAGCCAATATCACAAAATTCAGAAAATTAAGAGAGAAAATGAAAAGGGAAGAAGGTGCAAACCTCCAAGACCTACATCCAGGCCTTGGATTGTTTGAGCTGAGGTACTATCAGAACAAGTACCAGCATCCAAGCTGCTAAGAAGAACAAACCACAAAAGTGAGATCAAAATAAACCAAACTTTCTGATTTTTGAAACCCAAGCTTTATCAACTAAAAATTTGCCTCAAAAATCTTCAAAAATGTATATGGAACTCAAAATCAGGCTATTCTAACACCAAGTTTTAACAAAATATAAAAGAGATTTCTCAAAATGCAGAAAATTAAATTTTATTAATTAAAAAGGAATTACAAAGATTTAATAGCCTAAAACTGGAACAAAAGCTCTCTCACAGGTTGAGGAGTCTATTTATAGGCAAATGCCAACGCTAGCACTATTCACAAACCCTAGAACTGAATTCCCTAAAATGTCCTTGAGTCTTCTAGACGTTTTCTTGGTGTGAGTTGTCCAAAGTGATCTTGGCTGTTCATTTTAGCTTTGGAATGAAGCAAGGATCCTTAGCTGTTGATTTGGACACGTCAGATAACTTGGAGGTGAAGTTGTCATGTGATTGGTTAAACGGGAATTGGGGGTGGGGTCCATAGTGAGTGGGATTAAGGGGTTTAAGGTTGGGATGGGTTTCTGCACATGTGAATCAAGTGTGTGCAAAGGTAATTGAAAATTACCCTAAGTTTAAGTGGTGTAAAATCTAGGTGGTGAAAAAGGTAAACAGTTGTGTCTTTGATCCGAAATTGGGGGAAACCAAGTTGTTTGGCGCATTTTCATGTTTAAATGTTTCATTTGCTCACTTATAGCCCTTGTGTTTTGGTAAAACTTGTAAAACGTGTTATTCAGCCAACAAAATCCATTTCCTTTGTTAATATCTTTCACAACTTGACAATTTTGGCACCAAACTTTGGAAAAAGGTTTCAAAGGGTTGTTTTTGCCATTTTGAGATAATTCAAGGGCTGATGTTGGACATTGTTGATCTTCAAAGGTCTTCAATATAACTTTGACTTCATGAGGGAACATAATTGGCAATTTGGAATTGTTGAGGGACTAAACTTGCCATTTCTTCAAAGTTGAAGGACCATTTGTGTAATTTTGACAAACTTAAGGGACCAAACTTGTAATTATTAATATACAAGGGTTTTAAGTGTCATTTCTTCATTCAATGAGGATCAATCTTGCATGTCTTCAAGTCTTCAAGGATAAATGTTGGATAAATCATGAATTAGGGCCCGGTTCTTTGTACGGCTTCGTTTCTCGTGTCCGTTTTTCCTTGTTTCTTGTGATCTTTTGCCTTTTCGTGATATCCATACCTAAAATACACAAGTAAACAAACACAAGCATATATATGGTATTTTATGACATTTTTATGCATTTAAAGCCCGAAAAGAACGAAGAGATCATGTATAAATGCCATCTCATCACTCCCCCATACTAAGCCATTGCCGTACCCTCACGCAATGCTAGAATAAAGTATCTAAGCATCACCAAAGTTCAATTTTATTACCCTTTATTGAAGAGTAAAAGACTTGCAACATACTACTAAGATGTGTAAAGACATAATGTATGATTTTCATCACAAAAGTTACTTTTAGGGTCAAAGAATAGAAACAAGCAAATGTCCCTTAGAGTAAACTTCGTCATCCTTGATTGTCATACATTCCATGCTAAGTGCAAAAACGAGATCATTGTTGGTACAAGTTACAATGCTAACACTACTCATACGTCCAAATTGTGTAATACTTTTTCTCCCCGCAATCCTAGTTATTATAAAAGGAAATGGGTTACTAGCATCTTTTTAACTATTTGTCATGGATCACAAGTGATTCATACTGACTTATTTGAGTAGTTATTAGTTCGAAAGCAAAGTAGCACGATTTGATCGATAGTTAGCCGAAGGACAAAATCTTTTAAAACGGCTTCTCGTGTATCTCCTTAAGTTCATATCTTGGCATAACTCGTTTCACGATTTGAGACCTTTCTCGGACCGATATTTGGCATGTACTTCATACTTCAAATCTTGGGAAGACGTTCTTGAAATTATGGTTTTCTCTTCATATATTTGGAATTTCTTCACTTGACGTTTTTGAGAGATTCTTCATATTTGGACCACGACTTCATCATTTTTCTTCAATATTCACTTAGGATTTTGATATACAATGATCCGCCTCCTTTTCGGACTTGGATATATTTATCCTCATACCTTGTAAGGGTCTTTTCGGATAGACTTTCTCCATGATCTTTAGGGGAGTAATTTCTTTTCGTCGTGTCTCTCGATCCTTTATATTGATTTAGGAATAATGATACTTCACATCATCTTGGATATTTAGCAACAAAATAGAGCTCCTCATGCCTTGTTAGGGCCTTTTTGGATGATCGCCAATCTTCGCATCCCGCTTCAATAAGTTATGCCTTGGCTATGAACTCTATTCAACCCCGAGCAACTTTTAAACCATCTTGCGCTAGAGGCTAAGTAACCTTTCAAATCGTACGAACTTACTTATTGCAATTATGATTTATTCCTAATGCATTGATCTTATGGGAAGAAAAAGACACAATTAAAAACATATGAGTTTTTGAAAGAACATTTTCATGTTCTACGTTTAGCATGATCACTTGTCTAACTCTATCATCTCTCGTTCTTCACTATATAAAGACCTCTAATTAAAGAGACTCGTGAATACTTAGCCATGCAAGTCAAAATTAAGCCAAATTTGGATTAGCTTTCATTAAGACTATATCAAATCAAAGTTTTGGGTTTTCAAGCAACCTATAGGATCTTGCACTTTCTTGGACTTTTTCAAGTTTAGAGAATGCATTTTATAGTTCCCTTGATAAGTGACTTTCTAGGATCAATTATAGGAACTTGCGAAAAGTTCTTGTTCTTAACACGTAAGAGTTAAGACTTTCGCGTTTTAAAGCTCCCTATATAAAAGTCTAGCAAAACTTGAATTGAGCGGGTTAAGGAATGTAAATGGCTCCAAATGGCCATCAAGTCAAAAATTATCTCTTATTCTACCCATCGGAAAATATACATTCGTGTCTTAAAAACATTTATGAAAACTAAGAAATTTTTTAAAATTTGGCAATTTTTAGCCTTATTAGCAACAAAAACAAAACATTGAAAATTGGAAAGCGTGAGGGCGTAGCAAAGCAAGTACCTATTCACCCCCATACTAAAAGTAAACATTGTCCTCAATGTTTCGAGTCTAAGGGTGGAACACCCCCATACTAGAGACGAAGAATCAAATCCTTAGGATCTAGCATGGAAAGGGTGATCAACAATATATCTAAAGCCGTTTATTATGTATGCTAAAAGATAATTGTTAGAACAATAAAGGATATGTCATGGATTCGTGAAAAACTTCTTCAAGCAAACGATGGATGTTGGGTCAAAAAGTTGATGTGGCAGAAACTCAAAAACGAAGAAAACATGAAGATTTTGTCTAAGCGTTGTCAAGAGCAATCTAAGCGTTGACAAGAGCAATTCCAAGGTTGACAAACCAAGCATTGTCATGTACAATCCAAGCATTGTCATGTACAATGTAATCATTGTTAGGAACGTAGACAAAGAAGCTTATGGAAGCTTCTATTTAGATAAACATGCAAGATATATTCTGCATAAGTTTATTTAAATAGAAGATTTACTTGTTTATTTGATTTTATCTCTTGTAAACCCTAATCCTTACACTATAAAAGGAACCAAGGGTCTTAGGTTTTATACATAACTTCATTCACAATGTAAACCTAAAGCGTGTGTTGCACTAGACGTGGGATTAATGTATACACGTCTAGTGGTTGTTGATTATTAATATAATTAGCAACCCAATTGTTTAATTCATGTGTTATTGTGCCCTAAACACCTTGTTAATGGTTGTTGTTCTAATTCCGCTTTGATTATGTTAATCATATGAACAATGATCATTCCTAGTAGCTTAAAAGATCCGGAAACCAAGGTTTCTACAATTGGTATCAGAGCCTCGTGGCTCGTGATGCTAGGACCAACAAGGTGTTTGTGTTTTGAGAAGAAAAGAAAAATCCGTATAGGTTTTTCTGGGCGTTTTTGTGTGCGCAGCAGTATTCAGAAGGCCATAACTTTTTATTGAACCGTTAGATCGCCACGAAATTTTTTATGTGTGTTCTACACACATATATCTAGATATCCACTGGAGGGATTGTCGAGATCTATCCCCAAGAAAAATTCATTAAGCGTCAAAGTCAGCAGTGGTCATATGCTGTTTTCTGTGAACAGTAATAGTAAAAAAGTGATTTCTCCTTCGTTAACCGTTGGATCATCGTGAAATTCGATCTGTAGGTTCGTGACACTTGTGCCTAGGATCTTACAGAAGGGATCTTCGATCTGAGCTCTCAGGAAGAAGATATTCGATGTCAAAGTTCACTGCAGTTTATGGTTTTCACATAAAATCATGATTTAGGGTTTATAAAACCCTAGATCTATTACCCGCTGACATGTGTTATTTAGACGCTGATAGATGTTGGTGTGACGCTGATAGATGTTGGTGTGACGCTGACAAGGCATGGATGAGACGCTGATGGCCAGGCGCTGACAGGTACAAAGTTGGCGCTGACAGGAATAAGTTAAGCGCTGTTGGGAAGCGCTGACACTTGTTGTCCCATATATACATTTTCAAACGCTGACAAGTGTTGTCCGATATTGGACAACACACAGTGTTGATATCTTGGACAGTGAAGGATATTGGACAACAAAAGGAATAGTTGCTGTTTGAGAAAATTGATACGTTTTTAGCACACAAAAAGAGGTTTTTACACACGAAGGTACATGGAATCTCCTCTTTTATATAGAATATCAAGTTGATATTTATGGCTCGGATATTTTTAAAAGGGATTAATGATTATAATGCGAGTTAGCAACTATTCATGGGAATTTGATGGATATTTTAGATTATGTAATCGGGATAACCTTGTGAAAGAGTTATCCGTTGCGAAACTTTTACATATGGTATGAAGATGTTATTCCATTAAAATTCGTCATGAAGAGGTGTTGGCTTAAGGGGAAGAATTCTTATGGTAAGTTTGATGATTGAAGAAGATTTTCGCGAGTTTGTGTTCTATCATATCTTAAAGTCGTGCACTTCTAGTCATTGACTTTAACGATAACTTGTTTGTGCTTTAAATGTTTGGTGACAAGACTTGTCATAACACTTGAAGGAGTTACATTATCGTGCTCAGTGTCTCACAAAGGATGAGAATATTGACAAGGGATCGAGGTCTACTTATATCTTCTCTATAAGTTCTTTATCACATGGATAGTGCAAGACATGGAACACAAGGTTGGGTTATTCTACTTCTACATCAAGAATACTTTATTTATTTTTCTTCAAGATCATTACATAGAGCTACATTTGGAGAATCTTCAAAGATTGCATACATTGTTTACTTCCCTGTTGATGTGACAAAAAGGGGAAGATATACATGCTACACATGAGGGGAAGCAATTTGAAGATCATGTACACCTTACAAGAGATACACATAGAGTTTTGCCGACATCAACTAGGGGAAGATTGTTGGGTCAAAAAGTTGATGTGGCAGAAACTCAAAAACGAAGAAAACATGAAGATTTTGTCTAAGCGTTGTCAAGAGCAATCTAAGTGTTGACAAGAGCAATTCCAAGGTTGACAAAGCAAGCATTGTCATGTACAATCCAAGCATTTTCATGTACAATGTAAGCATTGTTAGGAACGTAGACAAAGAAGCTTATGGAAGATTCTATTTAGATAAATATGCAAGATATATTCTGCATAAGTTTATTTAAAAGAAGATTTACTTGTTTATTTGATTTTATCTCTTGTAAACCCTAATCCTTACACTATAAAAGGAACCAAGGGTCTTATGTTTTATTCATAACTTCATTCACAATGTAAACCTAAAGCGTGTGTTGCACTAGACGTGGATTAATGTATACACGTCTAGTGGTTGTTGATTATTAATATAATTAGCAACCCAATTGTTTAATTCATGTGTTCTTGTGCCCTAAACACCTTGTTAATGGTTGTTGTTCTAATTCCGCTTTGATTATGTTAATCATATGAACTATGATCATTCCTAGTAGCTTAAAAGATCCGGAAACCAAGGTTTCCACAATGGAGGCTCACGAACACGAGAGTCTTCAATCGTAGATGATGATGATGATCTAGATAACACAATCACAAACAACCACGAGACAACGAGTTGGAAGGGTAGAAGTCCCCTTATTAGTGAATAGTAAGCATAAAGGATAAGCATGGGATCTCCCCCACGAGGCACCTCGTTTTTGATTACCGAGTCATGAGCTCGACTCGATCCCCTCAATGCTAATTATCATTGGGGAAGGTGACTTGGTCGAGGGCAACCATTGAAGGAATTTCCCCACCAAAGTAGTGCTTAAGCCTATGTCCATTCACCTTGAAATTAGGACCATCATCTTGAGCTAGCTCGATGGTCCCATAAGGAAACACTTGTGTAATGGTGAACGGACCCGACCAACGAGATTTCAATTTCCCGGAAAATATCTTAAGTCGAGAGTTAAAAAGTAGCACTTGATCACCAACGTTAAAAACCCGGTTTTTAATCTTTGCATCATGAAACTTTTTAGTCTTTTCTTTAAAAATTAGTGAATTTTCATAAGCATTGTCTCTTAATTCATCTAATTCATTCAATTGTATTTTCCGGTGATCTCCTGCGGTCTTCAAGTCAAAGTTTGCATGCTTAAGGGCCCAATATGCCTTGTGCTCCAACTCAATGGGCAAGTGACAATTCTTCCCATAGACTAACTTATAAGGAGTGCAACCGATAGGTGTCTTATAAGCGGTCCTAAAGGCCCATAAAGCGTCATCGAGTTTGTCGGACCATGAAGCACGGTTTTCTCCAATCGACCTTTCTAAAATCCTCTTCAAAGCTCGGTTCGAAACCTCGACTTGCCCACTCATTTGCGGGTGATAAGCCGTAGAAAGACGATGAGTAACTCCATATTTCTTTAAGACCTTCTCGAATTGGTCATAACGAAAATGGGTTCCACGATCGCTTATAATAGCACGAGGGGTTCCGAACCGAGAGAATAGTTGCTTCAAAAACTTCACTACCACACGAGCATCATTAGTAGGCAAAGCCTTAGCTTCCACCCACTTAGAAAGGTAGTCCACCGCGACGAGGATATATTTGTTGCCATGAGCCGATGGGAACGGCCCCATAAAGTCTATTCCCCATATGTCGAAAATCTCACACACTTGAATTATGTTTTGCGGCATTTCATCACGTTGAGACGATTTTCCTTGACGTTGGCACGAATCACACGACTTCACAAGTGCGTGTGCATCACGATAGATAGAAGGCCAAAAGAAGCCGGCATCGAACACTTTCTTAGCCGTGAGATTAGCACCGTGGTGACCACCCGTGGGTCCCTCGTGACAAGCTCTAAGGATATTAGAAGATTCGGCACCAAAAACACAACGTCGAACGAGTTGATTGATGAGACTGCTTTTATACATGGTCTCATCGTCCAAAACGGACTTTAAATGCATTAAATATCATCAAATATACCAAATATATGCTCGTGTTTGTTACTTGTGTATTTTTAGGTACGGATATTGAGGAAATGGCAAAAGATCACAAGAATCATTCAAAAACGAACACGGGAATCGAAGTCGCACAATGAACCGGGCCCAAGTTTGGAATTTTGCAAAAAGACCCTTGAAGAATTGAAGATTGGCAATTTTGGTCCCTCATCTTTGGAGAACTTGTCACAATTGACCCTCCAAATGTCAATTGTACAAGTATGGTCCTTATTGTTTGAAGATATTACAAGACCAGTCCTTGAAGAATCCAAGTATTACATTTAAAACCCTTGGAAAAAGTTTTGGAATTGATTGTGCCATATTTGACAACTTTCCAAAAGTTGTCATGTGTAAAACAAAAGCTGATGGAATTAATTACAAAGTAAAGAAGAGAGAATAGCTTGGGGACTATTTTTGCCAAACCACCAAACCTTTTCCCCCACTCATGCTTTGCCACCTCATCACAACCCACCCATTAACCCATATCCTACCCAACCCGTACCCAACACCCCATGGACCAATCCCTTTTATTAAATAAAACCCGGTTTTATTTAATCTTAGTCAAACCCTCAGTCAACTTAACCCATTTCCCACCTAAACACATTTTTGAAAATTGATTTTTCCCCTTTTGGATTAAACTCAACCTTAATCCTGTTAAACCCTAATCACCCCCCAGGTTCGATTAGGCCAAAAACAAGGGGTTATTCCCTTAAATCATCCAGATCCCTAATTAACTTCCCCCTCACCTTTTCCCACCTCACCAAACATCACCACATGCACTGTGGAACCCACCCCAGACCTCCCCTGCTCAAGTCATTTTCCCCCAATTCCCAAAACCGACCAGTTTAACGTGGGAGATGACTCTACTTGGTCCCCAAGTTTATTTAGACGTCCAAGATCAATTCTATAAGCTGTCATTCACATGGGTTGCAGTATTGACCAAGATCAAGACTTTTCAAAGGGCATTTTTGAGATTCCATTAATTAGGGTTTAGCTTTAGTTTTTAATTCTAGATAGTTCTTTCTCCTTGTATAAATAGAAACGTATGTGTTTCTATCACTTTGTTCCAGTTTTAGAATTTGCATCTTGTAATTCCTTTTTTAAATTAATGAAGTTTGGTATTTGTGTTTAAACAAGAGTAATTCCTTTTATTAGATTTAAAAAGTTGTGTGTTGTGTTAAATGCTAAGGCTGAGTTCCATTTAAATTTGTTCAAAACAATTTGTGTTTTGAATTTTCAGTAAAGTTTCTGAAAATTGGAGATTTTTGGTTAAAGTGTTTCAAGATTTGGTTTTTAAGAAGTTTAAGTAATTGGTGTTAATATTTGGAAGGAAAAACGTGTCAAGTTGTTTGGAAAAGTTTTTAAGAAAGAAAGAAAGAAATCAGGATAAAGTTTATTGCTTGCTCTTTGTTTTTTTTCAATTTTTCTTAAACAGGTTTGCTGATTGTTATTGATTAAGATCAGCATAGGCCCGGGCCTATAAGGAGGTGACAAAGCTGTCACAAAGAGCCCTGGATGTAGGGCTCTAAGGTAAAAAAATCTTTTTCCTTTTTGAAATTTTCAGAAAGATTGGTGCTTGTTTGATTTTGCATGGAAGCTGCTTAATTGCTGTTTAGATTGTTGGATATTGCTCAGTTTGTGATAATATGCATGTTAGATGCTTATAGAATCAGATTGGAGTAGTTTTGAAAGGAATTGGTTTGTTAAATACGTTTTCAAAAATTTAAGGGGGTGTTTGGATTAGCATAATAGCTAAGTAAATTGTTGGATTTTTGGTTTTAAAACTTGTTAGAATCATTCATTAGGGTAGAGTAGGATTGCATGCTAGTTTTGGTGCAGTTTGGTACAAGTTTGAGCTAGTTGGGAGTTAAAAAAAGTGAAAAGCATAGCATAAAAACTGCATGAACACATTTCTGCTTGTTTTGATGAAGTTGTGAGCTTGATTTTTTGTTAATCTATTAGATCATAGGAAATTTAAGGGTTTGTGTTTGGTTGTACCATAGGTTGTGAGATTGTGTGCATAATCTTTGACTTGGAAACTCACTATTGTGCATGTAATCTAGCTAAACTGTCACCAGACCCATCATAGGATATTAGCAACATTGTTTGGCCATTTTTGTGCAATTTGCTTTGATTTTGTGCTCTATACCTGCTTGATTTGTACTTGTCTTGACTCCCTATACTCCCAAGAGTATAGGGGTGCCCTGATTATCCACAAATACACCACAAACAATCAAACCAAGCCCCTCTTGGTTTGTATTCACAAGTGAATACATGTTCACTTGTTCATCAGAAAGAACAAAGAACCTGGCCACGTTTTGGGACATAATCTTGCATTAATCTTGATTATATTGAATTGTGTTTGTGTTTTTGTGTGCTAAAAAGGTTACTGATTAAGTTTTAAAAAGTAAAAAAAAAAGAAAATAAAAATCAAAAAGTCCACCCTGCCTGGACTCGAACACGCGAACCCTCGTTGGGGGAGAAAACGTGTTAACCAGTGATCTAGATGGACTTTTTACGTTATTGTTTCATTTCAAAGCTTACTTAAGTTGTTCTTGTTTTGGCTTATCTTAAATAAGCCGTAGCTTATTTAGGACATTTCATCTTATTTAGCAAGCTTATTTGGCCAGGGTCATTTTTCCTAGGATAGTATTAGGCTTTAGGATTTTTCTGTTTAAAAACATTATTTTTCCCATTATCTAATTAATTATTAGGATTATTTTTAGATTAAATCTTAGAAAGTGTATTAAAAATAGTAAACAGTAATTTAAAAATCCAAAAAAATAGTTTTTAGGTTTTAATTAAGTTATTTGAGGTTTACATTCAAAAAAGTTTTCAAAAACTTTAATTTTTAATTTTATTTGATTTTAGGGTTTTTAGACAACTTTAAAAATTAATATAAAATTAATTAAAAGGTTTTAGGAGCTTTAATTTGCATTTTCTTCTTAGTTAGAATATTTAGGATTTTTTAAAATTTTTTTAGAATTTATTTAAGAACTTTTTATTTTTTTGATTATTTTAATATTATTTTATTATTAAAAATAAAAAGTTTTATTTTTAACTTTTTTTCATTTTTCCTAGATTGTAGTCATTAAAACAGGACCTTTTTCACTTTCCAATTAATTTTTAGGCTTTTCAATTAATTTTTAGAATTAATTTAAGATTTAATAGATTTTAATAGTTTTTAGGAGTTTAAAAATAGTTTAATTTGGTTTTAAAATTTTTAAAAATAGTTTTTAGCTTAATTAGGTCATTTTGAGGTTTACAAACTATTAAATCTTGTTTAGGGCTTTTTAATATTTAAAAGTGATTTTTAGGGCTTTAATTAGCATTAAAAAGTCATTATTAAATTAATTAAAAGGTTTTAGCAAGTTTGGATTTTTTGGAAACTCTTAGAATTTTATTGTGGATTTTTAGTAATTTTTAGGAATTTTTAGGTTAAAATTTTAAATTTTAGTAATTTTTACGTTTCTACGTCTTAACTTTCTAGTAGTGTTTTTGTCTATTTTTCTATTTTTTCGTCTTCGTCATTTTCCCTTCTCCTTTCTTGTTAATAATCAAAAACAAATCAATCAAATCATTCATTACACAACACACGTGCCTCCTCGAGAGAACGATCCCCACTCATTGGGTCATAAGTGCTTGGTTTTCCTAAACCGACACTTAACGCTTACCACTATTTTACCTCCTTTTCCTAAAGGTGTGTAAAAACAACTACATCATTTTGGCGCCGCTGCCGGGGAGGCGTGTTGTGTTTTGATTGAACATTGTCGTTTTATATATTAGCCATAATAGTAATTGTATTAATAACACTCTATTAATACGTATTATCGTTTTTTGGTTTTTGTGTGAATATTATTACTCTACTGTATACGTAGTACAATAAATACACAAGTACTCCAAATACGTGAGCAATCACAACCTTGATTCGGGATTTCATCACTCGATCATTGTATTCGAATCTCAAACCAAAGAAAAAAGGCAAAAATAGATAAATACTTTCGTGAAGCTTAATCTTGATAATACAAACTATAAGGTGGGTATAAGGCGGTTGTATTTCACGACCTAAAGGAAAAAGGCTCTTAAGTGCTTCGCGCCGCCTCGTTTCCTCCGCTTGCTTGTGCGTATTTGATTTTGAGAGTGAATCGAGGGTTTTGCCGCCCAAAGTATTACTACATATCATATATATTTTCTTGGTTTCATTTGATTAAACCCTCTTGAATGATTTGGTGTTCCACCATCGTTCTAAAGTCATCGAAGGCGTTCACTCCACGTGATCGTTTTCATTCCTTGAGGCTTCGTTAATCAAGAGATTTGATTAAGGAGGAGGTTTGTGGACTTTTTGTCTACTTAATACATTCACCAATTTCCAAAAAGTTAATACAATCAAAAACAACAAAAAAAAATTGAAAAAACACAAAATACCAAAAAGAATCTTCTTTGCTCGTCTCCACGTTGTACGTGACGTTTATGCTCACTCGTAATCAAGCAAAATGTGCACGTAAACAAAAGAACAAAACTCCCACTCCAACTCATTCTAGTGAGGAGTCTCCTATTGACGAACCCATTGTACGAGAAGAACCAACCATGGCGAATCGAACTATGATGGAGTTACTTCAAGCACCCACCGAGGGTTATGGAGAAGCTATTGTGATTCCCGCAATCCTTGCGGAGAATTTTGAGGTGAAAACGGGTTTGTTGTCGATGATCCAAAACAACAAATTCCGTGGTGATGAGAAGGACAATCCCCACAACCATATCCGCCAATTTAATCGTCTTACCGCCACGTGCAAATTCAAGGATGTCTCGAATGACTCGATTAAGATGATGCTTTTTCCGTATTCCTTAGCGGGGCCCGCAAAAATTTGGTTAGAGAAAGAGCCACCCAATTCTATATTGACGTGGAAGGATCTCGTTTCGAAGTTCGTGAACCAATTTTTTCCTCCCTCTAAGACTACGCATTTGAAAAATGAGATTTCTAAATTTTCACAAGAATCAAATGAAAGTTTTTCTACGTCTTGGAATAGGTTTAAGGAGATGTTGCATGAATGTCCTTATCACGGTTTTTCCGACTTGCACCAAATAGACACGTTTTACAATGGACTTAACGATCATGAAAGAGATTATTTAAATGCCGCCGCGGGTGGTAATTTTTTGTGTAAAACGGTTGAAGAAGCTTTGGTCATAATCGAGAATAGGTCTAAAGTTTATAGCCCTCGTCACACACCGAGTGTTGCCAAA
Source organism: Glebionis coronaria (assembly GCA_025667525.1). NCBI lineage: Eukaryota > Viridiplantae > Streptophyta > Magnoliopsida > Asterales > Asteraceae > Glebionis > Glebionis coronaria. Next base: position 461,491,554 of record CM046874.1, read on the forward strand.
AGGGGCTCATCATCGTCTCAAAGTATCAATGCATTACATGATGAGGCAAATGAAGAAAATCGGTTTTTCGATAGGTTTTCGACTCTTATGTCCCATTGGAAGGCTCAAGAAGCTTCCAACACCGCTTCGGTTAAAGCGGTTTCGAAAAGTTGTTTGTCGTGTGGGGGAGCTCATGATCTTTCCGAGTGCATTACCGCGGATGGTAACACTTCGAATGCTTTTGTAGCCACGGGAACTTATAACCAAATCGGTCAAGGTTCTCGTTCAAATCAAGCTCAACCAAATCAAAATGCTAATAATTATCGCAACAACAACCAAGGTGGAAATTACCAAGGAAATCAAAGAAATTATAACAAAGGTAATTACCAAAGTGGAAATGGGCAAATTTCAAACCAAAACCAAAACCGTGATTTTCAAAACAATGCCCAAGGTTTTCAAAACGATCACACCAAAAATCTTCAAGGAGAGTTTTTGAATTATGCAAAGGCTAATGATGCTAAGTTTGATAACATGCAACGTGAGATGGTTAGCTTAAGATCCGAGTTGAAAAACGAGCTTAAAAACGAACTTGCTAATGAACTTAAAACTCATGCTAACAAAATGGAAGGAAATGTCACACGACTCCAACAAAATCAACAAAAAATGGAGCAAGGACAACATGAGATTAAGCAAGAGTTGTTAAAAGCGGATGCTAGGCAATCTAAGTTTGAAGACCGTATGGCTAAAATGTTTGAAGCTATCATGTGTAAGCCCTCTTCTTCGGGTGGTCTTCCTAGTGATACCATCGTGAACCCGAAAGGAGAATTGAAGGTTATTACTACTCGTAGTGGTAAAACTTTCAAAGAACCCATTTCTCGCCCAAGTACTTCTATGGAGAAGGAAAAAGAGAAAGAACCCGAGGTTGTGGTTGAAAAGGAGGACATTACAAGCCCACGAAGTACCGCTCAAACCACACCTACGGTTGAACCTACACCAATCATGGAACCCGAGATTCTAAGGCCGATGCCTATGCCTAATTTGCCCCAACCCACACCACCTTTACCCTACCCATCAAGACGAGACAAGGAAAAGGCACAAGAACGAAATAACTATCAATTTGAGCTCTTTATGAAAATGTTTCGTGACTTGCATTTTAATATAAGTTTTGCCGACGCTTTAGTCATGATGCCTCGATTTGCCCCGAACTTCAAAAGTATGTTGAATAACAAAGAAAAATTGCAAAAATCGTCTAGTTGTTCTTCGGTTTTTCTAAGCCGCATACCTCAAAAAGTCGGTGATCCTGGGAAGTTTTTAATCCCATGTGCTATCCAAGACATGGAAGAATGCTACGCCTTGGCCGATCTTGGTGCTAGTATTAATTTGATGCCTCTTGAGATTTTTAAATCGCTCAATCTTCCAAATCACACTCCTTCAAGAATGTCAATCGAAATGGCCGATCATTCTATGATTCTAGCTTGTGGAGTTGCCGAGGACGTCTTTGTGAAAGTTGGAAAATTCTATTATCCCGTGGACTTCATTGTTGTTGATATTCCCATCGATCCTAAAGTTCCGTTAATTTTAGGTCGATCTTTTTTGGATACCTCGAGAGCACTTATCGATGTGCATGCAAGAAAAATCACTCTTCGTTTCAATGAGGAAGAACTCGTCATTAATGCAACCCAAAACTCCACTCTTTCTCATGTGTATTCGATCACATCTTTGTACAATGTCAATCCCATCAAAAGCATTTGCAAAAAGATTTCCAATAGAGTTTTAGGAGTTGTTGATAAAAATGAAGTTCCGTCCCCTCCGCCGGTGGAGGTTAAGAGTGTTAAGCCTATGATTCCAATCTCGAGTGAATCTTCGGATGATGAATACGTTGATCCCGATGGGGAGGTTTTCTTTGTTGACAAACGTTTTGAAAACTTACCACCACCTAAGCCAAAAAGATTTCAAAATGTGAGAATTTTTAGTGTGACTAACATTGTTTTAGATACATCAAATATTTTTGACATAATTAAATCGAGTTTTCACAAGGAGTGTTTAAAAGATGAAAAAGGAAAAGATTTTAACTTGAATTTAAAAGATTTTTCTACAATTCTAACTCCGTCATCACCGTGTTTATTGAGTACTACAAGCTCGTCTTCTCCTTTTGACGATGCTTTGTGTGGAATTAGTGTGGGGGAATCCCCTTATGTTCCCTCCCCTTTCTCCACCGAGGACGAGATATTTGATCCTGGAATTGCTATTATAGGGAAATCTCGGTCTTCCACCGATGCAATAAATGGAAAATCTTTTCATTTGATTGGTGCGAGTCTACCTCGAGTAGCTCAATGTTTTGACTTACCCATTGTCCCACCCTTCTATTTCTTCTCTCCTATTTTCTTCTACCCCATTGGGGTTTGTGTTGGAGTAGCGTTGTTTCGTCTTTCATCCGAAAACGAGGACGCTATCTTTGACCCCGGTATACGTTTATCGGGTTTTTAAAGTACTCCACGTGCTTTTGGGCCTTGTTTATCATGTAAGCCCCACCAAAAATTGACCACACCATGATTATCCCTAAATGATCACATTTATGGGGATTCGAGTCGAGCTTTTGACTCGGTTATCAAAAACAAGGTGCCTCGTGGGGGAGACCCATGCTTATCCATGTACATATTATTGCTTTCTAATTAGTTTAATGTGAGGGGATTTGTGCCCTTCCAACCTTTGTTCCGTGATTGTTTGTGCATTGTGTCTTTTAGATCATCATCTTCACGATTAGAGCCTCTCGTGTTCGTTTTATGGGAGCACTCGATCGTTTGCTTTGAAGGCCTTTCCCAATATCCATATGATATATCCTTTTATGTTCTAACCTTAGGTTTTTAGCACACTTCATAAAAGGCTATTAATTTAATGGTTACACCTTTTCCATGCTAGATTAGGCATTCGACTACGTCTCTAGTATGGGGGTGTTTGCACCCCTAGACTCGAAACATTGAGGACAATGTTTAACTTTAGTATGGGGGGGGGTGAATAGATACTTGCCTTGCCAAACCTTCACGCTTTCCAAAATTTATCGTTTTGTTATCGTTTTTGTTGCAAAATAAGGCTAAAAATGGCCAAATTTTAAAAATTTTCTCATGTTTTATAAGTGTTTGAAGACACGAATGTAGATTTTCCGATGGCGAGAATAAGAGTAATTTTTTACTCGACCGTGCGTGTTGAGCACTTAGCTTTGGTTCCTTAACTACTCGTTAGGCTAAGTCTCTTAAATGAGGACGAGAAATGATAGAGTTAATTATAAGATACTATGCTAAACGTAGAGTACTCGTATTCTTTCAAAAACTCATGTGTTCTCGTTGTGTGCTTATTCTCCCTTCGCTTGTAAATATTTTTTGCTTAATAAATATTGACTTAGCGGTTTAGTTAGGATTGTGGGGTTTCTAGTCTTTTCTAGTAGCTTCCGTGTAATTAAATTGGGAAGACATTAAGGTATCGCCAGCGTCACGGTTTTGAAGTATTGGCAACCCGAATAATCGAAAGCTTCACCAAATAATAAGATTTCAAGTGCTCACCTAAATCAAGCAAACAATTTGAAGCCCCACAAGGCCTAAAATCTATGCAAAATTGAAAGTGAATCAAGCCTTAATCTTCGAAGCTTTAAAGATCCAAAATTCGCTTTAGCGTGAGGATATACGTCTTTGGCTAATAAAACCACCGATGAGGCGGATAATAAAAGGCAAGGCAAGACCGAAGTCATAATAAAAGCTTCATGGCGAAGTTGAATAAAAGATGGAGGTAAACCAAAGATAATAAGGCCCTTCCGTTAGGGGGCGTATAAAAGTCTTGGTAATAAGTCTCATGTTCAAAACCGTTATAAAACCGTGTTTATCGATTCTTCTTGTCAACTTAATTTTTTAACATCGTTGTCTATTAGGAGGGGTTATTGATTTAATGGTCTTAGTTACACCGTTAGGACTCTATTTTTAGACCTAAATCTCTATTATCGCATAAGTCAATGATGTATCCTCGTGATCATTAAGACATAATAAAATATAAGAGATACAACTTAGGAATAACGGGAGGATAAGTATGTGATTAGGGCATATGAGTAGTGTTAGCATTACTAACTTATAATGACAATGATCTCGTTGCACGCTTGGCATGGAATTAAGGTGAAAATCGAGGACGATGAAATTATTTCTAATGAAGCATTCACGTGTTCTTATTCTATGAACCTAAACGTCCCATTTTGCGATGAAAATCATACATTATGTCTAAAACGCAAGTAGTAGTAGTGTAGCTAGTTTATCAATTCAATAAAAGTCAATAAAATTGAATTTTGGAGATGCTTCGATACTTTATTCTAGCATTGCGTGAGGGCACGACAATGGTTTAGTATGGGGGAGTGATGAGACTGCTTTTATACATGGTCTCATCGTCCAAAACGGACTTTAAATGCATTAAATACCATCAAATATACCAAATATATGCTCGTGTTTGTTACTTGTGTATTTTTAGGTACGGATATTGAGGAAATGGCAAAAGATCACAAGAATCATTCAAAAACGAACACGGGAATCGAAGTCGCACAATGAACCGGGCCCAAGTTTGGAATTTTGCAAAAAGACCCTTGAAGAATTGAAGATTGGCAATTTTGGTCCCTCATCTTTGGAGAACTTGTCACAATTGACCCTCCAAATGTCAATTGTACAAGTATGGTCCTTATTGTTTGAAGATATTACAAGACCAGTCCTTGAAGAATCCAAGTATTACATTTAAAACCCTTGGAAAAAGTTTTGGAATTGATTGTGCCATATTTGACAACTTTCCAAAAGTTGTCATGTGTAAAACAAAAGCTGATGGAATTAATTACAAAGTAAAGAAGAGAGAATAGCTTGGGGACTATTTTTGCCAAACCACCAAACCTTTTATCCCACTCAGGCTTTGCCACCTCATCACAACCCACCCATTAACCCATATCCTACCCAACCCGTACCCAACACCCCATGGCCCAATCCCTTTTATTAAATAAAACCCGGTTTTATTTAATCTTAGTCAAACCCTCAGTCAACTTAACCCATTTCCCACCTAAACACATTTTTGAAAATTGATTTTTCCCCTTTTGGATTAAACTCACCCTTAATCCTGTTAAACCCTAATCACCCCCAAGTTCGATTAGGCCAAAAACAAGGGGTTATTCCCTTAAATCATCCAGATCCCTAATTAACTTCCCCCTCACCTTTTCCCACCTCACCAAACATCACCACATGCACTGTGGACCCCACCCCAGACCTCCCCTGCTCAAGTCATTTTCCCCCAATTCCCAAAACCGACCAGTTTAACGTGGGAGATGACTCTACTTGGTCCCCAAGTTTATTTAGACGTCCAAGATCAATTCTACAAGCTGTCATTCACATTGGTTGCAGTATTGACCAAGATCAAGACTTTTCAAAGGGCATTTTTTAGATTCCATTCATTAGGGTTTAGCTTTAGTTTTTTATTCTAGATAGTTCTTTCTCCTTGTATAAATAGAAACGTATGTGTTTCTATCACTTTGTTCCAGTTTTAGCATTTGCATCTTGTAATTCCTTTTTTAAATTAATGAAGTTTGGTATTTGTGTTTAAACAAGAGTAATTCCTTTTATTAGATTTAAAAAGTTGTGTGTTGTGTTAAATGCTAAGGCTGAGTTCCATTTAAATTTGTTCAAAACAATTTGTGTTTTGAATTTTCAGTAAAGTTTCTGAAAATTGGAGATTTTTGGTTAAAGTGTTTCAAGATTTGGTTTTTAAGAAGTTTAAGTAATTGGTGTTAATATTTGGAAGGAAAAACGTGTCAAGTTGTTTGGAAAAGTTTTAAAGAAAGAAAGAAAGAAATCAGGATAAAGTTTATTGCTTGCTCTTTGTTTTTTTTCAATTTTTCTTAAACAGGTTTGCTGATTGTTGTTGATTAAGATCAGCATAGGCCCGGGCCTATAAGGAGGTGACAAAGCTGTCACAAAGAGCCCTGGATGTAGGGCTCTAAGGTAAAAAAATCTTTTTCCTTTTTGAAATTTTCAGAAAGATTGGTGCTTGTTTGATTGTGCATGGAAGCTGCTTAATTGCTGTTTAGATTGTTGGATATTGCTCAGTTTGTGATAATATGCATGTTAGATGCTTATAGAATCAGATTGGAGTAGTTTTGAAAGGAATTGGTTTGTTAAATACGTTTTCAAAAATTTAAGGGGGTGTTTGGATTAGCATAATAGCTAAGTAAATTGTTGGATTTTTGGTTTTAAAACTTGTTAGAATCATTCATTAGGGTAGAGTAGGATTGCATGCTAGTTTTGGTGCAGTTTGGTACAAGTTTGAGCTAGTTGGGAGTTAAAAAAAGTGAAAAGCATAGCATAAAAACTGCATGAACACATTTCTGCTTGTTTTGATGAAGTTGTGAGCTTGATTTTTTGTTAATCTGTTAGATCATAGGAAATTTAAGGGTTTGTGTTTGGTTGTACCATAGGTTGTGAGATTGTGTGCATAATCTTTGACTTGGAAACTCACTATTGTGCATGTAATCTAGCTAAACTGTCACCAGACCCATCATAGGATATCAGCAACATTGTTTGGCCATTTTTGTGCAATTTGCTTTGATTTTGTGCTCTATACCTGCTTGATTTGTACTTGTCTTGACTCCCTATACTCCCAAGAGTATAGGGGTGCCCTGATTATCCACAAATACACCACAAACAATCAAACCAAGCCCCTCTTGGTTTGTATTCACAAGTGAATACATGTTCACTTGTTCATCAGAAAGAACAAAGAACCTGGCCACGTTTTGGGACATAATCTTGCATTAATCTTGGTTATATTGAATTGTGTTTGTGTTTTTGTGTGCTAAAAAGGTTACTGATTAAGTTTTAAAAAGTAAAAAAAAAAAGAAAATAAAAATTAAAAAGTCCACCCTGCCTGGACTCGAACACGCGACCCCTCGTTGGGGGAGTAAACGTGTTAACCAGTGATCTAGATGGACTTTTTACGTTATTGTTTCATTTCAAAGCTTACTTAAGTTGTTCTTGTTTTGGCTTATCTTAAATAAGCCGTAGCTTATTTAGGACATTTCAGCTTATTTAGCAAGCTTATTTGGCCAGGGTCATTTTTCCTAGGATAGTATTAGGCTTTAGGATTTTTCTGTTTAAAAACATTATTTTTCCCATTATCTAATTAATTATTAGGATTATTTTTAGATTAAATCTTAGAAAGTGTATTAAAAATAGTAAACAGTAATTTAAAAATCCAAAAAAATAGTTTTTAGGTTTTAATTAAGTTATTTGAGGTTTACATTCAAAAAAGTTTTCAAAAACTTTAATTTTTAATTTTATTTGATTTTAGGGTTTTTAGACAACTTTAAAAATTAATATAAAATTAATTAAAAGGTTTTAGGTGCTTTAATTTGCATTTTATTCTTAGTTAGAATATTTAGGATTTTTGAGAATTTTTTTAGAATTTATTTAAGAACTTTTTATTTTTTTGATTATTTTAATATTATTTTATTATTAAAAATAAAAAGTTTTATTTTTAACTTTTTTTTATTTTTCCTAGATTGTAGTCATTAAAATAGGACCTTTTTCACTTTCCATCTAATTTTTAGGCTTTTCAATTAATTTTTAGAATTAATTTAAGATTTAATAGATTTTAATAGTTTTTAGGAGTTTAAAAATAGTTTAATTTGGTTTTAAAATTTTTAAAAATAGTTTTTAGCTTAATTAGGTCATTTTTGAGGTTTACAAACTATTAAATCTTGTTTAGGGCTTTTTAATATTTAAAAGTGATTTTTAGGGCTTTAATTAGCATTAAAAAGTCATTATTAAATTAATTAAAAGGTTTTAGCAAGTTTGGATTTTTTGTAAACTCTTAGAATTTTATTGTGGATTTTTTTTAATTTTTAGGAATTTTTAGGTTAAAATTTTAAATTTTAGTCATTTTTACGTTTCTACGTCTTAACTTTCTAGTAGTGTTTTTGTCTATTTTTCTATTTTTTCGTCTTCGTCATTTTCCCTTCTCCTTTCTTGTTAATAATCAAAAACAAATCAATCAAATCATTCATTACACAACACACGTGCCTCCTCGAGAGAACGATCCCCACTCATTGGGTCATAAGTGCTTGGTTTTCCTAAACCGACACTTAACGCTTACCACTATTTTACCTCCTTTTCCTAAAGGTGTGTAAAAACAACTACATCATTGATCCGCACAAACTCGAAAGAGATAAGGGTCGTCCCAAAAATAGAACTTGACGTCACGAAAGAATTTTTGCTTTTGTTGTGTCGTCATACCCTTGATTATGAAATTGCCCGCATGGTAATTTGCAATGTCGACAAACCAGGGGGTGGTGCCTTTAGAATTCACTACATCGAGAGTCTCGAGAGGAAATGTTTCGGTGATTTCCTTGTTCTCAAAAACATCTTTGTGAGGATCTTCTAGACGAGAGAGATGATCGGCCGCTAGATTCTCGGCTCCTTTTTTGTCAAGCACGGTGACATCAAATTCTTGGAGGAGGAGCATCCAACGAAGCAATCTCGGCTTAGCATCTTGCTTAGCTAAGAGATACTTGATAGCCGAATGGTCGGTATACACCATGCTTTTAGTCAAGACGAGATAAGGTCGAAATTTCTCAAAAGCATAGACCACGGCAAGGAAATCCTTTTCCGTTGTGGTGTACTTTAATTGAGCCTCGGTCATCGTCTTACTAGCATAATGGATGGGACGGAAATGCTTGTCATAACGTTGCCCTAAGACGGCCCCTATAGCATAATCACTTGCATCGCACATGATTTCAAAGGGTAATTCCCAATTAGGAACAACAAGAATGGGAGCTTCGGTAAGTTTCCTTTTGAGAGTTTCGAAAGCTCTAACACAATCCTCATTGAAATTAAAAGAAGCATCCTTCTCGAGAAGGTGTGTCATAGGTCGAGAGATTTTCGAAAAGTCCTTGATGAAACGACGATAAAAGCCCGTGTGGCCTAGGAAACTCCTAACTCCCTTAACGGTTTTGGGATGAGGTAACTTGGCGATGAGGTCTACCTTAGCTTTATCGACCTCAATCCCCGCTTTCGACACCTTATGTCCTAAGACGATTCCTTGTTTACACATAAAATGACATTTTTCCCAATTAAGCACAAGATTGGTTTCTTTACAACGTTTTAACATTTGCTCGAGATTAGATAAACACGACGTGAACGAATTGCCAAACACCAAGAAGTCATCCTTAAACACTTCCATTGACTTATCGATCATATCGTGAAAAATTGCCATCATACACCGTTGAAACGTACCCGGTGCATTACAAAGTCCGAAAGGCATCCTACGATAAGCGAACGTTCCATAAGGACTCGTAAACGTAGTCTTCTCTTGATCACGAGGGTCGATAGGGATTTGAAAGTAACCGGAAAAACCATCTAAAAAGCAATAGAATTCATTTCTCGCAAGTCGCTCCAACATTTTATCCATGAAGGGCAAAGGAAAGTGGTCTTTATGAGTGGCGTCATTTAACTTTCGGTAGTCAATACACACCATCCAACCGGTCACAACACGAGTGGGAATTAACTCGTTGTTTTCATTAGGCACAACGGTCATTCCTCCCTTTTTAGGGACACAATGGATTGGGCTCACCCATGGGCTATCGGATATAGGATAAATCATTCCCGCGTCAAGAAGTTTAAGAACCTCCTTTTTAATGACATCGTGAATTTTGGGATTCACCCTTCTTTGACTTTGAATTGCGGGTTTGTAGTCCTCCTCCATTAAAATCTTGTGAGTATAAAATTTTGGGTCAATACCCTTAATGTCGGAAATTTTCTACGCAATTGCCCCTTTATAAGCCTTAAGAACTTTCAAGAGCTCGGTTTTTTCATCATTAGCAAGACCTTTTGCAATAATAACCGGAAACTTGTCATCACCTTCCAAGAATGCGTATTCAAGGTGAGAAGGAAGATCTTTCAATTCAAGGATAGGTGGTTCCTCGATTGAAGATTTTGGTTCAACACTCATAATTTCCATCGGTGGAAGAAATGGTGGAATAGAAGTATCATCACTAACCAACACCTCATCTTCATTCTCGATTTCATTTGAAGTGAGATCGCCTCCTTGAAATGGAGTGAGATTTGGTGTGGAATTAGCAAGAATCAGATCCAAAATAGTGGGATTGCCACTTGACGAGTTATCGGAAAAACCTAACACTTCTTGTGAAAACTCATCGCAAACCACATCAACGATGTCAATGTGATTGATGGTAGTAATTGCATAAACATGAGAAGGTTACGAGTTTTGAGTAGCGTTTATAACAAGTTCCTCTTCGTTGAATCTCAAAGTGATAGTTCTTGCATGAACATCGATAAGCGATCTCGAAGTGTCTAAAAATGAACGACCTAAAATTAGAGGAACTTGAGGATCCGCGGGGATGTCAACTACTATAAAATCAACGGGATAGTAGAACTTCTCCACTTTTACGAAAACATCTTCGGCAACTCCACATGCTAAAATCGTAGAATGATCGGCCATCTCGATAGACATGTTCGAAGGAATAAGAGTCGGAAGTGGAAGCGATTTCCAAATGGAAAATGGCATCAAATTAATGCTCGCACCAAGATCGGCCAAGGCGAGGCATTCTTTCATATCTTGTATGTCACAAGGAATGAGAAACTTTCCGGGGTCACCAACTTTTTCCGGTATGCGGGTATGATAAACCGAAGAAAAATTAGCAAGCTTTGAAATATTTTCCTTATCGCTCATCATACTTTTAAAAGTGGAAGCGAAACGAGGCATATATAACAACGCGTCGGCTAAACTCACATCAAAATGCACTTGTTGAAACATTTTTATAAAAAGCTCGATTTGTTGTTTGTTACGTTCTTGCAATTTCTCTTTGTTTCGTCTCGAAGGGTAGGGTAAGGGTGGTGTGGGTTGGACATTAGGCAACGGCCTAGGAATCTCGGGTTCAACAATTGGTATTGGTTCAACCGTAGGTGTGGTTTGAGCGGTACTTCGTGGGATTGTAATGTGCTCCTTTTCGACCATCACCTCGGGTTCTTTCTCGATTTCCTTCTCCGTAGAAGTACTTGGACGAGAGATTGGTTCCTTGAAAGTTTTACCACTTCGTGTAGTAATAACCTTCATTTCTCCCTTCGGGTTTGCAATGGTATCACTAGGAAGACCACCCGAGGAAGAGGGTTTACACATGATTGCTTCAAACATTTTAGCCATTCGGTCCTCAAATTTTGATTGCCTAGCATCCGCTTTTAACAACTCTTGCTTAATCTCATGTTGTCCTAATTCCATATTTTGTTGATTTTGTTGAAGACGTTGGACATTTCCTTCCATTTTATTTGCATGAGTTTTAAGTTCATTAGCAAGTTCATTTTTAAGCTTGTTTTTCAACTCGGATCTTAAGCTAATCATCTCATGTTGCATGTTATCAAATTTAACATCATTTGCTTTAGCATAATCCAAAAATTCTCCTTGAAGATTTTTAGTGTGAGCATTTTGAAAACCTTGTGTAGTGTTTTGAAAATTAAAGTGTTGGTTTTGATTAGTGACTTGTCCATTCCCACTTTGATAATTCCCTTTTGTTGTAGTTACGTGAATTGCCTTGGTAATTACCACCTTGGTTGTTGTTTCGATAGTTATTAGCATTTTGATTTGGTGGAGCTTGATTTGGGCGGGAACCTTGACCGTTTTGGTTGTAAGTTCCCTTTGCTACATAAGCACTCGAAGTGTTACCATCCGCGGTAATGCACTCGGAAAGATCATGAGCTCCACCACACGACAAACAACTCTTAGCAACCGCTTTAACCGAAGCGGAATTTGAAGCTTCTTGAGCTTTCCAATGGGAAATAAGATTAGCAAATCTATCAAAAAACCGATTTTCCTCATTAGCTTCATCATGTAAGGCATTAATGCTACGAGACGATGATGACGATGACGAACCCAAATTGGCAACACTCGGTGTGTTACGAGGGCTATAAACCTTAGATCTATTCTCGATGATTTGTAAAGCCTCATTGGTCGTCTTGCAAAAAAAATTACCACCCGCGGCGGCATTCAAGTAATCTCGTTCATGATCATTAAGCCCACTGTAAAAAGTATCAATTTGATGCAATTCCGAAAAATCATGGTGTGGACATTCATGTAACATTTCTTTAAAGCGTTCCCATGCCATTGAAAAACTTTCATTATTTCTTTGCACAAATCTTGAAATATCATTTTTCAAGTGTGTTGTTTTAGATGGTGGAAAAAACTTGTTCACAAACATAGAAACAAGATCACCCCATGTCAAAATTGAATTTGGCGGTTCTTTCTCAAGCCAAATTTTAGCGGGTCCATCTAACGAGTATGGAACATCATCTTAATGGCGTCATGTGGAATATCCTTAAACTTACTAGTAGCGGTGAGACGATTAAAATTCCTAATGTGATAATGCGGGTTGTCTTTCTCATGACCTCTAAACTTATTAGCTTGCAACATCGACATTAAACCCGTCTTAATCTCGAAATTCTTTTTCAAGGATGGCGGGAATCACAATGGCCTCTCCAAAACCCTCGGTGGGTTCTTGAAGCAACTCCATCATAGTACGATTTGCCATGACAACTTCTTGTTCTACAATAGGTTCAACAATTGGAGGTTGTCCTTCAATCAACGTATCTTGATTTGCTTGCTTTTGAAGACGATTACGAGCTTGTTTTGCTTGATTACGAGTGATCATAAACTTCACGAAGAATGGGAGGTGAGCAAAGAAGATTCTTTTTGGGTGTTTTGTGAATTTTCATTTTTTTTGTGTTTTTGATTGTTTTTAATTTTTGGATTTTGGTGTATCTTCGTAGACAACAATCTACAAAATCTCTCCTCGAATCAAACTCTTGATTAAAGAAGCCTCAAAGGAATGAAAACGATCACGTGGAGTGAACGCCTTAGAATGACTTTAGAACTTTGGTGAAAACCAAAATGTTCAAGAGGGTTTAATCACAAAGAAACCAAGCAAATATATTATACGTAATAATACTTTGGGCGGCAAAACCCTCGATTAGCCTTCAATCTCAAAATACTCACAAGCAAGCGGGGAAACGAGGCGGCGCGAAGCACTTAAGAGCCTTTTTCCTTAGGGTATATTTTATAATACCCGCCTTATACCTACCTTATAGTTTTTATTTTTCAAAATCGAGCTTCACGAAAGTATTTATCTATTTTTGCCTTTTTCTTTTTGTTTGAGATTCGAATACAATAATTAGGAGATCAAATCCCAATTAAGGTTGTGTTTTCACACTTTTGGAGATATTGTTTATTTGTTGTGATACTTAATACAATACAGTAATAATAATTTCACAAGAAAAACCAAGAAAACCGATAATACGTATTAGTAGATTCCTTAGGGTAAATTACTTCCTTTAGGAAAAGGAGCGTAAAAGCGGCAAGTATTAAGCGTACGTTTAGGAAAACGTAAACACTAATGACCCTTATGGTGTGAAAGTTCGTTTCCCAAGGAGGTATATGTGTGTGAAAAACTTGTTAAATGTTTGAGATTAATAATTGGTTTAGAAAGAGATGAGAAAAGAAGATGACGAAGACGTGAAATTAATACTACGACGATAAAACGTAAAACCGTAAAAACTACAAAAATAAAAATTAATTCTAAAAATTACCAAAAATTCACCAAAAATCAAAATAAATAAACTAAGAGTTTTCCAATGATGAAAACTTTTTCAAACCTTTTAAATAATTAAATATTCAATTTTTAAATGCTAATTAAAGCCCTAAAAATCAAATAAATTATCAAAAAGCCCAAATAAAGATTTTTCAATTGGTAAACCTCTAAAATGACCTAAAAAGATTAAAAACTATTTTTAGAAAATTTTAAACTAATAAAAACTATTTAAAATGATTTAAAAACTATTAAAACTTAAAATAGTTATAAAAATTAATCTAGAAGTGATTAAATTATTCTAAAAGTTGCTAAATTCCTATTTTAATGTATTTAAGCTAAGAAAAATGTAAAAAGTTGGAAAATGTGAAATTTGAAAAATAATAATAAAATAATATTAAAATAATATTAAAAATCCATAATTTGTAAAAAATTCTAAAAACTTGCAAACTAGTTTATTTTAACCTAAATAAACAGAAAATCAAAGTGAAATGACCAGAATACCCCTATTGGGCCCTCAAATGGGCCAAAACCAAAAACAGTCAACTTAAATGGGCTTTTTAGCCCAAAAAGTCAAACCTGGCCCAATTGACTTGGAAAAGCCCAATCTGACTCAAAAATTTGATTCTAAACACAAAACTCTAAAGGCCCAAAACCTGAATGTGAGCTTATCACAGCTTAATAAGCAAACAACTTATTCTTATTGGGCTTTTTAGCCCATTAAGCAATAAGCTAATGCCATAAGCTCTAATTTGACACACAACCCTCTTTTGGGATGCTTATGAGATCTGTAAAAAGAAATTTTGAAAAAGCACACTCAATAAGCCAGAAATAAGCAAAGTATTATTTCACTAAAAGACAAAATAGTCGTTTTTGAGAAATAAGGCACCTCAGGACTTGATTCAACTTGCAAAAGATCACAAATGGACTCAATAAGCCAAAACAATCAACAAAATTCCAATAAGCAAAACCAATAAGCCAGAATAAGCCAATAAGCACTTATGAAAAAGTCAATTAAGTTGGTTTTCTAGTCAAACCTTAAAGTTAACACACCAAATGCTCCAGTATGAATAAATAGGTCAAATAATGAGCACCTATCACAAAATCCAAGTTGTTGCTGGTTAAAATAACCTATTATAGCTTATTGATAAGCTGAAACCCAATTAACACTAGCAGTGGTAACTAGCAGGGGAAAGGAGTTCCCACTGCTTTGACTATTTGACCAAGATTTTTAGAGAGTTTTAGTTGGATTCAATTGGAAACAAGGGCAACCTTGTGATCAGTGAATCACAAGGAGTCAATAGCAACAAGAAAATCCAAATTTGGTTCACACAATAAGCCACAAATGATCAAACAGTCACCAGATCATGCACAGACATGGAAAATAAGCAGTTATGCAATAATAAGCAGATTAAGACTGAATAAGCCAACCAAACTCAACAGGATGCATACACAAGCTATATAAACTATGAATAAGCACAAACAAACTTATAGCAAACACTGAATCAAAGTAAACAACAAGATCAAAGCATATAAATTTATTGATGAACAAAGTGCATATGCAGAAACCTATTTGCTGATCTATTTGACACTAGATCCAAATTCAAGCATTCAAATCTCTTCTCCTGGTGTAATTAACTAAGGTTTAGCACTTGTTAGCCGTAGCCTAAGCTTAGATCTAGGTTTCCTCAAAATCCTAGCCAATTTTACCAAGTAAACAAGATTTTATACACAATTTATGAATCAAGGTGTTTCAAACCTCAAAACCTGCAAACAGATGAACAATAGCACCAAATAAACAGATACTAACACTTGCAAACACAAAACAACCACTCAAAACACCACAAATCCAATCTATGCAGTTGACCCAAACACCCCATAAAAACCTGTTTTCATAACTTTTCAAAGGATCATCCAGATTCAAACCACAAATCAAACCTCAAACACTTAAATATAATCAAACAACACCAGATTAACAATAATCAACCACCAAATCACAGATTCAAGAACAAACAAGCCAATATCACAAAATTAAGAAAATTAAGAGAGAAAATGAAAAGGGGAGAAGGTGCAAACCTCCAAGACCTACATCCAGGCCTTGGATTGTTTGAGCTGAGGTACTAGCAGAACAAGTACCAGCTTCCAAGCTGCTAAGAAGAACAAACCACAAAAGTGAGATCAAAATAAACCAAACTTTCTGATTTTTGAAACCCAAGCTTTATCAACTAAAACTTTGCCTCAAAAACCTTCAAAAATGTATATGGAACTCAGAATCAGGCTATTCTAACACCAACTTTTAACAAAATATAAAAGAGATTTCTCAAAATGCAGAAAATCAAATTTTATTAATTAAAAAGGAATTACAAAGATTTAATATCCTAAAACTGGAACAAAAGCTCTCTCACAGGTTGAGGAGTCTATTTATAGGCAAATGCCAATGCTAGCACTATTCACAATCCCTAGAACTGAATTCCCTAAAATGTCCTTGAGTCTTCTAGACGTTTTCTTGGTGTGAGCTGTCCAAAGTGATCTTGGCTGTTCATTTTAGCTTTGGAATGAAGCAAGGATCCTTAGCTGTTGATTTGGACACGTCAGATAACTTGGAGGTGAAGTTGTCATGTGATTGGTTAAACGGGAATTGGGGGTGGGGTCCATAGTGAGTGGGATTAAGGGTTTTAAGGTTGGGATGGGTTTCTGCACATGTGAATCAAGTGTGTGCAAAGGTAATTGAAAATTACCCTAAGTTTAAGTGGTGTAAAATCTGGGTGGTGAAAAAGGTAAACAGTTGTGTCTTTGATCCGAAATTGGGGGAAACCAAGTTGTTTGGTGCATTTCATGTTTAAATGTTTCATTTGCTCACTTTTGGCCCTTGTGTTTTGGTAAAACTTGTAAAACGTGTTATTCAGCCAGCAAAATCCATTTCCTTTGTTAATATCTTTCACAACTTGACAATTTTAGCACCAAACTTTGGAAAAAGGTTTCAAAGGGTTGTTTTTGCCATTTTGAGATAATTCAAGGGCTGATCTTGGACATTGTTGATCTTCAAAGGTCTTCAATATAACTTTGACTTCATGAGGGACCATAATTGGTAATTTGGAAATGTTGAGGGACTAAACTTGCCATTTCTTCAAAGTTGAAGGACCATTTGTGTAATTTTGACAAACTTAAGGGACCAAACTTGTAATTATTAATATACAAGGGTTTTAAGTATCATTTCTTCATTCAATGAGGATCAATCTTGCATGTCTTCAAGTCTTCAAGGATAAATGTTGGATAAATCATGAATTAGGGCCCGGTTCTTTGTACGGCTTCGTTTCTCATGTCCGTTTTCCTTGTTTCTTGTGATCTTTTGCCTTTTTCACGATATCCATACCTAAAATACACAAGTATACAAACACAAGCATATATATGGTATTTTATGACATTTTTATGCATTTAAAGCCCGAAAAGAACGATGAGATCATGTATAAATGCCATCTCATCAGTTCTAAAGATTTGATCCATGGCATGGTTATCATCAACTTCGCATCTACGAAAAAGATTATCTATTTCAATTACTACATCCAGAACTTGTAATGAACATTATGGGTTTCACGTGATGTCGTTTGGATTGACTAATACACATGTAGCATCCATAAATTTGGTGAATCTCGTGTGTAGGCTGTAATTTGATATATTTATGCTTGTGATTATTAAGGACCATTTGTTTGTTTATAAGAGTAAGAAGGAGTTAAAAATTATTTATAGATTACCCTGAATTGGCCGAACAATGAAAACCTGTACCTTGAATATTTAACATGTGATGAAAGACTTAATCCTTTATATTATTTGACCGTGTAATTAATAGATAATGGAATATGTTGAATCTTCAAAAATTAGAGCCCTTTTAAGACTTTGGGTTTTACCAAAAAGAAAGTGCAAATATGTTTTGACAAATGTTTCATCAAAAATAACTTTTGAGGGATTATTCCCTTATACTCAGAACATTTAACTAAACTCCTGTTTAGGGGTAAATATTTGTGTTTACCTCAAGACAACCTAAGAGGGATTGAGGAAACCGTTAAACCATGACTTAAAATTTGAAACGACAATTTTTTCTTTTCAACTAAGAAATTTTTTACCAAAGAATAAACGAAGGTTTTTAGAACATTTACGGATCTTACTAATTATTTCCGATAAATCAACAAAAATTGTGTTAATTAAATTCAAATTTATTTTGAACATTTTTATATATAACTGGACAAATTGAGAAAATTTAAAAACTTTTTGCGTTTACGTTTCATAAAAATTAAATATTTATCATTTAATTAATTGTAGTAATTATCGACGCTTTAAACGTCGGATTGAGCAAAACTGATAAAAATAATAGTTGAGACGAAACCAAAACTTAGCAAATGTGAAGAAAGAAATTCTGAGTGAATTTTGGTTATGATAAATATTTCACCAGGAAAGGTGAATATAGATACTGACACATTATATAGAACGGAAAAAAAGAATCAATTAGGACATGTTCCTTAATAATGAAGGTGCAAAATAAATTGCCGAACAATATAAAAATAAACAATGCTTGTAAGAAGGATAATATAAATAATAAAGGGGTTCGCGGCTAATGTGAACCATTAGAATTAAGAAGCCGATGACATTAAATGTATAACAGGCCACTTGAGGATTGCCTAAAAATGGAGATTTTGAGATATAGTTATGTTGGAATCTTGTAAGTATAAGTATTCTATTCCTGTCATTTCTGATTTAATGTATCATTATCAGAAGAAGTTGTACCGATGGCAAATTATGAAGGCAGACACCGCCTCATACATTAGTAAACGTCTAGCTATTGCAAAGGTCATCATCTGAATTTGATTCGACTTGGGTCATCGTCGATAGACTGACCAAATCTGCTAATATCATTCCTGTTAATGATAGATTCTTGATGAAGAAATTGACTCTTTTGTATTTAAAGGAGTTATGTAAACATGGTGTGCATGTATCGATCATCTCTATCAAGATCCTTGCTTCGCATCGAATTTCTAGACATTTGCTCAGAAGTCATTGGGAACGAACCTTGATGAGAGTACTGTTTACCACCCCAATCAAAGGGACGAGACAAAGTAACGATACAAAATACTATAAGTGCTATTTTATGTTTGAATGATTGACCTTTGGTAATAAACTATAAAATCGTTTTCCTTTGGATAGGTTATCATTGATAATTATCGTATTAGGATCAAGATCGAATCTTGTGAGGATATATTAGAGCATCTGTAAGGAGGAGTTGGGATGAAGACACCCGACATACACCCATTGTGAGTTGGACATGTCTTTTAGGTTTAAGGTTTCCTATGATGGCGAACCTATCCTTGCAAAATACCCGACCCGTGAGACATGAAATGATTGTTGAAATTAGGATCTGATTATTGACTGCCGGTAGTGGGTAGGAGGTTATGTGAATATGAAATGTAGATCTTGAAGTTCCAGATGGGTAGCGAAGTTATGCCAAAAATTTTAACCATGGAAAAATGAATTGATGATCTGGAAGATCATGGGATATAAGTCCCCGTTGTATGGGACCATTGAGATGATGTAAAAGATTGGTTTGAAAGGCATATAAGCTGGATCTACCCTAGTACTTCAAGAGCTGCGTGAATTATGTTTCGTATATCGAACTTGATAAAATGTCTATCAAGTGAGAATCTGATCACTTTTTGATAAATTTTAGATCGGCAAAAAGTTGCATTCATCAAAACCCGTGAACATCATGGATAGAGAAAGTAAGTCAACACTAAACCTGATCTTATTCCCGTAGTTATGTTTGATAAAACTCGCGTATTGTAATGAGTTACACTTGTGAGAAAAGACCGAATGTGGAGGAAATACCCACATGGCTTTAACTCTATAAGAAGCGAGTAGTAAGATAAGATGATCTTTGAGGACAAAGATCCTGTTTAGGGGTAAATGTTGTGACAATCCATCAATTTATGGTTGATATTTTTATTCTCAAGTATTATTTAAAAACATTATTTTGATGTTATATTATGAACTCACTAATTTTTGGAAAGAAATTTGGATTTACGTCTTGAAGTAGCATCGACTACGTCTAAACCGTAGGATTCTACGTTACGTGCTTACGTTTACATACACCGCCTTTGGTGACAGTCCGACATTTCAGAAAATAAATTTGTCCGTGAATATTATTTTGAGATTTTAAATTTGTGTTGGTTAATAAACTCACAAATTTACGAGAAGAGATTAGGACTTACGATTATAATTTAACGTCCTTTACGACTAAAACGGAAACCTTAGGATAACGTATTTACGTTTTTGAACTCCGTTTTTGATGAGACAATTTTTATTAGATTCGTTTTGTGTCGTTGATTCATAATTTATAAAAACGTTTTTCGTAAAACGACCCGAGGGTACGCAAATCGAGGAAACTAGAATCGAGGAGTACCCGTAAATTAGTGGGATGAGACAAAACAAGTTTTGCCTCACCCCACACATGGGGACGGTTCACTAGCTACCACCAACACCATGAGGTGTCAAAATTACAAGCCATAAGCTAACACTTGTACTTAGCTTAACTTGTAAGCAACAAAACCACAAAACCACTCACTCCAAAACCATTTCTCCATTTACATACATGCAAACTACTCATACACTCCTCCCTCTCTCTCTAAATTCGTCCTATCTTCACCAAAAACACCCTCATTTGATCAATTATTAACCATGAAATCATGTGTTATTTACACATATGATGAAGCCCTTTTGAAGCTCTATAGATTGGTGGTGATTTTAACATCCAAAGTGAAGTTTGCAAGACGAAGTTGCGCTGATTTTCAAAGACCAACATCTCCCTTGGCGATCTTGAAGATTTCATACAAGAGTTCATAAGATTTGGTGACCCAAACCAAGTCTTGATCCTTCCAACTACTTAATCTTGGTGGTATAAAGATTGTTCTTCCTATCCTCTTGTTATTTTGATTATGTAATCTTGTAATTTCCATATTTATGTATATGTATATGATGATGAATGATGATTAAAAATATTATGTGTGGATTTGGTGTTGATAGATTTGATAAATATGGTTAAAAAGATGAAAAACCATATGTAATAATGTTAAAATCTTGCTTAAATGTGATGGCTGTATAAAAATAGTAAGTAACCAAATGTTAAACTGATAAAATGGTACAGTGAAATCAATATACAGTAAGTATTAGGTGTTATACACATGTGAGAGTTGGTCATACAACGGAATCATAAAAATGAGTGAGATATGATCAAAACAAGTTTAGAGTGCAATTCTGCCTACACTGTTTTGGACGAATTTATTAAAATATTTAGAGGTTGATTCATCAGTAGCTATAAAGGAATAAAATGAAGCACATATCATTTAGTTTCTGTGATAACAATTTGGGGTTCTATCTCCATGTAGAACTCTAGATATGATCATTTTAGTAAACTAGATTTTTAGGACTGATTTTGTGAAATTAAAGTTTAATATTATTATATTAGCACTCAAATAAATATAGTATAAAATGTGAATTAAAACCCACTAACTTATATATTTCATTTATATAAATATGCATAAGGATAAATAAATGGACATTATATAAAAATGGTAGTTTGGTAAGTTTTATAAGTTATAAAAACTATATACTAAGTTTTATGTCTTTTCGGCTAAAACCGAAAGATTAACGTTTTTGTCAAATAAAACTTAGACGGTCGGACCCGTCTAATATAAACTTTTATAAACTCACATACTGATATATGAACTTATATAACAAGTAAAAACCTATAAAACCCGAACTTTACAACATATAGACATTAACGGGCTAAAGTAGCCTTATTGGACTATAAACCCGTCTAGATAGTAAAACACTTATAAATTTACTTATTGGGCTTAACCCACTTGGGCCCAACATGTAAAAGTATAATACTGATAACAAAAATATAAAATGGATTAATACAAGTTAATGGACTTATAAAAGGCTTATTGGACCTAAAACATGTAAATAGGTAAAACTAGTAAACTAATATAAAAGTTGTCAACACATAACACAAAAATGAGTGAATGAGAATATACAAACCCACTTGATCATCATCATATGTATAAAGTCATCATATATATACATAATTGTTATTTTGTTAAAGTCATTGGACAAAAGTCTAAGACGAGTATTATTTGTCTAGGTTTCCGTGATTGAAGCACGTACCGTACATCCGAATTGCCGATAACTCGCTTTTCCACATCAACGTGAGTTCATAGCCTCGCACTCTTTTAAATGTTTTTATGAAATGTTTAATAAACCCGCGAGGGAGATAAGATGTTAGTTTTGATAAAATAGGACACCATTTGTCCCGATTGTTTGTTTATTGATTTGGACCCGAATGATTGTATGACCCGATGAATGATTAAATGACCCGATAGATGAAACGAAATGGATTATTAAAGTTAGGTTATGTCACTAAAAGTCCCATTAGCATGAATTGTGAACTACCGGAATTTGGTAGACGCTTATGCATATAATAGTACTATTTGGGGACGATCACCCCAGTTCGCGCCTTGACGGTTGATCCCCGTCGTGCCACATTGATTGGTAAGCGAATTAATGTATGAGAAGATTGACACGAGCGAGATTATTGTGATGACCCGATGAATGATTATTGTGATGACACGCTAGTAAGGTAACAATGTCATGCGGCTTAGAATAATGCTATACGCACTAAATTACGATATATTGCCTGACTAGAAATACGGGGTCTTACTATTGATATTATGTTCGTGTTTTGGTTTTTCATAACCATATTCATATAACGGTTTTTATTTAACTCTATACAACGTTATAAAACGTATTGTATGATGATTTTACGACAATGGCTCGTATAATGATTTTGAAGGCAAAAGCCTATATTATGATTTTTTATAAGGATTTGTATAAAATGAATTTGGCTATTTTACTGCCTATTACAAAGATTTGTACAAAATGATTTTCGGTAATAATTTTATACCGATGTTATATTGATGGATTTAATTAAAACTCTATGAATTCACTCGGCGTTTTCGCTGACATTTTCTTTTAACATGTTTTATCTCAGGTACTTGAAGGTAATTCTCGGGAAGACAACAAGAATTCATGGCCCGCACCTAAATAATAATTTCCATTCAAATTATTTGTAAAACTTGTATGAAATATAATGACTTGGGACCTATGTAAATTCGATATTTATGAATGGAAATGCTTTTATTATTAAATAACGTGATTTTTATGCGTTGTCTATGATGTGAGTAATGTGCTATCCCGTAACACCAACGAGTCTTCCGCTGTATTGAGTTGTAAAAATTTGGGGGTGTTACACAATTATATCAAGAATTATGTACAAAAAATACGAAAACATCCTCTTGCGATGAGGGAATTGTACGTATAGAGATTTAAAAAAGAATCGACCTGATCCAGATCATAATCTATATGGGATATCCAAATATATTAATTGAAAGTCGACCCCAAGGAATCGAAGAATTACTGATGAATTTACAATAAGAATTTAATTTTGTAAATAGAAAACTTAACATTGCTATCACATGAATCAAAAATCCTTACGGAAACCCTAATATTCTTCTAGAATTTATAGTCGGCCAATTAAAAAATAGAGTTTCTTTTCCTAAGCAATGAAAAAGTCTATAGAATTAACTGAGTAGATACAAAAGGAATTCAAGTGCAAACTGTAGGACATATCGATTGAAAAGAAACTAAGCGTGTTGACTGGATCAGAGAAGGCAGGGTTCCATGGTTGATGTAAAAATACACCCTTTAGGAAAAATGAATAAAAGCGGTATGTATTAAGAATTCGATATAGGAAAATCGAACACTTTTGACCCTTAATGAGATCGTCCTCCAAGGAGGTTAATTGTGTGTGTTAAATTCGTTGTTCTTGATTAATATTGAAAGAAAGGGGAAAGAAGATGACGGATTACGATAAAATTAAATTAAGACAAAAAACGCGTTTTCACGCAAAACGAGGAAAAAATAAAACTCACTCTAAGAAATCCCAAAAACCACAAAAAATTCCTAAAAATATATTTAAGGTTTACAAATAATCAAAAATTCTTGAAACTTTTTAAATTAATTGATATTTAATTTTAAAATGCTAATTAAAGCCCTAAAAATATAATAAATTAATAAAAAGCCCAAACAAAGATTTTTCACTTTATAAAACTCAAAAATATCTTAACTAAGCTAAAAAGTATTTTTCCAAGTTTTTAAACCTTTTAAAACTACTTAAAAACCCTAAAAACATTTTTAAATAAAATAAAATATTAAAATATTACTTATAAATCCAAAATTTATAAATATTTCGAAAAATTTGAAAATGAGTGTATTTTAACCGGAATAATTCAAAATTGAACTTGAAATTACCAAAATACCCCTATTGGACCCCCAAATGAACTAAAAGTCAAAACCGCCTACTTAAACGGGCTTTTTATCCCTATAAGCAAAAAGTCAACCAAATAACCTGAAAAAGCACCGTCTGACTCAGAATTTTAATTTTAAGCACAAAAGTCTAAAGGCCCAAAAGCTGAAAGTGAGATTATCACAGCTTAAATGTCAATAAGCTAATCCTTAATGGGTGAATAAGACAATTAAGCTATAAGCCAATGCCATAAGCTCTGCTTAAACACACAACCTTCTTATGACCAATGTTTGATCACTATTGGATCAAGTCTTGAGGTCAAGACCAATGAACCAAGTCCACCAGTTGGTGAATTTGGCCTTTTTTTGGCACAAAAAGCTTAATAAGCTAGTGGGCTTATAAGCTTGGCAAATAACAATCCAACTATGAAAATTCACTCACAAGCAGCCAAATAACAATTATCAAGCAAGTAGAGAGCAGGGCATCAAGTGAATAATCAAATGCAAATCTAAAATCAAGTGGTCACTTTGCTGATGCAAATGACCACTTCAGCCTACTTTTATAAGCTATAAATTGCACAATAAGCCACCAAATCAAGAAACCAAATATTGCAAAGATGCACACCAATAAAGTACTTGCAAACAAAATTTTAGCTCTTGAATACAAAAACAAAGATTTGAGGCCTGTTGATATGTTTGACCAAATTTGAACACTTAGAACTTGATTTTAGGCAAACTTGTGAAATCCTTTTCCAAGCCTTTTCCAACTTAACCAGGTATTCAAACATACTCAAATACATGTAAAACATGATTTTAACCCTTAAAAACCAAGGGCACAAGGCCACAAGGCAATAAACCAAGTACTACAAACCCTAGAACTCAAATGAACTTGTGATTTTTATGAACAACTTGTTGTTTTTATGATTCAAATATCTCTACTAGCAACTAAATAACAGATTTAAGAAATAAACCAAGTACCACAAACACTACAACTCAAAATCACATAACAAATTCCATATCATGTAATTTTTGACATAAAATTAAAGAGAGGGTTTAAGAGAGTGAACCTCTCTCTCCTAACTTCCAAGGAGAGTCAGTTAATCTCCCTAGAGCTTGTGAAACAACTAGCACAAGCCTAGGGTATCTTAGTCAAGGAATGAGTACAAGACCCTGGTTGATGGTTCAACGGCTGAACCAAGGGCTTGGATCTTCAACACAAGCAAAACACAATCCAATGCAAAGGTTACAAATATTTGACAAGCTTGATTTGAACAAGCTTATGAGAGCTTATAGCTTTTGGAAAGGGGTTAGTACATAAAATAATAACAAAATAGTAAAGCCTTTTAAAAACCATTCAAAACATGAAACCTTAACCAAATCAAAACATATTGAAACCAAACTTTGCAAACAAGATTATAAGATAATGGAACACAATTTTTAGCTTCTATTATACCAACTTGTTTGAATGAAAAGGGATTACAATTGTATAAACACAAAATACCAAACTTTTATTCAAAACAAAGGAATTACAAATGACAAAGCCAAAATATGGAACAAGGGACTCTCACAGGTTGAGGTCTCCTTATATAGAGGTCTAAGACTATTCTAGAAAGCTGAAAATACATAAACCCTAGCTATGAATTATCAAAAATGTCCTTGAGTCTTCTAGATGTGTTTTGATGTTGTGAGTTGTCCCAAATGATCTTGATCGTTTATTTAGAACGTATGGAGCACGTATGAAGTGTTGGATATTGATTTGGCATGTGTCATTCCTTGGAGGCTAAGTCGACATGCTATTGGTGCAGGGTTGGCTTGGGTAGGGTCCATGGGTGATGGGATTGGTCAGTTGAGTGTGTGAGTTGAAGCGTGGGAGGGTTAATTGTATTTAGATGTAGGTAATTTAGATTAACCCCTCTCTTTTTAGTAAAAGTAATTTTGGGTGGGATGAACGTGAACCGTGGCCCCCTTTGATCCGACAAGAGGGGAAGGGTGGGTGTTTGGCGCGTTTATGGATTTGAGTGTTTGATTGTGACACTTTTAGCCCTCAGTATTTGGCAAAGAATGTATATCAAGTCTTTTCAGCAACAAAAACGTTTTCCTTTGTTAATGAAGTTTTGTTTTTTTAACTTTGGGCACAAAAACTTTATACAAAGGGATTTAGGGCATGTAACAATTTGCTATGTTTACACTTTTAGTCATTTTGTGTTTATAATCATGAAATAAGGACTAAATGTGTAATCTTCTTGAAATTCAAGGGTCTTTCTTAGACAGATGACATACTTTAGGGAAAACTTGTAATTATGAGATTTACATGGGTATAAAGTGACATTTCTTCAAAGTTGAAGGACCTTTTTTGTACATCTTCAAATCTTCAAGGACTTTTCTTTGGAATTTCATAACTTGAGCCCAGTTCATTATGCGGCCTTGTTTCTCGTGTTCGTTTTTGCTTTTTTCTTGTCATCTTTTGTCTTTTTCACGATATCCGTACCTAAAATACCCAAACATAAGTATATTTCCCGGTATTTTACGACATTTTTGCACATTTAAAGCCCGTTTTTGATGATGAGACCTTGTATAATTGCAGTCTCATCACTCCCCCATACTAAACCTTTGACGTGCCCTCACGCAACGCTAGAATAAAGTATCTAAGCATCTCCAAAATTCACTTTTATTAACCTTTATCAAAAGGTAAACTTACTAAACTACTACTACGGTGTTAAAGACATTATGTATGATTTTCATCACAAGAATGTGACTTTTAGGGTCATAGAATAAATACAAGTTAATGTTTTATAGAGCAAAGTTCGTCATCCTTGATTGTCATACATACCATGCTAAGTGTAAAAACGAGATCATTATTGGTACAAGTCACAATGCTAACACTACTCATGCATTCAAATTGTGTAATACTTTTTTCCCCTGTAATCCTACTTATTAGAAATGAAGATATATCTTGAATTTTTTAACTATTTTGTCATGGATCACAAGGATTCATATTGACTTATTTGAGTATTTATTAAGACGAAAATAAATTTGACATGGTTTATTCAATAAGTAGCTAGAGGACACGATCTTTCAAAATGTTCCTTATAATTATAAAAAGTCCATATCTCTACATAACTTTGATCACGACGTAGGGCCTTTCCCGGACCGATACTTGGCATGTGTTTCGCACTTCATCTTAAGAGAAAATCTTCGTTATGGTCTTCTCTTTATTTATGGAATACATCTTCTTCAAGATTTAGAGATGCTTCATATTTGACCACGACTTCTGAAAGTCCAAATATAACGATTGTCAAAACTATAACTCATATAAACACAAATACATAACAAAATACTTTTCAAACGCGTAATGCTTTATTAACAATTATAAACAAAGTATTACAAAGTGCTATGAATATACTCGTTGAATGACAATAAGAAATGAACCCTAGAACGAGTAAACTTGATTCGAGTCTCAAGTTTACAAGAGAACCTATGAGTCGCTGGTAGACAGTTGAGGGCTCAGAGGTTCCAAAGGGTTAAAGAACTTAGATAATTTATCCAAGCACAAGGGTTGATTTAACTCTTTTTTCTCACTCCTATTTATAGTGGTACGAGGTTGCTTCCTTAGTATGAGTAGTTGATACGTGTCATCTTCTGAGTGGAACTGTACAACGCATTAAATGCATGTCCAAATCGAGACATACCTTTAAACTACTTTAGGTGCACAGTTCTACCAACTGTTCACCTTTTGTCCCACTAGGTCATACTAGGCTTTATCTTGAATCTCTTGTTTTGTCCCGCTCAAAACACTTTGTAAATTCTCCCACCTAAACTTTAAAGGATTGGACAAAGTTTGCTTGTATCAGACTTCTAGGGTTCTTATGTGATCTCTGAGTATTGTCAACTCAGAGATCCTTGAACACCAGCACATTCCTTTTACATCCCAGCTATTCATAATCGCTGGTAAGTATGACTTCAGATTGTCTTCGACTTCTCTGACGTTGTCTTTGACTTGAATGTTCCTAGTGGGCCAGCTGAGGCTTTGCCTTCCGCTGGTCTGGTCTCTGTCGCTGGTCCTCTCGGCGATCAGTAACACTTAGTCTAATTTAAACAAATCTAGACTGGGCCATAGTTAAAACTTTCATTGGCCCAACAATCTCCCCTTACTTGTTTACAAATTATACCAAGTCTAGAATTATTGTAAGTGAGTACAAAGTTTCTTCTTACACATAATTTTAACAAACATACCTCAGAGTTTTATTCATCATAAAGAACCTAACCTATTACATGAACACCCAGTGGTCTAAAAATAAAAAAAAAAGGTTCTTCAGCGATCAAGGCCTTGGTCCACAGTTCTTTGAGCTTCGACTTTATCAGCCCTAGAGTTGATGATTAACTCCATCTCGAATTCAAAGTCACTGGCTTCCTTGCAGTTCCTGAGCATGCCTTGTTTGAGTCTGATGAGTTGTACGGTTGATGCCAAGTGTAACTCACTTTTTCTCGGGAAGCAATATTCACAGTTCCCATTCATGAATACCAATCCTATCTCTGGTTCAGAGTAGACTTGGCCGCTCACTGCCTTAGCAATCTGTTTTAGAAGTACAAGGTTTCTATAGATTCCATCTACCACAACGTTTTTAGTGACCAGCTTCTCTACTAGAGGCCCCATTGGGGTTTTTCTTTTTCTTTGTCCTTGAGTTAGTTGTTGTGGTGATAGTTAGAGACGCAGAGGTAGCTTCAGCTTCTTAGCAGTGTCTCTTACCCAATTTAGCTTAGCTTGTATATTAATAACACCAGGCCCAGTCTTTTTTTGGGCAAGAGACATCACTTTTAACCATTCAGAGAGGCCTAGATCTCTGAGTCTAAAGTCGTTAAAGACTTTGTAGTTGGTCATTTGATTATCTCTGTATAAGGTCATCACTACATTCTTGTCTTTATCAGTGTAACAAGTGTACTTGGTGATTTGTCCGGGCTTAGCCCTTTGGTCCACTAATCTCTCATATTACTTTTGAAGGTTGCTCCTCTTGACTTCAAGTTCTTTGAGCTAATTTAGTTGAGCTTCCTATACAACTGGAGAGAGTAGTTTGTTCAGAGCCTCTTTGCTCTTGATTTCAACAGCTCTAATGTCAGCTAACCTCTTTTGTTCCATGATTTGAGCCTTTGCCTACTATGGGTTAGAGGTGGTTCATTTGCGCTTTTGAATTTGTTGAGATAAGAGTGTCTGGCAGTGGATCCACCTTATTCTTGGAGGGAGTACAGGGTTGTTTCTGGCACCTCAGTGGCAATGCCTTTCCCTTTGTCCTTTGCCACCTTAGTGATGGGTTTGAAAGATCTGATGGGTTTTGGTGTGAGGATCTCTGTTGTGGGTTCTGGTTGTTTAAGTGATTGTTGTAAAATCCATGATTTTACCATGATTGAATATAATCAAATTCCACCTAATAATCCTAGAACACTCATTCATGTGTTATATCTCCATAAGATATGTGTGAACTTGTCTATCATGTAACTATACTTTTACTTTCATCTTTGTTGAAAATAACTTCATAACCTAAAACCATGAACTTACAACTAGGAAAACAAGTAATGAAGTTATAACTAGCAATGCGTGTACCATACTTAACACAATTTGAAAATATGCTACATTACACATATGTAGCTATGTATATGTGTATACACACTATGGGCTTGCTTAACCTTTCTTGGAATAGCCCAAGATCTTGTCTACTATATTAAGCCCAACATAAGCCCAACACAAGCCCACCCTACCCTTTTGGATAGCCTTACACTGCACCCCACCTTAGGTGGAAGGAGAAGAGATGTATGAGAAACATAAAGGCATACACTTGGCAAGAATTCTCTTACCAAGACAAGTTATGCATTTTGCCTTCCTCTCTCTCTCCCCTTTTAGCCAAATAACACACATACATACTCACTCATTCTCTCATGCAATCCAATATTGTTTCTCTCATCCCCTTCTCTCTCAATCATACGGCTTAAAGCCATATACATCCAAAACCAAGTATTAAATCCACCAAGATCTTTGTCTCATCCTTACTACTAATCAATTAGTAGCATCATTTCTTTTGGAATCGCTATAAACAAGCCCTAGCCGAATCTTTAAGGCCACGACTTAGTTTATATTAGGGTTTTCTTCATCAACTAGATTAGATCGCTAATCTCCTTGCTCATCTAGATCATCTTTGGTACTTTTAAGCAAGAAAGGTATACACCTCATGCTCTTTCATTTCTTCATGCATGCATCATCATACATCTATAAACACAAGTAAATAGCATGTTAAAACCAAGATTTGATAAAGCCATGACCATTATAGGTCACGACATATTTATGAAAATCATATTCATGATTAAAAATCTTTTAATAAGAAACCTATGACTTGTATTATATGTTTTAAACTTGATTTAAAAACCATATAAGACATTTTATGAATCTAAATGTTGCATGGGTTACAAATCTTATTTTAATGGGACTATGGTTGACTAATAATCATAGATTTCATAAAATGAACTTGTGTAACTTAAAAATCATGAAGAACATGACCTTAAAGGTCACGACTAAAATGAATGATGACCATATGATTTGTATACTAAGTTTTAATAATGGAATATGAAATGTTACATGTTAAATGGAATACTAAAAATCACAAAAATAACTTATGTGTATATATGTAGCCGTGGGTTACATATGACCTAAAATGAGTTAGATGTACATGCATGCTTATATAAACCATAGATCTAATGATAGAGTTAACTTACGCATGATAAACATAAAACAAGCTTATAAAATCTTATGGGAACCTTGGGAGAAGACAATATAGCCGTGGGCTATATGTAGTCTTCTTGGAATAATGGTAACATTGGTAATTGATAGGTGTGAAAACACTCATCCTTTTACCACTTATTTCTTGCTAAAACAAGACCAAAACGCGTATTTAATATCATTTGTTTGGAATTATGCGTGGTTTGTGTGTTTGTTGTGTTTTCAGAGCCAACCAGATAAATATTGAAGAAAACATGGGATTGCACGGGTTTTATCGAAGAAAAAAAAAGACTCAAGACGAAGTCTATTGTCCAAGAGATGCAAAAGATTTGAAGTCATTGGGCCTGTTTGAAGATTTATCGAAGAAAAGGACCAAAGATGGAAGATTTATTATGTCGAAGAACTCGAGTCTATTAAACAAAAGATTATAAGACGAGTTGGAAATATTCACCGACAAATCTCAAAATCCAAAGTCGGAAACGTTTATTTAAAGAAACGTAAAGACTAAAGAAGAAAGAAGAAGAGAAGCCCGCTTACAAGCCCACAACAAAACAAGCCCACATCCAACTACTATATATAGCCCTTTCCATCACAAAATTTGTAGTCTTTAATTTTCTTTCATTAGTAGTTTTATAAAATTCTAGAGAGAGAAAGCTTAACTTTCTCTCACTAGAAAACTTTCAATCCTTGTTTTGAATTCTTGTTTTTAAATTCAATCTTTACATGTTTTAGCTTAATCTTATTTTTCTTCATCTATCTCGTCTTTAATTCCTTCACGCCACAAAAGTTCATACTTTTCGGTTTTTCTTGGTTCGTGTTTTAAGAACTCATAAGTTTTATCATTTGCTTATTTGGTGTCTAGCTTATTTCCATCTTAATGTTCTTAAAAGTTTAATCGTTTAAAATTTTATTTTACAAAGTTTGCTTATTTGGTGTTTTGACAAGTTTGCCATTCATAACTTATTGAACTCTCCTTAATATTGTTTTTGTTAAGCTTTTGATAAGATACTTCTTGAACGTGCT
This sequence comes from Glebionis coronaria, assembly GCA_025667525.1. NCBI lineage: Eukaryota > Viridiplantae > Streptophyta > Magnoliopsida > Asterales > Asteraceae > Glebionis > Glebionis coronaria. The sequence goes on from CM046874.1 coordinate 461,523,377, forward strand.
TTGATAATTGAGTTTTAAGCTTATCTCCAATTTCAGAGTGAGTTTTGAGTGCCATCATAATATTGGGGTTTACACATTCCGACGGGAAGCTTTTTTCTATCGCAATAACAATACTTGGTTCTACTTTGCGATAGCTTGGATTTTGCCCCTTATTCCGATCTGGGATTGCGATCGCTCATTGCGATCGCATATTCCGACGGGTGATAAGGTCACTTTGAATCGAAACTCTGCCAATTTTTTGTCAACCACTTTCTGATAGGTTGGTCTTCATTCGATAGAATCATATTACGACTATACATTCCGATAGCTTGTATATTCCGATCTGGAACTTTCTGATAAGACAACATTGCGACAGAATGGACTTTGGTATTCCGATGACTATTAAGATGAATTATTCCGATGGCTTGGTTTTAATCACATTCCGATGGATTCGAATTTAGTGCATTCCGATAGAATTCAGTTTTGCATTTCGATTATTTAAATATTATAGTTTACAAAGTTTTAAGTTTTAAGTTCATTTCGTTTTTAGTTCAATCTTGCCTCGCTTAGTTTTCATATTAATTACTCTACGACTCTTTACCTTTTTAGTAGACTAGAAAACCAAACTCCCTATTTGTCACCAAGAACAACTATTCCACTTTGAGCTGTGATCAATTCGAGAAGATTCCGAGAACTTATCTGAACCCCATCCAATAGCTGTGTATCAAATGGCGCCGCTGCCGGCTCTTCTCGTTAAGATTAACAGTTTTTTGTGAGAACTTGGATTTTGGGATCCGTTCACCGTAAACGTTACTTTTTCATAAAAACTTTCAAACACCCTAAAAAATATAAAATTTTCAAAAATCCTAAAAAGTAAAAAACATAAAAAAGACAAAAATATTTCTTTTTTTGGTTTGTTAGTTCTTTTACAGGTGCATGCGTACACGATCAACGTCTTATCAAGAGCCCGAGCCGGTGTACACAACTACAACAATAACCCACCTCAAAACAATAACAACAATAACAATCCACCTCTCAAAAACAATAATAACAACAACAATGAACCTCTACCAGACAATCGCCCGATGATTGAACTTTTGCAAGCACATGTAGACGGCAACAATGATCCAATTGTCATACCCGCGATTGCAGCCAACAACTTTTAGCTCAAATCCGGCTTTATTCAGATGGTCTCTGCTCAACCATTCTTGGGGCGTACCATTGATGATCCTCATGACCACATCAAAAGGTTCCTGCAACTCACGAATACGGTCAAATTCAATGGCGTTCCACAAGATGTAATCCGTTTACAACTTTTTCCCTTTTCTTTAGAGGGACAAGCCCGGAATTGGCTTGCAAAGGAACCGCCACAAAGTATTCTGACGTGGATGGATTTAGAGACCAAGTTCATAAACTACTTTTTCCCACCCTCTCGTACTACCGCTTTGCGGAATGAAAATATTAATTTTGAACAAAAGTACGATGAGTCTTTTAGTGAATCTTGGGACCGTTTTAAAGACCTTTTGAGAAAGTGCCCACAACATGGTTTTACCAAAGTTCACCAAATTAATACTTTTTATAATGGTTTAAGCATGAATGACCAAGATTCACTAAATAGTGCCTCGGGGGGTAATATTTTGGTTAAGACTTCTAATGCCGCTTGGGATATTATTGAAAATAAGTCTCGTGTGCAAACCCAGAGTGTTCGGACCAATGCCGCTAGTGCTAGTACCAGTGACAACGACAAGAGACTTGACAAAATTACGTCGCTTCTTGAATCGCTTGCTACCCAAACCGCTAGCAACACCAACAGCATCAACGCTAAAAACGCTCAAGTCAATGCTGTCAGCCAACCATGTGAAATATGCGGGGGTCCTCACTCTTACACCACTTGTACCGCCACCCAAGAATATCCTTCCGAGAATGTTAATGCAGCATACGGTACCTATCCTCCAGCCGCTTATCAACCTCGTCCTCAAGGAGACCGCAACTTGCTTAGCTACCGCTCAAACAACTTTCTTTCCCCGCCCGGTTTTCCCCCAACCAATCAAAACCAACAACAAAACCTTAACCGACCCAACCAAAACCAACCTCGTGCACCATACCAACCACCTCACAAACAACCATATCCACCTCAAAGAAACAACCAAGTTTACCAACAACCTGCTTATCAACCACCCGCCTACAATGCTCCTCCCAACCAACCCACCGCATTACACCAAGATATTGGAACCTACATGAGGACTAATGATGTGATCGTGGACAATCTCCAGCGGGAAGTGCTCAACTTGAAAGCAGACATGGTGAAACAAGGGAACGATCTTCGAGCTGATATGAGAAACACTTTGGCAAGTCAAACGAATGACTTAAGGAACATGATGGCTGGTTTCTTCCAAGGTAATCAATCCTCTTCTTCATGTACTCTTCCGAGTAACACCGTTGCGAATCCAAGAGGGGAGATGAAAGCAATCACCACTCGCAGTGGCAAAGGTACCAAGGAACCCGAGCTTCCTATACCTCCACCGGTGATTGTGACTAAGGAAAACGAGTCACCTGCTCCTCTTCCTCAATCTTCTACTTCCCCAATTCCTCTACCTCTTACTTCTACCCCTCCTCCACCCAAGGATGTGAGTGATCCTACTATTCCAAAGCCTTCCTTTTCTTCCGATATACCTTATCCCTCAAGGTTGAGGAAAGAGAAGCTCAAAAGCAAGGACGATATTCAAGTTTCGAACTTTCTCAAAATGTTTAAAAAATTGAATTTCAACGTCTCCTTCGCTGAGGCTCTCGCTCACATGCCTAAATACGCGAAAATGTTCAAAGATCTTCTTAGCGACACGGAGAAGCTTCTTGATATTGCTAATACCCAACTTAACGAGAATTGCTCTACAGTGCTCTTAAAGAAATTTCAAACCAAGCTTGGTGATCCGGGTCGCTTCTTAATCCCTTGCAACTTCCCGGGAGTAGAGAATTGCATGGCCCTAGCCGATCTAGGTGCCAGTATTAACTTAATGCCTTTATGTGTTTGGAAGCAATTATCTCTCCCTGAGCTAGTCCCCACCAAAATGACTTTGGAATTAGCTAACCGTACGGTTGCTTATCCAGTGGGGATAGCCGAAGACGTCTTTGTAGGAGTCGACAAATTCACTTTTCCTGCCGATTTCGTCGTGGTCGACTACGATATGTACCCTCGTGTACCATTAATCGTTGGACGTCAATTCCTGAGGACCGGTCGCTCTCTCATCGATGTTGAAGCCGGTGAGCTTATCATGAGAGTGGGTGACGATAAAAATGTCTTCAACATGGGAAAGCTTTCTAAACAGCCTTATTCATACGAGAGCGTTAATTGTATTAACGTTCTTGATGAGGCTTGTGAAGAACACTTCAAAGATGCTTGTAAAAGTATTCCTACCTCTCCTCCCAATGTTTAGACTGTTTCCTCTATTGATTCATCACTATCTCTATTTGGAGAAAGTGATTTCCTTTGGAAAGATCTTGAAGCCACCATGGGAGATGTGAACTTAGAACATGACGATTCTCCCACCGATTGGGATGAAGAAATTCGTCTCATTGAGAACCTTCTCAAAGAGGACTATATTTCTCCACCATCTCCCAAGGCTATTGCTATTGATGAACCGAATTTGAATACGCCTCCCATCGAAAATCCTCAGGATTTAGAACTTAAGGAGTTGCTGCCCCATCTCGAGTACATGTTTCTTGAAGAAAAGAAGAAGTCGCCCGTCATTATCGCGAAGGAATTGAAAGAAGAAGAGAAATCTCGCCTCATCGCCGTGCTTAAAGATCATAAGAGGGCAATTGCTTGGAAAATTTACGATATCCGCGGAATTGATCCAAACTTTTGTACTCACAAGATTCTCATGGAAGATGACTTTAAACCCGCAATCCAGAGCCAAAGAAGGGTTAATCCTTGCATTCACGACGTCATCAAACAAGAGGTTATCAAACTTCTTGATGCCGGCTTGATTTACCCTATCTCGGATTCGCCTTGGGTAAGTCCCGTCCATTGTGTGCCCAAGAAGGGCGGAATAACCGTTGTTCCCAATAAACACAACGAGTTGATTCCCACTCGTCTCGTTACTGGGTGGAGAGTTTGTATCGACTATCACAAACTCAATGATGCCACGAGAAAAGATCACTTTCCTCTTCCTTTCATGGATCAAATGCTCGAGCGTCTAGCTGGTAATGACTATTACTGCTTTTTAGACGGTTTCTCTGGGTATTTTCAAATTCCCATCGATCCCAAAGACCAAGAAAAGACCACATTCACTTGTCCCTATGGAACATTTGCTTACAAACGCATGCCTTTCGGTTTATGCAATGCTCCTGGGACGTTCCAACGGTGTATGATGGCTATATTCCATGACATGGTTGAAGAAACTATGGATGTATTTATGGATGATTTCTCGGTTTATGGCGATTCTTTCTCTGCTTGCCTTGCCAATTTAGAACGTTTTCTTAAGCGGTGTGAAGACACTCGCCTTGTTCTTAATTGGGAAAAATGCCATTTCATGGTAAAAGAGGGCATCATGCTAGGACACAAGATCTCCAAAGCCGGTCTTGAAGTGGACCGTGCTAAAGTCGATGTTATTTCTAAACTACCTCCACCTTCAACCGTGAAGGGTGTGAGAAGTTTCCTGGGTCATGCGGGCTTCTACCGTCGCTTTATCAAAGATTTTTCTAAAATTGCTCGCCAGATGACCCACCTCCTGGGAAAAGATACTCCTTTAATATTTTCCAACGAGTGTATTGAAACCTTCAACCTTCTTAAGGATAAGCTAACTAAGGCACCCGTCTTGGTTACCCCTAATTGGGAGCTGCCTTTCGAGTTGATGTGCAATGCTAGCGACTTTGCTATTGGAGCGGTTTTGGGCCAAAGAGTGAACAAACACATCCAACCGATCCACTATGCTAGCAAGACAATGGCGGGGGCTCAATTGCATTACACGACAACCGAATAAGAGCTTTTAGATGTTGTCTATGCCTTTGAAAAGTTCTGCCCCTATCTTGTCCTTTCTACCACAATCGTTTATACCGATCATTCCGCGTTGAAGAACTTGTTAACTAAACAAGATTCCAAACCAAGACTCCTTCGCTGGGTTTTGCTACTTCAAGAATTTAAAATCGAAATTCGTGATAAGAAGGCGCTGAAAACCTAGCCGCGGATCATCTCAGTAGACTTGAGGATCCTTAACCAAGGGATCATCCGAACAAAGAGATCAATGACTCTTTTCCCCTGGAGACCTTAATGTCTATCAATTCGAATCAAGATGAGACCCCGTGGTTTGCGGACATTGCAAACTACTTGGCGGGTGGAATTCTCATTGACGGGTTAACATCCCAGCAAAAGAAAAAGTTCTTCAAAGACATTAAGACTTACTTTTGGGATGACCCGTATCTATTCAAACAATGTGCTGATTTGATTATTCGCTGATGTGTTGATGGACCGACAGCTTTAGACATTCTCGAAGCTTGCCATAAAGGACCCACCGGTGGTCACTTTGGTCCCAACTAAACCGCCAAAAAAGTGTTTGACTCGGGATTTTATTGGCCCACCATTTACCGTGATGCTCACGAGATGGTTAAACATTGTGATGCTTGCCAAAAACAAGGCAAGATCACACATAAAGATGAGATGCCTCAAAATTTCATACAAGAATGTGAAATCTTTGATGTTTGGGGTATCGACTTTTTGGGGCCATTCCCTTCATCTTAAAGAAAACAAATACATCCTTGTAGCTGTTGACTACGTTTCAAAATGGGTTGAAGACAAAGCTTTACCCACTAATGACGCAAGGGTGGTTTGTAACTTTTTGAAGTCGCTGTTCGCTAGATTCGGTGTGCCTCGAGCCATTATTAGTGATCGCGAGACTCATTTTTGCAATGATCAATTTGCGAGAGTCATGGCTAAGTATGGTGTCAATCATCGTCTTTCCACCGCATACCACCCACAAACTAATGGCCAGGCTGAAATCTCTAACCGAGGACTAAAGCGAATTCTTGAAAGAACCGTGGGAGAGCATCGTGCCTCATGGGCCGATAAACTTGATGATGCTCTGTGGGCTTTTCGTACCGCATACAAGACTCCGATTGGTTGTACACCATAGCGTCTCGTGTACGGGAAAGCATTCCACCTCCCCATTGAGTTGGAGCACAAGGATTACTGGGCCTTGAAGTGGGCTAATTTCGATATCAACAAAGCCGGTGACCTATGCAAGATCCAACTCAATGAGCTGAATGAACTCCAGAATGAGGCTTATGAAAATTCTTTGATCTATAAGGAAAAGACTAAGCTCATTCATGACTCCAAGATCAAAAACCGAGAGTTCCAAGTTGGAGACAAAGTTTTACTCTTTAACTCTCGGTTGAAACTCTTTTCGGGCAAGCTGAAATCTCGTTGGTCCGGCCCATTCACCATTGCCCAAATTTTTCCATATGGTACTCTCGAGCTCACTCAACCTAATGGACCTAATTTTAAGGTGAATGACCAACTAGTGAAGTTGTACTTTGGTGAGGACATCTCTTATGAGATGATTCCATCCCTCACCATGTTTCCCATGAACTAATTTTGGGTCGAGTCAGGCTCGTGACTCGGTTATCCAAAACAAGATCTCCTCGGGAGGCAACCCGTGTATCTATCCTTTTCCGTTTTAACCTCCTAAGTGTAGGGGGACCTCTATAGGTTGTTTGTGTTTGTGTGGTGATGTGATTACAGGGATGAATGCACTTTTGGAACCTTTGAAGAACTGTGCTCCCGTGTTATCCGAAATCCGGTTCTATCTCTCAACTATCGTGATTCAATTTTCTTCATACTCAAATTTGAAATTGATCACTTTAGTCGTCTCTTCCTTAACTTGATTTAACCAACTTTCATAATGTCATGAGTGTAGGGGAGACTTTTCCCACATGCTTAAGCATTGAGGACAATGTTTATCTTAAGTGTAGGGGGGACTTCTATCGAAGTTTTAAGTGGACTTTTCCATGAAAATGCCTTAATTTAACCGGAAAATCATCTTTTTCAACATTTTTCAAATTTTTTATTAACTTTGGCCATTTAGTCGTAATTTTTAAATTTTTATCGTTGCTTTCATATGTATATATCCCGCAATAAAGTCAAAAATATAAATAAAGTGGTGTAGCTAGTTTTGAAATCTTTGACATATTAGAGCCGTTGCGATTATTTTGACTCAACCCGAATAGACTCGTCCAAGTTTATTCTAGCTAGTATCCTTAACCATGTAGACCTTAATTGGTTTATTAGGCTAAGCATCCACGAGTCTCATTACTTGAGATTTTAAATTGTGGAGAACGAGAAATGATAGAGTCAATTATAAGTCGGTATTCTTGCACAAGCTCACTTGGTGTAATTATTTTTCTATTCTCCCATCACTTGCTAATAATTTATCTGCAATAAGTAAGGTCGTACGATTTGAAAGGTTAGTTAGCTTCTAGCCCATGATCGTTTAAAAGTTGCTCGGTAATGATAAGAGTTCATAGCCAAGGCAAAACTTATGAAGCGGGGCGCGAAGATTGGCGAGTCCAAAAAGGCCCTAACAAGGCATGAGGATTCAATCTTATTGCTAAAGATCCAAGGTGATGTGAAAAGCATTATTCCCAAAATCAATATGAAGGATCAAGACTCACGACGAAAAGCAATCAACTCCCATAAAGATCATGGAGAAGTCTATCCGAAAAGACCCTAACAAGGTATGAGGATAAATAGATCGAAGTCCGAAAAGGAGGCGGATCGTTGTATCTCAAAATCCCAATTAGCGATTGGAGAAATAATCATGAAGTCGTGGTCAACAAAGTGGAGTATCCCTAAAAAATACTCCAAGTGAAGAACTCTATTCACGAAGAGAAGACCATTATCTCAAGAACGTCTCTCAAGATATGAAGTATGAAGTACATGCCAAATATCGGCCCGAGAAAGGTCTCAAATCGTGAAGCGAGTTATGCCAAGATATGAACTTTTTGATATCCGAGAAGCAGTTTTATGAGATTTTGTCCTTTAGCTAACTATTGATCAAATCGTCCTACTTTGCTTTCAGCCTAAATAAACTATCGTAATAAGTCCAAAAATGCATCTTCATGATCATTCCAAGACAAAATTAAAATATAAGAGATACACCTAGGAATAAGGGAGTTTAAGCATATAATTAAGCCATGTGTGTAAGTGTTTGTTTTGCTAACTTATAATACAATGATCTCGTTTTTAAGCTTAGTTTGGGGAACGTGAAACTTGAGGGTGATAAATCTTCGCAGCACCAAAGCCCTAATGTAAGTCCTTGATCTCTTTGAAAGTTATTTCCATGTAGCTATTTTCTAGTGAAAATGGTTTTCTATCCTTTTGTTTCCTTTAAAGTTTTAATTTCTCTTAGTACTCTAATTTTTGTTTTTAGTAGTATGTTAATAAGGCCAAGGTTGATTGATTATGAGAAAAGTGTAAATTTGCTTTATCACTTAGCATTGCATGAGGGCATGGCAATGGTTAAGTGTAGGGGATTTGATAGGTGCCAAAACACCCATCCTTTTACCACTTATTTCTTGCTAAAACGAGACCAAAACGCGTATTTAATATCATTTGTTTGGAATTATGCGTGGTTTGTGTGTTTGTTGTGTTTTCAGAGCCAACCAAATAAATATTAAAGAAAACATGGGATTGCACGGGTTTTATCGAAAAAAAAAGACTCAAGACGAAGTCTATTGTCCAAGAGATGCAAAAGATTTGAAGTCATTGGGCCTATTTGAAGATTTATCGAAGAAAAGGACCAAAGATGGAAGATTTATTATGTCGAAGAACTCGAGTCTATTAAACAAAAGATTATAAGACGAGTTGGAAATATTCACCGACAAATCTCAAAATCCAAAGTCGGAAACGTTTATTTAAAGAAACGTAAAGACTAAAGAAGAAAGAAGAAGAGAAGCCCGCTTACAAGCCCACAACAAAACAAGCCCACATCCAACTACTATATATAGCCCTTTCCATCACAAAATTTGTAGTCTTTATTTTTCTTTCATTAGTAGTTTTTAAAAATTCTAGAGAGACAAAGCTTAACTTTCTCTCACTAGAAAACTTTCAATCCTTGTTTTGAATTCTTGTTTTTAAATTCAATCTTTACATGTTTTAGTTTAATCTTATTTTTCTTCATCTATCTCGTCTTTAATTCCTTCACGCCACAAAAGTTCATACTTTTTGGTTTTTCTTGGTTCGTGTTTTAAAGACTCATAAGTTTTATCATAGGCTTATTTGGTGTCTAGCTTAATTCCTTCTTAATGTTCTTAAAAGTTTAATCGTATAAAATTTTATTTTATAAAGTTTTCTTATTTCGTGTTTTGACAAGTTTGCCATTCATAGCTTATTGAATTCTCCTTAATATTGGTTTTGTTAAGCTTTTGATAAGTATACTTCTTGAACGTGCTTTGCTTATTGAGTTTTCAGCTTATCTCCAATTTTGGAGTGAGTTTTGAGTGCCATCGCAATATTGGGGTTTACACATTCCGAAGGGAAGCTTTTTCTATCGCAATAACCATACTTGGTTCTACTTTGCGATAGCTTGGATTTTGCCCCTTATTCTGATCTGGGATTGCGATCGCTCATTGCGATCGCATATTCTGAAGGGTGATAAGGTCACTTTGAATCGAAACTCTGCCAATTTTTTGTCAACCACTTTCCGATAGGTTGGTCTTCATTCCGATAGAATCATATTACGACTGTACATTCCGATAGCTTGTATATTCCGATCTGGAACTTTCCGATAAGACCACATTGCGACAGAATGGACTTTGGTATTCCGATGACTATTAAGATGAATTATTCCGATGGCTTGGTTTTAATCACATTCCGATGTATTTGAATTTAGTACATTCCAATAGAATTCAGTTTTGCATTTCGATTATTTAAATTTTATAGTTTACAAAGTTTTAAGTTTTTAGTTCATTTCGTTTTTAGTTCAATCTTGCCTCGCTTAGTTTTCATATTAATTACTCTACGACTCTTTACCTTTTTAGTAGACTAGAAAACCAAACTCCCTATTTCTCACCAAGAACAACTATTCCACTTTGAGCTGTGATCAATTCGAGAAGATTCCTAGAACTTATCTGAACCCCATCCAATAGATTTGTATCAGGAACATGCATGTAACCTAGATAATCATGATTGTATTTTTGTAAGTATTTACAAGACTTAAAATTAGCTAAAGTGTTCATCTTGGAAATACCAAGATTTAGAAATATAGCTGTGGGCTATATATGAGTGTACATGGATCTATGATTGATTTTTAGGTCTAGACATAGTTTAGATCTCATTTTGGACTTGTGACTTGTTTTCTTGACTTGTACATAGCTAGATCTTAATTTGGACACATATAAGTGCATGCAACCTTAAACCAAGTTTAAAACATCTTAATAATATATAACAAATTATAGCCGTGAGATATAAGCTCCTATTAGGGCTTATGACTTGCATGCAACCTTGTAACACACCTAGATCTAATTTGGAACATCACATAAAACAAACTATAAGTTTTATTCTTCTATTTAGATTTAAAACTAAATATGAATAAGCTCATAATAAACTTATAAGAATATGCTAAGTTAAAACTTACATAAAATGTAAAGTAGTGTTAATGGACCCAATAAGCCCATTTGATGAATCTTAGCATCTTTATGGACTTAAGATTACACTTAGGCCCATTTAACTAATTAAAGGACTTAAAAATGTATTTAAGCCCAATAAATGATTTAAAGGTCCATTCAAATAAATTAGTGGACTTGAGATATATTTAGGCCCACTAGATAGCCCATTAGATGTTTAGCCATTTAATGAGCCCATATAATGTTTGAATGTTAAAATAAAAGTTTTTATAATAAAATATAACTTATAAAAACTTTTTGGATTAAAATGACAATTTATGAAACTTAAGGAATAAAACTGTAACTTATGAAACTTGTTTTGATAAACTAGTAAGCACAAGTACTGAAAATAAAAATGTTCGAAAGTATAGGGTTTAATAAATACCATCCGTGGCAAATTAAACCCTAGGGACCATTTTGGGAAGATTCTAAAAGTTATTTTGTCATTTTATAACCCTAAGGACCATTATTGTAATTAGCCGTAACTTAAAGAAGCCCTAGGGGCTATTTTTGTTATTTTAGTAAAGTTACAAAACCTAGATATAACTAGGGGGACTAAATCTGCCATAAGCCGAAACTTTAACAAGCCCTAGGTAGTAAATGTGTAAAATCCGAAAGTTATACTTGTTTAAAATATGGAGGGACTAGTTTTGCCATATTCTGAAACATTAACAAGCCCTAACCCTAAAATCTATTTAATTATAATATAACATAATTAAAAACCTAGACCATAAGAATTAATGTATAAATTCTTAAGTTTAAATTATTTTATAAATGTTAAAATAATTTATGGAAACTTTAAAGTTAAATAAAATATTATATTTTATTTTTCAAAATAAAATATTTATAGTTGCTTTAGGAAATAATTGTATAAACAATTATGAATATGTATTATTAATGCATGAACTCATATACTTTTAGAAAATAAAATTTATATGAACGTTGGATAAATTGAATACTAATATTTAAGTAGAACTTTTATGTTACTTAATTATGAATCTTAATAGTAAGTTTAAATGAACGATTATAATACATAAACTGCAAACATGAACTAATATTTTAAGTACGACATTTTATGTTTACTTAAATAAGAAACTTAATTGTAATTTGAATGGTTATTAATAATACATGTATGCTAACTGATATAAAAAGTTAAACATTTTATGTTTACATAGAAGTGAAACTTATATAGATAAGTTAAAATGAATATTGTTGATACTTGAACTATGGTTATTTAAGATAAATGCCGTATCATAAATGAACTAACTAAAATCTGTATAAGCATACATATATGTTATTTGTAGTACCTATTAAGACTGTACTATTTGATTAGGCATAACTTTTGGCGTGAGCTTTATTTGGATATTCGTATTAAACAACTATTGCCTACTCCCAGGTGAGTTTACAGCCTCATATAAACTTTTGATAAAACTTTTCCTCTATGGGAAAGAAAACATGCAAACACTTAATGGACATAACAGGATTGTATAAACTTGACTATGATTGATTATTATTGGAACTGTTAAATTGTTGTAAATTGCCCGAATGTTATAAATAGATCTATTAGGGATTGACCATCCCCATCTGGGTGAGTCATGCTCACTGTGCCTTGGCCGGGACAACAACTGTATACCATGTTGGAACTGGGTTGGGTGTCTTTTTGTAAGACACTACGTCCTCATCTGTTGAGGACTATGGAAGGTTAAGCTTCAGTTTCTAATAATAAACAAATATAATCTAAATTTTAGTAAGAATGCTTTGTGCATTGTTACTTCTATAATTATTGTATGTTCAAACTAATAAATGTTAAACCTTTAAATTCACCAACTTTATGTTGACCCTCTAGCATGTTTTTCACATGAAAATGAAGTTAGTATGTGATGTGTGCATGGTCTCCAGCATCTTAGTAATCTGCATCGTAGGACTCATCAGGGGTTCTATTTGGGAAACATAAACAATCACCTTCTATCATGTTTAAGACAATTTTTATTTTATTTGTTTATCAAACATGTAATCTGATTTGAATAACTCTTTATCTTATGCTCTATGGACTATATGCTATCGATCCACCCTAGTGACATCTCCGTGGATATTTCTGCATATTTTGACCCTACCCGGGGTGTCACAGAGAATGGTATCAGAGCATTAGTTATAGAGAACCAGATAACTTTTTAAATAAAATAAAAATGAAGTGATTTTTCTTTTATTTAAAACTGGACTATAACTTATAAAAATCTTTTGGGGATTTTATTTGGGACCATATTATTTAAGCATATAAATCTTAGGGCATTTTATGCTATGTGAACCAAGTGTATATATATTGTTGCTAAACTTGATTATTAATACTGTTTAGTGAAATGTTGGTATGGAAAATGTTAGATATGCTAAACTTGAAAATTTTACACTACATAGTAAAATACTGAAATGAAAATATAGGTAATACTAAACCAAACCTTGCACTTACAAATTGTTAGATGAACTACGTAAATGATAACATATATATATATATATAAGTATTAATATATGTAGATTTAAAACATTATGATAATTGTTTAAAAGGGATGTATTTCATAAAACATGTAACCTAAAATAATATTGTTCTTCGTTGTAAGCTTATACTTACTTCAAACTTAAAATAATACTATTTCAAAGTATCATGACTCCGCCTACTGTACCTTCGACTCTTCTACCCGTAGTAGCTCCTATTCCAGTTGTTTGTTCATCTCCACAATCGACGCAGTGTGGATGGTTATCAGCCTCAGATTCAGAGGATGACCCAACTATCGAAGCTGTACTCCCAGAGGACCCTTTTTCTATCTCAGCATCAGCCACACTGGCCCAACCTCTATGGAGGAGGACCAGGTTCTTCCTAGCATACCATCTTCCGTGCCTCCATCTTTATCATCAGGCTATTTTTCCGGGCCCGTAGCCGTCTCCACTTATGAGACCGGGGAAGGATCCGGGGCAGGTCTTGTCGATTCCGTCCAGGCCCAGATCGCCGCACTAGCCGCACGCCAGGAGCGGGAGATATCCGACCTACGCAGCCAGGTGACAGTCAGTCAACAAGGACATGCCGTAATCTACGATCGTATCGACTCTCTTTTTCGCACTATGAGAGGAGAATCCCAAACCGCTAAAGGCATCCAGGCTAGGACGGACGAGGCATTGAAGTGGTTATTAGAGGAGAACTACCATCTCCACCAGCGCATTCAGGTCATGGAGGGTCTGCAACATCAGACCCATGCTGCTCTTTCTGCCCAGGAGCAATCATTATCTATTTTCTTTGATCTCGCGACTGTCCGACATGATGGGGTTACTGGGGAGATGGCTTATCTCCGAGGGGTCGTCGATAGACTCCAGAACCAGCTACTATCAGCCCTCCGTACGCTTATGGAGACCCGAACGACAGTTCGGACTTTATGGAACACCAGGAGGAATTCTGCATCTCCACCAGCTCCATCAGCACCATCAGCATCAGCCTCATCTAGTGGACCATCTTGACAGGATTAGTATACACGTACTAGACTTCTTGTACGACATGATAAGCTTACGGGTTATGTGACAATCTAACATTTTCAGGTAGTGAATTATTTTCTCGTATAATATTTTGAAACTTATTTTGTGTTGGTTGATGAACTCACAATTTACGGATTTAAATTTGGGCAAACGTGCATAATTTAGCGTCCTTTACGACTAAACCGGAAACCTTAGGATTACGCATTTACGTTTTTGAACTCTGTTTTTGATGAGACAATTTTTATTAGATTCGTTTTGTGCCGTTGATTCATAATTTATAAAAAAGTTTTTCATAAAACGACCCGAGGGCACGCAAATCGAGGAAACTAGAATCGAGGAGTACCCGTAAATTAGCGGGATGGGACAAAATAATTTATCCCACCCCACTATACAAGGGACAGCCAAACTAGACACCACATCAAAGATGTGGCATCATTTTAACTCTTAGCTTACAAGTGTAAGCTTAGCCTTACACTTAAGCTACCACTAACCACAAAAACCACTAGCTAACTCATTACCACCATTTCTCTCATGCAAACAACTCTCAAACTCTCTCAACTCTCTACCCATTGTCGTCCCACTCTACCACCATACACCACCATTTGATCTTTTCTAGCCACAAGATACTTGTTATCTAGCTATATTATGGAGTAACCTTGAAGCCTTGATTGCTTGGTGGCCATTTTAACAACAAAGGAGGTGATTTACTTGTGTCCTAGGGCTGATTTCTCAACAAACTTTCTTGGTGTTTGATGATCTTGGAGATATATTTGGTGTTCATCAAGTTGTTGTCTTCCAAAAATAAGATATACTCTTGGTTGGTAAAGAAGATCATCCTTTCCATTTCTCTTGTTATTTTTGTAAAGATCAAATGTATTTTCTTTCTTGTTGTATATGTATATGATGAATATATGATGATAAAAATGTTGTGTGGGGATCAAGTGTTGATAAATATGCTTAAAAAGATTAATAACCATAAGAAACAAGGCTAAAATCATGCTTAATTTGTTGGCTGTATAAAAACAGTAAGTAACCAAAACTTAAACTGATAAATTTGCATGGTGGAATCCATTTACAGTAAGTATAAGATGTCATGTGAGAGTTGGCCATGCAGTGGAATCATCAAAATGAGTGAGATATGATCAAAACAAGATGAGTGTGCTAATCTGAATAGTCTGTTTTGTAGGGACTGTTAAGGATAGTTAAACATAAAATGAGCAGTAGCTATAACTAACTTATTTGTAGCACATAATATGAAGTTCATGCCATCCAAAACTGAGCTTCTAATTCATTGTATAACTTTAGATATGATAAAAATGGTGAAGATGAAAATAAAAATCAGATTTTGAAGAATTAATGTTTAATACTATTATATAAGCACTCAAATTATATAGTATAAAATATGAAATTAAAACCCACTAACTTATGAATTTCATTTATATAAATATGTATAAGGTTAAATAAATGGAAAATTTATAAAAATGGCAGTTGAGTAATATTTATAAGTTATAAAAAACTATAAACATGATTTTTACGACTTTTTCGGCTATTACCGTAAAATTAACGTTTTTCGCCAATTAAAACTTAGACGATCAAACCCGTCTAATGTAAAGTTTTTAAAAGTCATATACTGATATATAAGTATCTCATACAAGTAAAAACCGATAAAACCCGAACTATAGGACATACGGACATTAACGAGCTAAGTTTGCATATTGGACTAATAATTGGACTAAATAAGTTAAACACTTACAAAAAGTACTTATTGGGCTTAACCCATTTGGTCCCAACATGTAAAGTATAAATACTGATAATACAAGTATAAAATGGATTAATACAAGTAAAGAACTTATAATTAGCTTATTGGACTTAAAACATGTAAATAGGTAAAACTAGTAAACTAGTAAAAAGTTACCAATACATAAACACTAAAATGAGTAAACAATGATATATAAACCCACTTGATCATCATCATATGTACAAAATCATCATATGTATATTTTTTATTTAGATAAAGTCATTGGACAAAAGTCTAAGACCGATTATTATTTATATAGGTTTCCGTGACCGAAGCACGCCCGTAGCCGATAATCCGCCTTTCATTATCAACGTGAGTTCATAGCCTCGCACTCTTTTAAATGTTTTATAAAATGATTTGTAAACCCGCGAGGGAGATAACATGTTAGTTTTTGATAAAATAGAACACAAGTAGTCCCGATGGTATGCTTAATGATATGGACCCGAATGATGTGATGACCCTATAAACGAGATAAAAAGGATTATTAGTAGTTAGGTTATGTCACTCAAAGTCCCATTAGCATGAATTGTGAACTACCGGGATACGGTAGACGCTTATGCATATGATAGTACTATTTGGGGACGATCACCCCAGTTCGCGCCTTGACGGTTGATCCCCGTCGTACCACATTGATTGGAAAGCGAATTTATGTATGAGAAGATTTACATAGCGTGATTTTTGTGACGACACGCTAACTTAGATGGGCAAATTCTTTGTCGGGTTCGCGGCCCGTTGTTTTCATAGTAAGGTAACAATCTCATGCGGCTAATAATAATACAAATGAATCCTATGTAATCTAAATATCCGATATGATACGATGTAAATAACGATTATAATATTACCTATAATGGTAATATTGAGGCTACGGTCTCATGGACGGTTTAAGATGTATGCTTGATTTTTATATTCCCTGACTAGCAATACGAGGACTTACTTCCGATATTATACTTGTGTTCTGATTTCAACGATTGTTTTACATAACGGTTTTATTAAACTCTATGGATTCACTCGGCATTCGCTGATATGATTTTTGCATGTTTTTATCTCAGGTGCTTAAAGGTAATCCGGATGGAGATCGACTCTGATGGCCCACATAATAATAAAAATGTTCATTCGATCTATGTTTTGTAAACTTAATGACCTGTATAATTTGGGACCTGTTGTACACTTTAAAACTTTTTATCGAATGAATGTATGTTGAACCTTGTACAACCATTTTTATGTGTTGTCTATGATTGGAGTTATTGTGCTATCCCTTAACACTCTAAAAGATCCTTCCGCTGTACCGATACGAAAATTGAGAGTGTTAAAGTTTGGTACCAGAGCTCTCGTTATAGAGAACAAAAGATTTTAAAAACCAAGGTTTTGAAAAAAACTTTTCAAAATCTTTTAACTATGAACATTTGAGAAAATATTTGAAAAATCTTTTGACTATAACGGTGCCAAAGATCTCCGACGTTACCAACAAGCCCTATTGAGAAGATATATATTTTGATATATATAATTTAATTTATATATATATGTATATATCGTGATTTAAGTATGTAATTGTTTAATAAGTATGTTATCTTAATACGAGATATATATAAATGCAGATTGTCATGGCGGACCCTAATATTCCTGTAGAGAACCATGTTATTCCCGAACCTAATGTAGATGATGATCCTTATTTAGACTTAGTAGATTATGATATGGATGATGAGGAGGAACCATTTGAGGATCCCGAGCCCGAGATAGGACTAGGAGATCAGATTGCCCCTTAGGTTGATATGGTAGAAAATGAGATTGATAATGTTGATATTGAGAATGATGATGAGATTGGGTTAGATAATTTAGATGATGAGATTGACGACGAGGATGTCGAGGAGGATATAGGTATAGACGATGAGGTTGATGATGACGAGGAATCCGAGCTTATTTACCCTTATGATGTTCCAGAGGGCGAGCCTTTACCCCCACCAGTTTATTTATCTGATTCTGAGGTTGAGCTACCTAGGGATGAAATGTCTGAATCGTCTGAATCTGATTCTGAATCAGAGGAGGATGAGGATGATAACGCACCTGACGGTACTGATGGTATTGCTACTCATAGACGTGTGATAGGAGAGTCGTCTAGTGTTCGAGAGGCTACTCATATGGATGGTCTTGCACCATGAGCCTTGAGACGTGATTTAGATGCTTCCCGTGTTAAGATTAGTATGACAGAGATTGGATTAGGTGTTGTTCAGACTCATGTTGCTTATTTAGAGTCGAAGACTAAGGTTGGTGAGAAAGAGCGGGAATTTCTTAGTTTGGATTTGACTGATGTAGAGTGTGGTTTGAATGAGGCTTTTAGGAGGTTATCGGTGTTAAAAAGTGGTGAGTTTGCTGCTATGAAGAAAAAGGTGAATTCTATGGAGATTCAGTTGAGTGTAGCTCATGCGATGCGTGAGAAAGATGAAAAGGAGTTGAATATATCCGTGGGTTGGAATAGTAGATTTTATGCTGACATGGTTGAAAGAGGAGTGATCTCTAAGCGCCCAGCTGAAGATGTGTCTAGTGATCGTCCGACAAAGATACAGAAGACGATGGATGATGGACCATCTGGCGGTTCTCAGTAGACCAGTCTGTATTTAGTAGTGACCTTTGTATCTTTTGTACTTTTGTAGCTTTGACTAAACCGACTTGTTAGTAGTAGACTTGGCACGAATTTTGAGTATGTATAGTGCTAGAACTTTGATATGGGATGTAACTAAGACAATGCTTATGTTTCAAATCGAATGAAATATGTATCTTGTCTTAAATTCCATATTGTGCCTTATTTGTATTTTGATTATGAATTCAATCCATATTATATGAATTCCTTGTTGGGTGAATGCTTAATACTTTGAAATTGTGAAATTATAGAACTATGTCGCCCAAGAAAGCTGTGACTGAGGATGATGTACATAGGATTATTACGGAACAAGTTACCGCATCTATGACTGAATTTATGGCAAATGCTAGAAATGAAGCTAGCGGTAGTGGAGCTGGCGGTAGTGGAGCTGGCGGTAGTGGAGCTGTCGGCAGTGGAATTGGTGGTACTAATGTGAATGTGAATGCTAATAATGTGAATGCTAATGCTGGAGGAAATGTAGGAGGACTTGGAACTAATGCACCTGAAGTTGGTGGCTGTACTTATGTGACGTTCATGAAGTCTGAACCTCTATCTTTTAATGGAACTGAAGGTGCTGTAGGATTAAGCCAGCGGATTGAGAAGATTGATTCGGTGTTTCGGATTAGTAAGTGTAAGGAGGAAGATAAGGTGAATTTTGCTATGGCTACTCTTAAAGGTCGTGCGTTGACTTGGTGGAACGGGAGAATTGCTTTCATGGGTATTGCTGCTGCTAATGCTACTCCTTGGGCTGAAATTAAGAAGTGGATGACTTTGGAGTTTTATCCTCGTAGTGTGATCATTAGGTTAGAACAAGAGTTGATTCATCTGAGAATGAAAGGTGTGGACATTGATAGTTACACAAACCGATTCCATGAGTTGGCCTTGCTATGTCCTTGATTGGTGGAACCCGAAGAGATCTGAATTGAACAATATATCAAAGGGTTGACAAAGAATATCCGAGGGGACGTGACATCATCTAAACCATTGACCATTGATGATGCTGTTTGAATGGCTTACCAACTCATTGGATAAATAATTCAGGATAGGGAAGATGAAGCCCATGTTGGTGAGAAAAGAAAGGGAGACGGTGATCGTGTATATAGAGGTGATAATAGGAAGAATTTCAATCGCCGTCAGAACCAGAGAAAGGGGAATGCAAATGCTCTTACCAACAACACACCGCGCAACGATGATAGATGTCCTAAGTGTGGCAACAAGAGGCATGCTGGCGACTGCTGGAAGTGCCGAAATTGCGGAAAGCTTGGACACAAGGTTGAAAGGTGTAAGAAGGGAACCATTTGCTTTAACTGTAATGAAGAAGGTCATAGGAAATCAGAATGCCGTAAGTTGAAAGCGATTGTACCTGGAAGAAACCCCCAGGGTGGTGTCTATCAACTTGGAGAAATTGAGGTGAAGAAAGAGGATCCAAATGTCGTTACCGGTACGTTTTTACTCAACAATCATTATGCTGTTGCTTTATTTGATTCGGGTGCCGATAGGAGCTTTGTATCCACTAAATTTAGTGTCCTTATTGATATTGAACCTATTGAGATAAATACAAGTTACCAGGTGGAATTGGCTGATGGTAAATTAGTGAAAACTAATAAGCTATTAGAAGGATGCTCTCTAAATCACTTGAACTATTCCTTTCCGATTGATTTGATGTTGATAGAATTAGGTAGTTTTGATATTATTATTGGTATGGATTGGTTGTCGTTGAATAATGCTACTATTTTAAGTGGAGAGAAGAAGGTTAAGATTCCTCTTAGGAATAGGACGTTAGTAATTGATGGTATTCGAGGTGAATCCCGTTTGAAAATCGTTTCAAGTATTAAAGTCCAAAAGTACATCAGGAACGGTTGTGAGTTATTCTTAGCTCAAGTGACCGGGAATGAGTCTAGGGAGAAACGATTGGAAGATATACCTATTATTTGTGAATTTCCTGAGGTATTTCCTAAAGATTTACTTGGACTTCCACCGATAAGGCAAGTAGAGTTTCGAATCGACTTAATTCCTGGTGTTACACCGGTGGCACGTGCGCCTTACCGATTAGCCCCTTCTGAATTAAAGGAGTTATCTGAGCAACTTAAGGAGTTGTCTGATAAAGCTTTTATTCGACCGAGCTCGTCGCCTTGGGGAGCTCAGTCTTGATCATTAAGAAGAAGGATGGATCTTTCCGAATGTGCATTGATTATAGGGAACTGAATAAGTTGACAATTAAAAATCGATATCCTTTACCTAGGATTGATGATTTGTTTGATCATCTACAAGGATCTAGTGTGTATTCCAAGATAGATTTGCGGTGAGGATATCACCAACTTCACGTCCGTGAAGAAGATATTCCTATAACTGCATTTAGAACTCGTTATGGACACTATGAATTTCAAGTAATGCCATTTGGGTTAACTAACGCACCTGCGGTTTTCATGGATTTAATGAATCAAGTGTGCAAGCCCTACTTGGACAAATTTGTGATTGTGTTGATTGACGATATTCAAATCTATTCTAAGAATGAAGATGAACATAGAGAACATTTAAGGATTGTTTTGAATTTGTTGAAGGATGAAAGGTTGTATACTAAGTTTTCGAAATGTGATTTCTGGTTAGATTCTGTGCAATTTCTTGGTCATGTGATTAACAAAGATGGAATTCATGTTGATCCTGCAACGGTTGAAGCTATTAAGAATTGGTCTGCACCGACAACGCCAACGGAAGTGCGACAATTCTTAGGATTGGCTGGCTATTATAGGTGATTCATTAAAGAATTTTCTTTGATAGCTAAACCCTTGACTAAGCTTACCCAGAAGAATAAACCTTTCGTTTGGGGAAGTGATGAAGATGGAGCATTTCAGACATTGAAGCAAAAATTATGTAGTGCGCCAATTCTATCATTACCCGACAGGAGTGAAGATTTTGTAGTATATTGTGATGCATCTCTTAGAGGCTATGGAGTTGTTTTAATGCAGCAAGAGAAAGTGATAGCTTATGATTCTAGGCAATTAAGGAAGAATAAGGAGAATTATACTACTCATGATCATGAGTTAGGAGTTGTAGTCTTTGCTCTTAGGTTGTGGAGACATTATCTGTATGGCACCAAGTGTACGGTATTCACCGATCACAAAAGCCTACAGTATATTCTCGACCAGAAGGAATTGAACATGAGGCAACGAAGATGGATAGAGTTGTTAAGTGATTATGATTGTGATATAAAATATCACCCAGGAAAAGCCAATGTTGTTGCCGATGCGATAAGCAGGAAAGATAGAGAGCCTATCAGGGTACGTTCTCTAGTCTTGACCGTGCACAATAATTTTCCTGAGCAAATAGAAGCTTTTAAGAAAGAAAATTTTGTTAATGAAGGGTTCCGAGGAGAAGGAGATCCTTTAGAGGTTAGACCTGATGGAGTGAAATGCTTAAGAGGTCGTATGTGGGTACCTAAGTTTGGAGGCTTAAGAGACTTGATTATGTTAGAGTCCCATAAATCTAAGTATTCCATTCGTCCGGGGTCTGATAAGATGTACCATGATTTGAAGAAGTTGTACTGGTGGCCGAATATGAAAGCTGATATTGCTATGTATGTTCTTCAATGCTTGACTTGTGCTAGATTTAAAGCGGAACATCAAAAGCCATCAGGACTACTTCAACAACCAAAGATTCCTGAATGGAAGTGGGAGCGAATTACGATGGACTTTATCACCAAGATTCTTAGAACATCATCTGGAAACAACTCGATTTGGGTTATTGTCGACAGACTGACCAAATCAGCACACTTCATTCCGGTTAAAGAGCAGTTCTCACAGGAGAAGCTGACTCGTATATACCTTGAGAATGTTGTATGCAAGCATAGAGTGCCTGTATCGATCATTTCAGATCGAGATCCTAGATTCGCATCGAATTTTTGGAAATCTCTCCAAAGATCTTTGGGAACGAATCTCGACATGAGCACTGATTATCACCTCCAGACTGATGGGCAGAGTGAAAGGACGATACAAACACTAGAAGATATGTTGAGAGCTTGTGTGTTAGATTTTGGTAAGAATTGGGATAAACATTTGCCGTTAGCAGAGTTTTCGTAAGCTTTGTATGGTAGGAAGTGTAGATCTCCTGTATGTTGGAGTGAAGTTTGGGATACCCAGATCACGGGACCAGAATTGATCCGGGAGACTACGGAGATGATAGTTCAGATTAAGAATAGGTTGTTGACTGCCCGTAGTAGACAGAAAAGTTACGCGGATGTGCGGCGGAAGCCGATGGAGTTTAAAGTGGGTGACTGAGTAATGTTGAAAGTATCGTCATGGAAAGGCGTTATAAGATTTAGAAAGCGAGGAAAATTGAATCCCCGCTATATTGGACCCTTTAAGATTTTATCTAGAGTAGGTCCGGTGGCTTACAAACTAGAGTTACCCCCAGAACTTCATGGTGTTCACAACACATTCCATGTATCTAATCTGAAGAAATGTCTAGCAGTGAGTGATGAGAAAATTTCATTAGATAAGGTTCGAATAGATGGGAAGTTGCATTTTATCGAAGAACCCGTAGAGGTTATGGATCGTGTGGTAAAGCAACTGAAACAAAGTCGGATAATGTCTCCACAACTCTATGGATCGTGAGGTAACCAACACGTAAATTGATGAACTCACAATTTACGACTAAACCGGTAGAGGTTATGGATCATGAGGTAACCAACACGTAAATTGTGAAACATTTCCTCAGATTAGATAGTGAATTATTTTCTCGTATAATATTTTGAAACTTATTTTGTGTTGGTTGATGAACTCACAATTTACGGATTTAAATTTGGGCTTACGTGCATAATTTAGCGTCCTTTACGACTAAACCGGAAACCTTAGGATTACGTATTTACGTTTTTAAACTCCGTTTTTGATGAGACAATTTTTATTAGATTCGTTTTGTGCCGTTGATTCATAATTTATAAAAACGTTTTTCGTAAAATGACCCGAGGGCACGCAAATAGAGAAAACTAGAATCGAGGAGTACCAGTAAATTAGCGGGATGGGACAAAATAATTTATCCCACCCCACTATACAAGGGACGGCCAAACTAGACACCACATCAAAGATGTGGCATCATTTTAACTCTTAGCTTACAAGTGTAAGCTTAGCCTTACACTTAAGCTACCACTAACCACAAAAACCACTAGCTAACTCATTACCACCATTTCTCTCATGCAAACAACTCTTGAACTCACTCAACTCTCTACCCATTGTCGTCCCACTCTACCACCATACACCACCATTTGATTTCTCAACAAACTTTCTTGGTGTTTGATGATCTTGGAGATATATTTGGTGTTCATCAAGTTGTTGTCTTCCAAAAACAAGATATACTCTTGGTTGGTAAAGAAGATCATCCTTTCCATTTCTCTTGTTATTTTTGTAAAGATCAAATGTATTTTCTTTCTTGTTGTATATGTATATGATGAATATATGATGATAAAAATGTTTTGTGGGGATCAAGTGTTGATAAATATGCTTAAAAAGATTAATAACCATAAGAAACAAGGCTAAAATCATGCTTAATTTGTTGGCTGTATAAAAACAGTAAGTAACCAAAACATAAACTGATAAATTTGCATGGTGGAATCCATTTACAGTAAGTATAAGATGTCATACACATGTGAGAGTTGTCCATGCAATGGAATCATCAAAATGAGTGAGATATGATCAAAACAAGATGAGTGTGATAATCTGAATAGTCTGGTATGTATGGACTATTAAGGATAGTTAAACATAATATGAGCAGTAGATATAACTAACTTATTTGTAGCACATAATATTAAGTTCATTCCATCCAAAAATGAGCTTCTAATTCATTGTAGAACTCTAGATATGATAAAAATGGTGAAGATGAAAATAAAAATCAGATTTTGAAGAATTAATGTTTAATACTATTATATAAGCACTCAAATTATATAGTATAAAATGTGAAATTAAAACTCACTAACTTATGAATTTCATTTATATAAATATGTATAAGGTTAAATAAATGGACAATTTATAAAAATGGTAGTTGAATAATATTTATAAGTTATAAAAAACTATAAACATGATTTTTACGACTTTTTCGGCTATTACCGTAAAATTAACGTTTTTCGCCAATTAAAACTTAGACGATCAAACCCGTCTAATGTAAAGTTTTTAAAAGTCATATACTGATATATAAGTATCTAATACAAGTAAAAACCGATAAAACCCGAACTATAGGACATACGGACATTAACGAGCTAAGTTAGCATAATAATTGGACTAAATAAGTTGAACACTTATAAAAAGTACTTATTGGGCTTAAACTATTTGGGCCCAACATGTAAAGTATAAATACTGATAATACAAGTATAAAATGGATTAATACAAGTTAAAAAACTTATAATAAGCTTATTGGACTTAAAACATCTAAATAGGTAAAACTAGTAAACTAGTAAAAAGTTACCAATACATAAACACTAAAATGAGTAAACAAGGATATATAAACCCACTTGATCATCATCATATGTACAAAATCATCATATGTATATTTGTTATTTTGATAAAGTCATTGGACAAAAGTCTAAGACCGATTATTATTTATATAGGTTTCCGTGACCGAAGCACGCCCGTAGCTGATAATCCGCCTTTCATTATCAACGTGAGTTCATAGCCTCGCACTCTTTTAAATGTTTTATAAAATGATTTGTAAACCCGCGAGGGACATGCTATTTTTTGATAAAATAGAACACAAGTAGTCCCGATGGTATGCTTAATGATATGGACCCGAATGATGCGATGACCCTATAAACGAGATAAAAAGGATTTTACTAGTTAGGTTATGTCACTCAAAGTCCCATTAGCATGAATTGTGAACTACCGGGATTTGGTAGACGCTTATGCATATGACAGTACTATTTGGGGACGATCACCCCAGTTCGCGCCTTGACGGTTGATCCCCATCGTACCACATTGATTGGTAAGCGAATTTATGTATGAGAAGATTTACATAGCGTGATTTTTGTGACGACACGCTAACTTAGATGGGCAATTTGTTTGTCGGGTTCGCGGCCCGTTGTTTTCATAGTAAGGTGACAATGTCATGCGGCTAATAATAATCCAAATGAATCCTATATAATCTAAATATCCGATATGATACGATGTTAATAACGATAATAATATTACCTATAATGGTAATATTGAGGCTACGGTCTCATGGACGGTTTAAGATGTATGCTTGATTTATATATTGCCTGACTAGCAATACGAGGACTTACTTTCGATATTATACTTGTGTTCTGATTTCAAAGACTGTTTTACATAACGGTTTTATTAAACTCTATGAATTCACTCGGCATTCGCTGATATGATTTTTGCATGTTTTTATCTCAGGTGCTTAAAGGTAATCCGGATGGAGATCGACTCTGATGGCCCACATAATAATAAAAATGTTCATTCGATCTATGTTTTGTAAACTTAATGACCTGTATAATTTGGGACCTGTTGTACACTTTAAAACTTTTTATCGAATGAATGTATGTTGAACCTTGTACAACCATTTTTATGTGTTGTCTATGATTGGAGTTATTAAGCTATCCCGTAACACTCTAAAAGACCCTTCCGCTGTACCGATACGAAAATTGAGAGTGTTACAGGTTCCATCCCGACTATCATGACATAGGGCCTTTGTACTTTTATTTCTTTTCAGCTTTTGGTGATGTAATCCCGTTCTTTATTTTTTCTTTTCTTTTGGACATGTAACTTTGGGATGTAATGTTTTAAAGACTGTGTGTATCATTACCTTGGACAAGGCCTGACCGTCCTATGACTTAGATTTTGTTATGCTAAATGAATGTTAAATTTCTTATGGAAATAACATGTAATCACTTTCTTTATTATATTTGCTGTGCAATGTATTATATTATGAGATCTTGACAGGTTATCCAAATTTGTTATGAAATTAGTGCACAAATTTACCCGTGCAAATATTATAAAAACTGTACTAACGTTTGAACTAATAATCTCATTTTGTGTATGATTATAGACAAATGGTGATTACGAGATCAAATCCCAATAATGCAACCACTTCCAATGCTGATAATGCTGAATCCCCTGAAGCTACTCGAAATGTCACTACCGCACAACTCGAAATGTCACTACAGCAGCCATGTCAGCCAGAGGAGGTGAGCCGAATGCAAACAATGATCCAAACTTCGATGCACGCAGAAACAACACCAACAGGGGTGCTCTTACCCTGACTTCTTAAAATGCAAACCTCATACTACCGAGGGAAAGAAGGAGTTGTTGAATTGATGCAGTGGTTTGAAAGACTAGAGATAGTTTTCCGCATCATCGGCTGTGCTGACGAGAACAGAGTTAAGTTTGCTACATGCACCCTACTCGAGAGCGCCCTCACCTGGTGGAAGTATGTGGTCGCTACCCTTGGACATGACACTGCTTTTACTCTCATTTGGGCCAACCTCAAGGAGAGAATGACTGAGAAATACTGTCCCAGAGGAGAAATGAAGAAGTTGGAAGTCAAACTATGGGATCTAAAGTGTAAGAACAATGATATCCTTTGGTACAACCAAAGATTTCAAGAGTTAATCCTGATCTGCACCAGAATGTTCCCTCAAAGGAGTGACAAGATTAAGAAGTATGCCAGCGGACTCCCTGACGACATTGATAGGTGTGTAAATACCCATCCTTTTTACCACTTAATTACAATAATAACCGAGCCAAAACGTATATTTTGTGTCTTTTATGTCAGAATTATGCGTGGTTTGTGTTTTTGTTGTGATTTAGGATGAAATTGTGTAAAGTGGAGAAAACACGGTATTTACGGGCTTTTATTGAAGAAAAAGATGAAAGATGAAGTCGAGAAGTCAAGAGTGCAAAAAGAACGGAAGTCCAAGACCAATTCTGAAGATTTATCGAAGAAAAAGTCAAAAGACGGAAATTTATCAAAAGGCGAAAAACTCAAGTCTAATTTATTGAAGAATTAAAAGACGAGTTCAAAGAAATCCCGAGCCAAAAGTCATTAAAGTCCAAGATTAAAGAAGATTTAAAGGCTTAAGGACTAATGGTGCAATTAACAAAGAGATTAAGAAGGAAGGACCTAATGATGCAATTAAGGAGAAAGGAAAGAGGGGAGGAAGCTTCCTAAGCATTCCATAATCCTCCCCTATATATAGATTAGTTCTTAATCATTTTCATTTTTTTGGCTAATAGTGTCAATTAGTTCTTCCACTTTTAATTACCTTGTCATTTAAATACTTGTCAAATTTAAATACTGTCTTGCACCTTAATTACCATTTAATTTCAAGTAAGTTTTTCTTTTAATTCTTGTTAATCTTTATCTTTATTGTTAAGCTCTCATTCTACCTTTCTTAATCTTTGATTTTTATTGTTTATGTTCATGTTCATGTTCTTATGTTCTTATTTTGATCAAAGTGGGTTTTGATTATCTTGATTAGTTTTGTGAGTTTTGTTGTTTTAGATTGATTGCTTATGATTAATAGATGTTTATTTGTTTGTTTGATTTAATCTGTTGGTTGATTTAGCTTTGTTTTGATTAAATTCGTGCTATATTTCTTTCCCTTGTTCTTCGGGGTGTTTGTTACTGTATTTCCCAGGTGCTGATCTCCCCAGTATTCCGAACAAAGCATTTCACAGGTGGTCTATTCGGAATACTAATTATTCCGCATAAGGGTAATTATTCCGCATAGGAGTTTATTCAGCATAAGGGAAATATTCAGCATAAGGGAAATATTCCGCATAAGGCTATATTCAGCATAGGGGTATTATTCAGCATAAGGGAAATATTCCGCATAGGATATTCCGCATAGGGTTTCCGCATAGGGCAGATATTCAGCATAAGGGAAATATTCAGCATAGGATATTCCGAATAGGCTACTTATTCTGGGTAGAGGTAATATTCCGAGTTGGCACATTATTCCGCATAGGAGTAATATTCCGAATAGGAGGTTTATTCCGGATAGGCTGCGTATTCCGAATAGGAACTTTATTCCGAGTAGGGGTTTATTCCGGATAGGGATAATTTTCAGGTTCTTTATTTTCAATTTTGTTTTATTTTTCTGCCTTTTAATTTCGAGCTTTATTTTTCCCGCCTTTTTCCTTACTCGCACTTTAAGGTTATTTGCCTTAGATTTATTTTAGTCTTGCCTGAGTTTAAGATTTAATTTTAGTTGCGTTTTAAGTTTGCCTTAGTTAAATTTAAGTTTGCGTTATTTTACTTTAGTGCCCTTTAATTTTAGTCAAGCTTTTAAATACTTGCACCATTTATTTTAATTAGACTTAGATTTACTTTAACGCACATTTACTTTAATTGTTTTTGCACTTTTAATATACTACAATGACACATTTTTGTTTTCACCAAAATACAACTGAGTCACACAGTAAACTCATTTTTCAATTCGAAGAGATTGGTACAACGATAATTTTTAACCTAAGTAAAATCGAGTTATCAAATGGCGCTGCTGCCGGCTCTTTTCGTAAAGATTAACGGTTTTCTGTGAGAGACGCGTTGCTTTTTGGGATCCGTTCACTTGTGAGCCTTATTTTTCTTGCATAAAAATTTCAAAAACACCATAAAAATTAAAAATTGATAAAAATCCATAAAAATTAAAAATTTCAAAAATCCTAAAAGATTTTATTTTTATTGTGTATATATATTGTTTTTGCGTTTGGTATTGTTTTCTTTTGTCTTTGTAGGTGTATGCGTACTAGATCTTCTAATTATCAAGATCCCGAGACTCGAGAAGATTTAAGTATGTCAGGTGTTAATAACAACAATAATCCACCGCACCTCAACAATAACAACAATGTTCTTCCACAGCCCGATCTTCGGACAATGGAGGAGCTTTGTCAACCTACCATGTTTGGACGAGGAGAACCGATTGCGCCGATGCAAATCAACGCTCCTGAGTTTTCGTTGAAGCACCACATGATTCAGCAAGTGCAAAAAATCCTTTTAGAGGAATGCCTGATGATGACGCAAACAAACACCTCGACAAGTTCATTACAATCACCCAAAGCATGAAGTTTCCTGGTGCCACAATGGATGTTCTTCGCCTACAACTCTTCCCACATACTTTATCACATCATGCCGAGAAATGGTTTGATCGTCTCCCGAAGAATTCCATTCATACTTGGGATGACATGACTCAACGCTTTTTATCGCGCTACTTTCCACCATCCATGGTCACAAGCCTTCGCAATCAAATCAACGGTTCCATGCAAGATCCCGATGAATCTCTTTTTGATGCATGGGAAAGATATAATGTCTTGATTGATCGTTGTCCAAACCACAATATGCTCCCTGTGACCCTAATTGATACTTTCTACAATGGTTTGACTTTTCGTGATCGTGATACGATTAATGCAGCCGCCGGTGGAACATTCATGAAAAGGAGACCCGAGGAGTGTAGAGAGCTAATTGAGAACATGACTACTCACCACAAAAACTGGGATTCATCCGCTTCTTCAATTAACAACCCAAGAGTCAATGTTTCCTCCACCTCAGCAAACCCAGATATGACCGAACTCACCCGCATGATGACTGAAATGAGCAAAAGTATCACGCTTCTCGCTTCAAACCAACAACAACAACAACAAGTTAAAGCGGTTGCTAATCCTTGTGAAACATGCGGCGGTCCTCACTCATACACCGATTGTCCTTCTACACAAGGAAATCCGGAAAATATGTATGCAGCTTATGGTAATTATTCACCGGAAAATTACCAAGCTCGACAACAAGGGGATAGAAATCTGCTGAGTTACCGGTCCAACAACTACCTTTCACCCGGTTTTTATCCTCAAAACCACAACCCCGCCAACAACTACAATAGAAGCAAACAAATCCCACCAAGAGCTTCTAATCCTTATTACCCACCCGCTCAACAAACCTCACCCATTAACCCCGATGTTGAAGCCATCATGAGAACCCATGGTGAGCAAATCAAGAATCTACAAAGCCAAATTATCAATCTTAAAGGAGATATTACCAAGCAAGGAAATGAGATAAGATCCGAGCTTCGAGATAATATTCAATCCTCCTTCAGCAATCAAACAAATGATTTGAAGAATATGCTTGCTAGTTTCTTGCCCGCCGCTCAACCTTCTTCTTCGAGTTCTCTACCTTCAAACACCGTCACCAATCCGCGAGCAAATGTGAGTGCTATTACTACTCGTAGTGGAATTACCATTGTCGATCCACCGATCCCGCCCCTATCATCTACACCTCCTCCACCACCATTTATCCCTACTCCTCCTACACCTAGTATTAGTGCACCATTACCGTCTCGTCATGACGATGTACCTAGGAAGGACCCTTCAACATCTCAACCTTTACCTGCTACGCCTTCACCTTCACCACCCAAACCCAATATCCCTTATCCCTCTCGTTTAGGCTAGACCAAAATGCTAACCAAGGATGACTCTGAAGTGTCACGCTATGTGAAGATGATCTCTCAAATGAACTTCAACATTAGCTTTCTTGAAGCACTTGTCCACATGACCAAATTTGTTAAAGCATTTAAGGAATTGCTTAACAAGAAGGAGAAGCTGATTGAGCTCGCCAACACACGCTTAAATGAAAAATGCTCTGCAGTTATTCATAAAGAAATTCCGGAAAAGCTTGGAGATCCCGGTCGTTTTGTGTTGCCTTGCGTTTTCAACAAAACTGAAGAATTTACTGCCCTTGCTGATCTCGGGGCCAGCATTAATCTTATGCCTTTGAGTGTTTGGAAAACACTATCATTGCCCAACCTCACTCCAACAAAGATGACTCTTGAACTTGCAAACCGCACTCTCGCTTACCTCGTTGGTATTGCCGAAGATGTGTTCATCAAAGTTTGCACATTTACTTTCCCGGTCGATTTTGTCGTTGTTGATTATGAAATGGACCCTCGGATTCCTTTAATATTGGTCGGCCATTCTTAAGAACTGGACGAGCTTTAGTTGATGTTGCCGAAGGTGAGTTAATCTTAAGAGTCGGGAATGATTCACAAGTTTTT
Organism: Glebionis coronaria; assembly: GCA_025667525.1. Taxonomy (NCBI): domain Eukaryota; kingdom Viridiplantae; phylum Streptophyta; class Magnoliopsida; order Asterales; family Asteraceae; genus Glebionis; species Glebionis coronaria. The sequence goes on from CM046874.1 coordinate 461,554,979, forward strand.
AAAATGGGGAAGCTTACAAGCAAATCCTTTGGACGAGAATCAGTGAATATGGTTAATGTGCTTGATGATTTTGTCATCTACAACAATCCTCTATTCGACTCTTGCATTGATAATCCACTCTTTCATGATGATGTGGATGATTCTCTATCCAATTTGGATGCTTCTCCCATTTATGATTATCCACCGATCTTCGATGCTTATGATGATAATTCTAGCTCAGATTCGGATGATTATGATGACCTTACTTCTGAGTATCCCGATCTGCCCACTTTCGATGATTTCGATGAGGCCGATACTCTTTCAAGTGATTCTTCACATGCTGAAGATCCTCCGCCATCACTCAATCCTACTTTGGACGATTACTCATTTGAGGAAGATTTCTCTACGTTTCTCAACACATACTTCCCTCATGAGAGTGATGCTCCTCCTTATGATTTTGAAGATTATCGTCTTGATCCTACTTTGGATTTGAAGAACATTCTTTCAAAGGAGAAGAAACCGGTCGATATCGATATCCGCAGCACGTATGATTTAACACCTCTTTGTCCCCCTTCTGAGGACGAGGTTGTGCTTCTTCGCGGATCTTCTTCACACTCTGCTGAGCCTGAGTGCTATTTTCCCTTAAAGGAAAAGGTTTTCGACCCCGGTATCGATATTCTGCAGCCATCTCAGTATCCACCTGATGAAATAAAAGGAAATATCTTTGGAACTTATGGAAATCTGCTTGCACCACTTCACCCTTGCTTCCACCATGCTCCATCGCTGCTTAAGGGAACCTTGCCTATTCTTCTTTGGCTTGCCTTGTTCGCCTTAAGCTTGTGCTATTTGATGGACGAAAACTATGTCTTTGATCCCGGTGGATATATTTCATGCTTCTTCCGTTGATAATCAAGGTCGAGTCAGGCTCACGACTCGGTTAACAAAAAAAAAAACGCTTCTTGGGAGGCAACCCATGCATCTATCTTTTAGCTTTATTTATCCTAAGTGTAGGGGAGTCCCGTTGGTTTGCTATTTCCTCTCCTCTCTTCTTAATCAGGGATTCGAGCGCTCAATGATCCACTCTTGATGATTCTTTACGACCCGTGATTCCGTGTTCCATTTTCCCGGTTCTATCCTAAACTCTTTTCGATTCACTATTTTATATTTTCTCAATATAAAAATAGGAATCTCTTTAGTTGTCTCTTTCTTAGCGAGATTTAAACAAAGTGCACAATGTCCTAAGTGTAGGGGAGTTTACTCCCACATGCTTAAACATTGAGGACAATGTTTATCTTAAGTGTAGGGGGACTTCTATCGAAGTTAAGTGGCCTTTTCCTTGTATTTGCCCTCATTTTAACCGGAAAATCAATTTTTCGACATTTTTCAAATTTTTTTATCTATTTTGGCCTATTAGTTTTGCCCTTTGTATAGTTATTTTTCTTTCTTTGATAGAATAAATGTTTAATAAAGTGGTTTTAATTTTCAAACGTTGTGAATCTTTTGACTCAACCCGAGTTTACTTATCTAAGTTACTCTAGCTAGTATCCTTAACGTGTTTGAGTCAAGTTTTGCTAGGCTATTATATAGGGAGCTATAAAACGCGAAAGTCTTAACTCTCACGGGTTAAGAACAAGAACTTTTCGCAAGTTCCTATAATTGATCCTAGAGAGTCGTTTATCAAGGGAACTTTAAAATGCGATTTCTAAACTTGAAAAATTCTAAGAGTTTGCAAGATCCTATAGGCGACTCGAAAACCCAAAACTTTGATTTAATAGGCTAAGCATCCACGAGTCTCATTCCTTGAGATTTTAAATTGTGGAGAACAAGAGATGATAGAGTCAATTATAAGTTCGGTATTCTTTCGTGAATTTATGTGAGTTAATTATAAGCATATTCTCCAATCGCTTGCTAATAAATTTATCTGCAATAAATAAGGTTGTACGATTTGAAAAGTTACTTAGCTTCTAGCCCAAGATCGTTTAAAAGTTGCTCGGTATGGATTAGAGTTCATAGCCAAGGCATAACTTATTGAAGCGGGATGCGAAGATTGACGAGTCCAAAAAGGTCCTAACAAGACATGAGGGCTATATTTTGTTGCTAAAGATCCAAAGTGATATGAAGAATCATTTATCGAAAATCAGTATGAAGGATCGAGACACACGACGAAAAGCAAAAACTCCCCAAAAGTCATGGAGAAGTGTATCCGAAAAGACCCTAACAAGGTATGAGGATAAATTGATCCAAGTCATAAAAGGAGGTGGATCGTTGTATATCAAAGTCCAAAGTAAAGATTGGAGAAAAATGAAGAAGTCGTGGTCCAAGTATGAATCTCTCAAAACTTCAAGTGAAGAAATTCCTATTATGAAGAGAAGACCATTATTTCATGAACGTCTCTCAAGGTTTAAAGTATGAAGTCGCTGCCAAATATCGGTCCGAGAAAGGTCTCAAATCTCGAAGCGAGTTATGCCAAGATATGAACTTTATGAGGTCCCGAGAAGAAGTTTTAAAATATTTTGTCCTTTAGCTAACTATTCATTAAATCGTTCACTTTATTTTCGGCCTAATAAACTATCGAAATAAGTCAAACAATGTATCCTCGTGATCATTCAAGACAACAATAAAATATAAGAGATACCCCTAGGAATAAGGGAGTCTAAGTGAATAATTGGCCCACATGAGTTCGTGTTAGTTTACTAACTTATAATAACAATGATCTCGTTTCTAAGCTTGGTTTGGAGAAAGTGAAAACTTGAGGATGATGATTATTCATGACATTTCCAAAACGCAAGGTATGCTTTTGATTTCTTTACTTTGAATGTTTGTAATTCTCTATCTCTTTAATAAAGGCCACTATGGATTGATTATGATGAAAAATGTAAACGTGCCTTGTAACTAATGCATTGCATGAGGACATTGCAATGGTCAAGTGTAGGGGATTTGATAGGTGTGTAAACACCCATCCTTTCTACCACTTAATTACAATAATTACCAAGCCAAAACGTGTATTTTATGTCTTTTATGTCAGAATTATGCGTGGTTTGTGTTTTTGTTGTGATTTCGGACGAAAAGGTGAAAAGTGGAGAAAACACGGGTATTTACGGGCTTTTATTGAAGAAAAAGATGAAAGACGAAGTCAAGAAGTCAAGAGTGCAAAAAGAACGGAAGTCCAAGACCAATTCTGAAGATTTATCGAAAAAAAAGTCGAAAGACGGAAGTTTACTTAAAGCCGAAGAACTCAAGTCTATTTTATTGAAGAATTAAAAGACGAGTTCAAAGAAATCCCGAGCCAAAAGTCATACAAGTCCAAGATTAAAGAAGATTTAAAGGCTTAAGGACTAATGGTGCAATTAACAAAAAGATTAAGAAGGAAGGGCCTAATGATGCAATTAAGAGAAAAGGAAAGAGGGGAGGAAGCTTCCTAATCCTCCCCTATATATAGATTAGATGTTAATCATTTTGATTTTGTTGGCTAATAGTGACAATTAGTTCTTCCACTTTTAATTACCTTGTAATTTAAATACTTGTCAAATTTAAATACCTTGTCTTGCACCTTAAATTCCTTTAATTTCAAGTAAGTTTCCATTTAATTCTTGTCAATCATTACTTTATCTTGTTAATCTCCTATCTACCTTTCTTAATCTTTGATTTTTATGTTTATGTTTATGTTTATGTTCATATTCTTATTTTGATCAAAGTGGGTTTTGATTATTGTGGTTAGACTTGTTAGTCTTATTGATTTGGATAGTTTGTTTATGATTATTGGATGTTTTGTTATTAGTTTGGTTTAATCTTATGTTTGATTTTTGGTTAAATTGTTATTAGATTCGTGTTATTGTGTATTTCCCTGTTCTTCGGGGGTGTTTGTTTCTGTTACTGTGATTCCCAGGTAAGTTCCGGATCAACTCTTTGTTCACAAGGAAAACTTCCGATCCAAGGATCCCAAGACCAGAAACTTCTGAGCCAAGAAGTTCCGAACGAGAGTTCCGAATCAGACTTTGGGAAAAGTTCCGAATCAGAAACTTCATTCGGAAGAAGTTCCGGATCAAATCTTCCGGATCAACAAGTTCCGAGCCAGCAAAGATACTCTTTCATTCGGAACATTTCACTCGGAAGAGTTCCGAATCAAGACCTCTTGTTCACTCAGAAGAGTTCCGAATCAAAGCTTCTAGTTCACTCGGAAGACTTCCGAATCAAGGAGTTCATCCGGAAGAGTTCCGGATCAAAAGTTCCGAACCAGAGTGCTTCACTCGGAAGAGTTCCGAATCAACACTTCTTGTTCATTCCGAAGAATTCCGAATCAAGAACCAGAGAGGTTTATTCGGAAGTATTCCGAACCAAGAACTTCAGAAAACTTCCGGATCAAAAGTTCCGAACCAGGCCTGTTTAGGAAGTTCCGAATCAGAAGTTTTGAATCAGCATAAGTTCCGAACGAAGGATTGTTTTGGATAAGTGACATATTCAGAATAATTTGTTCCGGATCAAGGATTTTGGTAATATTCCGAGCGAAGAAGAATCATTCCAAACGAAGGTGACATTCCGGATGAGTGATTGTTCCGAACGAAGGATTATTCCGAATGAGCTGTATTCAGGTTCTTTTTAGTTTTTGTCTTTGATTTCTATTTTCAAGCTTTATTTTTACCGCCTTTTTCATTAGTCGCACTTTAAGATTACTTGCCTTAGATTTATTTTAGCCTTGCCTTAATTTAAGTTTTAGTTGCGTTTTAAGTTTGCCTTAGATAGTTTTAAGTTTGCGTTATTTACTTTTAGTGCCCTTTTATTTTTAGTCACGTTTTAAATACATTCACTTACTTTAAATTAGTTTTAGATTTACTTTAATTGCACTTTTACTTAATTGTTTCGCACTTTTATTTTAAAAACAACCAAAATATTCTTTTTCACCAAAAACAATAGAGTCATACTTTAAGCCGGAAATCAATTCGTTAAGATACCGAGAACTTAACTTTCTTACCATACAAAACCTAGTCATTAGTCCCCTTTCACTAATGCACTCCCTCCTATGATGACACTTATAAGAATTAATACTACACATAACACATCATTCTACCAACTCAAATAAGCACATAGATCCTACAACTCATATAAGCACATAACCACAACATAAAGTAAGATCCAAAATCCATGTATTAAAATAACGTAGCCAATGCCTGAAACATATAAACTCGTAATCCAGCTGAACCACCGTAGACAAAATTCAAAATGTATAAAGAACATGAAAACGTAATTAAACGGAATCCAACAATGACGAACGTATACGACTATAGTTCAACCTGCACTATTCAAAAATCGTAAAGAAAATAACATGTAGTTAAGTATGAACTTACTATGGTTCAATTCATACTAGTCAAAATATCGCAATAAATAACATCCAAACACATCAATTAATATAAAATGCACACATACTCCTATGACGCCTATATGCAGGGACCCTTAAGCTATAGACTAGGCTACACGACTAGGAAACCTAATTCTCTATAACCATTGGCTCTGATATCATTCTGTCACACCCCACCATGGCGGAACATGGGGTGCGACATATGGATATCATCACAACATGGCGTGTCTATAGAGATAACTATATGAAATAAGAAATGTCGTAAAAATGGTGACACGAAGGTCATGACAATATCTCAACAAATGCAAGGGGTCTAGGTAAGTAAGTAACAGTCCTACTTCTTACCCAAGACAACAAATATCATACCAAAACAATCATATGTGTGCCACAGTATCACTTATTAAAATGAACAAACAAATAAAACTAAGAAGGAAATGGGGATTCTCCTTCTATATGCATTCCTAAGCTTCTCCAATCCTAGCCACTTATGTTCTCATGCTTAACTATAGTATCACCTGAAAGAGACACTAAAACACGTCAACATAAAGTTGGTGAGAGTCATAGGTTTAGACTCCAACACAAGACAAGTCATAAGCTGTGAATACCATAAACAAATAAACATATGGACAATGCGCTACAATCATGTACTAACAACTAGCATTCAAGTTCAATCAATCATTACAATTCCAAGGCATCACGCCTTACCAACAATCACAATTTCCAATGCATCACGCCTTACCAACAATCACAATTTCCAAGGCATCACGCCTTATCATTAACCATAGGTCCCATAGGCGCCCATACACCTATGTACCTTTCCAATCTAGATCACACACAAATAAGAATCACATAGCAGTTAATCACATAAATGTACACACAAGTCCATCTCAAATCTTAAACATTCACAACATTAATTTAGAAAATAATTCAACACAATGTCTCTTCCATCCCATATGGAAGTCAAAAACAATAGTAAACATGGGACTATGAAACTCACCTGATAGCTCCTTCACGAGTCCTTGCACTAGCAACAAACTAACAAACCAAAAACACGCAATTAATACACGAACCAATCACTAAGATGGCTCATTAACCTATGATGGACATCTAGCCTATTCCCACATATTTACCTCATTGATAAGCTCTAATCACCCCATTACCCTTCCTTAACAAGTCCTTAACTTGGTTAAGTTTAATAACTAACCCGTTCATATTTTACCCAAAACAGTCCCAGTTTTTAGGTCTAAAAACTTTAAGTCAAATGTCCACTTAAACATACCCATGGTTTCTGTAAAAGGAATATTCATACCCTTACATATGTTGGCTAACACCTCCCATTTGCTCTAACCTTAAAGCTACTGTTAAGGCCCCGATATACATATATCTACTTTTGTCATTCCAGATTTCCTGATTTTAAACGTACTAAAAGTTTGTTACCATTAAGGGGTCTTACCCTAAACCACAACCTTATCCCAAGTGCAGATACTTACTACAATACATAAACCATCTCTCACGTTCGTGAGAAGATCCCAATGCAACCCTAAGTACCCCAAACAACCCAAAACTTAAAAAGAAAACAGGCTGAATTCAAAACTGTTTTGACCTCCGACTGTTGTAACCTGTTTTTGACCCACTTCCCACCTCTAATTTAGTTCTCGTTTCTTGCATTGGAAAGCCACTTCAAATATCTTTCCAGGGGTACTTGGATCGTAAAATAAGAGTTTATAGAACTCCCGATATGATCAAAACAATTGACTCAAAATTCTGCCCAGTTTTTAAAAACGGGTTTAACAAAATCAACCTCATTAATTAACCCTAATCCCTCTAATTACAAGCCCTAATTTATGTAATCATTATAATACCATTAATATAACATTAATTTAATGTTCTTAAATTAAACCCTAACCTAAATCCATCATAAGATGATTATAAAAACATAAAAACAATTAAATTAAAAATGGTTATGAAGGTTTACCTTTGATTTATGAAAACCCCCAAAATTATGAAGAACCCTAAAAACCCTCATGAAAACCCACGAATTTTTTTAATCTCCAGGGAAGAATAGTGAATTTTGATTGTGATTAAAAACAATATATAGGGTGTACATAAAATCCTAATCCAAAAATAAGCCCACTTTCCTTTTTTCCCTCTTTTTCCCTTCTTTTCTGCGTCCAAAACCGACTATGCACCCTTAAAATTCGTTTTTTTTTCCTTTTTATTATTAATATATGTATTAATAATATTACCTTAATTTTGCTTAATTTATTTCAGCTCCTAAAGCCTCCAAAACCTCAAAACCGTAAAACTAGCAGTTTTTACGCGATTACCGTAAAAGACGTAAAATATACACTTTTAAAAAAAATCTCAAATTTTGAAAGAAACTTTATAACTAAGTCCTAAATGACGTAAAACCATCCCGAAAAATATTCATATGGATAATTACCTCACCCGAGACCTCTAAATGCTAAACCGTAAATCCTAAAAAATACACTATTACGATAATACTTATACGTATACGTAAACACCAAATATCACCATTTCATTTCATAGTCACTAACTGTGAGCTCATGAACATGAAATAACCGTTCCTCGATTTACTTATGAGTACTTCTATACTCATAAATGATAACCACACCAACCTCGTTCACACAAAATAAACACGTAAACACACAATTCAAGTAAGCACACATAAAATAACTTAAAAGTAAGACCAAGTGACAAATCCAAAACCTAGGGTTGTTACACTTCCTATCCATCCACAGCAACAGTCTCCTTTACTGCTCAATCGGATGAACAGTGCGACCCGGATAAAGATCTCTTTGCATTGCTTCCTATCTATCCATAGCAGTGGTCTCTTTTACTGCTCGATCGGATGAATAGTGTAACCCGGATAAAGATCTCTTTGCATTCTCTTCTGTTCACCCGTAATAACAGAAGCCTTCATTATTGCCCAATCAGCCGTATAAGGGTAACCTAGGTGTAGACGACTTCGCGTTCATGCCGCCATCCGTACCCGAGAGAGAGTCTGAAATGAATCATATACTTAGAACATCTTTCACTTAAAAGATAACTACATTTTTAGTAGCTTTTAGGACAAAGCTAAAATAACGGGGTGGTGCTGTAAATCTATGATTTTACCATGATTGAATATAATAAATTTCCACCAAATAATCCTAGAACACTCATTCATGTGTTATATCTCCTTAAGATGTGTGTGAACTTGTCTATCATGTAATTATACTTTTACTTTCATCTTTGTTGAAAATAACTTCATAACCTAAAACCATGAACTTACAACTAGGAAAACAAATAATGAAGTTATAACTAGCAATGTGTGTACCACACTTAACACAATTTGAAAATATACTAAATTACACATATGTAGCTATGTATATGTGTATACATACTATGGGCTTGCTTAACCTTTCTTGGACTAGCCCAAGATCTTGTCTACTATATTAAGTCCAACATAAGCCCAACACACGCCCACCCTACCCTTTTGGATAGCCTTACACGGCACCCCACCTTAGGTGGAAGGAGAAGAGATGCATGGGAAACATAAAGGCATACACATGGCAAGAATTATCTTACCAAGACAAGTCATGCCTTTTGCCTTCCTCTCTCTCTCCCCTTTTAGCCGAAAAACACACACACATACTCACTCATTCTCTCATGCAATCCAATCTTGTTTCTCTCATCCCCTTCTCTCTCAATCATACGGCTTAAAGCCATATACATCCAAAACCAAGTATTAAATCCACCAAGATCTTTGTCTCATCCTTACTACTAATCATTTAGTAGCATCATTTCTTTTGGAATCACTATAAACAAGCCCTAGCCGAATCTTTAAGGCCACGGCTTGGTTATATTAGGGTTTTCTTCATTAACTAGATTAGATCTCTAATCTCCTTGCTCATCTAAATCATCTTTGTTACTTTTAAGCAAGAAAGGTATACACCTCATGCTCTTTCATTTCTTCATGCATGCATCATCATACATCTATAAACACAAGTAAATAGCATGTTAAAACCAAGATTTGATAAAGCCATGCCCATTATAGGTCATGACATATTTATGAAAATCATATTCATGATTAAAAATCTTTTAATAAGAAACCTATGGCTTGTATTCTATGTTTTAAACTTGATTTAAAAACCATATGAGACATTTTATGAATCTAAATGTTGCATGGGTTACAAATCTTGTTTTAATGGGACTATGGTTAACTAATAATCATAGATCTTATAAAATGAACTTGTGTAACTTAAAATCATGAAGACCATGACCTTAAAGGTCATGGCTAAAATGAATGATGACCATATGATTTGTCTACTAAGTTTTAATAATGGAATATGAAATGTTACATGTTAAATGGAATACTAAAAATCACAAAAATAACTTATGTATATATATGTAGCCGTGGGTTACATATGACCTAAAATGGGTTAGATGTACATGCATGCTTATATAAACCATAGATCTAATGATAGAGTTAACTTAAGCATGATAAATAAAAAACAAGCTTATAAAATCTTATGGGAACCTTGGGAGAAGAAAATATAGCCGTGGGCTATATGTAGTATTCTTGGAATAATGTAACATTGGGAACATGCATGTAACTTAGATAATCATGATTCTATTTTGTAATTATTTATAAGACTTAAAATTAGCTAAAGTGTTCATCTTGGAAATACCAAAATGTAGAAATATAGCCGTGGGCTATATATGAGTGTACATGGATCTATGATTGATTTTTAGGTCTAGACATAGTTTAGATCTCATTTTGCACTTGTGACTTGTTTTCTTGACTTGTACATAGCTAGATCTTAATTTGGACACATATAAGTGCATGCAACTATAAACCAAGTTTAAATCATCTTAATAAGCTATAACAAATTATAGCCGTGAGATATAAGCTCCTATTAGGGCTTATGACTTGCATGCAACCTTGTAACATACCTAGATCTAATTTGGAACATCACATAAAACAAACTATAAGTTTTATTCTTCTATTTAGATTTAAAACTAAATATGAATAATCTCATTATAAACTTATAAGAATATCCTAAGTTAAAACTTACATAAAATGTAAAGTAGTGTTAATAGACCCAATAAGCCCATTTGATAAATCTTAGCATCTTAATGGACATAAGATTACACTTAGGCCCATTTAACTAATTAAAGGACTTAAAAATGTATTTATGCCCAATAAATGATTTAAAGGTCCATTCAAATAAATTAGTGGACTTGAGATATATTTAGGCCCACTATATTGCCCCTTAGATGTTTAGCCCATTTAATGAGCCCGTATAATGTTTTAATGTTAAAATAAAAGTTTTTATAATAAAATATACCTTATAAAAACATTTTCGATTAAAATGACAATTTATGAAACTTAAGGACTAAAACTGTAACTTATGAAACTTGTTTTGATAAACTAGTAAGCACAAGGACTGAAAATAAAAATGTTCGAAAGTCTAGGGTTTAATAAATACCATTCGTGGCAAATTAAACCTTAGGGACCATTTTTGGAAGTTTCTAAAAGTTATTTTGTCGTTTTACAACCCTAAGGACCATTCTTGTAATTATCCGAAACTTAAAGAAGCCCTAGGGGCTGTTTTTGTCATTTTAGTAAAGTTACAAAACCTAGATATAACTAGGGGGACTCAATCTGCCATAAGCCGAAACTTTAACAAGCCCTCGGTACCAAATGTGTAAAATCCGAAAGTTATACTTGTTTAAAATATGGAGGGACTAGTTTTGCCATATTCCGAAACATTAACAAGCCCTAACCCTAAAATCTATTTTAATAATAATAAAACATAATTAAAAACGTAGACCACACGAATTAATGTATAAATTCTTAAGTTTAAATTATTTTATAAATGTTAAAATAATTTATGGAAACTTTAAAGTTAAATAAAATATTATTTTTTATTTTTCAAAATAAAATATTTTTAATTGCTTTAGGAAAAAAATGTATAAACAATTATGAATATGTATTATTAATGCACGAACTCATATACTTTTAGAAATTAAAATTTATATGAACGTTGGATAAATTGAATACTAATATTTAAGTTGAACATTTTATGTTTACTAAATTATGAAACTTAATAGTAAGTTTAAATGAACGATTATAATACATAAACTGCAAACACGAACTAATATTTTAAGTACGACATTTTATGTTTACTTAAATAAGAAACTTAATTGTAAGTTGAGTGGTTATTAATAATACATGTATGCTAACTGATATAAAAAGTTAAACATTTTATGTTTACTTAGAAGTGAAACTTATATAGATAAGTTTAAATGAATATTGTTGATACTTGAACTACGGTTATTTAAGATAAATACCATAGCATAAATGAACTAACTAAAATCTGTATAAGCATACATATATGTTCTTTGTACTACCTATTAAGACTGTACTATTTGATTAGGCATAACTTTTGGCATGAGCTTTATTTGGATATTCGTATTAAACAGCTATTGCCTACTCACAGGTGAGTTTACAGCCCCATATTAAATTTGATAAAACTTTTCCTCTATGGGAAAGAAAACATGCAAACACTTAATGGACATAACAGGATTGTATAAACTTGACTATGATTAATTATTATTGGAACTGTTAAATTGTTGTAAATTGCTCGAATGTTATAAATAGATCTATTAGGGATTGAACATCCCCATCTGGGTGAGTCATGCTCACTGTGCCTTGGCCGGGACAACAGCTGTATACCATGTTGAAACTGGGTTGGGTGTCTTTTTGTAAGACACTACGTCCTCATCTATTGAGGACTATGGAAGGTTAAGCTTCAGTTTCTAATAATAAACAAATGTAATCTAAATTTTAGTAAGAATGCTTTGTGCATTGTTACTTCTATAATTATTATATGTCCAAACTAATAAATGTTAAACCTGTAAATTCACCAACTTTATGTTGACCCTCTAGCATGTTTTTCACAGGAAAATGATGTTAGTACGTGATGTGTGCATGGTCTCCAGCATCTTAGTAATCTGCATCGTAGGACTCGTCAGGGGTTCTATTTGGGAAATATAAACAATCACCATCTATCATGTTTAAGGCAATTTTTATTTTATTTGTTTATCAAACATGTAATCTGATTTGAATAACTCTTTATCTTATGTTATATGGACTATATGCTATCGATCCACCCTAGTAACATCTACGTGGATATTTCCGCATATTTTGACCCTACCCGGGGTATCACAATTGCTCCCCCTTAGGTGGAGCATCATATTCTTCTTCTTCAGAGGTGGAAGTAGCAGAATTATCCCCCTCAGGCATAGCATCCGTAGTAGTTGTGCCTGATCCTGCTCTATGGAACTTAACGAACTCTTGATGTACAAAGAGACAAATTTCTTTAAGTTCTTCTTGTAATAGCACCTTAAGAAGTTTCTTGGAAGGTTCAGATGCCTTGGCAATGGCAGCAATGTTAGCCTTGACAGCTACTGTGAGGACTGATGGCATATACTGTTGGAGACTCTGGTTTATCATTGCTAGGAGTTGAGTTTTCAAAGCATTACCCAGTAGTTGCGGAAGAAATGAAGTCAGAGAGGATTCCACAGATGAGATCAGGGAAGTCTCTAAGTTTGTAGTGATTTCTTCAGTAGCATGTATGAGAGTTTGTATTTCATAAAGGATAACATCATTTGTGACTTTGGGCTTTGTGATACTGATGTCTCCTCTCTTAACCCATAGGTCCTCAGCGGCCAGTTCTTGAACATCTTTCATTCTTGGAACATGGATAGGTTTGAGGCTTTGCAAATATTCCAAGTATTTCTTTGCCCCCAGCTCTATGACGTTTGGCAAAGTTGGGAAGGGGACTAGGGTTGGTGTACTGAGCCACTGGTCCCATAGCTGCTTGGCTGCAAGTTCCTAAACATTAACCATTGATGGGAAGGGAATGGGCTTCAACTCAGATGTGACTTGGTCATCATCAACATCCATGTCTGCATAGTCTGAAATGCTAAGGTCATCTTCAATGATAAAAACCTCATCTCCAGGCATGGAGTAAATGTCTGACATGGCATCTAGATCAATGTTGGAGGCGTCAGCATTATCGTCACCACCAATGGAGTAAGCCTCATCATTCTGTTGTCCTTCATGCAGATTGTGAGCATGTTATGACATTTGTTAGTAACCAGTGTGAAAAAAAATGAAGTTATAGATCGCCATTCGCTGCCCCTAGGAAAGCTGGGTGTGTTATCCAGCCCCCTTAGGGATTTCTCCCTGTGAATCTTTTATTGTGAAACAGATATGTTGAAGTGTCGCCATTCGCTGCCCCTATGTTATATGGGTGTGATATCCAGCTCCCCCATAAGGATTGCTCCTTGGGACTCTTTTGATTTGTGAATACTATGAGGTGAATGGTCTCTGTTCGCTGCCCCTAGGATTGCTGGGTATGATTATCCAGCTCCCCCTGAAGGATTGCTCCTTGGGACTCTTTTAGTTATGAAACATGATATGGGAATGGTCGCCTTTCTCTGCCCCTAGGATAGCTGGGTGTCATTATCCAGCTCCCCTTGAAGGATTGCTCTTTGGGACTCTTTTAGTTGTGAAGTATTTTGATGTAAAGGTCGCCTTTTATCGCTGCCCCCTAGGAAGACTGAGGGTGATTATTCAGTCCCCTCAAAAGAATAAATTTTTGGGACTCTTTTTAATATGAGGGTACCCAGAGTCCACGTGAAGTGTAGAGACTCTGGGTCGGTACCTATACTGTGCTCAAGTTGTTATTGGAAAGATCACAATCTAGAGGGTGAAGGATCATCGGGGTCCGTTATGAGCACAAATGAATCATTTCCTAGTGCCAAGACAGAGTGTAAAGATAAGGCTAAGAGATCTAGGTGCTGACACAGAAACTCTATGGGTTGACGCATACCTTAAACTTCATCACCCTCTCCTACAAACATTTGAGAGTGATTGCTTGTGAACCTCAAAAAAATGAAGGGAAGACTATTACCTGTGAGATATCAGTGTCAAGAAGTTTCTTAGAAGTCTCTGTTCACTTGGAGACAATAGACACATGTTGTTCGTCAGCGATGGGCTCTCTATCCTCATCCACCTGAGTAGGGGGTGGGTGTTTCTTGGTCTTCTTCTTTTTGGATGGATTAATAGAAGGGGTTTCAGAGGAAAGGGGGGTGTCTTTCCTCTTCTTCTTCTTTTCCTTCAGCGCCTTGGGCCGAGAAGTAGACTGCACAGAGGTCTTGGACAAAGACTTATCATCCATACTTTCAGCATTCACCTCTGGTGGAGGGATCAAGGGCTCTTCTTCTCCAGTAGGAAGCATACCAACAACTCTTAACATGTGCCTGGTGAGAGGCACCTCATCTTCCAAAGGGGTCTTCAGAGAGGTTGCAGTGATGTGATAGGGAGTAATGGAGTGAAGTTCGTCATTGGTGTAGGTTTCACCAAGAATATCCTCTATAACGAGAGAGATATCTGGTATAGCAGATGGTTGCCAGACGGTTCTTCTTCCATTTGTTCTCGAGCTTGGCAATGAGGTCGGTATAAATTATAAGGGCAATCCCTATATCTAATCCCCAAATTAGACTATAAGGAATTGCCTGCTGAGAAGCATTTAACTGATCATGCGATCCCTGGTTTACATTTTATAATGTATAGCATCAGCTTCCTCCATATTGGCGAGAAGTAATTCACCTTGATCGTAGATTTGTTTTGGAAGGCAATGGAGGAGAAGGGTTTGTCATCATCATCTCGAGGGCTGAGAGTTTCTAAGGCCTTCTTCACAGTGGCGCTGGTGGGCACAGCGGTCATGTTTTCAGTTATTTCAAGTCCAATGACTTTAGCAAAGGTTGTGAAGTCGAAGGTGAGCGGTTGAGGATGGGTGGAAAGGTGGAAAGTGATGTGGGAAGAAGTCGGATCAACTTCAGCCGAATATCAGAACTCCTATAGGTATTGAGAGTAGCAGGTTGAGGGTTCTCGTGTGATGAGTTTGGCTATGAGAGAGTTCTTTAAGTAGGTTAACAATGGTGTATAAAGGGGATTGTTGTGTTTGAGGAGGGCCACCCAGTTGTTAAGCGCAATCTTTCCATCGTTAATCCCAAAGTCTACGTTAGATGCAGCCTGGACGGTGAATGAGGGGTTTGTTGATGAAGACGCCATTGTTTTTTAAGGTGAAGGTTTGGAGGATTAGAAGAAGATGACTAGTATGTGTGTGTGAAAAATATGAATGATGTGATACAAGAAAATGAGTCAAGGGCTTGTAA
The DNA here is from genome assembly GCA_025667525.1 of Glebionis coronaria. Lineage (NCBI taxonomy): Eukaryota > Viridiplantae > Streptophyta > Magnoliopsida > Asterales > Asteraceae > Glebionis > Glebionis coronaria. The sequence goes on from CM046874.1 coordinate 461,570,568, forward strand.
AAAAGGTTTTGCCGTTTTTCAATTAAATCATTAAATGAAAATGTTTGCCTTTTAAGAAAAAATGGGACCCCTTGACCCTTTATGTGATTTTTCAGTCCCCTTGGAAAGCGGGAAAGTTTTTGACATTGAAGGAAAATCATTTGAATTCAATATGAGAATATATTAACTCCCATTGGAATGTAACTACCTCGTTACATTCAATTCCCTTAAATGCCCAGAGACAGAGATCACTTATCAGATTTGTTTACCAATATTGAGCATACCCAGCTCAGCAACCAGCCTAGTAAAACTTGGCTCAACCATAGGCTTGGTGAAAATATCAGCGAGCTGGTATTCAGTGGGTATGAAATGAAGCTCAATATCACATTTTAAAATATGATCTCTGATAAAGTGGTACCTGATGTCAATATGCTTGGTTCTAGAATGAAGTACCGGATTATTGGAGATAGCTATAGTACTTGTGTTGTCACAGAATATGGGATCCTTTTCATAATTGATCCCATAATCAGCCAACTGACTTTTCATCTAGAGAACTTGAGCACAGCAACCAGCGGCAGCTACATATTCAGCTTCAGCTGATGACATGGCCACTATGTTTTGTTTCTTTTCACTTCAGCATACCAACTTTCCTCCAAGGATTTGACAAATCCTAGAGGTGCTCTTTCTATCTAGGCAGCACCCAGTGTAATCTGAGTCAGAGTAGGCTTTAAGGTCGAAGCCTTATCCATTTAGATACTAGAGACACAGTGAGGGACATCCTTTTAAGTACCTGAAAATTCTTTTGACAGCTGCAAGGTGGGATTCCTTGGGGTTAGGTTGGTACCTAGCACAGAGGTACATCAGTGACACAATCATGCCTCGGTATAAGGTCTCATTTATAGAGACCCCTGAGTCATCAGCTCCCAAGTTGTTGGAAGGAAGCATGGGGCATTTCACTGATGCACAATCAGACAGATCATACTTGAGAAAATCTTTAACATATTTTTCTTGACAAATAGAAATTTCTTTAGAATTTTGTTTGATTTGGAAACCCAAGAAAAAAGTTAGTTCCCCATCATGCTCATTTCATAATTTTTGGTCATAAGTTTAGCAAATTGTTTGTTGAAGGTAATGTTGGTTGAACCAAAAATTATGTCATCCACATAAATCTGTACTAAAATGACGTCACCCTTGGACCTATAAGTGAACAGGGTTTGGTCAATGGTACCTCTGACAAATTTATTTTCAAGTAAGAATTTTGACAGAGTTTCATACCAGGCTTGAGGTGCTTGTTTCAGCCCATAGAGTGCTTTGTGAAGTCTGCAGACATGATAAGGACAGTCACTGCTTTCGAACCTTGGGGGTTGATAGACATATACTTTCTCTGCAAGCTTACCATTAAGAAAAGCACTGTTTACATCCATCTGATAAACTGTGAACCCATATAAACTGCGAACCCATATAAACTGCAAAGGCTAGGAAGATTCTGATAGATTCCAATCTGGCCACTGGTGCAAACGTTTCGTCATAATCAATACCCTTAGATTGATTGTACCCCAACACCACAAGCCTAGCCTTGTTTTTAGATATCATGCCAGCTTCATTAATCTTGTTTCTATAGACCCACACCTTGTTTCTCTTGAGTTGATTCAATTATTCTTGCATGGCTACAACCCAACCTTCATCTAGTAGAGCAGGAGCCACGTTCTTTGGTTCTGTAGAAATGTAAATCTATACTTATGTTTTAGAGAGAGAAAGAGATAGAGAGATGGTGGATTACACACACTTCTTGAGAGAGAAAACCAATGTTTACTATGTGAAAAATGAATAACCACACACCCTCTCCAACAAAGGAGAGGGTTTATATACCCAAGCCCTTTTCATGGGCTTGGACTTACATTTGGGCCGGCCTACACATGTTGTAGGCTAGGCTTGGACTTGTTTGTTAAATAAAGAAAGTTAACTAAACTACGAGCTATTACATGGACTATCGTTGGAGTGACCGATCCTTCTTAATACGTAAAACGTATTTCCAACAATCTCCCCCTAAGGAAGGTCACTCCAAACAAGGGCATTACCCAAGTTACAATTAAATAAACCTAGCATACTATGCTTGTCTTGAGCTCATAGTCTTCGTCTTTCTTTTCTTTTTCTTTTCTGGTGAACATGCTGATATGATCTTTGATATCAATCTTGAGAATTAATCTCTTGCCTTGATCTCGTGCATCCATCACTTGTGATCTTCGCCTCTTCCTGACTCCATGTCCCACATACTTATACCTTCGTAATTCTTGAAAGCTTCAGAGTTTGATACAGCAAAAGACTTAACTTTTAGGATTTCTTGAATTAAATGAGATATTAAGTGCATAAAGTATAAGCATGCGGGGACGACTTCTTCTTGGATTCCGCAACGCCACCGTCTTCAAATGCCGCAACATAAGTAGACACGAACGAAATGGCTTTGAACATTTCATTCTAAATCGGTAGCATTTTACCTCCGGTCGGTGAAGACCGTTGGACGATATTAGATATCGTACCCGTGACAGATATTTTCAATTAAGTAACTTCCTGACAGGATTTCGCGGGTAAACCCGTTCTCTTTATTCGTCCGTCTAAAGCTGACTGCGAACATAAAGAGTGAATCATTTGGATAATAATATCCGCATGATTTAAAGCCGTCAATTCATGTTCCTGGAAAAAGTGAAATTCAATTAAGAAACCGCATCATCGTTGCTTTCCAGTTGTCACGAGCTTGATTCGTATAGAATCTTGCAGGTTACCTACCAAGTGTTGTTTGAGGTTAACACTAGAAGGAGTTCCACTCATCACTGTAAACACTAAGGTATCACTCTGAGTGTTCTGGCAAGATCACAGAGATATTGCGTAGAGGCCTGGAACGTGTTTAAATTCAATTAAGAATTAAACCACTGTTGCTTTCCAGTTATCACAAGTTTGATTCATAAAGAATCGCACAAGTCACCTACCATGAGCTTTTTGATATTCGCTCAAGAAGGATTTCCATCTTCATTGTAAATACTTTCGTATTACTCGGATGTTCAGGCAAGATCATGAAGATTTTGCGTAGGACTCTTAAAATCTTTCTTACTTTTCACAGTGTGTGAAGAAGCAAGGAAATATGAGAGTGTGTCCTAATGAGATATTTGATGATCTCAAATGGCTCTAGACTCGATCGTTCATCTTGGTTTTAGTGATCGAAGGCTGTAGAGGAGTGCCACCTTTTCAATACTAATTTACTCGGATTGAATAAATCAATAGATAACGTGTTGATCTCCGTGTGATTAAAACAAATATCTTTTGAGAGATATCTGAGTTAGTTGGGATGGGTTGTGCATTGCGTCACTGGGTCCATGATGTCTGTCTTCAATATCAAGTATTAAAATGATCTCAATAGCATATGTATTGACCCGGTTTCTGCCTAAAGTTGTAAGGAGGGCTTCTTTCTTTACACCCTTTATCTTTACAATTATTTTTCATTCTTCAACCCCTTCAATGCTTACCAATACGTCATAACTAGCACCGTGTTGTGATTGTTCCAGTGCTAACTTAAGTACTTGGTCGGCATTCAGCTACGTTCACAATCTTTCTCCATCTTTCCTAAGGACTACTATTTCTAGCTATGGAATGTCCTTGGGAAGATTCCTCCGGTTCTGGAAGAATCATAGGACTTAACCTATCCTACCATCCTTATGTCACCACAATCTTTATCGTCGTGAAATAAATAGGTTTTGGGTAAGTATAAATCACCATGAAATCCATTTTGATATGCAAATCCGTTTTGCTCCCCCTTAAATATGCCACGATATTCGAAAACATTTCGCATATGTCGGGATGAGCCAGCACATTAAGTCAAACCATTTGTGATAATATCCCATATTAAATCACATTTTCTCCCCCATATTAAAAATATTAACCCAATCGATGTTTATAATATCAATTGATTTAATGAAGTTTTAACAAAGGTTTTGGGAAGAAAAATGCAAGTCCATTTATCTTCATGATATCAAACGTATGAGATATGATATCGATTTGTAACATGATCACATATTCACCATATTAGAAAAGAATTGACAAGGTTGGACCTGATTGATGAGAACATCATATGATAAGATCAAATGGTTCTTGGCAACATATGTTGGTCGCCTCGTCAAGTCTGAAGTCATCTCTTGACACCACGTGTACGATTGGTATTGTTGTCTTGACACCAACTTGTGAACTTGGCACGTTCAGTATCGAAGATTCTGAATGCTTGACAATTGCTCCCCCTCAATTGTTGACCCATGTTCTATTGAAAGAGCTGTAGTCGTCGGTTGAGTAGTCGCATCGTTGAGTATGTAGATACCAATTGTAGATAGCATGGTTGTAGAGATGATAGCTTCATAAAAACAAGACTTCTCTTGTTTTAACAAATAAATTCACTGAAACGTACATCGATTTGTGTTAGACCAAGTTATAAAGTAAACTTGATCCCTTACAAGGTTTTAAAGTAAACCTTGCACGAGAAAATTAATTCCCGTTGTGAGCCAAAGCTTTCATAAGAAATACTTGACTTTAATGTGAAAACTGGGTTGCAGTCTGAAATAACTACAAGCCATTAGGCATGTTTTATGAAATATTTACAACTTTTGTACGAACTCTATTTATGGCGCCGTGTCAATATTAATCCTAAGGCCGTAAATATTATCGTACCAAAATACATGCTTTTGAAAAATTAAGTAAAAATATTTTTGGATTTTTATGAGTTTTTTAATTTTTATGGTTTTGATATGGTTTTATAATTTTGTATTTGGCTTTTGTGGATAAAAATATAAACAATATATACAAATGATCACCAAGGATACGGAGAATAGTTTTACCACCACTATTCTTTCGCTTCATCTACTAGTTCCTTTAGAGTCTCAGGCGAGAAAGTTCTCATTCCTAGCTTGTCGGCCAAAAATTCTATTCGAGCGTGATCTAAAGACTTCGTGAAAATATCCACCAATTGATACTCAGATTGGACAAAGTAAAGCTCGATTGCTCCATTTTCCACTTGCTCCTTGATGAAATGGTAGCGAATGTCAATATGCTTCGACCGGGAGAATTGAACATTGTTGCAGCATAAGGCAATTGCACTCTTGTTGTCACAGTACATCGTAATCTTGTTGAAACCTAGACCATAGTCGGTTAATTGCGGTCTCATCCAAAGAATTTGAGCATAGCAACCGGACATAGCTATGTATTCTGCTTCCGTACTTGAAATTGCAGCGCTTTTCTGCCTTTTCGATGCCTAACTGATTAATCGATCTCTTAGTAGTTGCAATGTTCCACTCGTGCTACGCCTTGTATCTTGACAACCCGCGTGATCCGCATCTGTATATGCCATTAGTGCAATAGAAGATTTTTTCGAATACCAAAGTTCCTGATTAATGGTTCCTTTAAGATATCGAAAGATCTTTTAACAGTAGCTAAGTGTAACTCAGTAGGCCTAGTTTGATACCTGGCACACATACATATAGCAAACTGAAGATCAGGTCGACTGGCTGTGATATACAGAAGAGTACCGATCATTCTACGATAAAGTCTCGGATCAACGACAACTCCATGTGGATCTGCATCAAGCTTAGATTCTTCCACCATTGGAGTGTCCACGGGGTCGCAAGATTCCATCTTATATTTCTTAAGTGATTCAAGGGCATACTTGGATTGATTGATAAAGATGCCTCTGGGACTCTGAGATATCTGAAGACCTAAGAAGAATGATACCTTGCCCATCATTGACATCTTAAACTTGGAATACATGAGTGTCCTAAACTCGTCGGATAAGGTTTGGGTCGAGGCTGCAAATATAATATCATCAACATATATTTGTACCATAATCAAATCTTTACCTCATTTTTGAATGAACAGCGTGGGATCCACCTTTCCTTTAGCGAAGCCTTGCGTAATGAGGAATTGTGACAATAGATCATACCATGCGCGTGGATCTTGCTTCAACCCATAGAGAGCCTTCTTAAGCTTGTACACATGATTAGGATAATTAGGATTCACAAAACCATCCGGTTGTTGAACATAGACTTCTTCCTTGATTTCACCATTAAGAAATGCCGTCTTCACATCCATCTGATAGACAATCATATTCATATGGGCTGCATAAGCGAGGAATAGTCGTATAGCTTCCAAACGGGCAACAGGTACAAAGGATTCCATAAAGTCGATGCCCAATAATTGCTTGTATCCACGAGCTACTAGTCGAGCTTTGTTCTTCAATATTCTGCCTAACTCATCGAGTTTCACCTTGTAAACCCATTTCAAAGTGAGTAACTGCACTTGATCCGTGCATGGGACAAGTTCCCATACTTCAAGACGTATAAACTCATTAAGTTCTTCTTGCATAGCTTCTATCCAACAGGATTGAGTAAAAGCTTGTTGCCATGTCTTTGGTTCAACTTAAGTGAAAAAAGCATCAAAGTGACAAAACATTGCACTTTCTTGTAACTGACTTCGTGTGGATACTGGAAGATTAGAGTCACCAATAATAGAATCTATAGGATGATCCTTTGTCCACTTGCTGTCATGTTCACGAATCCGTGGATTGGAGTAAACTGTAGTTGGAGCTTCTTCTGAGGTGGACGACCCGTCTTGATTAGGGTCGGGAATAGGTACACCAAAGAATGGAAGTTCACGCATTTGAGCAAATTCCAAATCGTGATCATCATCATCCTCTTCATCATCAGTAGGCATGACATGGGTAGTTGAAACATGTGTTGGTTGAGAATTACTTGTTGAAGGTATATCTTGACCAATAGTAGGTCCAGATGTGTCTGATTGTGCTTCGGTTGCTGGAGCGACAACTTCTGTTACCGGAGCTATTACCTCAGGTTCTGGAGCAACAATAGTTGGAGGAGTAAAGAATTCATCAAAGAACGATTGAAACAATGTATCCCATTCATTCCTAGTAGGTGGTGTAAATGATGATGAAGTAGGGTTGTTTGGGACAAGACCAGAACTAATGTTACTGGGTCCCATTTCATGAAGTGCGGGTTCAGAGCTGCTTTGCTCAGAAGCCATTACTGTCAGCTCATCAAAATCAACATTCATAGTTTCGAGGATCTTACGAGAGTTACGGTTGTAGATTCGGTATGCTTTCTTTGCAGGTGCGTAACCAATGAAAATACCAATATCAGCCTTTGGTTGAAGTTTTCCCAAATTGTCACCATCATTATTTGGATAGCAAAGAGAACCAAATACATGAAGATATGATAAATCTGGTACTTTTCCATGGAGAAGCTCATAAGGTGTTTTACCATGGCATTTACGAATTAGTGACCAGTTTTGGGTGTACACTGCTGTAGATACTGCTTCTGCCCATAAAAACAATGGAGCCTTTGCATAAATTAACATCGTTCGAGTAGCTTCCATAAGTGTGCGATTTCGCCTTTCAACGACACCGTTTTGTTGTGGAGTGCGTGCAACGGATGTTTCATGAGATATGCCAACTTCTTCATAATAATCACGCAAGATTTGATTCACAAATTCGGTTCCATTATCTGTACGAATGCGTCGGACAGTAGTGTTGAGACGCACTTGAATCATCTTGAGAAATCCGATGATGAATTTAGGTGCCTCATTTTTTTCTTTAAGAAATTTCACCCATGTAAACCGAGAGTAATCATCGACAATGACGAGGATGTACTTTTTGCCACTAAGACTTTCAACACGGATTGGTCCACAAAGATCCATATGCAACAGATAAAGTTTCTCTTGGTTGGTGTCTTCCGTCTTGGGTTTGTAGGATTTCTTAGTGCTTTTCCCCATTGTACACGCGGAACACAAATGATCCTTGTGAAATGAAAGTTTAGGAAGACCATGAACAAGTTCGTTTTTCGCCAAATGATTAATAGCGTCAAAGTTAAGATGAGATAACCGTCGATGCCATAACCATGACTTAGTCTTCGATGCTTTGGAGAGAAAACATACGAGAGAAGCGGCCATCATGTCTTGTAGAGACAAAGTGTACAAATTATTTCCTCTAGTACCTTTCAATAAATCAACCCCTTCCAAATTACGAATGAAGCAGGTATGCTCTCGAAAAGCAACTTCTAGGTTTGCATCACAAAATTATCCCACAGAAAATAAGTTGTGACCAAGACCTTCCACGTAATACACTCTTGAAATTATAACATTCCCAATATGATATTCACCATAACCCATTATCTTTGCAATATGATCATTTCCAAATCGGACCGTACCAAGAAACTTGCTGACGAAATTTCTGAGCTGAGAGCGATCTCCGGTCATATGCTTGGAGCAACCAGAGTCCAAATACCAGAGAACAATTTGGACCACCTTTTTTCAATAACAACAGTAGACAATGCATTGGAAACTATTGGTTCCTGAGTGTTAGCAGATACAGATAAACTATTATCAGAATTGCTAACATTTTTGTGACCCTTAGATTTCCTGTGTTTTCTAATGTGAGTCTTAGCACTAACAGGTTTTACTGTTCCAACTTTCTTAGGTTTTGGATTATTTGCGGGCACTACAGTGGGAGTAGACCTATTTAAAGGGCACTTGGTTCCTACAGTAGTGTCGATGTTCCTAGTTAAAGGACACGCTTGTGTTTTGGTAGCCTTGGTACTCATAGTTAAAGGGCACGCTTTCTTCGCTTTCATGGGAGTGATCCTAGTCAAAGGGCACATATTTCCTACTATAGTGAAAGTTTTACCAGTGGGGCACCACAAACAACCAACTTGGGTTAACACTTTCCCAGTCGGTTTCCATTCTAATCCATTTTTCCAGGCATGCATCTCATTCACATGGTCAATAAGGCAAGAATCATGACGACTAGAAAACATACATTCATTGCAATTCCAACATTTGAAATCAGAATTCACAGTAGGCTTAGAACGCTGCACAACCACAGAGCCTTTAGGTTTAGCTACATGATTCTTTTTATTCAAAACAGAAATAACATTCCTAGGATGGGCTTCTACTTTCTTCTTCACTTGACTACTAGATGGGGGAAAGATCCTATCATTCTTCTTGTTTCTCTTAAGCTTAGATCTTTGAGCCTTAGTAGTGGTGCTTACTCTTGTAGAAGGCAACACGGGAATATTAGAAGCTGGTTTTGATTCTGCCTTATCTTTAGTGACCAAAGTTTGAGATGGTTTAGTCCTAGGGCCCTTGTTAAGTGGTGTGACGGATATAAGGTTCCTTTTGATTACACTAGAGGACGATGTTGAGACAGTGGCTGCGTTATCCACAACATTCTTACCTTTTATAGTACGAAGTGTTTCCTTTAACTCAGCCAAGACCAGATTCTTATCACAAATTTGTTCCCTCAAATCAGATATTTCCACCGACTTTCGATTCAATTGTTCAATCAATGATTGATTCTGTGCAGTGGTATCAACACACGCGGGCTTTTCTGAATCGAAGAGTCGTGTATTTTTCTGTTTTAAGTTATCAACTTTAGACAAAATCTTGGAAACTCGATTATATAGATCAAGTTTAAAATTCTCAGCGGCCTCAAGTACGTTCACACAGTTAAGCTCCTTAGATTTCTCTATGTCAATCGGCAAAGATCTAGCAACTTTGTCAGTTGGCTAACGCTGTTTTGATTGTAAATTCAATCGAAAATTCTTTTCAAAGTTTGCATCATCGATATTAACACCTTCGAACGACGTTTCAAAGATTTCTTAAATAAATTGTTCCTTGCATTCAAGCAAAATACAATGTGTTTGAATCTCATCAAAATGTTTTGAAAGCAAAGAATATGAATCTTGAAGCTTTAAAAATTCAGCGTTAGATTCGTGACAAGTACTATCTACCACAGTATCCACAGATTCAACATTATGCATAATAGAATCATTATCAACACTTTTATTCACACAGACGGACACTATATCATGAGACATCACTTGCTTCAGAATCTGTTCATGTTGGCGTGGAATCCGTTCTATTTCAAGTAAACTGTTTTCATAAGCATCTTCCGTTTCATTGAAAACACGTCTAACTTCTTCTATTTCCAAAAACAAATCTTGATCAAGATTACTAAGACAAGCCTTAACATTGTCTACAAACGGAACAATTTAATTTCGGAACGCAGCTCTAGTGTGCTCAAAGTTCCATTCACCTTCCGTTATAGCCGAAGCCGTCGTACGTTCCAAAATGACCTTGTCAAAATCGGCTAAGTGTTGTTGAACCGCATTTAAGTTAACGAACGCCTTTCTTACCGGTGGAATTAACTTTGTTAAATCCGTTTTGACAAGTGTGGGAGTCGTACTAGGAAGGTTTTCATTTGACAAACTTTGGGGCACAAGAACTGTCAATTCTGGTAATTCCTTTTGTAAGCGAATGCGTGTCTTTTTCAAAAATTGATCGTTGTTATGTTGATCATAATCAATTGTATGGAATTTTGAAAGCATTTTAGAATGAGTTTCAACCGCAAGTGATTGTGTCTCCTCAGTACTACGAACAAAAGGTGCTTCTTTCGATTTGCCAATTATGGTCATATCATAAAGACCGGGAATATGTTCCTGAGCTTGTTTAGCATAACCTGGATTAGGTGGTAAATCTTGAAGACGCTTAAGTTCGAGTTCTTTAAATGATTTAGTTAAAAGATGAACCTTTTCTGTGGAAGCGTATTGTTTTAAAAGTTGTTGTTCTTTGAATTTAAGAAGTTTGGTAGCATTAATTTCCGATTCAAACTTTTTAGACTCGAGAGTTTCGAAATCCATTTTAAGTTTCTGAAAATCATTGACAACCGACTTTTTTGTTTTTAATTCATTGGAAAGATTAGGTTTTAATGATTCTATTTCTTTCAAGTGTTCAATCTTTTCAAAACGAAATTGGTCAAATTTAGAACATGTTATTTTCTCTGCTTGAGGGACCATTTCAAAAGTTTTGACCTTTTCTTTATGCACCGCAAGCTCAGCAGTTAGGGTGGAATTGGTATCTACGGATTGTCTGAGGGCCATATGCATTTGATCAATAATATGTTTAGGCACCATGACCAAATCATGTTGAGCATAAGATTCCATACCCGTCGTAGCATTTGGTTGAGGTTCACTCAAATATGTAGGATTGGGTACCACATCATTTGAGTTACTAGTCCCCGAATGCTGTTCGAGGTTGTCATTTTCATGCCCAACTTGATGTTGGTTGTCATCAATATTATTAGATGTGGTTGGTACCTCACTGACGACATCAGAACCGTAGTAAGAGAGATTAGCAACGAGAGCAGCTTGGGCAGAGTGAATGTCATCACAATCCGAATCATATGCGTCAAGATCATCAGCTTGATAAGCTGCATTAGAAGTGGAAACGACTGCAATGCCTTCAGTATCTGCTGCCCCTGGGTCTGCAAGAAATGCTAACTCCTCTGAATCCAAAATCTTCCCCTTAGACTGAGCATCAACCAAATACATCTTCTCACGAAACCATGCATCATCCCTTCTCCTTTTCGTCTGAGTGCATTCCCTAGCCATATGACCTTGTCCTCGGTAATTGTAGCAAGTCACACCCTTTTTAGGACCAATAGGACTTCCATTTCCACTAGCTTGAGAATTCACAGCTTGATTGTTCCCAGTCCTTGTAGGAGGTCCATATGAATTTTGCCTTCCCTGAATAGGTTGCACTGTTACTTGGCCATCTTGAACAGTAGCTTGTTGTCGAGGATTTGAGGAGGTGCGGAGCTGATTGTTTGTTGGTGGAAATCCTCTAGTTGCAACAAGTTTTGACAAATAGGCGGTGAGATGGTTTATTACATCAGCTGGCGTATCATTTGGAGTAAAGAACGGTGCTTGGATTGGTGGAAGTTCATTAGAATAGAAAGCTTGTGCTGCTTGTGCTTCTATTGGAAAATATCCTTGCTAAGGAGTATAGCCCATTGGAGAAGTGTTGGCTTGTGATGGTGATGTCTGATATGGTGGTTGCTGTGGAAAAGATTGTTGATGAACACTTTGTTGATATGCTTGCTGTGGCATCATTGGTGGTTGATAAGATGGTTGCTGTGGTTGCTGATAGATGTGTGGTGGTGGCTGCTGCAAGTATGATGGTTGTTGATAAGTATAAGCCATGTTTTGTTGAGAAGCATATATTGCAAGGGATCATGAACTTGAGGTGTAGACAACCGAGCCTCGATCACATGGCATTCGTGTTGTTGAAGAAAAGCTTGAAGTTGATCCACATTGGTGTTATGCAAGTCCTTAGCCAATTTAACATCCGTCACGTATTTTTTCCATTCTGGGGGAAGAGTGTTCAAATACTTGGTGTTCAATTGAAAGGTAGGGATTGTCATGCCATAGATATTAAGCTCATTCAACAATAGGGTAAATCTCAAATAGTAATCATTGAGAGTCTCCCCTGGCACATAGGCAAACTTATCAAAAGTATCATAAAGCTTACACTCTCGTTCTTGTTTAGTTAACGAGGTGCCTTGCATTAGAACCCGAATTCTATCCCATAACTCTTTGGAAACTTTATGTTTGCTGACGAGTTTGTAGACATCTGGAGGAAGGACTTGGAGAATGATGTTAGTAGCATACTTATCACATTTGTCTTGAATCTTCATATCTCCAGTCAACTCACCCGTTGTGCGAGGACGAGTAGTCGTACCTTCCGTCACTGTACCATAATCTAATGGTCCATTGAGCACCGATGCCCAAATGAGATGTCCATTCTCTTTGTTCAACATGTAAAGTTCCATTCCGGAAGTCCAATCCTCGTACATAGACTTCTCCAACATTGGTGGACGATTATCCGTACCCGATAGGATGGACTTATCCGTAAGAGATGTATACTTCATTTTAATAAGTTAAGATTTACAAAGTTGATCGAACAATGAAATAAGGTTAAGTATTTTTGTGTTGTTGTGAGTTAAATCCGAGAAACAATGTTAAAATCCCCTAAAATATGTTCTCGATAAACCAAAAATTCCAAGTCAAAATTACACACGATTTCGAAATTTTTTAAGGAATAATTTTTGGATTTTCGGAATGTCTAGATCGGAATGCCAGGTCGGAATGTCTCTATCGGAATGTCCAGATCGTAATGTAACCCTGTCGGAATGCTGATGGTATCGGAATGTCTAGATCGCAATGCACAGCTGTCGAAATGTTCAGATCGCAAAGTCCTATCGGAATGCTCAGATCGCAAAGCAAAGCTGTCGAAATGTTCAGATCGCAAAGTCCTATCGGAATGCTCAGATCGCAAAGTGCTGTCGTAATGATTCAGATCGGAATATAGCTGATAAAATTTAGGCAGAGTAACCACTTAAAATTTCCTTATAACCGTCGGAATCCCAGATCGCAAAGAACGATCGGGATGTCCATATCGGAATAAGTATTGAAATCCAAGTATCGCAATGTAGAACCAGTCACTTTCCGATGGTGATGGTTATTGCGATGGCAACCCCTTTACACTTGTACTTTCCGACGGTGATGATTGCTTGAATTTCGGAATGAAGAACACAAGAACTTTTTGCACTTTTGATCCAAGAAAGATTGTGTTTTAACCAAAACCAAGATACCAAAAACACTATAACATGAATCACTACGTTATACTACTTGAAATCACGATCAAACACAAGAAAAATTTTAAGATTCGGCAAGAAATACTCAACAACCTACGAAATGTTTATAAAACATACGCAACACTAAAAAACAAACCTATATTTCATCCTAAGCTCTTGATACCATTTGTAGAAATGTAAATCTATACTTATGTTTTAGAGAGAGAAAGAGATAGAGAGATGGTGGATTACACACACTTCTTGAGAGAGAAAACCAATGTTTACTATGTGAAAAATGAATAACCACACACCCTCTCCCACAAAGGAGAGGGTTTATATACCCAAGCCCTTGTCATTGGCTTGGGCTTACATTTAGGCCGGCCTACACATGTTGTAGGCTAGGCTTGGACTTGTTTGTTAAATAAAGAAAGTTAACTAAACTACGAGCTATTACATGGACTATCGTTGGAGTTACCGATCCTTCTTAATACGTAAAACGTATTTCCAACAGGTTCTTATTCAGAGAGAAAGTCAGCGAAAAGGCATTCATTCGTTGAGGCGGTTTCCAGAGATCTAAACTTTCCTCTGGTGGTGACTCCCTCAGAGGGTTCACCAAGAATATTCACCAGAAGAATATCTTGGTTCCTACTCTATTTGGATTGATGAGTAGGAGTCTCTGTAGGTTCAGGAGTCACAGCAGGTTCAATGAATGCTGGAGGTTCATCACATATTATTTCTTCATCCATAATCTCTTTATATGAGTGAAAGATTGGTGAGATAAGATCATCATTCTCTTCTATGGGTGGTGGAGTGACAGATTCAGCAATTGTAACCTCTGGAGTGATGTCAGAGATTGAGTGAGGATCAAAAGCATGAACATATGGAAAATCCTTGTGACATACTTGAGGTGATTCTTTGGGATTTGAGAAATCATCCTTTGGATATGATTTGACTTCATTGAAATTATTGTCACATTCTTTAGAGTTGGTGTGAGTAATGACAGCATCTGCTTCATTAAAGGTAACATGAATGGATTCTTCAAGTTCTTGCCTGCGAATATCGAATACTCTAAAAGCTCTAGAGGTAGGAGAGTATCCAAGAAAGAATCCATCATCTGACTTTTCATCAAATTTACCAAGATAATCTATGTAGTTATGAATGAAAACAGGGAAACCAAAGACATGGAAGTGGCTTACGTCAGGAGCTCTCTTCCTATACACTTCATAAGCGGTATTGCCATGTCTCTTCACAATAATGGATATATTATGTGTGTAACATGTTGTGTACACAGCTTCACCCCAAAAATGTTTTGGAAGTCTTAATTCGCTGAGCATTGTTCTGGCTGCCTCTATGAGAGTTGTTTTTCTTCTTTCAGCGACACCATTTTGTTTAGGGGTGCCTGGGTTTGAAAAGTTTTGTGAGATTCCCTTTTAATCACAAAAGGCATCCATGACATGGTTCTTAAACTCAGTTCCATTATCGCTTCTGATAGCCTTAATTTTGTAGTCATTGAAGTTCTCTAGTTCTCTGATGAAAGACATTATTCTTTCAGTTGCATCACTCTTTCTTTAGAGAAACAATATCCATGTGAATCTAGAGAATTCATCCATAATGACTAGTGTATACTTATTGTGATTGAGGGATTGTGGTTTTACTGGTCCAAATAAGTCCATGTGAAGAAGATTGAGGCACTTATTTATGGAGAATGATTGTTTTGTTTTGAATGAGGCTCTGTGGTGCTTCCCTTTTTCGCAGGGTGAGAAGGGTCTGTCTTTCCTGAAGGTCAGAGAGGGAAGCCCAGCAAATAAATCATTCTTGACCAGTTTGTTGATGTTCTTGAAGTTAAGGTGGGAAAGTCTCTTATGCCAGACTCAATTTCTAGACATGATGTCATGTCAATAACATACACATCCCTTCTTCTAGTTGCAATTAGAACAACATCATCATTCTGATTGAAGATTGTTCCTTGGGTCTTGGTGAACGAAACTTTGAAACCAGCATCGCAGAGTTGACTAATGCTGATTAATTTGTGCTTCAGTCCATTGACATAAGCGACCTTTGTGAAGGTTATACCATTGTAATCCACTGAGCCATAACCCCCAGTAGCCCCTGATGAGTCATCTCCAAAGATTACTTTCGGATCAGACTCCTTCTTATATCTATGCAGATATTGTTTAACCCCTTTCATGTGTCTGGAGCACCCACTATCCAGATACCAAACATATTTTTTTAAGTATGCCTGCATAGATATAACAGATTCAGATTAGTTTCGATGATGAACCCACTTTCCAGTGGGTCCATGCTGTCGCTGACCAGCGACATTAGGTCTTCTCTGGTTCCTGTCTCCCCTCTTTGGTTGCAGTCTCTGGTTTCATGACGCATGCTTGCATATATGTCACATCCGAGATAACGTTCATACTCATCAGAGTGATGGTCATAGAAACCACAATACTTGCAGGGAGGATTTGGTCTGTAACCTTAAAAGTTATCTCTGGGTTTGGGTTCATGTCTCCAGAGGGTCTGTGAGGAGTTTTTGACCTTAATTGAGTTCTGGTTCTTTGAACAGCAATGGTCTCCTCATGATCTCTGGGGGTGTGTTCAGTGGACTCACATGTGATACATTTAGGTTTCTTAATGTATTCCTGAGAGGAATGATTTTTGAAACCACAATGTTTACAAGGTCCGAATAAAGGTCTCCCCTTTGAGCTACTATATCCTTCACCAAGAGAGTTGACAGATGGACTGTTAACTCTAGGGTTAATCTGTTCTTTTAAACCCTTTACTTCTTCCATCAGGGTGAGGAGGAATTTCTTTGTGGGTGAAAATCTTCAGGGAGAGGAGTTGGTATAACACCCCCAACAAATTCTATGCGCAGCGAAACTACAACATTTGGGTGCTACGTAGTTATCATCACACATAAGCTATATAAAACGACTCAAAGAGACGTAGGAATTTAAACATAAATTAAAGATTGATTAAAACATCAAAGTCTACTGTTTTCCAAATCCCAAAAATAATACAAACCAAAGTTGCGTTTAGGTCCCCATTGAATCTCAACCCAAAATTACATTTTCGTTCACATGAGATAATATAAAATATTTTCGTTCACATGACATAATATAAAATTACACTTCCATCCTCGCATGCTCCACTGCTATCAATCTTGGTTACCTGAAACACATGCTTAAAACAGTCAACACAAAGGTTGAGCGAATCTATAGGTTTATCAAATCATAAGTTGAACATAAGTATTAAAACCAATCATGACCATTCAATAGCATTGTCGTACTCACAATCTATTATTCAAGGATATTATCTTTAGCAATAGCTAATAATTGTGTTTAAGCTCGTGACACTAATCCGTTAACTCAATAACCCGCGTACATTTACCGGCATGATTAAGATGAAACCAGTGCCCCTTCTAAAGGCATCAGTTGCAATTATACCTTATTTCTTATCACAAGTTATCCGTCTGCAGAGGGTACTCAACGTACTAGCTCTCGTCTCGGATAGGGTCGTCAACCCCATAGTACTATCAATTGTATAAGCGGCTATCTCCAACCCACACAAGGGCAAGACAATAGTTAATAGTTCATGAATTTAGGGACTTTTGCAACTAGGTACTCAACACAATTCAAGGCAACATTCGGGTCCAACAATCATTCATGACTTATGTTCATTTTCATTTAAATAGCATGTATAACATTTGAAATAAGTAAAGAGCGAGGCTATAGACTCACCTTGCGTAGTAGTAGTGGTTCTAGCGAAGACGTAACGAAAATATCACCAACGATGTGGATGCCCCCGGGAAATCAAATACACCACCTAACGAATAACACTTAATGAATAAACTCCTTCAAGTACTTTCAAGTACTGTATGTATATAATTAAAGTCACACAAAGTTTGTATAAAGTCACGCCAAAATTCCATACAAGTGATTATTACTAGACTCGTACTATCTATCTATGTAATTAGAAATATTTCAAATTTTATAACTTTTCCGGTACATACCAAAGTACGGGCTGTTTTCTATGACTTAAGCATTTCTATAAATTACAAGAAAATTTGAAAAAATCCCATATGACCTGTAGAAAACCCATTTTAAATCCCATAAAAAGTTTCTACTTTTATGACCCATTACTCATTACATCACTAGACGTACCCTTTTCGGACTGATTTTGCACTTGTACAACGTAAGACTTGTTTGACTCATTTAAAAGACACCATTAGCTAATTTGACCATTAAGTATAAAAATAGACTCTAAAATGCAGGTTTGAAACCAATGAACAACTTTCAATCATTTATAAAACTCTATCTATGGTCCCCGGGATTTGACCCAAAACAAAACATAATTTCGGATTATGTTGATTCTCATCTCCCGGTACACGAACTTTCAAAATAGCATAACTTTTTACTTGTTTGGACTTAGAAGCTCTTCTTTATACCGAAAGAAAGCTTGAGACGAACCCTACAACTACATTCTAATCTTAGGACCTGTACAAAAGTATAAAACCACGAAAACACCCTCTAGACCTGCTGTCCTAAAAACACCCCTTTCAAAACCTTAACAATCATCATTCCAACACTTCTCATCACTTCCTAAACCTATACCAACATCATTCAATCAATCTAACACAAACTAACTACCCTTAATCACTTGTATGGAATTTTTCTCATAAAACCCAAATAAAAAATTAGACATGCAATGTAATTAAACAATTTAAAAATGATAAAAACATGAATATGAATACATACCCATCTTATTTAAGATCAAACACCATAGAACACCCAAACCCCCAATAATTTCGTGGGTTTTGGGGCTGTATAACACCAAAGACATAAATCCCCATCTTGTTTAATTAATTATCTTCACTCCTAAACACAAGATTTAAACATACATTAAGAAAAATTAGATCAAAACCCACTTGTTCATAAGAATATTTTTTTTTAAAAATTAAAGATGATGCATGTGTGATATTATTGGTGGGATTCACTTACAAGATGATTATAAACATGGGTCTTTGATTAGTTTTTCAAGAAATCAAGTTTTGTGGCGGTTTTTGGTGGTGGAGTGGTGGTGGCCGGCGGCTAGGAGAAAAAGGGGAGAGAAAACCCTAATTTTTGAAAGTAAAAATGAAGTGTGTGTGTGTTAGTGGATCCTTTTGTAAAAATGGAGGGACCAATTTTTGACATAGTAGCTATCTTTTGGCCTTAGTGGCAAATCTACTTTTAAAGAGCGGGATTATGACATACTAGTCGGTTTTAAAATTTTACGAGAGTCGGGTTTTGTCCCGGCTACCTCAAATTACTTTTAAATGGTTCAAACGCACACAAAACGAATATTCATATGGTTCCGACTCGACTTAAAACGCAATAAAAATAAAAACTTCGAAAAACTCAAATATCGATCAATCGATAATAAAAAATAAATTTTGGGCATCCGTCGGTATCGTGGTCATTATCGGTTCTTCTTAAATCGTCAAATGTTAAAATTACGACCGTAACCGTTGGTTTCAACTTAAACCGTCAAATATATAGCAAACGAAATTTCTTAAAAATTTCAAAAAAATATTCGTAAAATAGGATTAAATAAATAACGTTGGGCTTGGGATATCACATCCTCAAGTGAGTCGCAACATAAGAGAGATGCTCATACTGAACAGCTCTTGAGACAATAACTTAGCATCATACGGCACTTTCACTGGTATCACAGTTGGTTTGGCAGAGTCTTTGGCCAAAAAAACCTTTTTGTGCACTTTATGAGCGACTTTGAGATTTGAAGTCCCAGAGGTTTTGGGCCAACCAAGGAATTAGATGGGTTAGCACCAGCGAGTTTGGGTAATGCTGGTACATCAGATTCCTTGTCAGAGCTTTTCTCATCCAGAGAGGTGGAAGACGGAGAAGAGACATCTGAAGGGACAAATTAACTTTGGGCACATGTATGTGATTTTTGAACCTACCCTCCCCCCTATAGCCTGAAACACATCATCTGGAATGGCTTCAGCAACTATTTCCTCCACAGTGGATTGAGCCATGTTCCATTTTCAATGGTTCTTCTAAGTTCAACGTTTTCATCAGTTAAAGACTCATTTTCAATGGAAAGTTTGCTTACCTCATTTTGAAGTTGATTGGAAAGATTCACAAAAGGTTTGAGATTAGTTAACTCAGATTGACACAGATTTAACTCAGTTTTAAGACTATGGAACTTGTTTAACAGGGTTTTTCTTTGCTCTTCCACAAAGTGGAGGTCAACTAAGGTGTAGTCACTGACATGGTCTCTATCAGGACCTTCAGGCATAGAAAGCAATCTTTGTACCTTTTTCATGGTGATGTCTACCCATTGACCTGATCTAGCTTCGCTCATTCCAACAGCAGGTTCCTCATCAGCGACAACCATAAAAGCTCTAACAGTAGTGGTTCTTTCGTCCTCTGATGTAAGAGGTTCATCATCCCAGTCAAATGAAGCAGCAATCAGACCTTTTTTAGTCTTTTTGTTGTCCTTTTTCTTTGCTGTGTCTTCAGCCTTTTGGTTGAGTTTCATGAGCTCAACTTTCAATGCTTTGTACTTGACCTTGTAGTCCTTCTTTCCCTCTGAGTCAGAGTGGGAAGTTTGCTTGAAAGGTGATGGAGAGAACTTCTTTTTGTTGTTGTGGTTGCTGCTGGATGAAGGAAAGCTCGGAGAGGAGGTTTTGTTTGACCAACAATCTTTCTGAAAGTAACCAGTTTTTCCACAAGTGTAGCATAACACCTTGGATTTGTCGACTTCGGCATCTCCAACTCTACCAGATCTCTTATAGTATCTCTTTTTGTCAGCTAGAAGAGCTGATGTGTGTGAAGATGTCGGTTTATTTTAATATAATACGTTATAAATCTAATTAAGGAAATTACCTTTAGGAAAAAGTAATAATCTAAAACAAGCTAAAGACGGATTAATTAAACATGAGAGTGATCCCGTTTCGTTGTACACAAGGAAATTGTGAATTTGAGACTTTCGTTTTGATAAGGACAATCGATTTGAATTGGTTTCGGTTTTTATCTAAAATCCTACTTTTTAACCTAAAGTGCATTAATCGTCTACCCAAAATTAAATCTAAAAGACAAAATTAAATTTATATATTATTTACTTTTTATTGAAACAAACTTTCTAAACAAAATTATTAAAAACAATAATATTTAAAACAATATTAATTTTGAAAGTAATAAAATATTTATTTTTATTTTTAAACTTAATTTATTTATTTATTTAAACTAATAAAATAATTCTAATTCATTTAACAATTATTTTATAAAAAGTAATTTAAAATTTAATTGTAATTCTAAAACTTATACTATAAGAGAAAAAAACGTCTATATAATTTTAAAGATAGGAAAAGTTCAAAAACATTTAACTAAACCTTTAAGCAGAAATTAAACAAAAGATATCTCTAGCTCAATTGGTTGAAGCCATGGGTCTATAACATGCAGGTCTCGAGTTTTATACCTGCTGTGAACATATATTCTGGATATTAATTTTTTTGGAAGGCAGAAAGTGATTCCTTCAACCAAATCTTATTATACATAACATTCAACAGACTTATAAAGTCCAATACAATTACTCGATAATTCTAAGCAGACAACAAGGATCAGTATTATAATAGTCAGCTAAACAGTATCCCAATAACAAATTATGACTCGAATTAAAAACAACAAAGGATAGAAAAATCAACACTACTAAACAACAAGCTATATCAAAACGTGCAGTAATCAATCTCCAATCAAAATCCAATCCTAATTTAAATTCATCAGCAAACCATCCTAAAATCCCTAAATGAATCAGCAGATTTCCAAAAGCATTCAAAATGCAACAGTAGAACTCTCAGCAAACATCAAACTTGAATAACATATCCATGGAAAATTTAAGCATCAAACATGAAAGAGTGTAACAACAATTAACTTATCTAAATCAAGCAAAACTCAACTGATACGATCAAAACAGATCAGGCACGTGGACATGAGCAGGTTTAGTATAAAAAAGTAAAATCCTCATCATAAACAGATCCGTGTTCCAAATTTTAATGAAGACTCAAATTACCTGAACATATTAGCAAATTATCCAAACTATCAAACCAACACTCATTAACCAAACAAGCAGTCTAAATCATACAAATCAGCATTCACTCAAATTAAACCTAAAACTTATAAAATAGAAAGAGCTTTGTTGATCCCAAACTTAGATGGATTTAGCTTGTGTAAACGAGATTAAATCAAGTTAAACACGTAGAGAAACTTTGTTGTGTATAATACAATTTAAGTATTATGCGGAATTAATACTCAAACAAGAACACACAAACAATGTAAAACAAACTTTCACTTGATTGATTAGAACAAACTTGCGTATAATGAAAGTGTTAAACGAATGAAAACTTATATTGAAACAAAACCTAAAGGCCTCCTTTTATAGATATGAGGAGCCTTGTACAAGAGTCTATCTATCAACTATTTTAGGTAAAGATAAACATGGAAAATACATTGTTGATCATATCTTTACTAGAAACAAACTAGAAACATAATACACGTAGACTAAGTCTTCTATCAGTGCTTGACTTCATCCTGCCAATGCTTGATCTGTCAACGCTTGTTTTCTTCTTGTCAGCATCCAAATGTATTGGCTATATTTTATTCCCAACAATCCTTCCCTAAACTTGATAGCTACTCTAGTGATCAAGTTTCTGAATAAAAACTAAGAACTAGGAGGATGCTTACAAATCTTATCATATTGGTAATAAACATGCCTAATCAAATCTTTGGCCACGTCACTTGAATAGTCAATCTCCAGCTGTGTTGTCTTCATCTTTTCCAAAACTTCTTTGGACATGGGATACTCAGCATCTACAAGTAGATACTCAGCAAACTTTGTAGAACTCAAATAATACACACCAGCAGTTGAATACAAACGCCATTGAAGTCCACTGATATCATCCTCTAGATCCTTCCAAACCGGATCTTCATCTTCTGGTGCACACATTCTCTTGAATGATGACCAAAGCTTTATTCCATTAACTGAAGTAGGTGCTTCAGTCTCATACTTGGCCAGCAATAACCTCCAAAGGTCTGCCAAGTCTTCCCTATCCGTACATGCAAAGAGAGACATAAGAGTAGTAAATGTGTGTACCTCTTTCCCATATCTTCGAATCATCCAAAACCCACTTGCATCTTCTTCATAGCTAATGATAGGGTTTCTGGCATCAAGAGGTAACACTTGTACCATATCTGAAGCTTCCATGGGTGAGAGCTTAATGCTCCTTCTTATAACAGCTTCACTGGGATTCAATTTATCCATATCTTTAGGGAACTCAAGTGGAACTCCCTTCTTCAAAGGCCTTGGAACAATCATTGCCTTTTGAATCTCCATATCTTCTGCAAGTTCTTCTCTCCTTTCATCTGAGAGAAGTTTGATAGTATTCATTTCCTACATTGTTGCCTAAATAGGATAAGCCTTATACTCCAATATTCAAAGGTTAATCCCTGCAATTTCTGAAATGTCCATCCTGTTTGATGACATCTGAGCAACATGTAGTAAAGTTCCCTTCTATCTCTCTTCAGTAGTGAGAAAACATTGCTAGCCTTATGCTTCAGAATGACTTACAGTCTCTCTGAAATCTTAGAAGAATCTCCAATCCCCAAATTTGATCTGAAATAGTCATATCTGGATTCTCCATAACCTTATCTTCCCAAGCATGGTACATATGAGCAACTTCTAGCATATCATAATCTACCTGCAACTTTAACTCCCTAAGTTTCTCCCTTGCCAACTCATCACCATATTCAAGTCTTTCTGGTTGTTCAATTATCATAACACTTGAATGTGAACTTCCTTCATCACTTCCTTCTTGTTCCTCAGAAGTAACTACAAATGGTGATTCACCAACCTTCCTCTTTTCTTGTTCCATAAGTTTTGCAATCAACTTTGAATCAAACTCTACCTGTGCTGCATCCTTTGGAACTTTTGTTTCTACCATGATTCCTTTACCCTTATCTAATGGATCAATGATGGGTAAAGATGATAATGGTACCTGTGAAGACACTTCCTTGATGATAGCTAATGACTGGAATACATCAACCATATCTGCAGGTCTGTCAACGTTCAAATCCTCTGTATCAGCGCCCAACTTACTCTTGTCAGCGTTTGGTGTGTCAGCGTCCAAACTCTGCTTGTCAACGCTTACCTTATTCTTTTCAGCACTTCTTGTGAACTGCTCCATCATTGCTGTAAAGGATAAGTTCAAGTTTGTAGGAGTAACCAAAGATATATTAAAACCTGGTTGCTTCTTCAATTCAGTAAGAGCTTCAGCCACACCCAAAGATTCTCCATCATGTGAGCCTTTGTCACTCACATGTACCTGCTCATGGAAAGGTGTCAACCTATATTCAGGGGGTGTAGAAGATGATGTGGATTGGGTGGTAGTTTTAAGGTTAAGGGGTGTTTGGGTCTGTGATGGAAAGGTGTAAACGTTTGGATTAGTAGTGTCAACGCCAACATTTAACGTGTCAGCGTTAAAGGATTCCTGGTCAAGTTCCATGTGTTGAGGTGAAGGTAAGGGGTCTGGTATTGGGTCAACTTGTGGTTGTGGGTCAGGTTGAGGTTGTGCTGCTGCAATAACATCAAGCATAGCTTGGGTGAGGGGTAAGTCTCTGTGAGGGGGTGAGTTCATCTTAATAAAAATAACCTTCTTTTGCATAGGGATCTCATAAAAATCATCATGATCCCTTGTGCAGTACCTTTGCTCATCAAAAACCATTTGTAAAAATCTGGGATAAGCCAAAGTCATCTTATTACCCTTGTTTTTACACATGCCATCAAAAATCAGTTTAGAAAAATTATACTTTTGCCCATTTGTAATGAACACAATTACACTAGCAATTGATTTGTTAATTTCATTATATGCAGTACATTTGGGACTCAAACATTGAAGAATGACATGTATTAAGTACTTCCAGGCTGGGGGGAATTCTTGTTTATGATATTTATTTAAAGTACCCTCTTCAGGGAAAGGATACCCCAAAGCCTGAAGTCCTTTTTCTATCTCATTAATGGGGAGAGTGGTTATACCATCTGCATCATTAAGATGCAAAGTCTGGCGAACCAAGGCTTCAGTAACCACCCAAGTACGCCCTTAAACAATAGCTGTTAATGTAGTCACATTATTAAGCGTTGAGGAACTAACAATGTTCCAAAACTGTTTAATATGAGTGACAGGGATGAGAGGATCATGAGAAAGTGCATACCTAAGTGGAGTTGCATTCAAATACGCCACCATCTGAGTGTATTGTGGAAACAAAGCATCATCAGCCTCCAAATAAGAAATCATATTCTTCTGAATCCCAATACCAAGTCACTTGGTTTAAACTTAGGCGCCTTTGATGTAGAAAGCTGTTTGTGAAAGATTATAAAATATGAATTATAGGTGAAAGGTTGTTAGACAAGAATATAAGAGTACCCTGTTTAAAAAGTAGGAGCCAAATATATAGGAGTGATAGGCACATGTGATTGGTCAAAAATAAGGCAAGTATTTTCAAAATATAATGATGAAAATATTGAAAAGAAAATAAGTTATCTTGTGCATTAATTAAAAGTTATCTACTTCCAAAATTACGGCCCCAGTTTTCGTCAAAAATTAACAAATGGGTAGGACCCACTGAGTGTCAACGGTCAAAAATAACCCATCAACGCCCAACGGCTATATTCTTGTCAACGTTGGTAAAAGCCATGCCGTCTAAATTGGTCACAACAACGCTTGGAAATATATCTGTCAACGTCCAAAAATAAAAATAATAAAAATGAAAAAGGACTATAAACTGAAAATTATCCTAGTGAAGATAACCTATAAACTGAAAATTACTATAGGGCGGCAAGCACTGTCCAATTATGCACACTTGCTTATGCAAGATAGACATAACAGTCCTCTAGTGTCCCTTGCTAACCAAAATTCTTAACAGTTAAGTTATCTCATAAAATCCCTTGTAACTCCCAGGTAAGCCCAAAATAAATCATACCCAAGTCTCCCAACATACCACATCCAATTCTAGGCCAAGAAGGTCTTGGCAGCATGTATAGTATATCAACTTTGCATGCTACAGTGCCTAATGAGATAGAAAACTAACTCATACTCACCAATGGACACAATCTAGAATTGTGATAAGAGTATTATAAGAATACCCAAAAAGTCCTAAAGGTCCCTAAACCTCCCTTGAAACTGTGATACATAAGTTGCCAAATAATATGCATGTTAATAAAAATTTATGTCAAGATAGGAATATAATATTCAAACCATCATCCGTAAATTGAAACATGCTTCAATGATTCTCCAAGGATCCATAAGCAACTCTGTATCCAATGGTACAATGCTAACAACGCCTGCACACGTAGATCAAAAACCACAAAACTAACATGTTGCTAACAACGTCACGATAACACTTATCAGCGTTAAGATAACCTTTGTCAGCGTTAGACAAATAAAGTGGAAAATCTAACTTCACAAAAAGACCAATAACAATGCATATCCTATACATACTTTTACACTAAGACCCCAAAACACATATTAAGTGAGATTGATCATTCTAATACTTGTTACAAAGTATTGAAATCTTCCAGTATCAAAAGGTTTAGTTAATAAATCAGACACTTTAGAGTGATGTACAGGATTTTTAATAATCCATAAAGTGATGTTATTGTCTACAAAAATCTTGGTATGCATGAAATTATACCCATAATCCAACAGCTGGTTCTCAATCCATAAGACTTGTCCACAACAAGCAGCTGCGGCAACACACTCTGCTTCAGTTGTAGAATTGGCCACCACTGTTTGTTTCCTGCATTCCCAAGAGATCAATCTACTCCCAAGAAACTGACATCCACCAGTTGTGGAGATTCTATCAAACTTGTCACCACCATAATCACTCTCTGAGTATGCAATAAGCTCCAATGGTGAATCTTTTGGATACCATAATCCCAGGTCTGGATAACATCTAAGGTATCTAAAGATCCTCTTGACAGCATGAAGATGACACTCTTTGGGAGTCACTTGATGGCGTGCACATGCACACACATCAAACATAATGTCAGGTCTTGAAGCTGTGAGATACATCAATGAACCAATCATTGATCTATAGTGCCTGACATCCACTTCTTTTCCATCTCCAACTTTTCCCCAAGGGTGTTCGCTATCTATAAGAGTACTAGCCCTTTTCTCATGTGGAGAAAAGCCAAACTTCTTCAAGATTTCTACTACATATTTTTCTTGAGAGATGAAGATACCATCTTCTTTCTGCTGAACTTGTAACCCTAGAAAGAAGTTCATCACCCCCATTGCACTCATCTTGAACTTGTTTGTCTTAAGCTTGGAAAAATCTTCACTCATCTTTGGACTTGAAGAGCCAAAGATGATATCATCCACATAAACCTGAACAAGTAAGAAATCCTTACCAGTCTTCTTTGTAAATAAGGTCTGGTCTATGGTGCCCCTTTTGAATCCATTTTCGACCAGATAGGTGGACAATGTGCCATACCATGCTCTTGGGGCTTGATGAAGTCCATACATAGCTTTCTTGACTTTATACACCTTGTCTGGATGTTCTGAATCTTTAAAACTAGGAGGCTGCATAACATAAACCTCATCTACAATTGTGCCATAAAGAAAAGCACTCTTCACATCCATTTGATAGGCAGTAAAGCCCATGTAGGAAGCATAGGCTAGAAATATCCTTATAGCCTCAATCCTTACAACTGGTGCAAAGACCTCCTCATAGTATATCCCTTCCTCTTGTGTATATCCTTGAGCCACTAAACGTGCCTTGTTTCTGACCACAATGCCTCTTTCATCCTTTTTTTTTCTAAGAAACCATCTTGTCCTAATATTTCTGACATGTCTGGGACAATCAACCAACTCCCAAACATCCTGGATAGCAAATTGGTGAAGCTCATCTTGCATTGCTTCCACCCAACTTGGCTCTTTGAGAGCGTAAAAAATCTTCTTGGGTTCCTGTTGTGAAAGAAAACAGGCAAACAAACATGCTTGAACAAGAGGGGTATCAACCTTCTTGTGAACATTGGCAATAAATCCACCAAGATTCTGATGAGATCTTCTAGTTTGAACAAGAGACATCATATCACCAATGATTAGAGAAGAAGGGTGATTTTTGATAGTAGAAGTAAGCACTCCTCGCTCAATAAGTGTGTTGTCCTCAATCTCATCTTCCATGTTACCAATATCCTCTTTAGACTCTCTTCAATCAACATCTGAGTGAACCTCTCCATTTCTGTTTGAAGGTTCACCTTGGTCAAAACCATTTGAAGAGAAAATATGGTCAAAAGAGCTGTCAACGCCTGGACCATGGCTGTCAACGTTTGAACCATCAAAGTCTGAATTTGTCTTGTCAGCGCCAGATTTTCCTTTGTCAGCGCCTGAAAGATCATGCATGTTGTCAACTGGTGATACTTGGGGACCATCTTTTTCCTTTCCAGCAGCAGCAGCAAATGCATCTGTCCATATGGGAATAGTAACATACTCAAGTATGGGTGCTGATTTGTCTACTTGTGATCCAACCTTTTCTTCAACCTGTTTACCTGAAACATCAACAAATGGTTCTTCCACAACATTTAAAGTTACCTTCACAATGTTTGGATTAGTAACAGGCATATAATTCAAAGTCCTAGATAGAGGTTCCAAGTCAAATAACCAATTTGGACCACTTTCAGGATAACTAGGTTTACTTTCTAAAAACCTAACATGTACTTTTTCAAGTATACGTTTTTCCTTCTTAATGTAAACCCTATATCCTCTAATCTGCACTAAATAACCCATGAAGTAGCCTTCATCACCTTTAGCACTAAATTTACCTAAGGCATCACTAGTGTCCAGCACAACTACATGACAACCAAAAGGTTTAAGAAAACCAATATTAGGTTTCTTTCCCCAAAGTAACTCATAAGGTGTTTTATTATGAATCTTGTTGACTAATGCTCTATTCTGAACATAAAAAGCTGTATTCACAGCCTCAGCCCAAAAAGTAATGGGAAAGTGAGCATCAGCCAACATAGTCCTGGCTGCTTCTATGAGGGTTCTATTCTTTCTCTCAACTACCCCATTTTGCTGTGGGGTTCTAGCTACACTAAACTGTCTAGTAATCCCTTTCTTGGCACAAAAATCATCTAACAACTTATTTCTAATCTCACCTCCATTATCACTTCTAAGCATCGTAACCTCATTACCAGACTTCTTTTCAATTTGGGTAATGAAGTTAATCAAAGTATCAGTAGTGTCACTTTTCAAATCTAAGAAGAAAGTCCAAGTAAATATAGAAAAATCATCAGTGATGACAAAACAGTAAGATTTACCATTTAAGCTTTCTATATTAGTTGGACCAAACAAGTCCATATGCAACAAGTGAAGTGGTTTAAAACTATAGTGCACCTGTTTAGACTTAGATGAGACCTTGTGCTGTTTGCCATTAAGGCATGCAACACAAGAGTGGTTATTGTGAAAAGCCTTTTCAGGCAAACCATCAACCAAACCATGTCTCACAAGTCTGTTTATATTTTTAAAATTAATGTGCCCTAATCTCTTGTGCCAAAGATTACTCTCATCAACTGAAGCCTTAGCATAAAGACATGACAAGTTATTATTTATCCAAATTCCATTGAGATTCAAATTATAAATGTCCTTATGCCTAGGTGTTCTATAATCACTGAATTTTCATCTGGTATTTTAAAATCCTTGCTCAACACCAAGCATTCAGTATCAGTATAAAGAACCTTATTTTTTTCATCACAAACTTATGATACACTAACCAAATTATAGTCAAGTTCTTTTACTAGAAACACGTTTTCAAAACGCAAATTGTTGGTGAGAAGAGTTCCTTTGCTTGTTATAGTTCCATTTCCGCCTCTAAAGTAAACTTTGTCACCATCCTTAATGGGAGTGAAGTTTGTGAGATAATCTTCCTTCCCAGTCATGTGCCTAGAGCATCCACTATCCCAATAGCCATAACCATTAACCTTCTTTTGAATGCCCTGCACATAAAGAAAACAAATTAGTTTTCTTTAGGAACCCAAGCCTGAGAAGACTTGGATTCATTTGTTTGTTCAACAAGAACAGACTTAGTCCTCATGACAACCCCATGTTCATCCCTTTTTGGATTAAACACCCAGTTAACCCAAATTGGTTTTGTTATGGCCTTTGAAATATAATTAAATCTGTTACAGGTCATAGAAATCCCATCTGAATTAGGGTTTTGATCTTGCTTAGGTCTCCATGTCAAGCTAGAAGAAGCTTTGGAACCCTTTTCCTTTGGTTACAAATATTTACCATTATTTGGTATGGCAACGTTTCTGTCAGCGTTTGATTTGGTCTTGTCAACGCTGAAATTACCCTTATCAGCGTTGAACCTAGGGTTTGCTACAGGAACCCATTGTCTATTAGACCATGTATTGGTCTTCTAAAAAGGTCTTTGTCCATAAGTATTAGACCCTTTAGTAAAGAATGGGGCTGGTCTAACAACTTTTGGACTTTGCTGGACAAAATTTTTGGGTTTGACAGTGTTTGACTTTTTGTCAGCGTTGACCTTTGAAGCATTGACACACTTATAAGCTAAATGTGAAAAACTTCCACAAGTATAACAGGCTTTTCTAGACATAACTCTAGGTCTAGAAGAAAAGAAACCTGTTCTATTATCACTAATTTGGCTTTTTGGTGACCTAGTTTTTCTATACATTTCTGCATATTTAATACTAGGTTTTCTAACAACGTTTGAGCCAAGGTCAATAGTCTTGCCAGTGATTGGGTTTGTTACTTTGATAGGTGTAGACTCATTTGGGATATCACTAAGCATGCCACCCTTAACAAACAAGGTAGGGTTGGCTTTCTTCCATTGGTCCAAATCAGTCAACTTCTGCCTGTATTCTTCTACTAGGGTAAGAATACTTGGTGGAGGAATAAATTCCTCTTCTTGGAGTTCTAGCAAACCAGTCCAAGACAAGTCATTTCTTTGGACACCATAGAAGTTCCCAGCAGGTGGTAGAACACCAGCATACTCTTTCATCCCAATCCCAGTCATATCCCTAGAATCCCTTTATTCACTAACACACTTTTCTAGGGTTTGTGAGGCTTTATCAAATCTCTGAATTTTAAGGTCTACATTATCTTTATTTTTGATAGCCTCATCTAACTTAGCCTGTAATTCAACATTGACTCTCTTCATGATGTTTCTAATATCATTACTAGCATTTAAATCATGTTTTAAAATATTGATTTGATCTTTTAGGTCAAGCTCCATTTTCTTATACTCAGCTACAGTCTTTTCAGTTTGAGTAAGAGCAAGTTGATAGTTAGACAAATTTCATCTTTCATTAACCACATCTGTTGACAATTGTAAAACTTCTTTGTTAAGTTTTTCAGTGTTTAGACGACAACCCTTACTACAAAATGCATCATCATATACCTCATTGTCTGATGAAGATGAGGAGTGTGTCATGAGAGCATAGTGAACATGCTCTTCTTCTTCCTTTCAGAAACCAAAACTTTATTCTCTTCCTCATCCTTAGCCAAATATATCCAATCCCATCCAACACCATCAATTTCTTGCATTGCAACCATGTCATTGGAATCCTGAGCCTTAATGATTTGGCTTGAGGGTTTTCCAGCATCAGATCTTCTTGGAGATCTGCATTCTCTCATAAAGTGTCCCATACGATGACAATTGTAACACTCAACCTTAGATTTATCAAATCCAGTAGTGTCCTTAGCATTAAAAGTCATATTCTTCTTGAATCTTCTATTCCATCTGTTTGCTCTTATACTTGCAAGAGCCATATTCCACTTTATATCCATCTCCTCCAAATGCTCATCACTAATTTGCTCAAGATCCTCATATGTAATCACTGAACCTTTGGGCAATGAAGCAATGTATGCACACACAGTATCTAGATCAATACCAGTAGGCTTAACTCTTGGTGATTCAACTTTTTATGTGTCAGCGTCTGAATGTGAGGCGTTGACAGGTTTTGCTCCAGCGTTGACACAAGTTGATCCAGTAACGAGGTACATGTATGACTCCGTTTGATCAAATTGACCTTCACTATGTGAGAAGAAGGCCATGTTTCCATTGGTAGACTTGCTTCCATGATCCAAAAAAGTTTCATTATCCACCAGCCTCAGTTTGTTGTAAACATCATCAAAAGTAGAACTTTTGTAAGTGTTATTAGCAGTTATAGATCTTGCTTTAATCTTCCATGCATCACCAAGACTTTTAAGAAAAGTGTCGATAATATCAACATCACCAAGCACTGTTCCCATGAAGGACATCTTGCTTGTAATGTCAAGAAGTCTGCTTCTCACACTACTTAGCTTCTCATTGGGTTGAGCTTTAAAAACAGCATACTCATGCAAGAGTTGCTTCTTTTTCTCTTTCACAGTATCAGCATTACCACCATAAGCAACTTCAAGAGCTGCCCAAAGATCTTTTGCAGACTCATAGCTTCTATATTTGTGCTGATTTTCTTGTCCCAAAGAGAGTTTCAGAATGCTTAGGGTTTTAATGTCACACCTTCTCTTTGCTATGTCCTCAGTTGAGACAGCTCTACCATCTTCAGGTTTTTCTTTTCTATCCTCTTTAGTAGAGCCTTGAACATTTGTTCTTTGTAAGATAGCAGCTGTAATCTTTTGAGATTTATTAAATGTGTTTCCATATTCAATAATTTCCCATAGGGTGTAGTCATGTATTTGTAGATACTGCTCAAAGTTAAACTTCCAAAGCTCACAATTGTCTGGTTCTAGCATGGCAATCTTGATTTTGGGGGTTGAGGAGGAGGAGGAGTTAACTTCTGGGGTAGACATGATGTTTTTAGGCTTTTGTGAAAATTAGGGTTTTTGGCGATTTAGGGTTCTTGTGTTCTTTAGATCAAAGTTTCTCAACAAGCTCTGATACCACTTGTTGATCCCAAACTTAGATCGATTTAGCTTGTGTAAACGAGATTAAATCAAGTTAAACACGTAGAGAAACTTTGTTGTGTATAAAACAATTTAAGTATTATGCGGAATTAATACTCAAACAAGAACACACAAACAATGTAAAACAAACTTTCACTTGATTGATTAGAACAAACTTGCGTACAATGAAAGTGTTAAACGAATGAAAACTTATATTGAAACAAAACTTAAAGGCATCCTTTTATAGACATAAGGAGCCTTGTACAAGAGTCTACGTATCAACTATTTTAGGTAAAGATAAACATGGAAAATACATTGTTGATCATATCTTTACTAGAAACAAACTAGAAACATAATACGCGTAGACTAAGTCTTCTATCAGTGCTTGACTACATCCTGTCAATGCTTGATCTGTCAACGCTTGTTTTCTTCTTATCAACGCTTGTTTTCTTCTTGTCAGCGTCCAAGTGTACTGGCTATATTTTATTCCCAACAAGCTTAACCTTTTATGTAGAATCCGTTGAAGAAGAAGGTAGCGCTGACCTACCTTGGAACTAAAACGACACCAAAATGCCTCGAACCACCATTAAACATCATCACGAACCACCATAGAACCAACAGAAACATCAATGATCCAGCAAATTTAGTTTTAACTTATCCAGTGGGACAAGCTTATTCCCAATGTCACTCTTATCAACCAAATAAGCTATTGACTAAGCTTATATGATTGATTTGAAGTTATAATATCAAATGGTAAATTGGAAAATGCATATAAATTTTAACAGTAAAAATAAAACGAGAGGAATAGCAAGAGATTAAAACTTGAAATCACTTTATTATTTCAAATCTAAACATTACAAAACTCAGAAAAATAAAATTACAATATCTAACTACAATCTAACATTATAACTTTAAAAGTAAAAAGGGATTAAAAAATACAAGCAAAACCAGGGGTATTTATAGGAGAACCCAAAGGGGTGGGTGTTGATGAAGAATTGTTTGTGGCCCTTGGATCTTCTCTTCATCATCTCTCTGTTTTTTGTTTCAATCCAAGGGTTGAAAAACACCCTCTTTCACTCGGATTGCCATCGTGGCATTCATTTGTGCTTCTTGTGCTTCTTTATTGATTAGATGGCAGGATGTGATTGGATCTCTCAATGATTGGCAGGTCCTCAGCCAATGAGATGAGAGATATGACGTGTTGAGAGTGCCACGTAGACCTTTGGTAGCAACATCTTCTTCCCAAAAAACTTGGTGATTTATTTAGGCGTGTGAGGATCAAACGTTGGTAGATTGAGAACCCCTAAATTCATATAGGGTTCTTGGCTGCAAAGAGTTTTCCCCAAATATCTTTCTCTTCTCTCGTTCTATCTTTTTTTTGTTTATTTACTTTGTTTGTAACGAAATAAGTTTGACTAACTATATGTATATACTTTCCACCGTCTCAATTGTTGTGTGATGGGCTTTTGACCCAGCTAAATAATACTCTACTGTCACTTTCTTTATTGTGTTGGACATTTGGAACCCAAGATGAATAAATAATACTCCCATTCATCCCATGTTTACAAATGGGCTTTCAGGCCCATTTAACTCAAGTGGGCTTTCAGGCCCATCAACACTAGCATCGAATGGTGTACTAAAGTAATCATCAATTTCCTTATCGATCTTATCCTCAAGAGTGAGTGGAGACGAGGTAATATTACAACATGTTTCAATGGAACAAACATCTTCCTCCGGAATTAACTTTTCATCCTCCCTAAATGAGGGATCTATGATTGCCCTTACACCTTTGTAAATGAGAAAATCCTTTTTTGTGTTACTTTCAAAAGTTTCAATAAGTTTTACACTTTCCATATTTTTAGAAACATGTTTTGGATGTTTCTCCGCTTTGAAAACAACATTTTTATCCACATAAAATAATTTTATCTCATCTTTCCTCTTATCAACTTGAACTTGAGCCGTGGAAAAAATGGACGTCCCAAAATTAAGGGCACACGAGGGTTTGTCTCATAATCAACTATTGCAAAATCAGCAAGGTACAAAAACTTCCCCACTTTAACAATGACATCTTTCGCTATACCAACCGAGTAAGCGGTGGTTCCATTAGCAAGCTCAATGATCATTCGAGTGGGAGTAAGTGGGAAATAGTCTAGAGTCTTCCATATGGATAAAGTCATTAAGTTGATTCTAGCTCCTAGATCGGCTAGAGCTTTGCATTCCTCAAACACTTTGAAAACACAAGGTATCAAAAATTGGCCCGGATCTCCATATTTTTCGGGATAGAAATCAAGGAAAACCGCGGAACAAGTCACTTCCAAAGTAGCCTTGGTAACATCTAGAAAAGTCTCTTTATGCGGAGGATTAAACTCAATCACATCTTGTAAATTCCGATCATCATTGTAAACAGTGATGGACTTAATCTCTCCCTTCGGATTTGGTATGGTGTTGCTAGTTAAGCCACCCGAATAAGAGGAAGGTTTGTTCATTGTTGCTTCAAACATCGAAAGTAATTTGTTCTCAAACTTAGCTTGATTTACCTCAATACGATTTTGGTTTTGCGCAATCTTGTTATTTTTCCCCTTAATCATATTTTTAAATTCATTTTTCAATGTTGCCATTTGTCCTTGAAGATTATTTTGAAAAGCTTTCAAAGTTGCCTCATTCGTTTTGATGTAGCTCGACAAATAATTTTGATTATTGTTTTGAAAACCATGATTGTTTTTATTGCCATGAAATCCATTTCCTTGATAAAAATTCCCTTGGTTACCACGGTTAAAATTATTACCATTATTTCCATTGTTGTATCTATTTTGAACCGGTGGAAAACCCGGTGGAGTCATATGGTTTTGACGAGGAGCTTGACCGTTAGGGCCATAAGTTCCCGTCGCAACAAAAGCACTAGCTTGATCAAACCCCATGGTTGAACAAGCATAATTCGAATGTGCTCCACCACATGATACACAAAAATTCTAAACCGCATTAATCGATCCATGAGGATTCTTCCTAATCTCATTCAAAATCGTATCAATCTTAGAGTCCAATCTAGCAATCTCGGTATTAGATGAATTCACATGAAAAACAATCCGTGTGTTTCATGAATATTGCACTCTAGACTTATTCTCAATGATACCCCCACGCGTCTCTCGGAGTTTTTCTTAAAAGATTACCACCCAAGACGACATTTAAAGAATCTTGTTCAACCATATTAAGTCCCTTATATAAAGTATTTGTAACACCACCAAATATACACAATTCAATACAGCGGAAGACTTGTTGGTGTTACGGGGTATCACATTACTCACATCATAGACAACGATTAAAAATCACGTCGTTTAATAATAAAGCATTTCCATTCATAAATATCAAATTTACATAGGTCCCAAGTCATAGTATGTCATACAAGTTTTACAATGCATTTGAATGGAAATTATTATTTAAGTGCGGGCCATGAATTCTTGTTGTCTTCCCGAGAATTACCTTCAAGTACCAGAGACAAAACATGTTAAAAGAAAAGGTCAGCGATAACGCCGAGTGAATTCATTGAGTTTAATAAAACCATTAATATATCATCGATATATAATTATTACCGAAAATCATTTTGTACAAATCTTTGTAATAGGCCATAAAATAGCCAAAGTCATTTTATACAAATCCTTATCAAAAATCATAATATAGGATTTTGCCTTCAAAATCATTATACGAACCAAAGTCTTAAAAACATCATACAATACGTTTTATAACGTTGTATAAAGTTAAATAAAAACCGTTATATGAATATGGTTATGTAAAACCAAAACAAGAACATAATATCAATAATAAGACCCCATATTGCTAGTCAGGCAATACATCAGAATTCAGTGCGTATAGCAGTATTTCATTATTTGGATTATTATAAACCACATGACATTGTTACCTTACTACAACAAACAACGGGTAGCTAACCCGAAACTCAATTTGCCCATCTAAATTAGCGTGTCGTCACAAAAATCACGCTATGGAAATCTTCTCATACATAAATTCGCTTACCAATCAATGTGGCACGACGGAGATCAACCGTCAAGGCGCGAACTGGGGTGATCGTCCCCAAATAGTACTATTATATGCATAAGCGTCTACCAAATCCCGGTAGTTCACAATTCATGCTAATGGGACTTTTAGTTACATAACCTAACTTTAATAATCCATTTTATTCCATACATCAGGTCATATAATCATTCATCGGGTCATACAATCATTCGGGTCCAAACCAATAAACAAACAGTCGGGACAATTGGTGTCCTGTTTTATCAAATCTAACATGTTATCTCCCTCGCGGGTTATAAAACATTTTATAAAAACATTTAAAAGAGTGCGAGGCTATGAACTCACGTTGATTGGGAAAGGCGGGTTATCGGCGATTCGGATGTACGGTACGTGCTTTAATCACAGAAACCTAGACAAATAATACTCGTCTTAGACTCTTGTCCAATGACTTTATAAAAATAATGGCTGTGGATATATATGATGATGATTTATAAGTCTAATGATGATCAAGTGGGATTTTACATCTTTATTCCACATTATAATGTTATGTGTTGGTAATTTAATAGACTAGTTACACTAGTTCAACTTGTTTACATTTTGAGGCCCAATAGGCCCATTACAAGCCCAATATATTATATTAGCCCAATTATACTTTTAATATCAGGCTCATACTCATATGTTAGGCCCAAGTGGGTTAAGCGCAATGAGTAAGTCCATTAGTGTTTTACCAAACTAGTTGGATTTATAGTCCAATAAGGCTAACTTAGCCCGTTAATGTCCATATGTTATAATTCTCAGGTTTTATCGGTTTTTACTTGTTATATAAGTTTATATATCAGTGGTGAGTTTATAAAAGTCTATATTAGACGGGTCCGACCGTTTAAGTTTTATTTGACGAAAACGTTAATCTTTCGGTTTTAGCCGAAAAGACGTAAAACTTAGGTATATAGTTTTATAACTTGGAAAAAAAACATTTAAACTTGTAGTTTATATAAAATGTCCCATTTTAATATCAATATATATATCTCTTTATTTATTATTATTATCAACTAGTGGGTTTTATATATGTATATTTTATATAAATTTTTGAGTGCTTATATTATATATTATTTATTTTCAAAATCAGTCCTAAATTTTAAGTTCACTAAAATGTCCATATCTAGATATCTATAATGAGATAGGACCTCAAATTTTTATGACAGAAACTAAATGATATGTGCTTCATTTTATTCCTTTATAGCTACTGATGAGTCAACGTCTAAATATTTTAATAAATTCGTCCAAAACAGTGTAGGCAGATTTGCACTCTAATCTTGTTTTGATCATATCTCACTCATTTTGATGATTCCATTGCATGGCCAACTCTTACATGTGTATAACACCTAATACTTACTGTAAATTGATTCCACTATGCCATTTTATCTGTTTATCATTTGGTTACTTACTGTTTTTATACAGCCATCATGTAAAGCAATATTTTAACCTTGTTACCTATGGTTTTCCATCTTTTTAACCATATTTATCAACACTTGATCCCCACAAAATATTTTTATCATCATATATTCATCATATACATATACAATAGGAAAGAAAATACAAGATTACATAATCAAAATAATAAGAGGATAAGAAGGACAATCTCTATACCACCAATATTGAGTAGTTTATGATGAAGGCTTGGATTTTGATGGAAAAACTTGTGATAGATCAACACCAACTTTGAAGACCACCAATATTTGTAAACTTCTTGTAGAAATCAGCCCTTGGACATCACCAAATCACCTCCTTGGATGTTAGAATCACCTCCAATCTTCAAGGTTTCAAAGGAGCATCATCATGTGTATGAATAACACATGATTTTATGGCTAAAATAGATCAAATGAGGGTTGTTGTTGGTAATTTTAGGACGAAAAGGAGAGAGAAAAGGGAGGATGAGAGTGGTTTTGCATGTGTTGAATCAGATGATGGTTTGGTTAGATGGTTTTGATGTGGAGTAGCTAACTTGTTAAGCTCTAAGTAACAAGTGTATTAGCTTCCTTGTGAAGTTTTGACACCTAAGGGTGTTGTTGCTTATGTGTTGTCGTCCCATATAGTGGGGTGGGCAAGTGTAAAACTTGTCCCATCCCACTAATTTACGGGTACTCCTTGATTCTAGTTTCCTCGATTTGCGTGCCCTCAAGTCGTTTTACGAAAAACGTTTTTATAAATTATGAATCAACGGCACAAAACGAATCTAATAAAAATTGTCTCATCAAAAACAGAGTTCTAAAACGTAAATACGTAATCCTAAGGTTTCCGGTTTAGTTGTAAAGGACGTTAAATTATTCACGCAAGTCCTAATCTCATCTCGTAAATTAGTGCGTTTATGAACCAACACAATTTTTTTAAATATTCTAAAATAATATTCACGGATAAATTTATTTCCTGAAATGTCGGACTGTCACCAAAAACGGTGTATGTAAACGTAAGCACGTAACGTAGAATCCTCCGGTTTAGACGTAGTCGATGCTACTTCAAGACGTAAACCCAAATTTCTTCCCAGAAACGAGTGACTTCATATTTTAACATTAAAATAATGTTTTTAAATAACAATTGAGAATAAAATATCAACCATAAATTGAAGGATTGTCGCAGCATTTACCCCTAAACATGATCTTTGTCCTCAAAGATCAATTTATCTTACTACTAGCTTCTTATTGAGTTAAAGCCATGTGGGTATTTCCTCCATATTCGTTCTTTTCTCTCAAGTGTAATCTATTACAATACGCGAGTTTCATCAAACATAACTACAGGAATAAGATCAGGCTTAATGTTGACTTACTTTCTCTATCCATGATGTTCACGGGTTTTTGATGAATGCAACTTTTCGCCGATCTAAACTTCATTAAGGAATAGTTAGATTTTCACTTGATAGACATTTTATCAAGTTAGATATACGAATCATATTTTACGCAGCCCTTGAAGTCCTAGGGTAGATCCAGCTTATATGCCTTTCAAACCAACTTTTACATTATCTCAAAGGTCGCATAAAACGGAGACTTATTTCCCATGATATTTCAGATTATCAATTCATTTTTCCAAGGGGATAATTTTTGGCATAACTTCGCTACCCATCCTGCACTTCAAGATCTACACTTCATATTCTCATATAACCTTCTGCCCACTACTGGTAGTCAATAATCAAATCCTAATTTCAATAATCATTTCAGGTTTCACGGGTTGGGTATTTTGTAAGGTTAGGTTTGTCATCACAGGCAACCTTAAACCTAAAAGACATGTCCAACTCACAATAGGTGTATGTCCGGTATCTTCATCCCAACTCCTGCTTACAGATGATCTAATATATATCCTCACAAGATTCGATCTCGATCCTAATACGATAATTATCATTGATAATCTCTCCAAAGGAAAGCGATTATAGGGTTTATTACCAAAGGTCAATCATTCAAACATAAAACAAGACTTCTAGTGTTTTGTATCGTTACTTTACCTCGTCCCTTCGATTGGGGCGGTAAACAGTACTCTTCATCAAGGTTCATTCCCAATGACTTCTGAGCAAATCTCTAGAAATTCGATGCGAAGCGAGGATCTTGATAGAGATGATCGATACAGGCACACTATGTTTACACAACTCCTTTAAATACAAAGAGTCAATTTCTTCATCGAGAATTTATCATTAACGGGAATGATATTAGTAGATTTGGTCAGTCTGTCGACGATGACCCAAATCGAATCAAATTCAGATGATGACCTTTGTAATAGTTAGACGTTTACTAATGTATGAGGCGATCTCTGCCTTCATAATTTGCCATTAGTACAACTTCTTTAGATAAAGATACATTAAATCAGAAATGGCATGAATAAAATACGTATATTTACGAGATTCCAACATGACTAAATCTCAAAATCCTCCAGATTTAGGCAACCATAAACGGCCCTTTAAACATTCAACGCCATCGGCTTCTCAATTCTGATGGTTACATTAGCCGCGAACCCCTTTTATTATCTATATTATCCTTTTTACAAGCATCGGCTATTTTAAATTGTTCGACAATTCATTTTGCACAGTCATTATTAAGGAACACATCCTAATTGGTTCTTTATCCTTTCTATATAATGTGTCAGTATCTACATTCATCTTTCCTGATGAAATAATTATCATGACCGTATTCATTCAAAAATTCCTTCTTTATATTTTCTATGTTTTAGTTTCGTCTCATCTATTATTTTTATCTGTTTTACTCAATCTGACGTCTAAAGCGTCGATAATTATTACAGTTAATTAAATAATTAAAATTTAATTTTTATGAAACGTAAACATAAAAATTTAAAATTTCTCAGTTCATCCAATTATAGAAAAATGTTCAAAAATAAATTTGAATTTAGTTAACACGATTTTTGTTGATTTATTGAAAATAATTAATAAGATTCGTAAATGTTCGAAAAAAAAACTTTGGTTATACTTTCGTCAAAATTTTCTTAGTTGAAAAGCAAAAATTATCGTTTCAAATTTCAAGTCATGGTTTAAATGGTTTCCTTAATCCCTCTTAGGTTGTCTTGAGGTATACACAAACATTTACCCCTAAACAAGAGTTTAGTTAAATGATTTATTTATAAGGAATGATTCCTTAAAAATCCTTTGTTAAAACATTTGTCCAAAACATATTTGCACCTTCTTTTTGGTAAAACCCAAAGCCTTAATGGCTCTAATTTTTTAAGAGTCAATATATTCTATTTTCTATGAATCATATGTTAAATATTCAAGGTACATATTTTCATTGTTCGGCCATCTTAGGGCAGTCTATATATGATTATTAACTCCTTCCTGTTCTTATAAACAAACAAATGGTCCTTAATTATCACAAGCATGAATGTATCAAATTACAGCCTACACACGCGATTCACCAAATTTATGAATACTACATGTGCATTGGTCAATCCAAACGACATAACATGAAAATCATAATGGTCATTACAAGTTCTGGATGTAGTGATTGGAATAGATAATCTTTTTCGTAGATGCGAAGTTGATGATTACCATGTCGTGGATCAAATTTTTAGAACATACGCTAGAACCTTGTAAATGATCGAACAATCTATCATCTAGGGTAGTGGATATAGATTTTAATCGTCAATTTACTTAGTTCACGGTAATCAATAAATATAAGGAATAATAACACCATAGCTCTTATTGATGACGAGCTTGGTAGAATAAAAGCTTTCTCCGACAACTCTCTCAGTTGTACGGTAATTCTTTTAATTCAGATGGTGCTGACGTATAGTGCACACGCCACAAGTGCAACACCGTGAATATAATCAATACCAAATTCAACTTGCCTTAATGGCGAAAGTCTAGGTAATTCACCAACAAATACTTCCTAAAGTCTCAGATAACGGAAACATCTTTTAATAAATTTACTTTAAGTTCTTTCTAGATTACAAGGTCTGTGACTGGTTCACAACCATTCACGGTATAATTTCAAGTCTAAATGCAGGATATGGTCATCCATCAAGAATTATTTAGATCACTTTTTATAATCAACATCTTATCATTTAGGGGAGTTCTACTCGAGTTCCCATCGATTAAGACAATGTCGTCATGTCATAATCATATCAATCCATTCTAATAGTACTACCAACTTTTCAGTTTTATTGCCGTCGATAAGATGTGAACTTCTCAAAAGACTAATAATAACTCATAATCCTTCACAATTCAAGGATATCTGGAGATATAACTAACCTTAAAAGAGTAAGGTCAATGCATAATCTACGCGAGAGAATTTCAAATTAGATACAGACGAAAACATTAACGAATATGAGTCTATCCCATGTTTTCATGAATTGAGTACCCATTCGAAATCTCCTCAGATCGTTACCCAGGTCATTCAAATGAAATCAAATCAAAAGAAATGATAGGATCTTTGATGAGATGGCATTTATACATGATCTCATCGTTCTTTTCGGGTTTTTAATGCATAAAAATGTCATAAAATACCATATATATGCTTGTGTTTGTTTACTTTAGGTATGGATATCGTGAAAAAGACAAAAGATCACAAGTTACAAGGAAAAAACGGACACGAGAAACGAAGCCGTACAAAGAACCGGGCCCTAATCATGGAAAATTCAACAAATACCCTTGAAGACTTGAAGACAAGCAAGATTGATCCTCATTTATTGAAGAAATGACACTTAAAACCCTTGTATATTCATAATTACAAGTTTGGTCCCTTAAGTTTGTCAAAATTTCACAAAAGGTCCCTTAACTTTGAAGAAATGGCAAGATTAGTCCCTCAACAATTTCAAATTGTCAATTATGGTCCCTCATCAAGCCAAAGTTACATTGAAGACCTTTGAAGATAAAAAATGTCCAAGATCAGTCCTTTAAATATGCAAAAGTTCCAAAAATAACCCTTGATACACCTTTTGGAAAGTTTTGTGCAAAAAATGACAAGTTGTGAAAAGTTGATACAAAGGAAATGGGCGCTGATAGAACTTTAAACACAAATGCAAAAAGAAAGGAAGAAGAAGGACCATTTTTGTGCACTGAAACATTCAAACGCCCAAAAATGTGCCAAACACATCCCATTCCCCCAATTTCGGATCAAATGAGTTACTATTCACCTTCACCCACCCAGTTTTTACTCCACTTAAACCAAAGGGTAAATCCAAATTACCCATACCCACGTGTGATTCACACATGCAGAATCACATCTCACACACAAAACCCTCATCTCCACTCACCAATAGACCCCACCATTCAACACGTCACCCAATCAGAATGCAACTTACCCTCTAAGTAATCCTATGTGGCAAAATCAACAGCCTTGACTCTTTGCTTCATATCAAAGCTGAAATGAACGTCCAAGATGCATTTAAACAGCTCACACCAAGAAAACGTCTAGAAGGACTTAGGGCATTTAGGGAATTTCACTTCTAGGGTTTGTGAATAGTGTTTAGCCAGGCATTTGCCTATAAAAGGAGACCTCAACATGTGAGAGTCCCTTTGTTCCAGATTTTAGCTTTAAATCTTTGTAATTCCTTTTTATGAAATAAAGTTTGACTTTCTTAAAATTTTGAGTTCTAATCTGTTATTTATAAAAGTTTGGTGTTTGATAAGCTAAAATCTGAGTTCCATTATCTTGTTTGAAGGTTTTTGAGGCAAGGTTTTAAGTGATAAAGCTTGTGCATCAAAAATCAGAAAGTTGGCATTATTTTTGATCTCACCTTGTGGTTTGTTCTTCTTAGCAGCTTGGAAGCTGGTACTTGTTCTGCTAGTACCTAAGCTCAAACAATCCAGGGCCTGGATGTAGGTCTTGGAGGTTTGCATCCTTCTCCCTTTTCATTTTCTCTTTTATTTTTCTGAATTTGGTGATTATTGCATGTTTATGCTTGAATCTGTGTTATTATGGTGGATTATTGTTGATTTGGTTTGGTTTGATGTTATTGAGGTGTTATTGATCTGATTTGTGGGTTAAATCTTCATAAGCCTTTGAAAATTTATGGAATCAAGTTTTAAAAGGGTGTTTGGGTTTACTGCATAAGTTAGGATTGTGGTTTGTTAAGTGCTTGTGTTGTGGTTGCAAGTGTTTTTATTTGTTTGTTAGGTGCATATGTTCATCTGTTTGCAGGTTTTGTGGGTTTGATCACATAGATTCATAATTTGGCTATAAAATCTTTAAAACTTGGTAAAATTGGCTAGGATTTTGAGGACACCTAGATCTAAGCTTAGGCTAGGGCTAACAAGTGCTAAATCATAGTTAATCACATCAGGGAAGAAGGATTTGAGGCTTGAAATTGGATCAAGTGTCAAGTATATCAACAAACTTGTTTCTGCATATGATCATTGTTCATCAGTAACTTCTAGCGCTTTGATCTTGTATTTTACTTTGATTCAGTGTTTGATTCTTGTTGATTTGTGTTTGTTCTTAGTTTATATAGCTTGTGTATGCATCCTATTAAGTTTGGTTGGCTTATTGTGGCTAAATCTGCTTATTAAGTGCTTAACTGCTTATTTCCATATCTGGTGCATATCTGGTGACTGTTTGGCTTATTGTGGCTTATTGTGTGAAC
Source organism: Glebionis coronaria (assembly GCA_025667525.1). Taxonomy (NCBI): domain Eukaryota; kingdom Viridiplantae; phylum Streptophyta; class Magnoliopsida; order Asterales; family Asteraceae; genus Glebionis; species Glebionis coronaria. The sequence goes on from CM046874.1 coordinate 461,615,120, forward strand.
CAATTCGTGATTTTATTGTTGCTATTGACTCCTTGTGATTCACTGATCACAAGGGTGCCTTTGTTTCCAATTGAATCAAACCAGAACTCTCAAATAAGCTTGGTCAAATAGTCAAAGCAGTGGGAACTCCTTTCCCCTGCTAGTTGCCACTGATAGTGTAAATTTGGGTTCAGCTTATCAATAAGCTATAATAGCTTATTCCAACCAGCAACAACTTTGTTTTTGTAATAGGTGCTCTTATTTTGACCTATTTGTTCATACTGGAGCATTTGGATGTTTGACTTTAGGTTTTGACTAGAAAACCAACTCCTTTGACTTTTACATAAGTTCATTTGTGCTTATTCTGGCTTATTGGTTGTGCGTATTGGATTTTTGTTGATTGATTTTGCTTATTGAGTCCATTTGAAAGCTTTTGCAAGTTGAATCAAGTCCTGAGGTGCCCTAAATCTCTAAAACGACTATTTTGTCTTTTAGTGAAATTTTTCTTTGCTTATTTCTGGCTTATTGAGTGAGCTTTTTCAAAAATTCTTTTTATAGATCTCATAAGCATCCCAAAAGTAGGTTGTGTGTCAAATTAGAGCTTATGGCATTAGCTTATGGCCTTAATGGGCTGAAAAGCCCAATAAGAATAAGCTTTGTGTTCAATAAGCTGTGATAAGCTCATTTTCAGCTTTGGGCCTTTAGATTTTTGTTCTTAGAAGTGAATTTTGAGTCAGATAGGGCTTTTCCAAGTCAATTCGGCCAAGTTTGACTTATTGGGCCCAAAAGCCCATTTGTGTTGACTGATTTTGGATTTGGCCCATTTCAGGGCCCATTAGGGGTATTTTGGTAATTTCACTTTGATTTTCTGATTATTTAGGTTAAAATAAGCTAGTTTGCAAGTTTTTAGAATTTTTTATAATTTTTGGATTTTTAATATTATTTTATTATTATTTTATTATTATTTTTCAAATTCCACATTTTCCAACTTTTTACATTTTTCTTAGGTTTAATACATTAAAATAGGAATTTAGCAACTTTTAGAATAATTTTATCTCTTTTAGATTAATTTTTATAATTATTTTAAGTTTTGATAGTTTTTAAATCATTTTAGATAGTTTTTATTAGTTTTAAAATTTCTAAAAAATAGTTTTTAATCTTTTTAGGCCATTTTAGATGTTTACCAATTGAAAAATCTTTATTTGGGCTTTTTGATAATTTATTTGATCTTTAGGGCTTTAATTAGCATTTAAAAATTGAATATTTAATTTTTAAAAGGTTTGAAAAAGTTTTGATCATTGGTAAACTCTTAGTTTATTTAATTTGATTTTTGGTGAATTTTTGGTTGTTTTTAGAATTGATTTTTATTTTTGTGGTTTTTAAGGTTCTACGTTTTAACTTTCTAGTAGTGATTTTTTGTTAATTTTTATTTTTACGTCTTCGTCATTTTTTTTTCTCATCCCCTTCTAAACCAAATATTAATCACAAATCTTGAACATGTTAGTCACACACATATACCTCCTTGGGAAACGAACTTTCATTGGGTCATTAACACTTGATTTTTCCTAAAGTCATTTGTTCAATACTTACCGCTCATATACGCTCCTTTTCCTAAAGGTCGTATTTTACCACAATCATTTTGGCGCCGCTGCCGGGGAGGTGTGTCGTGATTAATTTGTATTGTTGTTTTTAATATTAACCATAAATAGTATTTGTATTAGTAGAACTCTACTAATACGTATTATCGGTTTTCTTGGTTTTTCTTGTACAAATATTATTACTATATTGTATTAAGTATCACAATCAATAAACAATATCTCCAAAAGTGTGAAAACACAACCTTAATTGGGATTTCATCACTCAATTATTGTATTCGAATCTCAAACAAAAAGAAAAAGGCAAAAATAGATAAATACTTTCGTGAAGCTCGATTTTGAAAGATACAAACTATAAGGTGGGTATAAGGCGGGTATTATAAAATATACCCTAAGGAAAAAGGCTCTTAAGTGCTTCGCGCCGCCTCGTTTCCCCGCTTGCTTGTGAGTATTTTGAGATTGAAGGCTAATCGAGGGTTTTGCCGCCCAAAGTATTATTACGTATAATATATTTGCTTGGTTTCTTTGTGATTAAACCCTCTTGAACAATTTGGTTTTCACCAAAGTTCTAAAGTCATTCGAAGGCATTCACTCCACGTGATCGTTTTCATTCCTTTGAGGCTTCTTTAATCAAGAGTTTGATTCGAGGAGATATTTTGTAGATTGTTGTCTACGAAGGTACACCAAAATCCAAAAAATTAAATATCATCAAAAACACAAAAAATTGAAAATTCACAAAACAACCAAAAAGAATCTTCTTTGCTCACCTCCTATTCTTCGTGAAGTTTATGATAACTCGTAATCAAGCAAAACGAGCTCGTAAACGACTTCAAAAGCAAGCCAATCAAGAGACGTTGATTGTTGAAGAACCTCCAATTGTTGAACCTATTGTAGAACAAGAAGTCGTCATGGCTAATCGTACTATGATGGAGTTGCTACAAGCACCCACCGAGGGTTTTGGAGAGGCTATTGTGATTCCCGCCATCCTTGCAGAGAATTTCGAAATTAAGACGGGTTTAATGTCGATGTTGCAAGCAAATAAGTTTAGAGGTCACGAGAAAGACAACCCGCATTACCATATTAGGAATTTTAACCGTCTCATCGCCACTAGCAAGTTTAAGGATGTTCCACATGACGCCATTAAGATGATGTTGTTTCCATACTCGTTAGATGAACCCGCAAAAATTTGGCTTGAGAAAGAACCGCCAAATTCGATTTTGACATGGGCCGATCTCGTTTCTAAGTTTGTGAACAAATTTTTTCCACCATCTAAAACGACACACTTGAAAAATGAGATTTCACGATTTGTGCAAAGAAATAATGAAAGTTTTTCAATGGCATGGGAACGATTTAAAGAAATGTTACATGAATGTCCACACCATGATTTTACGGAATTGCATCAAGTGGATACTTTTTATAATGGGCTTAATGATCATGAACGAGATTATTTGAATGCCGCCGTGGGTGGTATTTTTTTGTGCAAGACGACAAATGAGGCTTTACAAATCATCGAAAATAGATCTAAGGTTTATAGCCCTCGTAACACACCGAGTGTTGCCAATTTGGGTTCGTCATCTTCGTCACAATCATCTCGTAGCATTAACGCCTTACATGATGAAGCTAATGAGGAAAATCCGTTTTTTGATAGATTTGCTAATCTAATGTCCCATTGGAAGGCTCAAGAAGCTTCCAATTCCGCTTTAGTTAAAGCGGTTGTTAAGAGTTGTTTATCTTGTGGTGGAGCTCATGATCTTTCCGAGTGCATTACCGCGGATGGTAACACTTCGAGTGCTTATGTAGCAACGGGAACTTATAACCAAAACGGTCAAGGTTCCCGCCAAAATCAAGCTCCACCAAACCAAAATGTTAACAATTATCGAAACAACAACCAAGGTAATTACCAAGGCAATTCACGCAATTACAACAAGGGGAATTATCAAAATGGGAATGGACAAATTTCTAATCAAAACCAAAACCGTGATTTTCAAAACACTACACAAGGTTTTCAAAATGCTCACACTAAAAATTTTCAAGGAGAATTTTTGGATTATGCTAAAGCAAATGATGCTAAATTTGATAACATGCAATGTGAGATGATTAGCTTAAGATCCGAGTTAAAAAACAAGCTAAAAAATGAACTTGCTAATGAACTAAAAACTCATGCAAACAAAATGGAAGGAAATGTCCAACGTCTTCAACAAAATCAACAAAAGATGGAATTAGGACAACATGAGATTAAGCAAGAGTTATTAAAAGCGGATGCTAGGCAATCAAAATTTGAAGACCGAATGGCTAAGATGTTTGAAGCAATCATGTGTAAACCCTCTTCCTCGGGTGGTCTTCCTAGTGATACCATTGCAAACCCGAAGGGAGAAATGAAGGTTATTACTACATGAAGTGGTAAAACATTCAAGGAACCAATCTCTCGTCCAAGTACTTCTACGGAGAAGGAAATCGAGAAAGAACCCGAGGTGATGGTCGAAAAGGGGCACATTACAATCCCATGAAGTACCGCTCATACCACACCTACGGTTGAACCAATACCAATTGTGGAACCCGAGTTTCCAAGGCCGTTGCCTAATGTCCAACCCACACCACCTTTACCCTACCCTTCGAGACGAAACAAAGAGAAGTTGCAAGAACGTAACAAACAACAAATCGAGCTTTTTATAAAAATGTTTCAACAAGTGCATTTTGATTTGAGTTTAGCCGACACGTTGTTATATATGCCTCGTTTCGCTTCCACTTTTAAAAGTATGATGAGAGATAAGGAAAAGCTTTCAAAGCTTGCTAATTGTTCTTCGGTTTATCTTAACCGCATACCGGAAAAAGTTGGTGATCCCGGAAAGTTTCTCATTCCTTGTGACATACAAGATATGAAAGAATGCCTCGCCTTGGCCGATCTTGGTGCGAGCATTAATTTGATGCCATTTTCCATTTGGAAATCGCTTTCGCTTCCGGCTCTCATTCCTTCGAACATGTCCATCGAGATGGCCGATCATTCTACGATTATGGAATGTGGAGTAGCCGAAGATGTTTTCGTGAAAGTGGGGAAGTTCTACTATCCCGTTGATTTTATAGTAGTTGACATCCCCGTGGATCCTCAAGTTCCTCTAATTTTAGGTCGTTCATTTTTAGATACTTCGAGATCGCTTATCGATGTTCATGCAAGAACTATCACTTTGAGATTCAACGAAGAGGAACTTGTTACAAACGCTACTCAAAACTCGAAACCTTCTCATGTTTATGCAATCGCTACCATCAATCACATTGACATCGTTGATGTGGTTTGCGATGAGTTTTCACAAGAAGTGTTAGGTTTTTCCGATAGCTCGTCAAGTGGCAATCCCACTATTTTGGATCCGATTCTTGCTAATTCCACACCAAATCTCACTCCATTCCAAGGAGGCGATCTCACTTCAAATGAAACCGACAATGAAGATGAGGTGTTGATTAGTGATGATACTTCTATTCCACCATTTCTTTCGCCGATGGAAGTTATGAGTGTTGAACCAAAATCTTCAATCGAGGAACCACCTATCCTTGAATTGAAAGATCTTCCTTCTCACCTTGAATACGCATTCTTGGAAGGTGATGACAAGTTTTCGGTTATTATTGCAAAAGGTCTTGCTAATGATGAAAAAACCGATCTCTTGAAAGTTCTTAAGGCTCACAAAGGGCAATTGCGTGGAAAATATCCGACATTAAGGGTATTGACCCAAAATTTTGTACTCACAAGATTTTAATGGAGGAAGACTACAAACCCGCAATTCAAAGTCAAAGAAGGGTGAATCCCAAAATTCACAATGTCATTAAAAAGGAGGTCCTTAAACTCCTTGACGCGGGAATGATTTATCCTATATCCGATAGCCCATGGGTGAGCCCAATCCATTGTGTCCCTAAAAAGGGAGGAATGACCGTTGTGCCTAATGAAAACAACGAGTTGATTCCCACTCGTGTTGTGACCGGTTGGAGGGTGTGTATTGACTACCGAAAGTTAAATGACGCCACTCGTAAAGACCACTTTCCTTTGCCCTTCATGGATCAAATGTTGGAGCGACTTGCGAGAAATGAATTCTATTGCCTTTTAGATGGTTTTTCCGGTTACTTTCAAATCCCTATCGACCCTCGTGATCAAGAGAAGACTACTTTTACGTGTCCTTATGGAACGTTCGCTTATCGTAGGATGCCTTTCGGACTTTGTAATGCACCTGGTACATTTCAACGGTGTATGATGGCGATTTTTCACGACATGATCGAGAAGTCGATGGAAGTATTTATGGATGACTTCTCGGTGTTTGGCAATTCGTTCACGTCATGTTTATCTAATCTCGAGCAAATGTTAAAACGTTGTGAAGAAACCAATCTTGTGCTTATTTGGGAAAAATGTCATTTTATGTGTAAACAAGGAATCGTCTTAGGACATAAGGTGTCGAAGGCGGGGATTGAGGTCGATAAAGCTAAGGTAGACGTCATCGCCAAGTTACCTCATCCCAAAACCGTTAAGGGAGTTAGGAGTTTCCTAGGCCACGCGGGCTTTTATCGTCGTTTCATCAAGGATTTCTCGAAAATCTCTCGTCCTATGACACACCTTCTCGAGAAGGATGCTCCTTTTAACTTCAATGAGGATTGTGTTAAGGCTTTCGAAACTCTCAAAAGGAAACATACCGAAGCTCCCATTCTTGTTGCTCCTAATTGGGAATTACCCTTTGAAATCATGTGCGATGCAAGTGCTATAGGGGCCGTCTTAGGGCAACGTTATGACAAACATTTTCGTCCTATCCACTATGCTAGTAAGACGATGACCGAGGCTCAATTAAAGTACACCACAACGGAAAAGGAATTCCTTGCCGTGGTCTATGCTTTTGAGAAATTCCGACCTTATCTCGTCATAACTAAAAGCATCGTGTATACCGACCATTCGGCTATCAAGTATCTCTTAGCTAAGCAAGATGCTAAGCCGAGATTGCTTCGTTGGATGCTCCTCCTCCAAGAATTTGATGTCACCGTGCTTGACAAAAAAGGAGCCGAGAATCTAGCGGCCGATCATCTCTCTCGTCTAGAAGATCCTCACAAAGATGTTTTCGAGAACAAGGAAATTACCGAAACATTTCCTCTTGAGACTCTCGGTGTAGTGAATTCTAAAGATACCACCCCATGGTTTGCCGACATTGCAAATTACCATGCGGGCAATTTCATAATCAAGGGTATGACGACAGAACAAAAACGAAAATTCTTTCGTGACGTCAAGTTCTATTTTTGGGACGACCCTTATCTCTTTCGAGTTTGTGCAGATCAACTCGTTCGACGTTGTGTGTTTGGTGCCGAAGCTTCTAATATCCTTAGAGCTTGTCACGAGGGACCCACGGGTGGTCACCACGGTGCTAATCTCATGGCTAAGAAAGTGTTCGATGCTGGTTTCTTTGGCCTTCTATCTATCGTGATGCACACGCACTAGTGAAGTCGTGTGATTCGTGCCAACGTCAAGGAAAATCGTCTCAACATGATGAAATGCCGCAAAACATAATTCAAGTGTGTGAGATTTTCGACATATGGGGAATAGACTTTATGGGGTCGTTCCCATCGTCTCATGGCAACAAATATATCCTCGTCGCGGTAGACTACCTTTCTAAGTGGGTGGAAGCTAAGGCTTTGCCTACTAATGATGCTCGTGTGGTAATGAAGTTTTTGAAGCAACTATTCTCTAGGTTCGGAACCCCTCGTGCTATTATAAGCGATCGTGGAACCCATTTTTGTAATGATCAATTCGAAAAGGTTCTAAAGAAATATGGAGTTACTCATCGTCTTTCTACGGCTTATCACCCGCAAACGAGTGGGCAAGTCGAGGTTTCGAACCGATCTTTGAAGAGGATTTTAGAAAGGTCAATTGGAGAAAACCGTGCTTCATGGTCCGACAAACTTGATGACGCTTTATGGGCCTTTAGGACCGCTTATAAGACACCTATCGGTTGCACTCCTTATAAGTTAGTCTATGGGAAGAATTGTCATTTGCCCATTGAGTTGGAGCACAAGGCATATTGGGCCCTTAAGCATGCAAACTTTGACTTGAAGACCGCGGGAGATCACCAGAAAATACAATTGAATGAATTGGATGAATTAAGAGATAATGCTAATGAAAATTCATTAATTTTTAAAGAAAAGACTAAAAAGTTTCATGATTCAAAGATTAAAAACCGGGTTTTTAACGTTGGTAATCAAGTGTTGCTTTTTAACTCTCGTCTTAAGATATTTTCCGGGAAATTGAAATCTCGTTGGTCGGGTCCGTTCACCATTACACAAGTATTTCCATACGGGACCATTGAGCTAGCTTAAGATAATGGTCCTAATTTCAAGGTTAATGGACATAGGCTTAAGCACTACTTTGGTGGGGAAATTCCTTCAATGGTTGCCCTCTACCAAGTCACATTCCCCAATGATAATTAACATTGAGGGGATCGAGTCGAGCTCATGAATCGGTAATCAAAAACGAGGTGCCTCGTGGGGGAGATCCCATGCTTATCTTTATGCTCACTATTCACTAATAAGGGGACTTGTACCCTTTCAACTCGTTGTCTCGTGGTTGTTTGTGATTGTGTTATCTAGATCATCATCATCATCTACGATTCAAGACTCCCGTGTTCGTTTACGTGAGCCTCTATCGTTCGTTTGAAGAAGTTTTTCACGATTCCATGACATATCCTTTATTGTTCTAACAATTATCTTTTAGCATACTTAATAAACGGCTTTAGATATATTGTTGATCACCCTTTCCATGCTAGATCATAAGCATTCGACTCTTCGTCTCTAGTATGGGGGTGCTCCACCTTTAGACTCGAAACATTGAGGACAATGTTTACTTTTAGTATGGGGGGGGTGAATAGGTACTTGCTTTGCTACGCCCTCACGCTTTCCAATTTTCAATGTTTTGTTTTTGCTAATAAGGCTAAAACTGGCCAAATTTTAAAAAAAAATTTCTTAGTTTTCATAAGTGTTTTTAAGACATGAATGTATATTTTTCGATGGGTAGAATAAGAGTTAATTTTTGACTTGATGGGCATTTGGACCATTTACATTCCTTAACCCGCTCAATTCAAGTTTTGCTAGACTTTTATATAGGGAGCTTTAAAACACGAAAATCTTAATTCATTCGGGTTAAGAACAAGAACTTTTCGCAAGTTCCTATAATTGATCCTAGAAAGTCACTTATCAAGGGAACTATAAAACGCATTCTCTAAACTTGAAAAAGTCCAAGAAAGTGCAAGATCCTATAGGTGGCTTGAAAACCCAAAACTTTGATTTGATATAGTCTTAATGAAAGCTAATCCAAATTTGGCTTAATTTTGACTTGCATGGCTAAGTATTCACGAGTCTCTTTAATTAGAGGTCTTTATATAGTGAAGAACGAGAAATGATAGAGTTAGACAAGTGATCATGCTAAACGTAGAACATGAAAATGTTCTTTCAAAAACTCATATGTTTTTAATTGTGGCTTTTTCTTCCCATAAGATCAATGCATTAGGAATAAATCATAACTGCAATAAGTAAGGTCGTACGATTTGAAAGGTTACTTAGCCTCTAGCGCAAGATCGCTTAAAAGTTGCTCGGGGTTGAATAGAGTTCATAGCGAAGGCATAACTTATTGAAGCGGGACGCGAAGATTGGCGATTATCCAAAAAGGCCCTAACAAGGCATGAGGAGCTCTATTTTTGCTAAAGATCCAAAGATGATGTGAAGTATCATTATTACTAAATCAATATGATGGATCGGGACACACGACAAAAAGCAATTACTCCCCTAAAGATCATGGAGAAAGTCTATCCAAAAAGACCCTAACAAGGTATGAGGATAAATATATCCAAGTCCGAAAAGGAGGCGGATCGTTGTATATCAAAATCCAAAGTGAAGATTGAAGAAAAATGATGAAGTCGTGGTCCAATATGAAGAATCTCTCAAATACGTCAAGTGAAGAAATTCCAAATATATGAAGAGAAGACCATAATTTCGAGAACGTCTTCCCAAGATTTGAAGTATGAAGTACATGCCAAATATCGGTCCGAGAAAGGTCTCAAATCGTGAAACGAGTTATGCCAAGATATGAACTTAAGGAGATACACGAGAAGCCGTTTTAAAAGATTTTGTCCTTCGGCTAACTATTGATCAAATCGTGCTACTTTGCTTTCGGACTAATAACTACTCAAATAAGTCAATATGAATCACTTGTGATCCATGACAAATAGATAAAAAATGCTAGTAACCCATTTCCTTTTATAATAACTAGGATTGCGGGGAGAAAAAGTATTACACAATTTGGACGTATGAGTAGTGTTAGCATTGTGACTTGTACCAACAATGATCTCGTTTTTGCACTTAGCATGGAATGTATGACAATCAAGGATGACGAAGTTTACTCTAAGGGACATTTACTTGTTTCTATTCTTTGACCCTAAAAGTCACTTTTCATGATGAAAATCATATGTTATGTCTTTACACATCATCGTAGTATGTTGCTAGTCTTTTACTTTTCAATAAAGGTTAAGAAAATTGAACTTTGGTGATGCTTAGATACTTTATTCTAGCATTGCGTGAGGGCACGGCAATGGCTTAGTATGGGGGAGTGATGAGATGGCATTTATACATGATCTCATCGTTCTTTTCGGGTTTTTAATGCATAAAAATGTCATAAAATACCATATATATGCTTGTGTTTGTTTACTTTAGGTATGGATATCGTGAAAAAGACAAAAGATCACAAGTTACAAGGAAAAAACGGACACGAGAAACGAAGCCGTACAAAGAACCGGGCCCTAATCATGGAAAATTCAACAAATACCCTTGAAGACTTGAAGACAAACAAGATTGATCCTCATTTATTGAAGAAATGACACTTAAAACCCTTGTATATTCATAATTACAAGTTTGGTCCCTTAAGTTTGTCAAAATTTCACAAAAGGTCCCTCAACTTTGAAGAAATGGCAATATTAGTCCCTCAACAATTTCAAATTGTCAATTATGGTCCCTCATCAAGCCAAAGTTACATTGAAGACCTTTAAAGATCAAAAATGTCCAAGATCAGTCCTTCAAATATGCAAAAGTTCCAAAAATAACCCTTGATACACCTGTTGGAAAGTTTTGTGCAAAAAATGACAAGTTGTGAAAAGTTGATACAAAGGAAATGGGCGCTGATAGAACTTTAAACACAAATGCAAAAAGAAAGGAAGAAGAAGGACCATTTATGTGCACTGAAACATTCAAACGCCCAAAAATGCGCCAAACACATCCCATTCCCCCAATTTCGGATCAAATGAGTTACTATTCACCTTAACCCACCCAGTTTTTACTCCACTTAAACCAAAGGGTAAATCAAAATTACCCATACTCACGTGTGGTTCACACATGCAGAATCACATCCCACACACAAAACCCTCATCTCCACTCACCAATAGACCCCACCACTCATCACGTCACCCAATCAGAATGCAACTTACCCTCCAAGTAATCCTATGTGGCAAAATCAACAGCCTTGACTCTTTGCTTCATATCAAAGCTGAAATGAACGTCCAAGATGCATTTAAATAGCTCACACCAAGAAAACGTCTAGAAGGACTTAGGGCATTTAGGGAATTTCACTTCTAGGGTTTGTGAATAGTGTTTAGCCAGGCATTTGCCTAAAAAAGGAGACCTCAACATGTGAGAGTCCATTTGTTCCAGATTTTAGCTTTAAATCTTTGTAATTCCTTTTTATGAAATAAAGTTTGAATTTCTTAAAATTTTGAGTTCTAATCTGTTATTTATAAAATTTTTGTGTTTGATAAGCTAAAATCTGAGTTCCATTATCTTGTTTGAAGGTTTTTGAGGCAAGGTTTTAAGTGATAAAGCTTGTGCATTAAAAATCAGAAAGTTGGCATTATTTTGGATCTCACCTTGTGGTTTGTTCTTCTTAGCAGCTTGGAAGCTGGTACTTGTTCTGCTAGTACCTAAGCTCAAACAATCCAGGGCCTGGATGTAGGTCTTGGAGGTTTGCATCCTTCTCCCTTTTCATTTTCTCTTTTATTTTTCTGAATTTGGTGATTATTGCATGTTTATGCTTGAATCTGTGTTATTATGGTGGATTATTGTTGATTTGGTTTGGTTTGATGTTATTGAGGTGTTATTGATCTGATTTGTGGGTTAAATCTTCAAAAGCCTTTGAAAAATTGTGGAATCAAGTTCTAAAAGGGTGTTTGGGTTTACTGCATAAGTTAGGATTGTGGTTTGTTAAATGCTTGTGTTGTGGTTGCAAGTGTTTTTATCTGTTTGTTAGGTGCATATGTTCATCTGTTTGCAGGTTTTGTGGGTTTGATCACATAGATTCATAATTTGGCTATAAAATCTTTAAAACTTGGTAAAATTGGCTAGGATTTTGAGGACACCTAGATCTAAGCTTAGGCTAGGGCTAACAAGTGCTAAGTCATAGTTAATCACATCAGGGAAGAAGGATTTGAGGCTTGAAATTGGATCAAGTGTCAAGTATATCAGCAAACTTGTTTCTGCATATGATCATTGTTCATCAGTAACTTCTAGTGCTTTGATCTTGTTATTTACTTTGATTCAGTGTTTGATTCTTGTTGATTTGTGTTTGTTCTTAGTTTATATAGCTTGTGTATGCATCCTGTTAAGTTTGGTTGGCTTATTGTGGCTAAATCTGCTTATTAAGTGCTTAACTGCTTATTTCCATATCTGGTGCATATCTGGTGACTGTTTGGCTTATTGTGGCTTATTGTGTGAACCAATTCGTGATTTTATTGTTGCTATTGACTCCTTGTGATTCACTGATCACAAGGGTGCCTTTGTTTCCAATTGAATCAAATCAGAACTCTCAAATAAGCTTGGTCAAATAGTCAAAGCAGTGGGAACTCCTTTCCCCTGCTAGTTGCCACTGATAGTGTAAATTTGGGTTCAGCTTATCAATAAGCTATAATAGCTTATTCCAACCAGCAACAACTTTGTTTTTGTAATAGGTGCTCTTATTTTGACCCATTGTTCATACTGGAGCATTTGGATGTTTGACTTTAGGGTTTGACTAGAAAACCAACTCCTTTGACTTTTACATAAGTTCATTTGTGCTTATTCTGGCTTATTGGTTGTGCTTATTGGATTTTTGTTGATTGATTTTGCTTATTGAGTCCATTTGAAAGCTTTTGCAAGTTGAATCAAGTCCTGAGGTGCCCTAAATCTATAAAACGACTATTTTGTCTTTTAGTGAAATTTTTCTTTGCTTATTTCTGGCTTATTGAGTGAGCTTTTTCAAAAATTCTTTTTACAGATCTGATAAGCATCCCAAAAGAAGGTTGTGTGTCAAATTAGAGCTTATGGCTTAATGGGTTGTAAAGCCCAATAAGAATAAGCTTTGTGTTCAATAAGCTGTGATAAGCTCATTTTCAGCTTTTGGGCCTTTAGAGTTTTGTTCTTAGAATTGAATTTTGAGTTAGATAGGGCTTTTCCAAGTCAATTGGGCCAAGTTTGACTTATTGGGCCCAAAAGCCCATTTGTGTTGACTGATTTTGGATTTGGCCCATTTGAGGGCCTATTAGGGGTATTTTGGTAATTTCACTTTGATTTTCTGATTATTTAGGTTAAAGTAAGCTAGTTTGCATGTTTTTAGAATTTTTTATAATTTTTGGATTTTTAATATTATTTTATTATTATTTTATTATTATTTTTCAAATTTCACATTTTCCAACTTTTTACATTTTTCTTAGGTTTAATACATTAAAATAGGAATTTAGCAACTTTTAGAATAATTTTATCTCTTTTAGATTAATTTTTATAATTATTTTAAGTTTTAATAGTTTTTAAATCATTTTAAATAGTTTTTATTAGTTTTAAAATTTCTAAAAAATAGTTTTTAATCTTTTTAGGCCATTTTAGAGGTTTACCAATTGAAAAATCTTTATTTGGGCTTTTTGATAATTTATTTGATTTTTAGGGCTTTAATTAGCATTTAAAAATTGAATATTTGATTATTTAAAAGGTTTGAAAAAGTTTTGATCATTGGTAAACTCTTAGTTTATTTAATTTGATTTTTGGTGAATTTTTGGTAGTTATTAGAATTTATTTTTATTTTTGTGGTTTTTAAGGTTCTACGTTTTAACTTTCTAGTAGTGATTTTTTGTTAATTTTTAGTTTTACGTCTTCGTCATTTTTTTTTCTCATCCCCTTCTAAACCAAATATTAATCACAAATCTTGAACATCTTAGTCACACACATATACCTCCTTGGGAAACGAACTTTCATTGGGTCATTAACACTTGATTTTTCCTAAAGTCATTTGTTCAATACTTACCGCTCATATACGCTCCTTTTCCTAAAGGTCGTATTTTACCACAATTAATCTTCGATACACCCAGTCGGATATTAATACTCGATTAATTAGATACTTTTCCAAAGAATCTTACTACGAGAGGATTGGAAAAAGAGGGGATATCAATTGTCAAATAAGACAATTCCCACAAATGATTAAATTCGATTCAGAAGAATAAATCGTACAGGCACATACGTAGGTGTCCCTAACATTATGTCCGTATTTTGCACTTCTTGTAGATCTCATAAAATTTAATCTTTCACAATCTTCAAAGAAAATTTAGTGTTTATTATTAATTTCATGGTGACTACTAATCAGCCTTGCATGGTCCATTCCAAATTGTATGTAGGCGTGAAACTATGTACAATTTCAAGATTAACGATGCAATACTCAGTTCGTCAAAACTTTGTCATCATGTTTAAAATATATATTCATGCCTAATTAAAAATGAATTTATAGTTATGTTCTTTATCATGGAAACAATTAAGTTGTCCAAGATGTTTCATAAACAACTTCATTTCGATAACGATTATTTATAAATCTCATTTTTAATAATCCTTATAGTGATGAAAATTAAATTTTCTCAAAGGATATTGTTTTAACTTATAAAAACAATGAGTGATCTGCAAAAGAGTGATGAGGAGTTGTTCACCAAGAACTAACCACAATATGATAGGAAATGAGCTTTAGCCAATTAATCATGAGGTTCAGGACCTCGATCGCGCTCAAAAAGAATAATTCACAACATAACTCAAATCGAGATGAGTACTTGTTCAATGGTTGCATCACTAATGCGAGCATTAGAAACAAGCAATAAAAGATAGATAACATCGATACAAGTAAAATTTAGCAATCAATGGTAGTCTTTTCAATAATCACAAACAAGTCAAAATTGTACCGTAACACATTATGTGTCACTATGTCATACAATTCCAAGAACTCATCCTACCAACTGATTTCTCAGTTAAGTTAGGGATTTTTAAAAGATATCACAATGAATACTAATCTACAAGAGTCATTAGGTGTTCCACATGTCCCGAAAGATCCATCGTTCCCAATTCAGAAGAAGATTTCTTCAATTTATTTCTTAGACACTAGGCATCCTCGTCATTGGACAATGGCCTAGGAACAACTCTTAACACAAATCAACAATCATTTAAAACCCTATAATTCAATCACAAAACTTAATGACTTCCTCTTAACAATCTCATATTCCATACAAGTTAAATTTTTCTTTATTCAAGTTTCAGCCAAATCATACTCAATGCGATATCCTACCTCATTCTCCAATACTTTCAACCTTATTCATAAATCTTAAAAGGGCAATAAAAGCTCGATATGATCAACACTTAATTTCCAATCCTATAGCTCCTTCATCAATAGTTATCAAATGAGTCACTAGTATGAAACGACTCGATCATTCAATTTAGACTTCTCGGAAAGGTACTAGTGGCATGAGGCCTTTGGGTAATGGTTCCATTGACAGCCTCAAGTGCAACATTCACCCTTCCGATTCTTAAATTTAAGAATTGGTTGACAACGAATCAGATGACACCTTTCCAGGTGGTAACGTTTTTTCAAACTCCACTCTATAAGGAAAGATCCTCATGACGTCGATATCAGATTTAATCTCGCCAATTCTTATTCAATATCACAATCAACTAATATCAACATTTCTACGAATATCAACCATTTTGTTGGGATCATAATTATCCACAACTTGGTTTAGATCTAGAATAGCTAGAATTTCCTACAGAAATAGCTTCAATTAATTTTCTAGGGGAGTTAGGGTTTCTTGTGACAATCTACGTCGTATAAATACCTCGTATAAGTATTAAAACAATCATCAAACAATCATGTAATCAAATTACAACATATATATATATATATATATATATATATATATATATATATATATATATATTAAAATAACACTTCTCGGTCTGGCCTTGTCGATAACTCGGGAATTCTTCGGCACCGTTATAGTCAAAAGATTTTGAAATGTTTTTTTCAAAACCTTGTTTTTAAAAATCTTTCGTTCTCTATAACGAGAGCTCTGGTACCAAACTGTAACACCCCCAAATATACACAATTCAATACAGCGGAAGACTTGTTGGTGTTACGGGATAGCATATTACTCACATCATAGACAACGCTTAAAAATCGCGTTGTTTAATAATAAAGCATTTCCATTCATAAATATCAAATTTACATAGGTCCCAAGTCATAGTATTTCATACAAGTTTTACAAATCATTTTAATGGAAATTATTATTTAAGTGCGGGCCATGAACTCTTGTTGTCTTCCCGAGAATTATCTTCAAGTACATGAGACAAAACATGTTAAAAGAAAAGGTCAGCGATAACGCCGAGTGAATTCATAGAGTTTAATAAAACAATTAATATATCATCGGTATATAATTATTACCGAAAATCATTTTGTACAATCTTTGTAATAGTCCATAAAATAGCCAAAGTCATTTTATACAAATCCTTATCAAAAATCATAATATATGCTTTTGCCTTCAAAATCATTATACGAACCAAAGTCGTAAAAACATCATACAATACGTTTTTTAACGTTGTATAAATTTAAATAAAAACCGTTATATGAATATGGTTATGTAAAACCAAAACACGATTATAATATCTATAATAAGACCCCGTATTGCTAGTCAGGCAGTACATCAGAATTCAGTGCGTATAGCAGTATTTCGTTATTTGGATTATTATAAGCCGCATGACATTGTTACCTTACTACAACAAACAACGGGTAGCTAACCCGAAACTCAATTTGCCCATCTAAGTTAGCGTGTAATCAAAAAAATCATGCTATGGAAATCTTCTCATACATAAATTCGCTTACCAATCAATGTGGCACGACGGGGATCAACCGTCAAGGCGCGAACTGGGGTGATCGTCCCCAAATAGTACTATTATATGCATAAGCGTCTACCAAATCCTGGTAGTTCACAATTCATGCTAATGAGACTTTTAGTGACATAACCTAACTTTAATAATCCATTTTATTCCATACATCGGGTCATCTAATCATTCATCGGGTCATACAATCATTCGGGTCCAAATCAATAAACAATCAGTCGGGACAATTGGTGTCATATTTTATCAAAACTAACATGTTATCTCCCTCGCGAGTTTATAAAACATTTTATAAAAACACTTAAAAGAGTGCGAGGCTATGAACTCACGTTGATTGGGAAAGGCGGGTTATCGGCGATTCGGATGTACGGTACGTGCTTCAATCACGAAAACCTAGACAAATAATACTCGTCTTACACTCTTGTCTAATGATTTTATAAAAATAATTGCTATATATATATGATGATGATTTATAAGTATGATGATGATCAAGTGGGATTTTACATCTTTATTCAACATGTTTACATTTTCAGGCCCAATAGGCCCATTACAAGCCCAATATATTATATTAGCCCAATTATACTTTTAATATCAGGCTCATACTCATATGTTAGGCCCAAGTGGGTTAAGCCCAATGAGTAAGTCCATTAGTGTTTTACCAAACTAGTTGGATTTATAGTCCAATAAGGCTAACTTAGCCCGTTAATGTCCATATGTTATAATGCTCGGGTTTTATCGGTTTTTACTTGTTATATAAGTTTATATATCAGTAGGTGAGTTTATAAAAGTCTACATTAAACGGGTCCGACCGTTTAAGTTTTATTTGACAAAAACGTTAATCTTTCGGTTTTAGCCGAAAAGACGTAAAACTTAGGTATATAGTTTCTTAACTTGGAAAAAAAACATTTATACTTGTAGTTTATATAAAATGTCCCATTTTAATATTATTATATATATCTTTTTTTTTATGATTATTATCAACTAGTGGGTTTTATATATGTATATTTTATATAAATTTTTGAGTGCTTATATTATATATTATTTATTTTCAAAATCAGTCCTAAATTTTAAGTTCACCAAAATGTCCATATTTAGAGTTCTATAATGAAATAGGACCTCAAATTTTTATGACAGAAACTAAATGATATGTGCTTCATTTTATTCCTGTATAGCTACTGATGAGTCAACTTCTAAATATTTTAATAAATTCGTCCAAAACATTGTAGGCAGATTTGCACTCTAATCTTGTTTTGATTATATCTCACTCATTTTGATGATTCCATTGCATGGCCAACTCTCACATGTGTATAATACCTAATACTTACTGTAAATTGATTCCACTATGCCATTTTATCAGTTTATCATTTGGTTACTTACTTTTTTTATACAGCCATCATTTTAAGCAATATTCTAACCTTGTTACCTATGATTTTCCATCTTTTTAACCATATTTATCAACACTTGATCCTTACATAATATTTTTATCATCATGTACATATACAATAGGAAAGAAAATACAAGATTACATAATCAAAATAATAAGAGGATAAGAAGGACAATCTCTATACCACCAAGATTGAGTAGTTTATGATCAAGGCTTGAATTTTGATGGAAAAACTTGTGATAGATCAACACCAACTTTGAAGACCACCAATATTTGTAAACTTCTTGTAGAAATCAGCCCTTGGACATCACCAAATCACCTCCTTGGATGTTAGAATCACCTCCAATCTTCAAGGTTTCAAAGGAGCATCATCATGTGTATGAATAACACATGATTTATGGCTAAAATAGATCAAATGAGGGTTGTTGGTGGTGATTTTGGGACGAAAATGAGAGAGAAAAGGGAGGATGAGAGTGGTTTTGCATGTGTTGAATGAGATGATGGTTTGGTTAGATGGTTTTGATGTGGAGTAGCTTACTTGTTAAGCTCTAAGAAACAAGTGTATTAGCTTCCTTGTTAAGTTTTGACACCTAAGGGTGTTGTTGCTTATGTGTTGCCGTCCCATATAGTGGGGTGGGCAAGTGTAAAACTTGTCCCATCCCACTAATTTACGGGTACTCCTCGATTTTAGTTTCCTTGATTTGCATGCCCTCGGGTTGTTTTACGAAAAACGTTTTTATAAATTATGAATCAACGGCACAAAAGGAATCTAATAAAAATTGTCTCATCAAAAACAGAGTTAAAAAACGTAAATACGTAATCCTAAGGTTTCCGGTTTAGTTGTAAAGGACGTTAAATTATTCACGCAAGTCCTAATCTCATCTGGTAAATTAGTGAGTTTATGAACCAACACAATTTAAATATTCTAAAATAATATTCACGGATAAATTTATTTCTTGAAATGTCGGACTGTCACCAAAAATGGTGTATGTAAACGTAAGCACGTAACGTAGAATCCTCCGGTTTAGTCGTAGTCGATGCTACTTCAAGACGTAAACCCAAATTTCTTCCCAGAAACGAGTGAGTTCATATTATAACATTAAAATAATGTTTTTAAATAACAATTGAGAATAAAATATCAACCATAAATTGACGGATTGTCGCAGCGTTTACCCCGAAACAGGATCTTTGTCTTCAAAGATCAATTTATCTTACTACTCGCTTCTTATAGAGTTAAAGCCATGTGGTTATTTCCTCCATATTCGGTCATTTGTCTCAAGTGTAATCCATTACAATACGCGAGTTTCATCAAACATAACTACGGGAATAAGATCAGGCTTAATGTTGACTTACTTTCTCTATCCATGATGTTCACGGGTTTTTGATGAATGCAACTTTTTGCCGATCTAAACTTCACTAAGGAATAGTTAGATTTTCACTTGATAGATATTTTATCAAGTTAGATATACGAATCATATTTTACGTAGCCCTTGAAGTCCTAGGGTAGATCCAGCTTATATGCCTTTCAAACCAACTTTTACATTATCTCAATGGTCCCATACAACGGAGACTTATTTCTCATGATCTTTCAGATTATCAATTCATTTTTCCAAGGTGAAAATTTTAGGCATAACTTCGCTACCCATCCTGCACTTCAAGATCTACACTTCATATTCTCAAATAACCTTCTGCCCACTACTGGTAGTCAATAATCAAATCCTAATTTCAATAATAATTTCAGGTTTCACGGGTCGGGTATTTTCTAAGGTTAGGTTTGTCATCATAGGCAACCTTAAACCTAAAAGACATGTCCAACTCACAATGGGTGTATGTCGGGTATCTTCATCCCAACTCCTGCTTACAGATGCTCTAATATATATCCTCACAAGATTCGATCTCGATCCTAATATGAAAATTATCAATGATAATCTCTCCAAAGGAAAGCGATTATACGGTTTATTACCAATGGTCAATCATTCAAACATAAAACAAGACTTCTAGTGTTTTGTATCGTTACTTTACCTCGTCCCTTCGATTGGGGTGGTAAACAGTACTCTTCATCAAGGTTCGTTCCCAATGACTTCTGAGCAAATCTCTAGAAATTCGATGCGAAGCGAGGATCTTGATAGAGATGATCGATACAGGCACACTATGTTTACACAACTCCTTTAAATACAAAAAGTCAATTTCTTCATCGAGAATTTATCATTAACAGGAATGATATTAGTAGATTTGGTCAGTCGGTCGACGATGACCCAAATCGAATAAAATTCAGATGATGACCTTTGTAATAGTTAGACGTTTACTAATGTATGAGGCGATCTCTGCCTTCATAATTTGCCATTAGTACAACTTCGTTAGATAAAGATAAGTTAAATCAGAAATGGCATGAATAAAATACATATATTTACGAGATTCCAACATGACTAAATCTCAAAATCCTCCATATTTAGGCAACCATAAACGACCCTTTAAACATTCAACGCCATCGGCTTCTCAATTCTGATGGTTCACATTAGCCGCGAACCCCTTTTATTATCTATATTATCGTTTTTAAAAGCATCGGCTGTTTTAAATTGTCCGACAATTTATTTTGCACAGTTATTATTAAGGAACATATCCTAATTGGTTCTTTATCCTTTCTATATAATGTGTCAGTATCTACATTCATCTTCCCTAATGAAATAATTATCATGACCGTATTCATTCAAAAATTCCTTCTTTATATTTTATAAGTTTTAGTTTCGTCTCATCTATCATTTTTATCTGTTTTACTCAATCCGACGTCTAAAGCGTCGATAATTATTACAATTAATTAAATAGTAAACATTTATTTTTTATGAAACGTAAACGTAAAAATTTTAAATTTCTCAGTTCATCCAATTATAGAAAAATGTTCAAAAATAAATTTGAATTTATTTAACACGATTTTTGTTGATTTATTGAAAATAATTAATAAGATTCGTAAATATTCGAAAAAAAATATCTTTGGTTATACTTTGGTCAAATTTTTCTTAGTTGAAAAGCAAAAATTATCGATTCAAATTTCAAGTCATGGTTTAAATGGTTTCCTCAATCCCTCTTAGGTTGCCTTGAGGTATACACAAACATTTACCCCTTATTTTTTTTAAAGATTTTCTCATTTTCTATTTTGTTTTTATAGGTTTTATATTTTTGTATTTTGATTTTCTGAAAGATATATACAAGGTTACTGTGAATGTGCAAGACCTTCAAGTTCATCTGGAGTTAAACTACGCATACCAAGTTGACGAACCAAGAATTCAAATTTGTCTTGAGAAAGAGCTTTGGTGAAGATGTCGGCTAGTTGGTAGTCCATCTTGACAAAATACTGTTCAATCGTTCCTCTTTCCACATGTTCCTTTATGAAATGGAATCGAACATCAATGTGCTTGGTCTTGGAGTGTTGGACCGGGTTGCAGGATATGGCTATGGCTGATTGTGAATCACAATAGATAGGAACTTTGTTAAATTGAAAGCCATAATACGTGAGTTGTGTTCTCATCAAAAGGACTTGAGCACTACACACAGATAGAGACACATATTTTGATTATGTGGTGGACAACGCCGTGCAATCTTGTTTTCTTGAGGACCAGCTCACTAGCTTCTCGCCTAAGAATTGGGCTCCACCGGAAGTACTCTTGAATGTATCATGACACTCTGCATGGTTGGCATCTGAAAAACCAGTGAGATTAAAACCAGAATCCTTCGTATACCAGAGACCCATGTGAATGGTTCCCTGGAGATAACGAAAGATCCTTTTACCCTCCTTGAGGTGCTTCTCGGTTGGCTTAGCCTGGTATCGAGCACATAAACAAGTAGCATGCACAATGTACGGTCTACTTGAGGTTAAGTACATAAGGGACCCGATCATACTTCGGTATTTTGTAGCGTCTATAAATGTCCCTTTCTTATCCAAATCATTCTTGTGTTTAGTGTCCATTTGAGTACCAATAGGATCACAGTTCTCCATACCAAATTTCGTTAGAATCTCAAGCACATACTTGGATTGATTTATGAAAATACGACGGGGGGATTGGTGAACTTGGAGACCAAGAAAAACGTCATTTCCCCCATCATGGACGTTTCGAATAGACTTTTCATAAGGTCAGCAAATAATATGGAATATTTTGGGTTAGAAGAACCAAATATAATATCATCTACATAGACCTGAGCCACCAATATGTCATTGCTGTAGTGCTTGATAAACAACGTTGGATCAATGGTTCCTTTGATGAAGTGATTTTGGAGAATAAATGATGATAATTCGTCGTACCATGCCCTCAGTGCTTGTTTCAAACCATAAGATGCCTTTTTCAACTTGTAAACATGGCTTGGATGATCGGTGTTAATGAAACCTTCAGGTTGACATACGTACACATCTTCTTTTAACGACCCATGCAAGAAAGCCTTCTTCATGTCCATTTGATACACAGTGAACGATTTGTGTGTAGCGTATGCCAAGAAAATCCTAATAGCTTCCATCCGAGCAAATGGGGCGAAGATTCTTCGAAATCAATTCCCTCCTTTTGTTTATGACCTCTCACAACTAACTGAGTCTTGTTCCTAATGACCGTTTTCTCTTAATCCATCTTGATTTTTAAATAACCATTTCAGGGTAAGGGGATCGATATTTTTGATACAAAAGTTGGGTGATCCTTGCTAGACCCGAATTAGGCTTAATCCGGGTTGGCTGGACTCCGGCTCCTGCACCAAGTGAATTATCTGGTTGGGATCCTGTACACTAAACAACACGTGTTAGGCTTACCGTGGGAATGTTTCCCACGATTAGGCTCCGGCGTGAGAGTAAGTAATCGGTTAGGGTTACAGGAATCGGATGAGAGTTGAGAGTGTCGAATGTAATACCTTTGTGGAACCCTTGGGGGTTCCTTATATAGGCAGTGAAACCCTAATAGGCTGTCACTGATACTTAGGCCCCAAGGAAAGGATGATCATCTGTTTTAGACTGATTGTTATCTTCTAATTATGGTGAGTGAATATCCTTTCCTTTGGGATAAATCCTAACCATAGTAGGAATATGATCCTGTCTATCCCTGCACCGGTCATGCCGGGCCGTGGGCCGCACACGTGTGTGCGGTTACTGTTCATCCAAGCCCATAAGCTTAAACAACATTATTCCCACCCATTCGTGATGGGCCGGATATGGGTAGTACCCGTGGGCCGGTTTCATGACCCGGCTGGGAACTATACGTCATCATGTCCCCCCCCAGTCTAGTTGTTACAGCCGTAGGCGTAACCTCTAGACTATCAAGATGCTCCCCGGACGTACCAAGAAAGATCCTCTAGGGAATGATAAACATTGAAAATTTTGTTTTGGCCACACATGGCAACCTTACATGGATTGAATTCCCCAGCCGCACGTGACGATCGAGACAAATTAAATGCAGCATTGAATAGTCTTACGTATGACCGCATAACCCGCCACAAGAATGAATGCATTAATGGTAGTCAAATAATCAGTCGCACACCTGCAAAAGTGCACCATCAATGCCCATCAATGAGCCACGTAAAACTGTTAAGAAGTGACCCATGGATCCCTTCTGACGTTTTCAGAAGTGTCAGAAATCCCACCCGTTGGATGGGCGTAGTGGCTTACACGTGGCAAACATCTACGTTACCCTGGAAATCGAGGCAACCTTATATAAGAGTTGGTGTGTGATACTGTTACACACACAGTTCATAGTCATTCTGCCATTGTTATTCTCAAGCTTCTTCCTTCCATCTTTTGCCTCTTATTCCACGGATTTCCATCACCGCAGGTTAGATCATCACGCCTTTCAAACCCTTTTTATAAAACATGGTAATTGAGAATCCCCTTATTACGGATGTCCTGAATGTGATGCCTGCGGAGAAATACATAGACTTTTTGTCTAAGTATTACATCCCCGAAAGCGTACACCCAACCTATCCAGGTGAAGGTGAAGCGATTACGGATGCACCGAGGGGAAAGATAGGCGTGTATACGCGCCTATTCAATTCGTCTAACTACCGCATCCCCTTATCCAAGTTCTTGGTAGATCTGCTTCTATACTATGATTTCCACATAACCCAACTGCACTGCATAGGGGCATGTAAAATCAATCAATTTGAGATTAAATGTCATACATGCGGAGTAACCCCGACCGTAAATATATTTAGGGTATTTTACTCCCCCAACTAGTGAATGGGTGGCTATCGTTCAAAAAACGCTCCGGGAACGCCCCCATGACGTATAGGAAGCCCTTAGACTCCCTTAAGAGCTGGTACGATCATTACTTTTTCGTCGATGAGAAAGTATTCCCTACCCCTTTCGTCCTCAAAACCAGAGTACCCAAAGATTTTCCGCCCAAATCCAAAGACTATAGCAACAAGGATTTGAAAATTCTAGATACCCACCACACAGAATTCCATAGGGGTTTGCCGAAGCATTTTCTGTGCTTAGTAGGATTAAGCCGTCACTACTATGGGAGGGAGGACATGTATATGTGCTTTCTGACTGAACGTAAGCAGGGTAGGTCTACTTATATTTTTAGATGTAATAAATGTCATTTGCATGTTGGGAACTTACAAATCCGTATAATTGCATATGTCCGCAGAGATGAACCTACGTGGACTATTGCGCCAGGGCGACCCTATGAAAGTGCCTGAAGGATTCCGCACGCTAAAAGAGAATGAACTCCCTCTTCTTGATGCAAACGCAGACCGAACCATCTCGCTTGAAGAAACCTACGAGCAAAGATCAGATGAGGGAGAACCTGTGATCGAGAAGTCCCCTCTTAACTTCCACAACGAAGATTGTGGAGAGTTGTTGCTGGAGGGTGCCGTGCCGCACCAGGAAGATGCAGAAGAAGAGGATTTCACCAACCTTACTTGTGAGGATGAAGGAATTACCCAAGCCTCTGGGTCCCCCAAGCCCGTATCCAGAAAGAGAAAGAACACCAGGAGGGTCGCAAAGACACTAGGGGATGGGGCGGGGGCCTCTAACGCTCCCCCAATGAAACTAACAAAAGACCATCCTCAGTACCAGGAAGGAAGCGGCACTGCTACGGCCCAGGTCAACCCCTCACCGCACGTAGATAAACAAGTCTGGATGGACACCCCTGTGAATGTCGTAGCTCCTAACGTCCCAGAACCTACAACTGGTACCACGTAAGTACCATCTCTTTCTTTCTCTTGTTTTTTTTAAAAAAGATAGAATTCTTAAACAAAATTAATGTGTTAATAACAGGGCGGACCCGTCAACCGTAGCCCAAGAGGAGGAGGTGGAAAGGGAACCTTCACCCACGACATCATAGAGACCTCTATCCCCTCCTGTGACACATGTCGAGGAGCCACATCCTGAAAGACCGGACACCAGCCCTCGCCTAGCATGGAATTTATCCAGCTTAACAAGGTTGGAGGCGGAGTCCGAGTGCACGGAATTTATCGAACATATCACTCCTCCGGCTCTGGCGCAAGACTTGGACGAATTAGACCATGAGACATTGCTGGAGCAATTCGATGTGTCATCCGCACACCAAGTGACAGTTGGTGCGGCCCTAAGACGCCGTCTGATCAAGGCATTGGCTAATGTGAAGCGTGTTGACAAAAAGATAGCTCGTCGTGAAGGACTAGTTGAGAAGCACGAGAAAACCATCACATCCTTGCAGTCGGCGTTGGTTGTAGCAGAGTCCACCGTGAAGGAGCAGGCCCATCACGCCAACACTCGGGAAAAACGTATTGCCGAGCTGGAGGCCCTTTTAGCCGCATCCAACGAGAAGGTATGCTTTCAATATGAATGTTTATTTGTACACAAGAAAAACCACATTATCCATGTAATAACTCTAAGTGTCATATATAGCTATCCGCAACCGAATCCTCCACCAAAGCCGTAACCGTACAAGCATTCAACATTGCACAAGAGCGCGACGCGCTGAAGGATGAGCTAACCCAAGCGCGGATTACTTTGGATGAGCAAGCTGCGGCAACTGAGGGGGAGCTAAGCAAGATGGCCATGGATTGTGCTGAAAGGATGTGCCCTCCTTTGCTTACAGCCATAGCTGGGCGCCGGTGGATGGTTGGCCAGGGAATGCGCCTTGCCGTGAGCAAGGTTATGGAAGCTCCTTACCTGCTGCAGGCATTTGTGGGCGTCGTATCGGATGGTATTAATCGTGGTAGGCACGAGGGCCTGGTCCAAGCTGTGGAACAGATAGGTAAAAATGAAGATATTACCCAACACGCCTCCCACAACCCTTCAACCGCGGACAAGATGACTGCGTCAATGGATGCGCTTGCTGAAATCCAACATCCTCTTTTAGACGAGCTAGAAACGCTGGAGGATGCTCCTAATGAGGTAATAATGTCCAAGCTTACTGCCGATCCCATCCAACTGACCTTGCCCACCTACGACTCTGTGTCGAAGGCAATGAAAGGTGAAAAGCTGCTTGCCGAGGCGTTGGATGCGAATATGATCAAGGCACAAAATGGGAAGAATGCTCGCGGGAAGGCCCTCCGAGCCATGATCGAAGAATGGAAGAAGGATATAGGGGAGTTCTTACCTCCGTTGTAATTTACCTTGTAAACATTTGTATCTTTTATTTGTCCGTGTATGTATACGGCTTAAGACTGATGTGTGAAATAACTTGTCATATGTATGCAAGTAAGTCCGTGATAACCACGGCTATTTTTGTTGTTATGAATTTGAAACTTGTGTATTTTTTGTTGGATATCATATACCTACACTGCATGACATGTCACGTCTTACTCAAAAAATACAATCAAGTCTATATTTAACTAGACGTGCGTCGTGCGTCTTTACTATGCAAAACATTGCGTGTGTGCAGCATACAGAAACTTATCACAACGTCTTGTGAGTAAGGTGTCTAGTAAGGATACATGATCCGCATCGCTGGGGTTGCATCCCTCTTATGCGACAAGTTGAATTATTGGGTTCACTTAATCCTCTTACCCCGCCTGGGGTGTATAGTACATGTACGGTTATTGAATGAATGCATATGAATGAGACATGGCATAATATAATAATAACAATTAAATCCATATGACTATAATAGAATCTAAAGAATAAACAAACAATTTGCACGAAAAACTAGTAGTTGAGCTAGCTAGGCACCACGACATTTTATTAGAACGTTTACATTTTTTGTTTTGACAAGAATGGGAAACCCTAAAAACAAAAAGAACCTAGAAAAGCATAAGAAACAAAACAAAGAGAACACATGGATCTTCATTAAAGCCAGATATAGCGAAGTGTCCATGCGGAAGCCGTAGCTTTCAAAGATAGCACCTTTTGAGATTGGAGATATTACATGTGCGTTCCACATCGCGGCCGTCCATGTCACCTAACTTGTACGCGCCCCGTCCTAAGGATTCCGTGACCTCATACGGTCCTTCCCACGTAGGGCCCAGCTTTCCTATATTCTCCGCTCGACTTGCTTCGTTAGCACGATAGACATAATCTCCCGGTCGAAAAGAAACACCTATAACCTTGGCGTCATACTAAGCCTTCATCCGAGCCTTGGACTTGGCCTCATTGATAGCCGCTATCTCCCTTTTTTCTCCAACAAATCCAGATTGATCTGGAGTTGCTCGTCGTTTATGACGACATTAACCTCCGCCGTGCGGATGGTAAGCATTCCTATTTCTGATGGTATAACAGCGTCAGTGCCGTAGGCCAATGCGAATGGGGTGTCCCCGTTGGCTGTTTTGATCATAGTCCTATGTGCCCATAGAACATGTGGCAGTTCGTCCACCCATTTGGAACTTCGTTCCTCCAGGCGTGCCTTGATGCCTTCACCTAAACTTCTATTTGCTCGCTCCACAAGACCATTTGTCTGCGGGTGTTTAACAGATGCGAAGCGCCGTTTGATATTCAGTGACGCGCACCAGTCCTTGAATGGATTTTCCGCGAACTGCTTCCCGTTGTCCGAGATGATTTCTCCTGGTAAGCCAAAACGGCACACAATGTTCTCCCAAACAAACTTTTTATCTTGTTTGCATGTGATGGATTTGACTGCCTTGGCCTCTATCCAGCGTGTGAAGTAGTCCATCGCGACAATCAAGAACTTAACTCCCCCGCAGCTACGGGGAAAGGTCCTGCAATGTCGATCCCCCACTTATAGAATGGCCATGGGGATGTAATAGGTGAAAGTTCCTGCTGCGGATGTCGTGGTACTGGTCTGTGCACTTGGCAATCACTGCACTTACGAATCATGTCGCGTGCGTCCCTATGCATAGTAGGCCAATAATATCATGTGCGTAGGGCTCGAGCCACTACGGATCGGGGACCCGCGTGCATGCTGATGCGCTGTGTCGCTTTTTCTTCGTCTGGAAGGTTTGTAAAGAAAGAGCGTTTGTAAAGAATACCTTCTCGAAGCTCGAAGTGTTGCGACTTCCTTCTGATGCGCTGTGTCGCTTTTTCGTCGTCTGGAAGGTTTCATTAATCAAATAGTTGACGATCGGGGTCATCCATGTAGGTCCGTCCTCCTCAACTATAGCAGCGACTTCCCCTTCTGTTATAGACTTTTCCTTGAGTATTTCCACCAAGACTTGCTTGGATAAGTGGGCGAAACTTGTAGACGCGATCTTGCTAAGAGCGTCCGCCTTCTTGTTTTCACCTCTCGGTACCTGCTTGATAGAAAACTTGTTGAAAGCCGCAATGAGTGACTTGACTTTCTCTAAGTATCGAACCATGTTATCCTCCTTAGCTACGTATCCTCCCAGAATGTGGTTCGTGACAAGCTGTGAGTCCACGTAGGCCTCAAGGTTGCGGACTCCCATTCTAGCGGCGATTTCTAAACCCGCAAACAACGCTTCATATTCTACCTCATTGTTGGTGGCTATGAACTCAAAGCGAAGGGCGTACGTGAACTCCATTCCTTCCGGATTCGTAAGGATGAGACCAGCTCCTGACCCATCCGTACACGAAGATTCGTCCGTAAATAACACCCATCGTTCTGCTGGAGTTTCGACTTGTTGTACGATTGGTCCCTCTTCATCTGGCTTCTCTATCAAGAAATCCGCCAAGATTTGGCCTTTAACAGCCGTCCTTGGTCTATAGGATATGTTGTGTTCTCCCAATAAAATGCTCCACATTTGTAGCCTACCTGTCACATCTGGTCTAGAGATGACTTGTTTTATTGGTTGATCAGTAATGACTACAATTGGGTGCGCCTGAAAGTATCGGCGCAACCGTTTTGTAGCAAACACTAATTCCAAAACCAATTTTTCCATAGAGGAGTAATTCAACTCCGGCCCTTGTAGTGACCGGAGTTTGGACTGTGTCCCTATCAGTCATAAGTACCGCACTTATTGCTCCATGTGTGGCTGATAGGTACATAATGAGCTCCTCCTTTGGCCGGGGAGCTACTAGCATGGGGAGAGATGCGAGGTGTTGCTTAAGTTGACCAAAGGCTTCCTCAACTTCCTTTGTCCACCGGAAGTCTCCCTTCTTAATGCAATTCTTGAGTGTTTTGAATAGGGGGAGTGACTTCTCTGCAGACTTTGATAAGAACCTGTTTAGCCCGGCCAGCTTCCCATTTAAGGACTGCACCTCTTTCCGTGTCTGAGGTGATGGTAGCTGTATTACTGCGTCCGTCTTTTCCGGGCAAGGCTTGATGCCATTTGGATCAATCATATACCCAAGGAACATTCCTTCCGTTGCCCCGAACGTGCATGTCTTTGGATTTAGCTTCATATTAATCCTCCTCAATGTGTCAAACGTCTCTTGGACGTCTCGGAGGAGTGCATCCTCCGTATGACTTTTGTTGACTAAATCATCAACCAAGACCTCCAGGTTGCGGCCTATCTATGAGTCGAAGGCTTTGTCAACAAGCTGCTGATATGTTTCCCCGGCGTTCTTCAGCCCGAACGGCATTTTTGTATAACAGTATACGCCTTGACTAGTATGGAACGTCGTTTTCTCTACGTCCTCTTCCGACATCTCGATCTGGTGGTATACTTTATATGCGTCTAAGAAGCACTTAAAGGGATATCCCCATAGGGATTCCACCTTCCAGTCTATCTCCGGTAACGGGTAACAATCTTGTGGACAGGCTTTGTTCAGATCCGTGAAATCCACGCACATGCGCCAGCTTCCGTCATGCTTTTTGACCATGACTGGGTTGGATAACCACTCCTAGTAGTATACCTCGCGCATGATACCTGCATCCACTAGTTTCCGTACCTCATCCAATATCACTTGGCTGCGTTCAGGTGCCTGACCGCGCTTCTTTTGCTTGACGGGAGGGTATCCCTGGCGGATCTGGAGCTTATGTTCTGCTATCGCGTGCGGTACACCCGTCATGTGCTTGGGCTCCCATGCGAATATATCTAAGTTTGCCTTCAGGAGAGAGCACATGGACCTCTTTCCGCTATCCGAGAGTGTTCCCCCTATGGACACCTATTGTTCCGGGTAATCAGGATGGATTGCCACCTTCCAATTGGGAGGTGGTGATCCGTCCTTGGGGGGAACAAGTGGAACCGGTGTTGTCACGACATGACACTCGGATGCTGGTACGATTGTGTTATAGATGGTGACAATTCCTCCTTCCACAGGGAATTTGATCATCCCGTGTGCCGTGGAGGGTACCGCCCGTATGGCCAGGATACCTGGTCTGCCTATGATCCCATTGTATGGAGAGTGTGAGCGTATCACCATGGTTACAAGGAGACGCAGTTGCCCTATTGGCCAGATGGTGTCTCCACTAAAACCGATGAGCGGCGCCGTGGCCGGTACTAATTGGCCTCTTATTTCTGGTCGTAACTGTACAAAACAGTGTTCATACAGTACTTCTGCTAATGACCCTCCGTCCACATACATACGGCGGACATTGTGTGTTCCAATGCTTATCTCAATGGTGAGAGGTGCATCAATCACATCGCTTGCCGTGATGGGATGGAATGAGATTTCTCTGCCGTGTTAAAATTTTTGACTAATTTTCTCCCTCGTGCGGCGCTGTCTGGATTGGATCATGTATATAGTTGAAGGTTTGTCCTTTTGGGGATCCTTCTTATCATACTTCTTGTTGTCTTTTCCATCCTTCCAATCCTTGACCAAATGTTTGAGTTTACCTGATTTGATCAATGACTCAATGTGCTTCTTGAGCTGGATACATTCCTCCGTGCCATGTCCTTTGTCGTTATGGAATTCGCAAAAAAGATTTCCTTGACGACGGTCAAGCGGGGTCGTCATTGGAGGAGGTCTTGGGAAATTGGCCCCTTTCGTCAGCAAGATCTCCCGGTAGGATATCTTTAGAGGGGTAAATTTGTCCTTCGGTCGTCCTCCTTTGTTTTGGCTCTGGTAATCTGAGCCCCTCCCACTGTTCTGGTTGTTTTGACCGCCCGACTGTCTCCTGGACTGGTCGTTCGATCGGTAGCTATTTCCTTTTGAAGGATAGGCTGCGGCTACCGCGGTTTCTCCCTCTATGAAGTTTCTGACCCTTTCCATAAGGTCATCATACCTCTCCGGACGTTTGTCATTGAGACGTCTGATTAATTCCCTGTCAGTTATGGCGTGCATATAGTCGGAAATTTTCAGGAGTTCCGGCATTGTCTTTGTGCGTGTGCACTCGTCATTGAAGCGTTCAGTGAAGGCTTCCGTAGACTCCCCCGGCCATTGCTTAACGGTTGCCAATGAGACCGGGTCCCTATTATAATTCTTTCGTTGAGTATAATTATTCTTGAACGCAGTACGTAGTTCAGTGAAACTATCAATGCTTCGCGGAGGAAGTCCTTCGAACCAATCACGAGCATTGTCGATCATGGTTGAATTGAACATTTGGCACCATATAGGAATGGGCCATCGCTCAATTTTCGCCTGCGTATCAAATATCTTGAGGTGATTAATAACTAGGTTTTTCACTAA
Source organism: Glebionis coronaria (assembly GCA_025667525.1). Lineage (NCBI taxonomy): Eukaryota > Viridiplantae > Streptophyta > Magnoliopsida > Asterales > Asteraceae > Glebionis > Glebionis coronaria. The sequence goes on from CM046874.1 coordinate 461,647,176, forward strand.
GTATGAAAGTTTGTTCGTCCAGTCTTTTCGAATTGATTATTGGTAGAAAGTGCGACTCAATTGTTCTTGGTTGAAATGAAAATGGTTTGTTTATCAATTACTAAGTAAAATGAAAATGTAAATTGCGATAAGTAAAAGGAATGCAAAAGGAATGCGAAAGGAATGTAAAAAGGAATGTAAAAGGAATGTAAAAGGAATGCTAAAAGGAATGTAAAAGGAATGCTGAAAGGAATGCTAAAAGGAATGTAAAAGGAATGCAAAAGGAATGTAAAAGGAATGCTAAAAGGAATGCTGAAAGGAATGTTAAAAGGAATGCTGAAAGGAATGCTAAAAGGAATGTAAAAGGAATGCTTAAAGGAATGCTAAAAGGAATGCTGAAAGGAATGCTAAAAGGAATGCTAAAAGAAATGCGAAAAGGAATGCTGAAAGGAATGCTAAAAGGAATGCTGAAAGGAATGCTAAAAGGAATGCTGAAAGGAATGTTAAAAGGAATGCTGAAAGGAATGTAAAAGGAATACTGAAAGGAATGCTAAAAGGAATGCTGAAAGGAATGCTAAAAGGAATGCTAAAAGGAATGCTGAAAGGAATGCTAAAAGGAATGCTAAAAGGAATGCTAAAAGGAATGCTGAAAGGAATGCTAAAAGGAATGCTGAAAGGAATGTAAAACCCTTTTCCAATCAAGATGATCGGAATGTAAAAGGAATGTATAAAAGGAATGTAAAACCCTTTTCCAATTAAGATGACCGAGATGTAAAAGGAATGTATAAAATAAGCTAAATCTAATAAGCTATTAATCAAATAAGCACACGCCTAAAAACCTAATCAAAACACGTTTAAGAAAAGCTAATAAGCTAGACTTTAAAGACTTTTAAAAACACAAAATAAACAACTTTATAAAATAAACTTTAAAAAGATATACTTTTAAGAAAAACTAGAAAAAACAAATAAGCTAAACACAAAATATGCCAATAAGCATGTCAAGCTCAAAACTCATTTGTATTAAAACTTATAGATAAATAAAAAGATAAACTTTTTAATCAATCAAACATCAAAACTAAAAAGATCAAAGATTATATCGAATCAAAGGTAAATAAAATCAAGAAAGGTAGAATGAGAATGATTGTAAAAATCTTGAAATAAGATTAAGATTAAAGATTCAAAAGTACAAGAATAAAGATTAAGATTAAGAAAACTTGAAAGAAAAGCTTAAGAACATGAAAGAAATCTAGAGAGAGAAAGTAATCTACTCCTACTCCTAAAACTAATCTACTCCTAAATGACTAACACCCTTTCATGTGGTGAAATGAAGGGTATTTATAGGAAAGGAGGGGATGCTTGTGTTTCTCTTTTCTTTCTTTCTTTCTTCACGTCTTTTCGTCTTTTAAGTTCTTCGACTTTTTTGACTTTGTCTCAGGATTAATTTAAACTCGTCTTATAATTTCTTCATTTATTAGACTTGCGTTCTTCGGCTTAATTAAACTTCCGTCTTTAGACTTGTTCTTCGATAAATCTTCAGAATAGGCCTTGGACTTCCGTTCTTTTTGCACTCTTGATCTTTTGACTTCGTCTTTTGTCTTTTTCTTCGATAAAAGCCCGTGAAAGCCCGTGTTTTCCTCCCTTTTCACGTTTTGGTCCTAAATCACAACAAAAACACAAACCACGCATAATTCTGACATTTACGACATAAAATACACGTTTTGGCTTGGTTATTATTGTAATTAAGTTGTAAAAGGATGGGTGTTTTCACACCTATCAAATCCCCTACACTTGACCATTGCAATGTCCTCATGCAATGCATTAGTTAAAAAGCAAGTTTTACATTCTCCATCATAATCAATCCACATTGGCCTTTATTAAAGAGAAAAAAAAATTTAAAGGAAGAAAACTAGTAAAAATATCAAAAACTTACCTCGTGTTTTGGAATGTTATGAATGATTATCATCCTCAAGTTTCATGTTCCCCAAACCAAGCTTAAAAACAAGATCATTGTTATTATAAGTTAGCAAACTAACACGAACTCATGTGGGCCAATTATTTACTTAGACTCCCTTATTCCTAGGTGTATCTCTGATATTTTATTATTGTCTTGAATGATCACAAGGATGCATTGTTGACTTATTTCGATAATTATTTAGGCCGAAAATAAAGTAGGACGATTTAATTAATAGTTAGCTAAAGGACAAAATCTTTTAAAACTGCTTCTCGGGACCTCATAAAGTTCATATCTTGGCATAACTCGCTTCATGATTTGAGACCTTTCTCGGACCGATATTTGACAGTGACTTCATACTTCAAATATTTGAGAGACGTTCTTGAAACTATGGTCTTCTCTTCATACTAGGAATTTCTTCACTTGAACTTTTTGAGAGATTCTTAATATTTGGACCACGACTTCTTCATTTTTCTCCAATCTTTATTTTGGATTTTGATATACAACGATCCGCCTCCTTTTAGGACTTGGATCTATTTATCCTCATACCTTGTCAGGGTCTTTTTGGATAGACTTCTCCATGATCTTTTAGGGAGTATTTGCTTTTCGTCTTGTGTCTCGATCCTTCATATTGATTTTTGATAAATGATTCTTCACATCACTTTTGGATCTTTAGCAACAAAATGTAGCCCTCATGCCTTGTTAGGGCCTTTTCGGACTCGCCAATCTTCGCATCCCGCTTCAATAAGTTATGCCTTGGCTATGAACTCTAATTAATACCGAGCAACTTTTAAACGATCTTGGGCTAGAAGCTAAGTAACTTTTCAAATCGTTCGACCTTATTTATTGCAATTAAATTTATTAACAAGCGATAGGAGAATAGGCTCATAATTAACTCACATAAATTCATGAAAGAGTACCAAACTTATAATTGACTCTATCATCTCTCGTTCTCCATAGTTTAAAATATTAAAGAATGAGACTCGTGGATGCTTAGCCAATTAAATCCAAGTTTTGGGTTTTCGAGTCATCTATAGGATCTTACAAACTCTTAGACTTTTTCAAGTTTAGAATTCGCATTTTAAAGTTCCCTTGATAAACAACTCTCTAGGATCAATTATAGGAACTTACGAAAAGTTCTTGTTCTTAACCCGTGAGAGTTAAGACTTTCGCGTTTTAAAGCTCCCTATATAAAATCCTAGCAAAACTTGACTTAAACACGTTAAGGATACTAGCTAGGGTAAACTTAGATAAGTAAACTCGGGTTGAGTCAAAATATTCACGACTTTGAAAAATTACAACCACTTTATTGAAAATTTAGTTTAGCAAGGAAAGTAAATAATGATAACAAAAGGAAAATACTACTAAACTACTAGGCCAAAATAGATTACAAATTTTGAAAAATGTCGAAAAATCAATTTTCTGGTTAAAACGAGGACAAATACAAGGAAAAGCCCACTTAACTTTGATAGAAGTCCCCCCTACACTTAATATAAACATTGTCCTCAATGTTTAATCATGTGGGAGTAAACTCCCCTACACTTAGGACATTGTGCACGTTGTTTAAATCTTGCTAAGGAAGAGACAACTAAAGTGATTCCTATTTTAATATTGAATAAATATAAAATAGTAAATCAAAAGAGTTTAGGATAGAACCAGGAAGACGGGTACACGGAATCACGGGTCGTCAAAATTCATCAAGAATGGATCTTTGAAAGCTCTAATCCCTTCACATGATAAGAAAGAAGAAAACAAACACAAACAAGGGTCCCCCCCTACACTTATTATAAAAACAGATAAAGATAGATAGATAATCGGGTTGCCTCCCGAGAAGCACTTGTTTTTGTTAACCGAGTCGCGAGCCTGACTCGTCCCCGAATTAAATGGTCCATGGGGAAGCCTCAAATGTAATACCGGGATCAAAGACCTTGTCCTCGTTCCCGAAGGACATTAATAAAGGAGAGGCAGTAGGATAAGTCTTGAATGGGAGAAAATTCCTTTCAACATACGAGAAGTATGTCAAATCATGATCCACGGGAGGTGGGGTGGGTAAAGTAAGCAAATTGTCATCCCCCAAAGACAATTGATGCTCAGAAAGCGGCAACGCCGTAAGGTTATCAATCATAAAATAATCAATGGCACCTCCCGGGTCAAAGCACTCATCCTCCGTAATGGTCACTAAAGGAGTGGATGAAAGGTGCTCGGGAGGGGGACTTGGGACAATACCTTCGTGCATGAAATTATCAAAAATAATATCCCCCTCCGTGTCATCATCATCAATACCCGGAGGTATTTAGAGAATGTCGATTTCCTCATTAGATGTATCATTATTCTCAACTGAAGTAATAGACGGAGGTAAAGACTTAGAAATAGGAGGATAATTCAACCCTTCAATCTTAGCAATAAGAAGATGAACTTGCAGTAACTTGTCGCGAAGAATAACATCTTCCACCTCATCTAAAAGACCAAGTTCAGGGGCGAACTTCTCATAAGTTAGAGAGAATAAGTCAACATCGCCTTCATCGCCCGGAGGAGAAGGAGAAATTTCAAAAGTTAAATTCTCACAGCATGGAGAAAAATCATCATCATTAGGAGCGACCTCTTCCGTAAGCTCCACAAAATTCGATGCATCACAAACCTCATCAAAGAGTTTATGAAGACCAAAATCACTAATCTCACTCAATGTATCACAATCCTTAGGCTCATTAGGGATATCAAGAGTAGGAGTAGTAATCTCAGAAGATGGGTTGAGATTGTAGATATCATCCTCGTCATCATCATCATAATAGACTGGACCATTCCAGTTAGGCGTGATATAGTCCACTAACTTCTCCTTGATAACCTCCACATCTTTAAGAAGCTCATGAAGCAATTTCTGTTGATCATCTCCCTGAGTATGTTCAATTAAACCCATTCTACCCACGCTGTAAGTAAAAATTTTGGTGTAGAAAAGAAGGGAAAACGACCAAATTGGGTCAAAAAGGTGTAGGTGGATTTCAAGATTTGGTCACCATCAAGAAAAGGTGGCCTTTCCTGATGTAAGTCAGCTCGGATTTGAGCTAAACCTTCTAGAATGTCATTCAAAGTAGTGAGTTGTTTGTCAAGACTAATTCCCTGAGAGGATTGATGATTGAGGGTGTGATGTGGGGGCTCAAAGTTATACAAACCGAAATCATAGCACGGAATTGACTCAAAGATATTCATCGGTTGACAAGAAGAAGCATCGTGAGGGACCCCACAAATATTGCACCACGGGTATGGAGAAAAACCCGGTGCATTGTTAGGATAAGGATTGTCATATACGGGAGAGGGTGAGAAAGTATTGTAAGAGAAGAAGTATGAATTTGTTGAATTGCAAAATGGACAAAATCCAAATTGTGTATCATCAATATCAGAGCCGCACCGCTTACAAATACACCAATGACATGTTTGATAACCATGCCATGGTCTCCCACACCGTACGCAAGACGAATCCATGAAGAATAATATATAAGCAAGAAGAATATTTTTGGCGCAAAAATTGTGAAAAAGAAATGCTTTTATGATTTTTAAATGTTTATGGAAATTTTTTTCTGAAAAATGCCAGAAATATAACGTTCACGAATGAACGGATCCCAAAATCCAACGCGTCTCTCACTAAATACCGTTAATCTTCACGAAAAGAGCTGGCGGCGGTGCCATTTAATAACTAGGTTTTTCACTAAGTATGAAAGTTTGTTCGTCCAGTCTTTTCGAATTGATTATTGGTAGAAAGTGCGACTCAATTGTTCTTGGTGGAAATGAAAAAGGTTTGGTTATCTATTACTAAGTAAAATGAAAATGTAAATTGTGATAAGTAAAAGGAATGCAAAAGGAATGCGAAAGGAATGTAAAAAGGCATCTAAAAAGAATGTAAAAGGAATGCTGAAAGGAATGTAAAAGGAATGCTGAAAGGAATGCTAAAAGGAATGTAAAAGGAATGCAAAAGGAATGTAAAGGGAATGCTAAAAGGAATGCTGAAAGGAATGTTAAAAGGAATGTTGAAATGAATGATAAAAGGAATGTAAAAGGAATGCTGAAAGGAATGCTAAAAGGAATGCTGAAAGGAATGCTAAAAGGAATTCTGAAAGGAAGGCTAAAAGGAATGCTAAAAGGAATGCTAAAAGGAATGCTGAAAGGAATGCTAAAAGGAATGCTGAAAGGAATGTTAAAAGGAATGCTGAAAGGAATGTAAAAGGAATGCTGAAAGGAATGCTAAAAGGAATGCTGAAAGGAATGCTAAAAGGAATGCTGAAAGGAATGCTAAAAGAAATGCTAAAAGGAATGCTGAAAGGAATGCTAAAAGGAATGCTGAAAGGAATGTAAAACCCTTTTCCAATCAAGATGATCGGAATGTAAAAGGAATGTATAAAAGGAATGTAAAACACTTTTCCAATCAAGATGACCGGGATGTAAAAGGAATGTATAAAATAAGCTAAATCTAATAAGCTATTAATCAAATAAGCACACACCTAAAAACCTAATCAAAACACGTTTAAGAAAAGATAATAAGCTAGAATTTAAAGACTTTTAAAAACACAAAATAAACAACTTTATAAAATAAACTTTAAAAAGATAAACTTTTAAGAAAAACTAGAAAAAACAAATAAACTAAACACAAAATAAGCCAATAAGCATGTCAAGCTCAAAACTCATTTGTATTAAAACTTATAGATGAATAAAAAGATAAACTTTTTAATCAATCAAACATCAAAACTAAACAAGATAAAATATTATATCGAATCAAAGGTAAATAAAATCAAGAAAGGTAGAATGAGAATGATTGTAAAAAGCTTGAAATAAGATTAAGATTAAATATTCAAAAGTACAAGAATAAAGATTAAGATTAAGAAAGCTTGAAAGAAAAGCTTAAGAACATGAAAGAAATCTAGAGAGAGAAAGTAATCTACTCCTACTCCTAAAACTAATCTACTCCTAAATGACTAACACCCTTTCATGTGGTGAAATGAAGGGTATTTATAGGAAAGGAGGGGATGCTTGTGTTGCTCTTTTCTTTCTTTCTTTCTTCACGTCTTTTCGTCTTTTAAGTTCTTCGACTTTTTTGACTTTGTCTCGGGATTAATTTAAACTCGTCTTATAATTTCTTCATTTATTAGACATGAGTTCTTCGGCTTAATTAAACTTCTTTCTTTAGACTTGTTCTTCGATAAATCTTCAGAATAGGCCTTGGACTTCCGTTCTTTTTGCACTCTTGATCTTTTGACTTCGTCTTTTGTCTTTTTCTTCGATAAAAGCCCGTGAAAGCCCGTGTTTTCCTCCCTTTTCACGTTTTGGTCCTAAATCACAACAAAAACACAAACCACGCATAATTCTGACATTTACGACATAAAATACACATTTTGGCTTGGTTATTATTGTAATTAAGTGGTAAAAGGATGGGTGTTTTCACACCTATCAGTGATCATCCGGATCACCGGTTCCATCATAAGTCTTGACATACGCCGGCATGCGACGCTTTGTATCCTCGGAGTAATTCCGTATACAGAGAGTAAAAGGATCTTCACTGGGATCTGCCCATGGACGGGTGAGACTAGGGTCACACCACGGACGGGAAAGATCTTCTACTTCCGTCTCTCGGTAATAGGGGCCGCCATAGTACTCCTCATTGTCTGGTGGCGATGGAGGAGTATGCCTAGGTCGACGACGCTTGGGCGGATGGTCATCCGAATCCTCTCCTGATGGACCGGGAGAAGGAGGTGGTGCCCCATCCTTTGGGTGAGGACCGCTCTTGTGAGAAGAGCCAGGAGCCTTCTTCCCGGTATTAATCCTATCCCACACGCTTGTGCGGCGATTGGTTCTGGTTAGTTCCAGATCTGGTCATTCGGGCGAACCGTCAGACTTCTCTCCCTCTTATCTGGACTGTATTAGCTCCTGCATGAGACGATCCCCTATGCGTTCGAACACATTCTTGGGTTGGGGAGTTTCCTCAAAGAGGATCCGCTCCTGAGGTCGTGTCCTTCTCTTCCTCTGAGTTTAAGAAGAGGTGCCTGGTCCGGCATTGCCAAAGTTGTCCTATATTGGAGGTCCCTCCCTATATTCAACCTTGATGCAATCCCAGGGACGATCCTCTTAATGTTCTGCGTGAGAACCCGAGTGAGATCTTCCTCGCTGAGTGGTTCGACCTCAACTTCTTCCTCGGTCGATGGTCTGCGCGGCTCCTTGTTAGGGGGATTGGGCGCACTCCCTAGATCAGGATTATCCAAAGTCGAAGTAGGTGGTGGGGTCATGGAGAACGTGCTTGTCACCCCATGGACTGATGACCACTCCGGTTGTTTGGTCCGCCAGCTTGATGGCTAAGGGATCGATTGGGAATGCGTATCCCTTCCCACTTGGGACTTCCGATTTCCAGGATTTGTGTTCCTGGGATTTCCCGGCGGATGCCCCTTCGTCATTGAGATTTCAAGATGAGATTTTACTCTAGCTTAGTGTAATGGTCCCACGGATGGCGCCAACTTGTTGATACAAAATTTGGGTGATCCTTGCTAGACCCGAATTAGGTTTAATCCGGGTAGGCTGGACTCCGGCTCCTGCACCAAGTTAATTATCTGGTTGGGATCCTGCACACTAGACAACACGTGTTAGGCTTACCGTGGGAATGTTTCCCACAATTAGGCTCCAGTGTGAGAGTAAGTAATCGGTTAGGGTTATAGGAATCGGATGAGAGTTGAGAGTGTCGAATGTAATACCTTTGTGGAACCCTTGGGGGTTCCTTATATAGGCAGTGAAACCCTAATGGGCTGTCACTGATACTTCGGCCCCAAGGAAAGGATAATCACCAGTTTTAGATTGATTGTTATCTTCTAATTATGGTGAGTGAATATCCTTTCCTTTGGGATGAATCCTAACCATAGTAGGAATATGATCCTGTCTATACCTGCACCGGTCATGCAGGGCCGTGGGCCGCACACGTGTGTGCGGTTACAGTTCATCTAAGCCCATAAGCTTAAACAACATTAGTCCCACCCATTCGTGATGGGCCGGATACGGGTAGTACCAGTGGGCCGGGTTCATGACCCGGCTGGGGACTATACGTCATCAGATATTGTCCGGGCGTGGTACTAACTCCCATACATCAAGCCGGATGAATTTATTGAGCTCTCCTTGCATAGAATCAATCCATGATGCGTCGGTTATTGTTTCTTTAACACTTGCTAGTTCCATTGTGCTGACTGATAGTGCATAGATACACATATCATCGTCGGTACGCAGCTGATTTCGTGTTGAGACTGGTCGTGAGAGATTGCCAATCACTTGAACCAAAGTATGCTTCTTAGTCCATTTGTGTTCATGTGGAAGTGTATGAGAAACTTGATGCGAGCTCGACGGATCCACATATGGTATTGAAGGCTGAGTAGTACTTGTGGAAGCCGCAAATGGATTAACAAACTCATGTTCGTTGAGCATCGCATTGTTTGCATTTTCAACAACTATTTAATTCTGAAGATGAACATGATTATGAATTTGTTGAGAATGTTGTTGAGTTGCATCAGCAGTCGGAGAAGTGGTTGGAATGTTTGGATTCAATATGGTTGAGGTTGACATAGATGGTGCAAAAACGGATGCCGTTGGTGTAGATGCAACTGGTGGTTCTGGAACTACCGTATCTGGTGCAGCTGGGGCATTTTGAGGAACACCAAATGACGAAGGACCCTCCATATATTCATCATAAATTGGCCCAAATAAAACTTCGAAGTCATGTTCCGAAGGTTGTAACGGTGAAATTGCTGACGGTGCAAATTGAAGCACGAGTCCTTAACTTACGTGTCTAGAAGTCTGACCTTGAAGCTCGGGATGTGAACTTCTATGTTGTGAGGCCATAACCGAGAGTTAGTCAATGGTAACATTCATAGTCTCTATTACCTTTCTTGTCCTTCGATTATAAACCCTGTACGCACAAGCAGTTGATGAATAACCAATGAAAAGCCAATATCACCTTTAGGTTGAGGTTTACCGATATCTTCACGATCATTCTTCGGATAACATAATGCACCGGAGACATGAAAAATGAAATAACCGGTTTTCTTCCATTAATGATCTCATAAGGTGTTTTGTTGAAACGGGTGTGAATAATGGGCGTTTTGAGAATAACATGCAGTTGCTATAGCGTCGGCCCAAAGGAATAACGGTGCACTGGAGGAGAGAATCATCGTCCGAGCAGCTTCAACTAACGTATGATTCCTCCCTTCCAAAACTCCATTCTGCTCAGGAGTTCTTACAGCCGAAGATTGATGAGAAATCCCAATTTCGTCAAAATAAGCTTTCAATTTCTGATTGGTGAATTTTGTGCCGTTATTTGTTCTTACAATGATAACAGGGGCTTGAAGTAGCACTGATGTTTTCTTCAAGAAATTAATAATTACATCAAGGGCTTCATCGTTCGAAGCAATAAAATGAACCCATGTGTAACGAGAGTAATCATCCACAATAACAAGGACATACCGCTTTCCATTAATGCTTTTGATTCTCATTGGGCCACACAAATGCATATGTAGGAGATGTAACCTATTCGTTGAGTTGGGAACATGTTTGGGTTTGTGAGGTTTCTTCTTACTTTTACTTTGCTCACATGAAGGACAAAGATGGTCTTTTGTATATTTGAACTTTGGAAGACCGGTAACGAGATCATCTTTCGCGAGTTGGGTGATGACATCGAAATTGAGATGAGATAACCTTTGATGCCATATCCATGACTTTGTTGATGTGGCTCGGGCCATGAGACAAATTGGAGAAGCAGCATACATTTGAAAAAGATCAATGGTGTAAAGGTTGGTGGTACGATTTCCCTTCAACAAATCAATTCCTTCAAGATCTCTTACAAAACATGTATGACTTCTGAAAGCAACCTCCAAGTAGGAATCACAAAATTGCCCAACCGAGAATAAATTGTGTCCCAAGACATCGACAAAAGAGACTCTGGTGATGATTATATTTCCCCAATGAAAATCACCATAGCCTAGAATTGCAGTAATATGATCGTTTCCAAGTCGGACAGTTCCCATGAATCGGCAAACAAAGTTCTTGAGCATGCTTCGATTCCCAGTTATATGTTTGGAACAGCCCGAGTCCACGCACCCGAGACAAATTTAAACAGCCTGCCAACGATAAGAGAAGAAAATATTTTGGCAACCGATAAAAAAGGTTCCTGTAGGGTTAGATGATAATTAAGCCTTATCACATACCGACATTTCACTTTCAGTATGAGATCTACTACTGTCGATAATTTTGCCACTACAGAAAAACTTTCTACCAGTAGGCAACCATTTAGAAGTGATTCTAGGGCTACTAGGCTTAGCAAGACTTTATGTGGTCCCTACGTGCGTACTTTTCGGAACATACACCATAGCGTTAGGAGTGCTATATTTTTCACTGATTGACAGCTTGTTAATTCGAGTGTAACCACCATAATTTAACCCATTCATAGTCAAGCCACAAGCATCATGACAAAAATTAAAGAAGCATTTATTACAATTAGCACAAATAACTTCAGATTTTTCATTCCTAAGAGCAAGCTTAAATTCATTACATTCAAATGAATTAAGATTTTGATTATGACTAAAAAGCGGTAAATTCCTAGGGTGTTCTTCTACAACCATATTATTGATCTTGGGGCGACTACTTCTAGAGGCAAAAGGGACCCTATCATTCCTTGTATTGCTTGTAGGCTGTGGCCTTCTGCTTTTAGTGTAGTTGTTTATTCATGTAGAAGAAGACACACGTTTATTAGAACTATAACTTTTCAAAACCAATGACTTGTGGTTGAGAGATAGTGGTCGGTTTTGTTCTAACGCTTGCTTTACGTTGTTTGTTAGGCACAGAGATATCAACCCTAGGTTGAGAGGGGGGACTAACACGAAACATTCTTGGGGCAATCACAGCAGCTTTCGTTCCAGCAATCTTGGGAAAAGGTGTTACAGCAATACGAGTTGGTCCTGAAGTTACTTGTTTCTAGATCATCGTGTCCAATATCGAGTTAGTCACATAAGTCTTATCTTTTAACAAGGCCTTTAACTTATAGTTCTCACATATTTTATCAGTGAGTTTCTGATAGCCTTAAGCTTCGGAACATTCCCATCACTGGCCTTCTCTAACCCAGAAGAAGCCAGATTGTTTCCCTGAGCACCTCCCAACTGAGCTGTCAAACGTACGATTTTTTGTTGCATTTCATTGTAAGCTTTTTCGTATGAAATCTTGTCATATTTGCATTCATAACATTTTTTGACAAATTTATTCCAAAGATTGGTGAATTCTTTATCCTTTTTAATGACATAAGATTCCATTTTCTCTTTCATAAGATCAAGCTCAGTTTGGAGGTTTTCATTATGCGATACAGAGGTTTTCATTTCGAGAGACTTCCTAGATTGTTTTCCAAAACATTAATCATATCAAGGGATTCATCAGCCTCCTTCGCCAAAGATTTAAAGTCTTCAACAAATTTAGCTAATTCTTTTAGAAAAGCATTTTCAAGATTGGCCATCCTAGCATCAACTTGATTAATAAGCGGATTAATCTCGTTGTGAAGAATTTTTCTAACTTCAGTGTGAACGGGTGAAGTAAAGTTTCCTCCAGTAATGTAGGCGTTAAGAACCTGTTTGAGAATGACAAAATTATCTTTGAGCTCGTTTAGAAATCGGCGTGTGATACTCGATTAAACAAAGATTAAACTAAAAAGAAAGATTAGACTAAGGAAAGAAAAAAAAACAAAGATGGTGTTTTTCCTAGTGAGAGAAACAAACACCCATTCTCTCTCTAGGATGATACAAATGAAAAACACCCACACACAAATGAGGTGGAGTGGCCTTTTATACTAAATAGTAAATGTTTAGGAGGACTTCCTCGTTTGTGTGTTCGGGACTAATTCCCGTTACATAAACAATAATAACTAAGAACTCTAAACACCATTGAATAGCATTTTTCACGAGCTTCGCAACGGTATATTATATGACAATCACTTTAAATACAGGTAACAACAATATTATTTAAAACAATATTAATTTTGAAAGTAATAAAATATTTATTTTTATTTTTAAACTTAATTTATTTATTTATTTAAACTAATAAAATAATTCTAATTCATTTAACAATTATTTTATAAAAAGTAATTTAAAATTTAATTGTAATTCTAAAACTTATTCTTTAAGAGAATAAAACGTCTATATAATTTTAAAGATAGGAAAAGTTCAAAGACTTTTAACTAAACCTTTAAGCAGAAATTAAACAAAAGAGACCTCTAGCTCAATTGGTTGAAGCCATGGGTCTATAACATGCAGGTCTCGAGTTCGAGACCTTCTATGAACATATATTCTGGATATTAATTTTTTTTCGAAGTTAGAATGTGATTCCTTCTACCTAATCTCAATATACATAACATTCAATAGACTTATAAAGCCCAATACAATTACTCGATAATTCTAAGCAGACAACAATGATCAGTATTATAACGGTCAGTTAAACAGTATCCCAATAACAAATTATAACTCGAATTAAAAACAACAAAGGATAGAAAAATCAACACTACTAAACAGCAAGCTATATCAAAACTTGTAGTAATCAATCTTAAATCAAAATCCAATCCTAATCTAAATTCATCAGCAAACCATCCGAAAATCCCTAAATGAATCAGCATCTTTCCAAAAGCATTCAAAATGCAACAGTAGAACTCACAGCAAACATCAAACTTGAATAATATATCCATAGAAAATTTAACCATAAAAAATGAAAGAGTGTAACATCAATTAACTTATCTAAATCAAACAAAACTCAACTGATACGATCAAAAACAGATCTGGCACGTGGACATGAGTAGGTTTAGTATAAAAAAGTAAAATCCTCATAATAAACAAATCCATGTTCCAAATTTTAATGAAGACCCAAATTACCCGAACATATTAGCAGATTATCCAAACTATCAAACCAACACTCATTAATTAAACAAGCAGTCTAAATCATACAAATCAGCATTCACTCAAATTAAACCTAAAACTTACAAAATAGAAAGAGCTTAACTTTTTATGTAGAATCCGTTGAAGAAGAAGGTAGCGCTGAGCTACCTTGGAACTAAAACGACACCAAAATGCCTCGAACCACCATTAAAAACTTGGTGATTTATTTAGGCGCGTGAGGATCAACGTTGGTAGACTGAGAACCCCCTAATTCATCTAGGGTTCTTGGTTGCAAAGATTTTTCCCCAAATATCTTTCTCTTCTCTCGTTCTATCTTTTTTTTGTTTATTTACTTTGTTTGTAACGAAATAAGTTTGACTAAGTATATGTATATACTTTCCACCGTCTCAATTGTTGTGTGATGGGCTTTTGACCCAGCAAAATAATACTCTACAGTCACTTTCTTTATTGTGTTGGACTTTTGGAACCCAAGGTGAATAAATAATACTCCCATTCGTCCCATGTTTATTGAATTTGGCCCTTTTTATAAATTTGGACCCCAAATGTACACTACTTCCATTCATTCATTAATTTGGGCCTTTTGACTTGGGCCAAGACAAGTAAACTATCATCACAACTTACAAATGGGCTTTCAGGCCCATTTAACTCAAGTGGGACCCACTTGACCCAATTATTCTTGATAGAATTTAATCCTCGAAAAACGAACTTGTCTTTTGGCTTTTTGATATTTCTTCAATTCCCGTGTCGGTTTTACCGGTTTTTGTGATCTTTGGTACCTAAAAACATGAAACTAGAAACAAGCAAATACAATACCATATTCATAAGTTCTATGCATTATAGGCTCATTTAATTGTATAAATGATATGAGTAATTTCACTTATATCAAGAGCCCTGTCATGGAACTCATCATGCAATTCATCAAGAAATTCTTGACTGCTTCTAGTGTCCTCTTCTATGTCAGAGTCACTATCCTGAAAAGAATGGTTAGCAACAAGAGCTTTTGAACCAGTGATATTGGTGGAAAACCTATCAGTCTATGATTTGTATATGGAGTCAATTAGCCCTTCTTCATAATTATATCTACCAAACAGGTGTGCCAGAGTATCATTCTTGATAGCATTATTTGCTCTTAAGGTCTGGTTTAGGCTAAGCCATTTTCTAGGTAAACTATTGACAAATGTAGCATTAACCTCAGCCATAGGTAGAACAACTCCATTGTTTCCCAAATCATTCAACAAAATCTTAAGCCTAGTATAACTTTGAGCAACAGTTTCTGTTTCCAAAGCTTTAAAAGCATTAAACTTAAGTCTAAGGGATTGGATTTTAGTTTCTTTTGTTTCCTCTAGAACTTCATACCCTAGAACTAATTCAGTCCACATCTCTTTAGCAGAGATGCATTTGATTATGGACTTCATAATTGATAGGTGTGTAAACACCCATCCTTTTACCACTTAATTCTGGCTAAAACGAGACCAAAACACGTATTTAATATCATTTGTTTGGAATTATGCGTGGTTTTTGTGTTTATTGTGTTTTCAGAGCCAACCGGATGGATAATGGAGAAAACATGGGATTGCACGGGTTTTACCGAAGAAAAAGACTCAAGATGAAGTCTATTGTCCAAGAGATGCAAAAGATTTGAAGTCACTGGGCCTATTCGAAGATTTATCGAAGAAAAGGACCAAAGATGGAAGATTTACAAAAGTCGAAGAAACTCAAGTCTATTAAACGAAGAAATTAAAAGACGAGTTGAATTTAATCGACGACAAATCCCGAATCAGAATCGAAAACGTCAACTTTTCTGAAAAGACGAGAAGACAAGAAGAACGGGAGAAAGCCCACTCACCAACCAAAAGAAAAGCCTATAAATAGTCCACCCTCACACATTTTAGCCAGTTAGTTTTTTTTAGTTTTCTTCTCTTCCCCTTTTTCTCCCTTTTAGTTCGTATCATCACCATCACCACTAGGGTGATTGGTGATTTTAATCTTTGTTTTTCTAATCTTGTAATTCTAATCTTTGTTTTATCTTGTCAAAACATTAATCATTCAATACAAGTTCTTGTTTAATCTTTCCATTTCATCTTGTTCATCATCATCTTTATCTTCAAGTTCTTAAGTTCTTATTTTATTGAGTTTTGAACTTCAAAAGTTGTTGGGATTTGTGTTTTTGTTGATGGGATTTGTAGTTTATGGTTAGTAGATGCTTAGTGATTAGTTTATTTAAGTTTTTGGTGAAAAACTTGGTGATTTTTGGATAAAAACTGATTTTCCTTGTTCTTCGCGTTAGTTACTGTATCTGAGTTCCCAGACTTCCGGATGAACGCCAAAAGTTCTGGATGAAGGTTATTTCCAAAAGTTCCGAATAAGTTAGAAGTTCCGAATGAATGTGTCTTTAAAAAGTTCCGAATAAACTACCTTTAAAATCTTCCGAATAAGTTTCTTTGTGAAAAGTTCCGAATGAGTTTTTTCTTAAAAAGTTCTGAATGAGTCTAAATGTTCCGGATGAGTAAATCTTCCGAATGAACCTAAATCTTCCGAATGAACTAAAAAGTTCCGGATGAATGTTTATTTTCCAAAGTTCCGAATGAAGGTTTCCTTTCCAAAAAGTTCCGAATCAGTCCAAAGTTCCGGATGAACCTAAGTTCCGAATGAAGCAAAACTTCCGGATGAGCAGCTAAATCTTCCAAATGAGTTTATGTTAAGAAAAGTTCCGGATGAAACCAATCTTCCGAGTGAAAAGTTCCGGATGAGCAAACTTCCGAATCAAGGTTAAAACTTCCGATTCAGTCATCTTTTGAGTATTATTAATTATTACTGTTTATGTTCCTCCATTTTTATTTCATATTTTACTTTCAATTGTAATTTTAATTTTAATGCAAGTCTTTATAAATTGTCATTAAAGTAACTGTTTTTGATTTAAATTTTCATTTTAGTACATTTAAACTTTTTATTAGATTAGAAAACCAAACCCTTTTATTTAGTAACCAAGAACAATCATTCCACTTAAGGCCGAGATCAATTCGAGAGGATTCTGAGAGACAAATTGAACCCATACAAAATCACTGTATCAAATGGCGCCGCTGCCGGCTCCTCTCGTTAAGATCAAAAGTTTTTTTGTGAGAACTTGGATTTTGGGATCCGTTCCCCGTGAACGTTACTTTTTCATAAAAATTTTCAAAAAATCCTAAAAAATATAAAATTTTCAAAAATACAAAAAAATTAATAAACATAAAAACCAAAAATATTTTTGCTTTGTTTTTCTTTGTTCGTTCTTTTGCAGGTGTATGCGCACTCGTTCCACGTTTTATCAAGAGCCCGAGCCTCTCGATAACTTAGACATGGCCGGTGTACAAAACAACAATAACATACCACCTCCAAACAACAATAATAACAACAACAACCCACCTTTCAACAACATGAACAATAACCACAACAATGAGCCCCTTCCGGATAATCGCCCGATGATTGAACTGCTGCAAGCTCATGTAGATGGCAACACGGATCCAATTGTTATACCACCAATTGCCTCCAACAACTTTGAGCTAAAATCAGGCTTTATCCAGATGGTCTCCGCTCAACCATTCTTGGGACGTACCATTGATGACCCACACGACCATATCAAGAGATTCTTGCAACTCACCAACACGGTCAAGTTCAATGGTGTTCCACAAGAGGTTATAAGGTTACAAATTTTTCCCTTTTCTTTAGAGGGACAAGCCCGACATTGGCTTGCTAAGGAACCGCCACAGAGTATTCGCTCGTGGACGGATTTGGAAACCAAGTTCATCAATTACTTTTTCCCACCCTCTCGTACTACCGCTTTGCGGAATGAAATCATAAATTTCGAACAAAAGTACGATGAGTCGTTCAGTGAATCTTGGGATCGTTTTAAAGATCTTTTAAGAAAATGCCCACAACATGGTTTTACCAAAGTACATCAAATTAATACTTTTTACAATGGTTTAAGCATGAGTGACCAAGATTCACTGAACAGTGCCTCGGGGGGTAATCTTTTGGCTAAGACTTCCAATGCTGCTTGGGATATCATTGAGAATAAATCTCGTGTGCAAACCAAGAGTGTTCGGACCAATGTCGCTAGTGCTAGCACTAGTGACAGCGACAAGCGATTGGACAAAATCACTACGCTTCTTGAATCGCTTGTCACCCACACCGTCAGCAACAACAACATCAGCAACGCTAAAAACGCTCAAGTTAACGCTGTTAGCCAACCTTGTGAGATATGCGGTGGTCCTCACTCTTACACCACTTGCACTGCCACCCAAGACTACCCTGCTGAGAATGTGAATGCGGCATATGGCACCTATCCTCAACCTGCTTATCAAGCTAGACCTCAAGGTGACCGTAATTTGCTTAGCTACCGCTCCAACAATTATCTTTCACCACCTGGTTTTCCCCCAAACAACCCAAACCAACAACAAAACCTCAACCGCCCTCCTCAACAACAACAACAACCTCGTACACCATACATTCCTCCTCACAAGCAGCAACAACCACCTCAACGTAATAACCATGTTTACCAACAACCTGCTTATCAACCACCCGCATACAATGCTCCTCCCAACCAATCCACCGCTCTACACCAAGAAGTGCAGACCTACATGAGGACAAACGATGTGATCGTGGAAAGTCTTTAGCGTGAAGTGATCAATTTGAAAGCAGACTTGGTCAAGCAAGGAAACGATTTGAGAGCCGACATGAGAAATACGTTGGATAGCCAAACAAATGACTTGAGAAACATGATGGCTAGTTTCTTCCAAGGTAATCAACCCTCTTCTTCGGGTACTCTTCCGAGTAACACCGTTGCGAATTCAAGAGGGGAGATGAAAGCAATCACCACTCGAAGTGGCAAAGGTACCAAGGAACCCGAGCTTCCTATACCTCCACCGGTGGTTGTGACTAAGGAGAACGAGTCACCTGCTCCTATTCCTCATCCTTCTCCTTCCCTAATTTCTTCACCTCTTCCTTCTACCCCTCCTCCACCCGTGGTTGTGAGTGATCCTATTCCCCTAAAGCCTTTTTCTTCATCCAATATACCTTATCCTTCAAGTTTGAGGAAAGAGAAGCTCAAAAGCAAGGACGATATTCAGGTTTCTAACTTTCTTAAGATGTTTAAACAACTGAATTTCAATATCTCCTTCGCTGAGGCTCTCGCTCACATGCCTAAATATGCGAAAATGTTTAAAGATCTTTTGAGCGACAAGGAAAAGCTCCTCGATATTGCCAACACCCAACTTAATGAGAATTGCTCTGCAGTGCTCTTAAGGAAATTGCCAACCAAGCTTGGTGATCTGTGTCGTTTCTTAATTCCTTGCTATTTCCCGGGAGTAGAGAATTGCATGGCCCTAGCCGATCTAGGTGCCAGTATCAACTTAATGCCTTTAAGTGTGTGGAAGCAATTATCTCTCCCTGAGCTAGTCCCCACCAAAATGACTTTGGAATTAGCTAACCGTACGGTTGCTTATCCAGTGGGGATAGCCGAAGACGTCATTGTAGGAGTCGACAAATTCACCTTCCCTGCTGATTTTGTTGTCGTCGACTACGAGATGGACCCCCGTGTGCCACTCATTGTTGGTCTTCCATTCTCGAGGACCGGTCGCACTCTCATCGATGTTGAAGCCGGCGATCTTATCATGAGAGTGGGTGATGATAAAGTAGTCTTCAACATGGGAAAGTTGTCTAAACAGCCTTATTCATATGAGAGTGTTAATTGTATTGACGTTCTTGATGAGGCTTGTGAAGAACACTTTAATGATGCTTGCAAAAGTATTCCTACCTCTCTTCCCAATGTTGAAACCGTGTCCTCTATTGATTCATCGTTGTCTCTATTTGGAGATAGTGATTTATTTTGGAACAATCTTGAAGATACCATGGGAGATGCGAACTTATCTACTGATGATTCTCCCACCGATGGGGATGAAGACATGAATTTATTTGACAATCTTCTCACCGAAGACAATCCTTCGCCTCCATCTCCCACGGTCATTGCTATCGATACTTCTACTTCGAATACGCCTCCCGTCGAAAATCCTCCGTATTTGGAACTTAAGGAGTTGCCGCCCCATCTTGAGTATGTATTCCTTGAAGAAGAGAAGAAGTCGCCAGTCATCATTGCTAAGGACCTAAAGGAAGAAGAAAAAGCCCGACTTATCACCGTATTGAAAGATCACAAGAAGGCTATTGCTTGGAAGATTTCAGATATTCGTGGAATTGATCCTCACTTATGCACACACAAAATTCTCATGGAGGACGACTTTAAGCCCAAAATTCAAAGCCAACGAAGGGTGAATCCAAAAATACATGAAGTCATCAAAACAGAGGTTATCAAACTTCTTGATGCGGGTATGATTTACCCTATTTCGGATTCACCATGGGTTAGTCCAATCCATTGTGTGCCCAAGAAGGGCGGAATAACCGTTGTTCCCAATGAACACAACGAGTTGATTTCCACTCGTCTCGTTACTGGGTGGAGAGTTTGTATAGACTACCGCAAACTCAATGATGCCACGAGAAAGGATCATTTCCCTCTACCTTTTATGGACCAAATGCTTGAACGTTTAGTAGGTAATGAATATTACTGCTTTCTTGATGGTTTCTCGGGTTATTTCCAAATACCCATCGATCCCCAAGATCAAGAGAAGACAACATTCACTTGTCCCTATGGCACATTTGCTTACAAAAGAATGCCTTTTGGCTTATGCAATGCCCCCGGGAATTTCCAAAGGTGTATGTTAGCTATCTTCCATGACATGGTTGAACAAACCATGGAAGTCTTCATGGATGATTTCTCGGTCTTTGGGGATTCCTTCTCTTCTTGCCTTGCCAATTTGGAACGTATGCTTAAGCGGTGCGAAGACACTCGCCTTGTTCTGAATTGGGAAAAATGCCATTTTATGGTAAAAGAAGGCATCGTGCTGGGACACAAGACTTCCAAAGCCGGTCTTGAAGTAGACCGTGCTAAAGTCGATGTTATCGCAAAGTTGCCTCCACCTTCAACCGTGAAGGGTGTGAGAAGTTTTCTGGGTCATGCGGGCTTCTACCGTCGATTGATCAAAGATTTTTCTCAAATCGCTCGCCCGATGACCCACCTCTTGGAAAAAGATACTCCTTCTATCTTTTCCAAAGAGTGTCTTGACGCCTTCAACTCGCTTAAGGATAAGCTAACTAAGGCACCCGTCTTGGTTACCCCTAATTGGGAGCTTCCCTTTGAGTTGATGTGCGATGCTAGTGATTTTTCTGTTGGAGCGGTTCTGGGACAAAGAGTGAACAAACAGTTCCAACCAATCCATTACGCTAGCAAGACAATGACGGGGGCACAATTGCATTATACGACAACCGAAAAAGAGCTTTTAGCTGTTGTCTATGCTTTTGAAAAATTCCGCCCATATCTTGTCCTTTCTACAACTATTGTGTATACCGATCATTCCGCGTTGAAGTACTTGTTGACAAAGCAAGATTCCAAACCAAGACTTCTTCGCTGGGTTTTGCTGCTCCAGGAATTTAAAATCGAAATTCGCGATAAAAAAGGAGCAGAAAACCTAGCCGCGGATCATCTCAGCAGACTTGAGGACCCTTACCATGGGGATCATTCGAACAAAGAAATCAATGACTCTTTTCCCTTGGAGACCTTAATGTCTATAAATTCAAATTCTGATGAAACCCCGTGGTTTGCGGACTTTGCAAACTACTTGGCAGGTGGAATTCTCAAGGAAGGGTTGACGTCTCAACAAAAGAAAAAGTTCTTCACCGACATTAAGACTTACTTTTGGGACGACCCTTACCTATTCAAACAATGTGCCGACCTGATTATCCGCCGATGTGTTGATGGACCGGCAGCTTCGGAAATCCTTGATGCTTGCCACAAAGGACCCACCGGTGGTCACTTTGGTCCCAACTACACCGCTAAAAAAGTGTTTGACTCGGGATTTTATTGGCCCTCCATATATCATGACGCTCACAATATGGTTAAACGATGTGATGTTTGCCAAAAACAAGGCACGATCACACATAAAGACGAGATGCCTCAGAATTTCATTCAAGAGTGTGAAATCTTTGATGTTTGGGGTATCGACTTTATGGGGCCATTCCCTTCTTCTAAAGGAAACAAATACATCCTTGTAGCCGTTGACTACGTTTCAAAGTGGGTTGAAGCCAAAGCTTTACCTACTAATGACGCAAGGGTGGTTTGTAACTTTTTGAAAGCTCTATTCGCTATATTCGGTGTGCCTCGTGCCATTATTAGTGATCGTGGGACTCATTTCTACAATGACCAATTTGCTAGAGTCATGGCTAAGTACGGTGTCAACCATCGTCTTTCCACAGCCTACCACCCACAAACTAATGGCCAGGCTGAAATATCCAACCGAGGACTTAAGCGAATTCTGGAAAGAACCGTGGGAGAGCATCGTGCCTCATGGGCTGATAAACTTGATGATGCTTTGTGGGCTTTCCGTACTGCTTACAAGACCCCAATCGGCTGTACGCCTTATCGTCTTGTGTACGGGAAAGCATGCCACCTCCCCATTGAGTTGGAGCAAAAGGCTTATTGGGCCTTGAAGTGGGCTAATTTTGATATAAACAAAGCCGGTGACCTACGCAAGCTCCAACTCAATGAGCTCAATGAACTTCGGAATGAGGCTTAAGAAAATTCTTTGATCTATAAGGAAAGAACTAAGCTCATTCACGACTCCAAGATCAAAAACCGAGAGTTCCATGTTGGAGACAAAGTCTTACTTTTTAACTCTCGGTTGAAAATCTTTTCGGGCAAGCTCAAATCTCGTTGGTCCGGCCCATTCACCATCGCCCAAATTTTTCCATATGGTACTCTCGAGCTCGCTCAACCTGATGGACCGAATTTTAAGGTGAATGGCCAACGAGTGAAGTTGTACTTTGGTGAGGACACCTATCAGGAGGTGATTCCATCCCTCACCACGTTCCCCATGAACTAATTTTGGGTCGAGTCAGGCTCGTGACTCGGTTATCAAAAACAAGCGCTCCTCGGGAGGCAGCCCAAGTATCTATCCTTTTATGTTTTAATCCCCTAAGTGTAGGGGGGACTTCTATACGCGTTTGTTTTTGTGTGGTGATGTGATTACAGGGATAACGGCACTCTTGGAAACTTTGAAGAACCGTGCTCCCGTGTTATCCGAAATCCGGTTCTATCTCTCAACTATCGTGATTCAATTTTCTTCATACTCACATTTGAAATTGATCACTTTAGTCGTCTCTTCCTTAACTTGATTTAACCAACGTGCACAATGTCATAAGTGTAGGGGAGATTTTTCCCACATGCTTAAACATTGAGGACAATGTTTATCTTAAGTGTAGGGGGGACTTCTATCGAAGTTTTAAGTGGACTTTTCCATGAAAATGCCTTCATTTAACCAGAAAATCCTATTTTTCAATATTTTTCAAATTTTTTATTAACTTTGGCCATTTAATCGTAATTTTTAAATTTTTACCGTTGCTTTCATATGTATATATCCCACAATAAAGTCAAAAATTTTAATAAAGTGGTGTAGCTAGTTTAGAAGTCTTTGACATATTAGGCCCGTTGCGTTTATTTTGACTCAACCCGAATAGATTTATCCAAGTTTATTCTAGCTAGTATCCTTAACCATGTAGACCTTAATTGGTTTATTAGGCTAAGTATCCACGAGTCTCATTACTTGAGATTTTAAATTGTGGAGGACGAGAAATGATAGAGTCAATTATAAGTCGGTATTCTTGCACAAGCTCACTTGGTGTAATTATTTGCCTATTCTCCCATCACTTGCTAATATTTATCTGCAATAAGTAAGGTCGTACGATTTGAAAAGTTACTTAGCTTCTAGCCCAAGATCGTTTAAAAGTTGCTCGGTAATGATAAGAGTTCATAGCCAAGGCATAACTTATGAAGCGGGGCGCGAAGATTGGCGAGTCCGAAAAGGCCCTAACAAGGCATGAGGATTCCATTTTATTGCTAAAGATCCAAAGTGATGTGAAAAGCATTATTCCCAAAGTCAATATGAAGGATCAAGACTCACGACGAAAAGCAATCAACTCCCATAAAGATCATGGAGAAGTCTATCCGAAAAGACCCTAACAAGGTATGAGGATAAATAGATCCAAGTCCGAAAAGGAGGCGGATCGTTGTATCTCAAAATCCCAAATAGAGATTGAAGAAATAATCATGAAGTCATGGTCAACAAAGTTGGAGTACCTCTCAAAAGTCTCCAAGTGAAGAAACTCTATGAACGATGAGAAGACCATTATCTCAAGCACGTCTCTCAAGATATGAAGTATGAAGTACATGCCAAATATCGGCCCGAGAAAGGTCTCAAATCGTGAACCAAGTTATGCCAAGATATGAACTTTTTGATATACCGAGAAGCAGTTTTAAGAGATTTTGTCCTTTAGCTAACTATTGATCAAATCATCCTACTTTGCTTTCAGCCTAAATAAACTATCGAAATAAGTCCAAAAATGCATCTTCATGATCATTCTAAGACAAAAATAAAATATAAGAGATACACCTAGGAATAAGGGAGTTTAAGCATTTAATTAAGCCATGTGTGTAAGTGTTTGAATTTCTAACTTATAATAACAATGATCTCGTTTTTAAGCTTAGTTTGGGGAACGTGAAACTTGAGGGTGATAAATCTTCGCAGCACCAAAGCCCTAATGTAAGTCCTTGATTTCTTTGCAAGTTATTTCCATCCTTTTGTTTACTTTGAAGTTTTAATTTCTCTTAAGTATTTTAATTTTTGTTTAGTAGTATTTTAATAAGGCCAAGGTTGATTAATTATGAGAAAAGTGTAAAATTGCTTTATCACTAAGCATTGCATGAGGGCATGGCAATGGTTAAGTGTAGGGGATTTGATAGGTGTGTAAACACCCATCCTTTTACCACTTAATTCTGGCTAAAACGAGACCAAAACACGTATTTAATATCATTTTTTTGGAATTATGCATGGTTTTTGTGTTTATTGTGTTTTCAGAGCCAACCGGATGGATAATGGAGAAAACATGGGATTGCACGGGTTTTACCGAAGAAAAAGACTCAAGATGAAGTCTATTGTCCAAGAGATGCAAAAGATTTGAAGTCACTGGGCCTATTCGAAGATTTATCGAAGAAAAGGACCAAAGATGGAAGATTTACAAAAGTCGAAGAAACTCAAGTCTATTAAACGAAGAAATTAAAAGACGAGTTGAATTTAATCGACGACAAATCCCGAATCAGAATCGAAAACGTCAACTTTTCGGAAAAGACGAGAAGACAAGAAGAACGGGAGAAAGCCCACTCACCAACCAAAAGAAAAGCCTATAAATAGTCCACCCTCACACATTTTAGCCAGTTAGTTTTTTTTAGTTTTCTTCTCTTCCCCTTTTTCTCCCTTTTAGTTCGTATCATCACCATCACCACTAGGGTGATTGGTGATTTTAATCTTTGTTTTTCTAATCTTGTAATTCTAATCTTTGTTTTATCTTGTCAAAACATTAATCATTCAATACAAGTTCTTGTTTAATCTTTCCGTTTCATCTTGTTCATCATCATCTTTATCTTCAAGTTCTTAAGTTCTTATTTTATTGAGTGTTGATCTTCAAAAGTTGTTGGGATTTGTGTTTTTGTTGATGGGATTTGTAGTTTATGGTTAGTAGATGCTTAGTGATTAGTTTATTTAAGTTTTTGGTGAAAAACTTGGTGATTTTTGGATAAAAACTGATTTTCCTTGTTCTTCGCGTTAGTTACTGTATCTGAGTTCCCAGACTTCCGGATGAACGCCAAAAGTTCCGGATGAAGGTTATTTCCAAAAGTTCCGAATAAGTTAGAATTTCCGAATGAATGTGTCTTTAAAAAGTTCCGAATAAACTACCTTTAAAATCTTCCGAATGAGTTTCTTTGTGAAAAGTTCCGAATGAGTTTTTTCTTAAAAAGTTCCGAATGAGTCTAAATGTTCCGGATGAGTAAATCTTCCGAATGAACCTAAATCTTCCGAATGAACTAAAAAGTTCCGGATGAATGTTTATTTTCCAAAGTTCCGAATGAAGGTTTCCTTTCCAAAAAGTTCCGAATCAGTCCAAAGTTCCGGATGAACCTAAGTTCCGAATGAAGCAAAACTTTCGGATGAGCAGCTACATCTTCCGAATGAGTTTATGTTAAGAAAAGTTCCGGATGAAACCAATCTTCCGAGTGAAAAGTTCCGGATGAGCAAAGTTCCGAATCAAGGTTAAAACTTCCGATTCAGTCATCTTTTGAGTATTACTAATTATTACTGTTTCTGTTCCTCCATTTTTATTTCATATTTTACTTTCAATTGTAATTTTAATTTTAATGCAAGTCTTTATAAATTGTCATTAAAGTAACTGTTTTTGATTTAAATTTTCATTTTAGTACATTTAAACTTTTTATTAGATTAGAAAACCAAACCCTTTTATTTAGTAACCAAGAACAATCATTCCACTTAAGGCCGAGATCAATTCGAGAGGATTCTGAGAGACAAATTGAACCCATACAAAATCACTGTATCAATAATGTTCTTGGGTAGGCAAGAGACTATGATACTTTTGAGTCGCTTGTCCTGGTTATCCAGACGTCTATCCGCTGGAGACCATTGCTTAACAGGCTTCTTAATGGGTCTCTCAGGGGTAGAGGAAACGGCCAGTGGTACATAAGGACCATTTTCTAAGACTTCTATCAATAAGGGTTCTAAACCATCTAAATATATAAGAAATACACTCTTCCAACTTGAGAAATCTTCTTCATCAAATGCTGGTACATTGGACACATGTGACCCCCCACGAACATCAAGAAGTTGGGGAAGGTCATCATCATTATTACCAGTGCTTACAACCAGTATAGGCATGGTAGTAGATGTGGTGGCCAGTGCGTTGGTCGAAGTGTTACCTTGACTAGTTTAACTAAAGGGTGGGGGAATAGGAGGCATAGTTTCAGTCATATTTGGATCTTGATTTTAAAAACAAGAACGGTTTATAAAAAGTTTTAAAAATAAAACCGCTCTGATACCAATTGAAAGTCCCAAAATATAACAATTGTTGAATTTATAAGTCGTATAAAGACAAATACACAACGAAATACTTTTCAAACGCGTAATGCTTTATTAACTATTATAAACAAAGTATTACAAAGTGCTATGAATTCACCCGTTGAATAAGAATAAGAAATGAACCCTAGAACGAGTAATCTTGATTCGAGTCTCAAGTTTACAAGAGAACCTATGAGTCGCTGGTAGACAGATGAGGGCTCAGAGGTTCCAAAGGGAGAAAGAACCTAGATAATTTATCCAAGCACAAGGGTTGATTTAACTCTTCTTTCTCACTCCTATTTATAGTGGTACGAGGTTGCTTCCTTAGTGGGAGTAGTTAATACTTGTCATCTTCTGAGTAGAAGAGTACAACATATTAAATGCATGTCCAAATCGAGACATACCTTTAAACTAGTTTAGGTGAACAGTTCTGCCAACTGTTCACCTCTTGTCCCACTAGGTCGTACTAGGATTTATCTTGAATCTCTTGTTTTGTCCTGCTCAAAACACTTTGTAGATTCTCCCGTCTAAACTATAAAGGATTGGACAAGCTTTGCTTGTATCAGACTTCTAGTGTTCTTAAGTGATCTCTGAGTATTGTCAACTCAGAGATCTTTAAACACCAGCACATTCCTTCTACATGCCAGCTATTCATAATCGCTGGTAAGTATGACTTCATATTGTCTTCGATTTATCTGACGTTGTCTTTGACTTGAATGTTCCTGGTGTGCCAGCTAAGGCTTTGCCTTCCGCTGGTCTGGTCTCTGTCGCTGGTCCTCTTAACGATCAGTAACACTTAGTCTAATTTAAACAAATCTAGACTGGGCCATAGTTACAACTTTCATTGGCCGCACAACTTCATTCACTTGTCTTTCTCCTCATTTTGGGACTTAAATTATGCAACGATCCGCCTCCTTTTAGGACTTGGATTCATAAGTTCATCCTCATGCCTTGTAAGGGCCTTTTTGGATTCATAGACTTTTCTGCAACATTTTGGAGTACTTTGCTTCTAGTCGTGTGTCTTCATCCTTCATTTTGTATTTGGATTCGTGAACTTCTTATCTTTTTGGATTTGCCTTGTAAGGGCCTTTTTGGATTTCACCAATCTTCGCATCCCGTTTTGATAAGTTATGTTATGAAAATGTACTTTATACAATCATAATTAACTTTCAAACGATCTTGTTCTAGAAGATAAATACATTATTAACCGTATGTCCTTTATTTATTGCAATTTATTTATCCTAATGCATTTATCTTATGGAAGAAAAAGCCACAATCAAAACACATGAGTTTTTGAAAGACCAATTTCATGTTATACGTTTAACATGATCACTTGTCTAATTTTATCACTTCACTATTTAAAGACCTCTAATTAAAGTGACTCGTGAATACTTAGCCATGCAAGTCAAAATTGGGCTTAATTTAGATTAGCTTCATTAAGACTATATTAAATCAAAGGTTTGGGTTTTCAAGTCACCTATAGGAGCTTGCAATTTATTAGACTTTTTCAAGCTTTAGAGAATGCATTTTAAAGTTCCCTTGATAAGTGACTTTCTAGGATCAATTATAGGAACTTACGAAAAGTTCTTGTTCTTAATCCCTTTCGAGTTAAAACCTTCGCGTTTTAAAGTTCCCTATATAAAAGTCTAGTAAATCTTGATTCAAGCGGGTTAAGTAATGTAAAGGGCTCCAAATGTCCATCAAGTCAAAAATTAAATCTTATTCTACCCAAAATAAAATATACATTTGTGTCTTAAAAACACTTGTGAAAACTAAGAATTTTTTAAAATTTGGCCATTTTAGCCTTATTTGCAACAAAACATAAACAAAACGATGAATTTGGAAAGCATGAGGGCTTAGCAAGGTAAGTATCTATTCACCCCCCATACTAAAATTAAACATTGTCCTCAATGTTTTGAGTCTAAGGGTGGAGCACCCCCATACTAGAGACGAAGAGTCGAATGCTTAGGATCTAGCATGGAAAGGGTGATCAACAATCAATCTAAAGTAGTTTATGAATTATGCTAATAGATTATCGTTAGAACATTCAAAGGATATGTCGTAGATTCGTGAAAACTTCTTCAAGCAAACTATCGAGGCTCACGTAAACGAACACAAGAGGCTTCGATGATGATCTAGATAACACATTCACAAACAACCACGAGACAACGAGTTGGAAGGGCATAAATCCCCTCACATTAACTACATAAGAAAGCGATAATATGTACATGGATAAGCATGGGAATTCCCCCACGAAGCACCTTGTTTTTGATTGCCGAGTCATGGGCTCGACTCGATCCCCTCAATGATAATTATCATTGGGGAAGGTGACTTGGACGAGGTCGTCCAAATAAGGGACTTCCCCATCAAAGTAGTGGTATAGCCTATGTCCATTCACCTTGAAGATAGGTCTATCATTTTGGGCTAGCTCGATGGTCCTATAAGGAAAAACTTGTGTGTCAGTGAATGGACCCGACCAACGGGATTTCAACTTTCCAGAAAATATCTTCAAACGAGAGTTAAAAAGTAACACTTGATCACCAGTGTTAAAAACCCGGTTTTTAATTTGAATCATGAAACTTTTTAGTCTTTTCCTAAAAAATAAATGAATTTCCATAAGCATTATCTCTTAATTCATCCAATTCATTAAGTTATATTTTTTGGTGATCTCCCGCAATCTTCAATTCAAAATTTGAAAGCTCAAGGGCCCAATATGCCTTGTGTTCCAATTCAATAGGCAGATGGCAATTCATTCCATACACCAACTTATAAGGAGTACACCCGATTGGGGTCTTATAAGTGGCGCGAAAGGCCCATAAAGCATCATCGAGTTTGTTGGACCACAATGCACGGTTCTCTCCAATACACCTCTCCAAAATCCTCTTCAAAGCTCGGTTTGAAACCTCGACTTACCCACTTGTTTTCGGGTGATAAGCCGTAGAAAGACAATGTGTAACCACATATTTCTTTAGAACCTTTTCAAATTGGTCATTACAAAATGTGTTCCACGATCGCTTATAATAGCACAAGGGGTTCAAAACCGAGAGAATAATTGCTTCAAGAACTTTACTACCACACGAGCATCATTTATAGGCAAATCCTTAGCTTCCACCCACTTAGATAAGTAGTAAACGAAGACGAGGATATTGTTTCCATGAGATGATGGGAACGGCCCCATAAAGTCAATGCCCCAAACGTCGAAAATCTCACAAACTTGAATTATGTTTTATGGCATTTGTAACACCCCCAAATATACACAATTCAATACAGCGGAAGACTCGTTGGTGTTATGGGATAGCACATTACTCACATCATAGACAACACTTAAAAATCGCGTCGTTTAATAATAAAACATTTCCATTCATAATTATCAAATTTACATAGGTCCCAAGTCATAGTATTTCATACAATTTTACAAAATATTTGAATGGAAATTGTTGTTTAAGTGCGGGCCATTAATTCTTGTTGTCTTCCCTAAAATTACCTTCAAGTACCTGAGATAAAACATGTTAAAAGAAAAGGTCAGCGAAAACGCCGAGTGAATTCATAGAGTTTAATAAAGCCATTAATATATCATCGGTATATAATTATTACCGAAAATCATTTTGTACAAATCTTTGTAATAGGCCATAAAATAGCCAAATATAGGCGTTTGCCTTCAAAATCATTATACGAACCATTGTCGTAAAAACATCATACAATATGTTTTATAACGTTGTATAGAGTTAAATAAAAACTGTTATATGAATATGGTTATGTAAAACAAAAACACGAATATAATATCAATAATAAGATCCCGTATTGCTAGTCAAGCAATATATCGTAATTCAGTGCGTATAGCAGTATTTCGTTATTTGGATTATTATAAGCCGCATGACATTGTTACCTCACTACAACAAACAACGGGTAGCTTACCCGAAACTCAATTTGCCCATCTAAGTTAGCGTGTCGTCACAAAAATCACGCTATGGAAATCTTCTCATACATAAATTCGCTTACCAATCAATGTGGCACGACGGGGATCAACCATCAAGGCGCGAACTGGGGTGATCGTCCCCAAATAGTACTATTATATGCATAAGCCTCTACCAAATCCCGGTAGTTCACAATTCATGCTAATGGAACTTTTACTGACATAACCTAACTTTAATAATCTATTTTTCTTCATACATCGGGTCATATAATCATTCATCGGTTCATACAATCATTCAGGTCCAAATCAATAAACAAACAATCGGGACAACTGGTGTCCTATTTTTATTAAAACTAACATGTTATCTCCCTCGCGGTTTTATAAAACATTTCATAAAAACATTTAAAAGAGTGCGAGGCTATGAACTCACGTTGATTGGGAAAGGCGGTTATCGGCGATTCGGATGTACGGTACGTGCTTCAATAACGGAAACCTACACAAATAATACTTGTCTTAGAATCTTGTCCAATGACTTTATAAAAATAACAACTATGTATACATATGATGATTTTATATATATGATGATGATCAAGTGGGTTTATACATTCTCATTTACTCATTTTAGTGTTATGTATTGGTAACTTTTATACTAGTTTACTAGTTTTACTTATTTACATATGTTAGGCCCAATAAGTCTATTATAAGCCCAATACCTTATATTAGTCCATTTTACACTTTTATTATCAGTATTATACATTACATGTTGGGCCCAAGTGGGTTAAGCCCAATAAGTAAGTTTATAAGTGTTTATCCCATTTAGTTGGATTAATAGTCCAATAACGCTAACTTAGCCCGTTAATGTCCATATGTTATATAGTTCGGGTTTTATCGGTTTTTACTTGTATTAAGTACTTATATACCAGTATATGACTTTTAAAAAGTTTACATTAGACGGGTCCGATCGTCTAAGTTTTATTTGACGAAAAACGTTAATTTTACGGTATTAGCCGAAAAGACGTAAAAATCATGTTTATAGTTTTTATAACTTATAAAACTTACCAAACTACTATTTTTATGAAATGACCATTTATTTTTCCTTATAAATATTTATATAAATGTAATATATAAGTTAGTGGGTTTTAATTCATATTTTATACTATATTTATTTGAGTGCTTATATAATAGTATTAAACTTTAATTTCACAAAATCTGAATTTTAGTTTCACTTTCACCATTTTTATCATATCTTGAGTTCTATAAGGATATAGAAGCTAATATTTGGATGACATAAACTTCATATTATGTGCCACAAATAACTTAGTTTTAGCTACTGCTCAATCCATGTCTAAGTATCCTTAACAGTCCCTAAAAAACAGACTATTCAGATTGATACACTAATTTTGTTTCGATCATATCTCACTCATTTTGATGATTCCATTGCATGGCCAACTCTCACATGTGTATAACACCTAATACTTACTGTAAATAGATTCCACTATGCCATTTTATCAGTTTATCATTTGGTTACTTACTGTTTTTATACAGCCATCATATTAAGCAAGATTTTAACCTTGCTACCTATGGTTTTCCATCTTTTTAACCATATTTATCAACACTTGATCCCCACACAATATTTTTATCATCATATATTCATCATATACATATAAAATAGGAAAGAAAATACAATACTACATAATCAAAATAATAAGAGGATAGGAAGGACAATCTCTATACCACCAAGATTGAGTAGTTTATGATCAAGGCTTGGATTTTGATAGAAAAACTTGTGATAGATCAAAACCAACTTTGAAGACCACAAATATTTGTAAACTTCTTGTAGAAATCAGCCCTTGGACATCACCAAATCACCTCCTTGGATGTTAGAATCACATCCAATCTTCAAGGATTCAAAGGAGCATCATCATGTGTATGAGTAACACATGATGTTATGGCTAAAATAGATCAAATGAGGGTTGTTGGTAATGATTGTTGGACGAAATAGAGAGAGATGAGAGAGTTTGGTGAGTGGTTTGCATGAGTTGCTAAGTATAAATGGTATGAATGAAGTGGTTTTGGTGGTTTTGTGCTAAGTTAGCTTACATGTTAAGCTTATTCTAACATGTGTTAGCTTTCTAGCTAAAAGGGTGTCACATCTTATGATGTGGTGTCCTGTTTTGGCCATCTCTTTTGAGTAGGGTGGGATAAACTTGTTTTGTCCCATCCCACTAATTTACGGGTATTCTTCGATTCTAGTTTCCTCGATTTGCGTGCCATCGGGTCGTTTTACGAAAAACGTTTTTATAAATTATAAATCAACGACACAAAACAAATCTAATAAAAATTGTCTCATTAAAAACGGAGTTCAAAAACGTAAATACGTAATCCTAAGGTTTCCGGTTTAGTCGTAAAGGACGTTAAATTATAATCGTAAGTCTTCGTCTCTTCTCGTAAATTTGTGAGTTTATGAACCAACACAAATTTAAAATCCCAAAATAATATTTACGGAAAAATTTATTTTCTGAAATGTTGGACTGTCACCAAAGACGGTGTATGTAAACGTAAGCACGTAACGTAGAATCCTCCGGTTTAGACGTAGTCGATGCTACTTCAAGATGTAAACCCAAATTTCTTTCCCAAAATAAGTGAGTTCATAATATAACATTAAAATAATGTTTTTAAATAATATCTGAGAATAAAATATAAACCATAAATTGACGGATTGTCACAACATTCACCCCTAAACAGGATCTTTGTCCTCAAAGATCATCTTATCTTACTACTCGCTTCTTATAGAGTTAAAGACATGTGGGTATTTCCTCCACATTCGGTCTTTTCTCACAAGTGTAATTCATTACAATACGCGAGTTGCATAAACCATAACTACGGGAACAAGATCAGGCTTAATGTTGACTTACTTTCTCTATCCATGATGTTCACGGGTTTTTGATGAATGCAACTTTTCGCCGATCTAAACTTTATCAAGAAGAATTCAGATTTTCACTTGATAGACATTTTATCAAGTTCGATATACTAAACATAATTCACGCAACCCTTGAAGTCCCAGGGTAGATCCAACTTATATGCCTTTCAAACCAACTTTTTACATTATCTCAATGGTCCCATACAACGGGGACTTATTTCCCATGATCTTTAAGATCTTCAATTCATCTTTCTATGGTGAAAATTTTTGTCATACTTCGCTACCCATCCGGCACTTCAAGATCTACATTTCATGTTCACATAACCTCCTGCCCACTACCGGCAGTCAATAACCAGATCCTAATTTCAACAATCATTTCAGGTTTCACGAGTCGGGTATTTTATAAGGTTAGGTTTGTCATCATAGGAAACCTTAAACCTAAAAGACATGTCCAACTCACAATGGGTGTATGTCGGGTGTCTTCATCCCAACTCCTGCTTACAGATGTTCTCATATTTAGACCCTAACAAGATTCTATCTCGATCCTAATACGATAATTATCAGTGATAATCTCTCCATAGGAAAGCGATTATACGGTTTATTACCAAAGGTCAATCATTCAAACATAAAACAAGACTTCTAGTGTTTTGTATCATTACTTTACATCGTCCCTTCGATTTGGGGTGGTAAACAGTACTCTCATCAAGGTTCGTTCCCAATGACTTCTGAGCAAATCTCTAGAAATTTGATGCGAAGCGAGGATTTTGATAGAGATGATTGGTACGGCACACTATGTTTACAGAACTCCTTTAAATACAAAAGAGTCAATTTCTTCATCAAGAATATATCATTAACAGGAATGATACTAGCAGATTTGGTCAGTCTGTCGACGATGACTCAAATCGAATCAAATTCAGATGATGACCTTTGCAATAGCTAGACGTTTACAAATGTATGAGGCGATGTCTGCCTTTATAATTTGTCATTAGTACAACTTCTTCTGATAATGATACATTAATTCAGGATTGACGTAAATAGAATACTTAAACTTATAAGATTCCAACATAACTAAATCTCAAAATCTTCATATTTAGACAACCACAAGTGGCCTGTTAATCATTTAACGCCATCGGCTTCTCAATTCTAATGGTTCACATTAGCCGCGAACCCCTTTTTATTATCTGTATTATCCTTCTTAAAAGCATTGTTTATTTTTATATTGTTCGGCAATTTATTTTGCACTTTCATTATTAAGGAACATGTCCTAATTGGTTCTTTATCCTTTCTATATTATGTGTCAGTATCTATATTCACCTTTCCTGGTGAAATAATTATCATAACCAAAATTCACTCAGAATTTCTTTCTTCATATTTTCTAAGTTTTAATTTCGTCTCCACTATCATTTTTATCAGTTTTACTCAATCCGATGTCTAAAGCATCGATAATTATTACAAGTAATTAAATAATAAATATTTAATTTTTATGAAACGTAAACACAAAAAGTTTTTAAATTTTCTCAGTTTGTCTAGTTATATAAAAAAATGTTCAAAATAAATTTGAATTTAATTAACAAAATTTTTGTTGATTTATCAGAAATAATTAGTAAGATCCGTAAATGTTCGAAAAACCTTCGTTTATACTTTGGTAAAAGTTTTCTTAGTTGAAAAGCTAAAATTTTCGTTTCAAATTTTAAGTCATGGTTTAACGGTTTCCTCAATCCCTCTTAGGTTGTCTTGAGGTATACACGAACATTTACCCCTAAACAGGAGTTTAGTTAAATGTTCTGAGTATAAGGGAATAATCCCTCAAAAGTTCTTTTCGTTAAAACATTTGTCAAAACACATTTGCACTTTCTTTTTTGGTAAAACCCAAAGTCTTAAATGGCTCTAATTTTTGAAGAGTCAATATATTCCATTATCTATTAATTACACGGTCATTTAATGTAAAGGATTAAGTCTTAAATCACATGTTAAATATTCAAGGTACATGTTTTCACTACTCGGCCAATTCAGGGCAGTCTATAAATAATTATTAACTCATTCTTTTTCTTATAAACAAACATATGGTTCTTAATGATCACAAGCATGAATTTATCAAATTACAACCTACACACGTAATTCACCAAATTTATGGATGCTACATGTGTATTAGTCAATCCAAACGACATCACGTGAAACTCATAATGTTCATTACAAGTACCGGATGTAGTGGTTGGAATAGATAATCTTTTTCGCGGATGCGAAATTGATGATAAACATGCCGATGATCAAATTTTTTAAACATACGCTAGAACCTCGTAAATTATCGAACAAATCTATCATCTTAGGTAGTGGATATAGATTTTTAATTGTCAATTTACCTAGTTCACGGTAATCAATAATATAAGAAATAATAACACCATAGCTCTTCATAATGACGAGCTTGGTAGAATAAAACCTTTCTCTGACAACTCCCTTAGTTGTATGGTAATTCTTTTAATTCAGATGGTGTTGACGTACAGTGCACAAGCCACAGGTGCAGCACCGGGAATATAATCAATACCAATTTCAACTTTCCTTAATGGAAAAAGTCTAGGTAATTCACCAGCAAATACATCCTTAAGTTTCAGATAACGGAAACATATTTTAATAAATTCATATTAGGTTCTTTCTAGATCATAATATCTATGACTAATTCACAGCCATTCACGGTAAAATTTCAAGTCTAAATGCAGGATATGGCCATCCATCAAGAATTATTTATATCACTTTTGATAATCAACATCTTATCTTTTAGGGGATTTCTACACGGGTTCCCATCAATTAAGACAATGTCGTCATGTCATAATCAATATATCCATTCTACTGGTACTATCAACTTTCCAGTTTCATTGCCATCGATAAGATGTGAATTTCTCAAAAAACTAATAATAACTCATAATCCTTATAAATTCAAGGATACATGGAGACACAACTATCATTAAAAGAGTAAGGTCAACACATAATCTACACGAGAGAATTTCAAATCAGATACAGACGAAAACATTAACGAATATGAATATATCCCATGTTTTCATAATTTGAGTACGCATTTGAAAGCTCCTTGGATCGTTACCCAGGTCATTCAAATGAAATCAAACCAAAAGAAATGATAGGAACGTTGATTGTAGTAAAATACGACCTTTAGGAAAAGGAAGTACAAGTAGTGGTAAGCGTTAAGTGTCGGTTTAGGAAAACCGAGCACTAATGACCCAAATGAAGTCCAAGTTCGTTTCCCAAGGAGGCAAATGCGTTGTGTTAAGAGTTGATTAATGTTTGTGATTATATGATTGAGAAAGAAATGGGATTAAGAGAGAAAGACGGTTACGAAAACGAATTAAACTACGACGAAAAAGGCGAACACGTAAAACCGTAAATAGTACAAAAATTAAAATTTTAACCTAAAAATTCCTAAAAATTACTAAAAATCTCCAATAATATTCTAAGAGTTTACAAAAAATCCAAACTTGCTAAAACCTTTTAATTAATTCAATAATGACTTTTTAATGCTAATTAAAGCCCTAAAAATCACAATTAAATATTAAAAAGCCCTAAACAAGATCTAATAATTTGTAAACCTCAAAAATATCCTAATTAAGCTAAAAACTATTTTTAAAAATTTTAAAACAAAATTAAACTATTTTTAAACACTTAAAAACTATTAAAATCTGTTAAATTTTAAATTAATTCTAGAAATTAATTGAAAAGTCTATAAAATATTTGGAAAGTGACAAAACTCCTAATTAAGTGTCCTTAACCTAGGAAAAATAAAAAAACTAAAAAAACAAGACTTCAATTTTTAATAATAAAATAATATTAAAATATTCAAAAAATAAAAAGTTTGTAAATAAATTTTAAAAAATTACCAAAAATCCTAAATAATGTAACTAAAACAAAAATGCAATCCAAATTTTCTGAAACCTATTTAATAATTTAATATTAAATTTTAAAGTTGCTTAAAAACCCTAAAATCCAATAAAATAAAATAAAAAGCTAAATTGAAAACCTAAATAGCTGTAAACCTCAAAAATATGATTAAAAACTTAAAAACTATTTTTCCAGATTTTTAAATTACTTTTTATTATTTTTTAATGACTTTCTAAAATTAAAACTTAAAATAATCCTAATAAATTAATAAATAATGGGAAAATTATACTTTTTGCTCAGAAAAGTCAAACAACCTTATAAAAACCTAGGAAAAATCTTAAACAGGAAAATGCTTAAAGAAATAAGCTTGAAACAACTTATTTAAAAGCTGATAGCTAAATAAGCTCAAAAACAAACACACCTTAAATATATAATGAAATGAAGCAATAACGTAAAAAGCCATCTAGATCATTGGTTAACACGCTAGTCCTTGGAAAGCAAGGTCGCATGTTCGAGCCCAGGCAAGGTGAGCTTTTTACAACTTTTTTTTTTTTTTACTTTTAAAACACAAACCATTTACTTAATTAACTTCTAAAACACAAACACAAACCCAAAATAACAAAGATTAAGGCTTAGGAAAGCCAAAACGTGCCCAGTTATTCTCAACTTTCTGATGAACACAAGGGTGTGTTCATTAGATATTTTCACAAGTGAATAAATGATCAAGAGGTCTTGATCTTGAGTTCTGATGATATTTTTGATGGTCAAATGGCACCCTTATATTCTTTGGAGTATAAGGAGTCAGTAAACACAAAAAACAAGCAAAGAGCACACAAGATCAAGCCAACAATTAAGCAAATAAGGTTGCTGATGTGCTATATGAAGGTCTGATGACCTTTGCTGGTGTAGTTGACAAGTAAAACGATTTTTAAACCTCTAGAACTTGCATACAATCTCTCTAATTTACTAACAAGCAATAGCAAATCCTACTTCAACCCTGAATCTAGCAATGATCAAAAAATGGGGCACAGAATCTCATAAAAACTGGCAGAAAATGAACTTAACAGATTTATGCCATCTTGACCATTTTTTAAGCATGCAAATGTTTATAATCAACACCAAACTGATATCCAAACTACTTACTACCTAACAACACCCTACTAAGCACATAAAACAGGTTAAAACACAAGATTGCAGTCAATAAGCCCTACTTATCCCTTAATCCAAACACTCCTTTAAACTTTGAAAACCAAATTTTACACACCAAAATCTTTCAAAACTCAACCAAAGTAATTATTTATGCTTCTAACATGCATAAACACCTAACATGAGCAATTACTAACAGCTTAAACAAACAAACAACACCTTTCAAGAAAAATCACAAAAATCACATAAGTTTCAGAAATCTAAAAAATGAAAAAGAGAATCAATGAGCTACCTTAAGGGTCCTACATCCAGGACCCTTAGTGGTTGAAAAACCACCTCCCTATAGGCTGGGGACTATGCAGAACTTTGTTGAGATGCTAAAGAAGTTTTACTTAACAAAAAATGATGAAATATGGTCCTTGTTTAGAACCTGCTAAGATCAAACCACAACAACAAGAGTGACCTGGAATGAGAGCCAATGAGCTATAAGGATGACTTATAGACAAGTCTCCTTATAACTTATAGCTTTTTAGCTGAAACAGTGATGTAAAAAATATAAGCAAAAAGGTTTTTTACCTCACTTTGCCCTTTTTACCCAAACTTTTATACCCACTACACCTTGATATCTCCAAGATATCAGGGTTGTATGGTCATATACAAGCTTGAATGTAGAAGCTTATGTGGTTTAACAACCTTTCTAGCTTAACTTGAAAAGAAAACTTGAAATCAGAAACCTTTGAACACAAGACTTGAATTTTAAAAACTTGAAAAGTAAACAATCTTGGAATTTTAAACAACAAGCAAACAATGTAAATTAAGATGGCTCTTTCTTCTCATCAACAAACTTAAACCTTTTTCATTCATAAAAACAGGACTTACAAAGTTGTGAAAAAAAGGAGAAAAAAGAACAGGAAAAACTAAGTCCTATCATGCCTTTATATAGAGGCTACAATGTGATTCTAGAACTGAATGGAAACTAGAAACCCTAATGATATAAACTTCCCAAGCTGCCCTTGGACGATTTTGAATTTTGAAAGCCCATGTGATGATCTTGGCATTTTGTGGGATGCCAGCTGCTTTGGAGTGATCTAGGTCATCCATTTTGTCTTTGGGAACACGAAAATGCCCATAGGCGTTGATTAGCTGGTTTACTTTTGTCTTCCAGCTTGGACGTGGGTCAGGGGAGGGTTGGAGGGACATGTGAGAGGGGATGGTGACATTTTGGGGAGGTGGGATGTGATTTGGATGACATTAATTGTCAATCTGGAAAGATTTAGGGGAAAACCCCTTGATTTGTGGAAATTAAGTTTTAGGGTTTATGGAGGGATTAGTGATAGCAGGGTGGGATTTGATGAGGTTTAGGGTGATTAGGTTTTTAAAAAACGTGTTTCCCTCACAATTTAAAATCAGTTTAAAACTGATTAAATAAATGTGTTGGGTGGATTCTGACGTGGAGAGGAGGGTTAATATGATTGGGTGATTGTTTAAGGTTGGTGAGGTGTCAAGCTGTGAGTGGGGGTTTGTCTTAGGTTGTCTTGGCAGGTTTGACCCCTTACTTTTCATTCTCCTTTCACTTTGTATTAAAACAGCAAATAAGTTCTTTCCTTTGAAAAACATCTTTGGCAAGTTGGTAGTTTTGGCACAAAAACTTTATAAGCTTGAAACAAGGACTAAACATGCAATTTCTTCATTCTTCAAGGACTGATTTTGACATGTCTTCATACTTCAAGGCTTTGACTTGTTTGTTGACTTCTTGGAGGACCAATATTGACAATTTAGATTTGTTGAGGGACTAAATTTGCCAATTCTTCAAAGTTAAGGGTCCTTTTTGTAAATTTGACAAAATTTAGGGACCAAACTTGTAATTATGAAGATACAAGGGTATAAAGTGTCAATTCTTCAAACATGGAGGACCAATCTTCATAATTCTTCAAATCTTCAAGGGTTGACTTTGGAAAATTCTTCATTAAGGGCTTGGTTCATCGTGCGGCTTCGTTTCCCGTGTTCGTTTTTGCATGATTCTTGTGATCTTTTGTCATTTTCTCAATATCCGTACCTAAAATACACAAGCAACAAACACAAGCATATATTTGTGTATTTTGATGATATTTAATGCATTTTAAGCCCAATTTGGACGATGAGACTATGTATAAAAGCAGTCTCATCACTCCCCCATACTAAACCATTGCCGTGCCCTCACGCAATGCTAGAATAAAGTATCATAGCATCTCCAAAATTCATTTTATTCCCTTTATTGAATGATAAACTAGCTACACTACTACTATTACATCTACTTGCATTTTAGACATAATGTATGATTTTCATCGCAAAATGGGACGTTTAGGTTCATAGAATAAGAACACGTGAATGCTTCGTTAGAAATAATTTCGTCGTCCTCGATTTTCACCTTAATTCCTTGCCAAGCGTGCAACGAGATCATTGTCATTATAAGTTAGTAATGCTAACACTAATCATATGCCCTAATCACGTACTTATTCTCCCATTATTCCTAAGTTGTATCTCTTATATTTTATTATGTCTTGAATGTTTCACGAGGATACATCGTTGACTTATGCGATAATAGAGATTTAGGTCTAAAAATAGAGTCCTAACGGTGTAACTAAGACCATCAAATCAATAACCCCTCCTAATAGACAACGATGTTAAAAAATTAAGTTGACAAGAAGAATCGATAAACACGGTTTTATAACGGTTTTGAACATGAGACTTATTACCAAGACTTTTATACGCCCCCTAACGGAAGGGCCTTATTATCTTTGGTTTACCTCCATCTTTTATTCAACTTCGCCATGAAGCTTTTATTATGACTTCGGTCTTGCCTTTCCTTTTATTATCCGCCTCATCGGTGGTTTTATTAGCCAAAGACGTATATCCTCACGCTAAAGCGAATTTTGGATCTTTAAAGCTTCGAAGATTAAGGCTTGATTCACTTTCAATTTTGCATAGATTTTAGGCCTTGTGGGGCTTCAAATTGTTTGCTAGATTTAGGTGAGCACTTGAAATCTTATTATTAGGTGAAGCTTTCGATTATTCGGGTGCCAATACTTCAAAACCGTGACGCTGGCGATACCTTAATGTCTTCCCAATTTAATTACACGGAAGCTACTAGAAAAGACTAGAAACCCAACAATCCTAACTAAACCCTAAGTCAATATTTATTAAGCAAAAAATATTTACAAGCGAAGGGAGAATAAGCAAACAACGAGAACACATGTGTTTTTGAAAGAATACGAGTACTCTACGTTTAGCATAGTAACTTATAATTAACTCTATCATTTCTCGTCCTCATTTAAGAGACTTAGCCTAATGTGTAGTTAAGGAATCAAAGCTAAGTGCTCAACACGCACGGTCGAGTCAAAAATTACTCTTATTCTCGCCATCGGAAAACCTACATTCGTGTCTTCAAACACTTATGAAATATGAGAAAAAATTTAAAATTTGGCCATTTTTAGCCTTATTTTGCAACAAAAATGATAAACAAAAAGATAAACTTTGGAAAGAGTGAAGGTTTGGCAAGGCAAGTATCTATTCACCCCCCCGTACTAAAGTTAAACATTGTCCTCAATGTTTCCAGTCTAGGGGTGCAAACACCCCCATACTAGAGACGTAGTCGAATGCCTAATCTAGCATGGAAAGGGTGTAACCATTAAATTTAAAGCCGTTTATGAAGTGTGCTAAAAACCTAAGGTTAGAACATCAAGGATATATCATGGATATTGAGAAATGTCTCCAAAGCAAACGATCGAGTGCTCCCATAAAACGAACACGAG
This sequence comes from Glebionis coronaria, assembly GCA_025667525.1. Taxonomy (NCBI): domain Eukaryota; kingdom Viridiplantae; phylum Streptophyta; class Magnoliopsida; order Asterales; family Asteraceae; genus Glebionis; species Glebionis coronaria. Next base: position 461,689,743 of record CM046874.1, read on the forward strand.
AGGCTCCAATCGTGAAGATCATGATCTAAAAACCACAATTCACAAACAACCACGGAACAAAGGTTGGAAGGGCACGAATCCCCACACGTAAGCTACATTAGAAAGCGATAATATGTACATAGGATAAGCATGGGACTCCCCCACGAGGCACCTCGTTTTTGATTACCGAGTCATGAGCTCGACTCGATCCCCTCAATACTAATTATCATTGGGGAAGGTGATTTGGTCGAGGTAGTTCAAGGATGGAACTTCCCCGCCAAAGTAGTCCTTCAACCTATGTCCATTCACCTTGAAGTTAGGACCATCATCTTGAGCTAGCTCGATGGTCCCATCCGGAAACACTTGAGTCACGGTGAATGGACCGGACCAACGGGATTTCAACTTACCGGAAAAGATTTTTAATCTTGAATTAAAAAGCAAAACTTGATCCCCAATGTTAAAAACCCGGTTTTTAATTTTAGAATCATGTAACTTTTTAGTTTTCTCTTTATAAATCAATGAATTTTCATAAGCAATATCCCTCAATTCATCCAATTCATTTAATTTCATTTTCCGGTGTTTTCCCGCGGTCTCCATGTCTTCATTACAATGCTTTAGGGCCCAAAAAGCCTTGTGTTCTAACTCGATAGGCAAATGACAATTCTTTCCATACACAAGCTTATAGGGAGTGCACCCAATGGGCGTCTTATGAGCGGTCCTAAAGGCCCATAAAGCATCGTCCGACTTATCCGACCAAGATTGTCGGTTTTCCCCAACGGATCTCTCCAAAATCCTCTTCAACGCTCGGTTTGAAACCTCGACTTGCCCACTCTTTTGTGGGTGATAAGCCGTAGAAAGACGATGTGTAACCCCATATTTCCTTAGAACCCTTTCAAATTAGTCATTACAAAAATGGGTTCCACGATCTCTTATGATAGCACGAGGGGTTCCAAACCGAGAAAACAATTGCTTCAAAAACTTGACTACTACACGAGCATCATTGGTGGGCAAGGCCTTTGCCTCCACCCACTTAGAAAGGTAGTCAACCGCAACGAGAATGTACTTATTACCACGAGATGATGGGAAAGGCCCCATAAAGTCTATGCCCCAAACGTCAAAGATCTCACATACTTGAATGATATTTTGTGGCATTTCATCTTTTTGTGAGGCTTTTCCTTGTCGTTGGCATGCATCACACGACTTCACAAGATCTTGTGCATCTCGGTAAATAGTAGGCCAAAAGAAGCCGGCATCAAACACCTTCTTAGCCGTGAGATTAGCACCGTGGTGACCACCCGTGGGTCCCTCATGGCAAGCTCTAAGGATGTTAGAAGCTTCGGTGCCAAATACACAACGTCGGATGATTTGATCCGCACAAGTTCGAAACAAGTAAGGGTCGTTCCAAAAGTAGAACTTGACGTCACGAAAGAATTTTCGTTTTTGTTGAGTCGTCATACCCTTAATGATGAAGTTACCCGCATGGTAATTTGAAAAATCCGCAAACCATGGGGTAGAAGAATCAAGCTTAGAATTCACTACACCAAGTGTCTCGAGCGGATATGTTTCGGTGATTTCCTTAGGCTCGTAAACACTTTGGTGAGGATCTTCCAAACGAGAGAGATGATCGGCCGCTAGATTCTCGGCTCCTTTTTTGTCAACCATGGTGTGATCAAATTCTTGAAGGAGGAGAATCCAACGAAGTAATCTCGGCTTAGCATCTTGCTTTGCCATGAGATACTTAATAGCCGAATGGTCCGTATACACTATGCATTTCGTCAAGACGAGATAAGGTCGAAATTTCTCAAATGCATACACCACGGCAAGGAACTCCTTTTCCGTTGTAGTGTATTTAAGTTGAGCCTCGGTCATCGTCTTGCTAGCATAGTGAATAGGCAAGAAGTGCTTATCATGACGTTGCCCCAAAACGGCCCCTATAGCGTAATCACTTGCATCACACATAAGTTCAAAGGGGAGGTTCCAATTTGGAGCAACAAGAATGGGAGCTTCGGTAAGTTTCCTCTTAAGGATCTCAAAGGCTCGTACACAATCTTCGTCAAAGACAAAACGTGCCTCTTTTTCAAGAAGATGTGTAATGGGTCGAGAAATCTTCGAAAAGTCCTTGATGAATCGACGATAAAAGCCCGCGTGGCCTAGGAAACTCCTAACTTCCTTGACGGTTTTGGGATGAGGTAATTTGGCGATGACGTCTACCTTAGCTTGATCTACCTCAATCCCCGCTTTCGAGACCTTGTGCCCTAAGACGATTCCACTCTTTACCATAAAATGACATTTTTCCCAATTGAGCACAAGGTTGAATTCCTCACAACGTTTTAACATTCTCTCTAGATTCGACAAACACGAAGTGAAAGAATCACCAAACACGGAAAATTCATCCATGAAGACTTCCATCGTCTTCTCGATCATATCATGAAAAATAGCCATCATGCATCGTTGAAAAGTTCCCGGTGCATTGCAAAGTCCGAATGGCATTCTACGATAGGCAAACGTTCCATATGGACACGTAAACGTAGTTTTTTCTTGATCACGAGGATCGATGGGAATTTGGAAGTAACAGGAAAAACCATCTAGAAAGCAATAGAAATCGTTTCCCGCAAGACGCTCCAACATTTGGTCCATGAAGGGCAAGGGAAAATGGTCTTTTCGAGTGGCTTCATTCAACTTTCGATAGTCAATGCACACTCTCCATCCGGTCACGAGTCTAGTGGGAATCAACTCGTTGGCATCGTTTGGCACAACGGTCATCCCTCCCTTTTTAGGGACACAATGAATAGGACTCACCCAAGGGGTATCGGAAATAGGGTAAATCATTCCCGCGTCAAGGAGTTTAAGGACCTCCTTTTTGATGACGTCATGAATTTTAGGGTTCACCCTCCTTTGACTTTGGATTGTTGGCTTGAAATCCTCCTCCATTAAAATTTTGTGGGTACAAAACTTGGGATCGATTCCCTTAATGTCAGATAACTTCCACGCAATCGCCCCTTTGTGGTCCTTAAGAACATCGACAAGTGCGGTTTTTTCATCATTCGAAAGATCCTTCGCAATAATAACCGGCAACTTGTCGTCCTCCTCCAAATAGACATATGCGAGGTGAGGAGGTAAATCTTTCAACTCGAGGATAGGTGGTTCCTCAAGTGAAGATTTGGGCTCGATACTCATAACCTCCTCGGGTGGAGGAAATGGGAAATCATTGAGAAAATCCTTAATAATCGAGAAGTCCTCATCGTTGTCGAGGTCTTCGTCACAAGTACGTGGAACATTACATTCTTCCAACGTAAAACCACCACCTTCGAAAGGAGTTAAGGTTGGTGTCGAATTATCAAGAATTGGATCTAACATAGTGGGATTGCCACTAGTTTCTTCATCACCAAACCCTAAAACTTCTTGTGAAAATTCCTCGCAAACCACGTCGATCATATCAACGAGGTTTATGGTTGCAACGGAATAAACATGAGAAAGTTGAGAATTTTGAGTTGCTTTTATAACAAGTTCCTCGTCGTTGAAACGTAAGGTGATCTTTCTAGCATGCACATCAATTAAAGCCATAGACGTATCTAAAAACGAACGACCTAAAATACGAGGAACTTGAGGATCCGTGGGGATATCAACAACGATAAAGTCTATGGGATAGTATAACTTCCCCACTTTCACAAAAACGACTTCCGCCAAACCACATGCAAGAATCGTGGAATGGTCGGCTAACTCAATAGACATTCGTGAAGGAGTAAGATTAGGAAGATTGAGCGACTTAAAGATTGCAAGTGGCATCAAATTAATGCTAGCACCAACATCGGCCAAGGCATAGCATTCTTCCATATCTTGAATTGCACAAGGGATCAAAAATTTACCGGGATCACCGACTTTTTGAGGTATGCGATTAAGATAAACCGACGAACAACTAGACATTTGGTGTAATTTCTCCTTGTTGTTCAACATACTCTTAAAGTTAGCGGCAAATCGAGGCATCATGACCAAAGCATCGGCGAAACTCACATTAAGGTGCAACTCACGAAACATTTTCATAAAAAGCTCAAATTGGTAGTTGTCGCGCTCTTGTCGTTTCTCCTTCCTAAGTCTCGATGGGTAAGGCAAGGGTGGTGTGGGTTGGGGCATAGGCATAGCCTTTGGAATCTCGGGTTCCAATATTGGTAATGGGTCGACCGTAGGTGTGGCATGAGCGGTACTTTGTGGGCTTGAAATATGCTCCTTTTCGACCACCACCTCGGGTTCTTCCTCAATTTCCTCCACCGTTGGAGTAATTGGTTGAGGAGTTTGTTCTTTAAGTGTCTTACCACTTCATGTGGTGATCACTTTCATCTCTCCCTTCGGGTTTGAAACGGTGTTACTAGGTAGACCACTCGAAGTAGAGGCTTTGTTCCCCGTGACGGCTTCTAAAATTGCATTAAGCTTAGCATCGTGACTATTAAACTTCAAATCTTGACTAGCGGCTTTTTGGTCAATTTTTTGTTCAAGCCTAGCATGACTTTGCTCTATCTTGTTGTTTTGACCTCGAATTTGATTAGCGAAATCATTTTTCAATTCATTCCTCATGTTAAGATTTTCTTTCACAAAATTAGCCAATTCCTTAGTGTTTTTAGCCGTGTCCCTAGCTTGACTAGCCAATTGCTCTTGTATGTTATCCAAAATCTTATCATTTGCCGTGGCGTAATTCAAAAAGTCCATTGGAAGTTCTTTAGTGTAAACATTTTGAAGACCTTGACTTGTGTTTTGAAAATTACGGTTTTGATTTTGATTTTGCAATTGGCTACTAGTTCCTTGATTCCCATAGTTGTTATTACCCTTAAAATTGTTCCTTTGATTGCTTTGGTAAACAACTTGATTGTTTCGATAATTGTTAGCATTTTGATTTGGTGGAAAACCTGGTGGAGTCAATTGATTAGTGCGAGGAACTTGACCGTTTTGTTTATAAGTTCTCGCGGCCGCGAAGGCACTCGAAGTGTTACCACCGTTGGTAATGCACTCGGAATAATCGTGAGCTCCACCACAATACATACAAGAAACCTCAACCGCTTTAATCGTAGCGGGAGCGGGTTGTTCACCAACTTTAAACTCAATTAACAATCCTTTCTACTTATCAAAAATTTTGTTCTCCAAATTAGCCTCGATTTGACAAGCATCAACGGTGTGTGACAATGAAGGCGAAGACGAAGACGAAGTCTTACGAACACTCGACATGCTACGAGGACTATACACCTTAGACCTATTCTCAATGATTAACAATGCTTCCTCGACCGTCTTACACAAAAAATTACCACCCGCGGTGGCATTAAGATAATCACGCTCATGATCGTTCAAGCCATTGTAAAACGTGTCAATTTGATGCAAGTCGGAAAAACCATGATGAGGACATTCGTGCAACATTTCCTTAAACCTATTCCAAGCCGTTGAAAAACTCTCATTATACTCTTGTGAAAACTTCGAAATCTCGTTTTTCAAGTGCGTAGTCTTAGAGGGCGGAAAAAATTGGTTCACGAATTTTGAAACGAGATCCTTCCACGTCAATATAGAATTGGGTGGCTCTTTCTCTAACCAAATTTTTGCGGGCCCCGCTAAGGAATACGGAAAAAGCATCATCGTAATCAAGTCGTTTGAGACATCCTTAAACTTGCATGTGGCGGTGAGACGATTAAATTGGCGAATGTGGTTATGAGGGTTGTCCTTCTCGTCCCCTCGAAACTTGTTGTTTTGAATCATGGACAATAAACCCGTCTTAACCTCAAAATTCTCCGCAAGGATAGCGGGAATCACAATCGCTTCTCCATAACCCTCGGTGGGTGCTTGAAGTAACTCCATCATAGTTCGATTAGCCATGGGTGCTTCTTTCACTATAATGGGTTCGTCAATAGGAGACTCCTCACTAGTAGGAGTGATGGATTTGTTTCTTCGTTTACGAGCACGTCTTGCTTTAGAGCGAGTTTGCATAAACGTCACGTACAACGAGAAGGCGAGCAAAGAAGATTCTTTTTGGTGTTTTTACTTTTTCAATTTTTTTGTGGTTTTTGATTGTTTTTACTTTTTTGGATTTTTGGAATGTATTAGTAGACACAAATCTACAAATCTACTCCTTAATCAAATCTCTCGATTAAAGAATCCTCAAGGAATGAAAACGATCACGTGAAGTGAACGCCTTCGATGACTTTAGAACAATGGTGGAACACCAAATCGTTCAAGAGGGTTTAATCAATAGAAACCAAGAAAATATATATGATACTTAGTAATACTTTGGGCGGCAAAACCCTCGATTAGCTTTCAAAATAAAAATACGCACAAGCAAGCGGAGGAAACGAGGCGGCGCGAAGCACTTAAGAGCCTTATACCCACCTTATAGTTTGTATTTCTCAAAATCGAGCTTCACGAAAGTATTTATCTATTTTTTCCTTTTTCTTTGGTTTGAGATTCGAATACAATGATTGGGTAATGACCTCCCAAGTCAAGGTTGTGATTTCAGACGTATTTGGAGTACTTGTAAATTTATTGTTCTACGTATAAAATATAGTAATAATATTCACAAAAAATGAAAAACCGATAATACGTATTAGTAGAGTGCTACTAATACAATTAGCTATTTATGGCTAATATAAAAACAACAATGGTTCAACCAAAACACAACACGCCTCCCCGGCAGCGGCGCCAAAAATGATTGTAGTAAAATACGACCTTTAGGAAGAGGAAGTACAAGTAGTGGTAAGCGTTAAGTGTCGGTTTAGGAAAACCGAGCACTAATGACCCAAATGAAGTCCAAGTTCGTTTCCCAAGGAGGCAAATGTGTTGTGTTAAGAGTTGATTAATGTTTGTGATTATATGATTGAGAAAGAAATGGGATTAAGAGAGAAAGACGGTTACGAAAACGAATTAAACTACGACGAAAAAGGCGAACACGTAAAACTGTAAATAGTACAAAAATTAAAATTTTAACCAAAAATTCCTAAAAATTACTAAAAATCTCCAATAATATTCTAAGAGTTTACAAAAAATCCAAACTTGCTAAAACCTTTTAATTAATTCAATAATGACTTTTTAATGCTAATTAAAGCCCTAAAAATCACAATTAAATATTAGAAAGCCCTAAACAAGATCTAATAGTTTTTAAACCTCAAAAATATCCTAATTAAGCTAAAAACTATTTTTAAAAATTTTAAAACCAAATTAATCTATTTTTAAACACTTAAAAACTATTAAAATCTATTAAATCTTAAATTAATCCTAGAAATTAATTGAAAAGTCTAAAAAATATTTTGAAAGTGACAAAACTCCTAATTAAGTGTCCTTAACCTAGGAAAAATGAAAAAACTAAAAAAAATAAAACTTCAATTTTTAATAATAAAATAATATTAAAATATTCAAAAAAATAAAAAGTTTGTAAATAAATTCTAAAAAATTACAAAAAAATCCTAAATAATGTAACTAAAACAAAAATGCAATCCAAATTTTCTGAAACCTATTTAATAATTTAATATTAAATTTTAAAGTTGCTTAAAAACCCTAAAATCAAATAAAATAAAAAATAAGCTAAATTGAAAACCTAAATAGCTGTAAACCTCAAAAATATGATTAAAAACTTAAAAACTATTTTTCCAGATTTTTAAATTACTTTTTACTTTTTTAATGACTTTCTAAAATTAAAACTTAAATAATCCTAATAAATTAATAAATAATGGGAAAATTATACTTTTTGCTCAGAAAAGTCAAACAACCTTATAAAAACCTAGGAAAAATCTTAAACAGGAAAATGCTTAAAGAAATAAGCTTGAAACAGCTTATTTAAAAGCTGATAGGTAAATAAGCTCAAAAACAAACACACCCTAAATATCTAATGAAATGAAGCAATAACGTAAAAAGCCATCTGGATCACTCGTTAACACGCTAGTCCTTGGAAAGCAAGGTCGCGTGTTCGAGCCCAGGCAAGGTGAGCTTTTTACAATTTTTTTTTTTTACTTTTAAAACACAAACCAGTTACTTAATTAACTTCTAAAACACAAACACAAACCCAAAATAACAAAGATTAAGGCTTAGGAAAGCCAAAACATGCCCAGTTATTCTCAACTTTCTGATGAACACAAGGGTGTGTTCATTGGATATTTTCACAAGTGAATAAATGATCAAGAGGTCTTGATCTTGAGTTCTGATGATATTTTTGATGGTCAAATGGCACCCTTATACTCTTTGGAGTATAAGGAGTCAGTAAACACAAAAAACAAGCAAAGAGCACACAAGATCAAGCCAACAATTAAGCAAATAAGGTTGCTGATGTGCTATATGAAAGTCTGATGACCTTTGCTGGTGTAGTTGACAAGTAAAACGATTTTTAAACCTCTAGAACTTGCATACAATCTCTCTAATTTACTAACAAGCAATAGCAAATCCTACTTCAACCCTGAATCTAGCAATGATCAAAAAATGGGGCACAAAATCTCATAAAAACTGGCAGAAAATGAACTTAACAGATTTATGCCATCTTGACCATTTTTTAAGCATGCAAATGTTTATAATCAACACCAAACTGATATCCAAACTACTTACGACCTAACAACACCCTTCTAAGCACATAAAACAGGTTAAAACACAAGATTGCAGTCAATAAGCCCTACTTATCCCTTAATCCAAACACTCCTTTAAACTTTGAAAACCAAATTTTACAGACCAAAATCTTTCAAAACTCAACCAAAGTAATTATTTATGCTTCTAACATGCATAAACACCTACCATGAGCAATTACTAACAGCTTAAACAAACAAACAACACCTTTCAAGAAAAATCACAAAAATCACATAAATTTCAGAAATCTAAAAAATGAAAAAGAGAATCAATGAGCTACCTTAAGGGTCGTACATCCAGGACCCTTAGTGGTTGAAAAACCACCTCCCTATAGGTTGGGGCCTATGCAGAACTTTGTTGAGATGCTAAGAGAGTTTTACTTAACAAAAAATGATGAAATATGGTCCTTGTTTAGAACCTGCTAAGATCAAACCACAACAACAAGAGTGACCTGGAATGTGAGCCAATGAGCTATAAGGATGACTTATAGAAAAGTCTCCTTATAGCTTATAGCTTTTTAGCTGAAACAGTGATGTAAAAAATATAAGCAAAAAGGTTTTTTTACCTCACTTTGCCCTTTTTACCCAAACTTTTATACCCACTACACCTTGATATCTCCAAGATATCAGGGTTGTATGGTCATATACAAGCTTGAATGTAGAAGCTTATGTGGTTTAACAACCTTTCCAGCTTAACATGAAAAGAAAACTTGAAATCAGAAACCTTTGAACACAAGACTTGAATTTTAAAAACTTGAAAAGTAAACAATCTTGGAATTTTAAACAACAAGCAAACAATGTAAATTAAGATGGCTCTTTCTTCTCATCAACAAACTTAAACCTTTTTCATTCATAAAAACAGGACTTACAAAGTTGTGAAAAAAGGAGAAAAAAGAACAGGAAAAACTAAGTCCTATCATGCCTTTATATAGAGGCTACAATGTGATTCTAGAACTGAATGGAAACTAGAATCCCTAATGATATAAACTTCCCAAGCTGCCCTTGGACGATTTTGAATTTTGAAAGCCCATGTGATGATCTTGGCATTTTGTGGGATGTCAGCTGCTTTGGAGTGATCTAGGTCGTCCATTTTGTCTTTGGCAACACGAAAATGCCCATAGGCGTTGATTAGCTGGTTTACTTTTGTCTTCAAGCTTGGACGTGGGTCAGGGGAGGGTTGGAGGGACATGTGAGAGGGGATGGTGACATTTTGGGGAGGTGGGATGTGATTAGGATGACATTAATTGTCAATCTGGAAAGATTTAGGGGAAAACCCATTGATTTGTGGAAATTAAGTTTTAGGGTTTATGGAGGGATTAGTGATAGCAGGGTGGGATTTTATGAGGTTTAGGGTGATTAGGTTTTTAATAAACGTGTTTCCCTCACAATTTAAAATCAGTTTAAAACTGATTAAATAAATGTGTTGGGTGGATTCTGACGTGGAGAGGAGGGTTAATATGATTGGGTGATTGTTTAAGGTTGGTGAGGTGTCAAGCTGTGAGTGGGGGTTTGTCTTAGGTTGTCTTGGCAGGTTTGACCCCTTACTTTTCATTCTCCTTTCACTTTGTATTAAAACAGCAAATAAGTTCTTTCCTTTGAAAAACATCTTTGGCAAGTTGGCAGTTTTGGCACAAAAACTTTATAAGCTTGAAACAAAGACTAAACATGCAATTTCTTCATTCTTCAAGGACTGATTTTGACATGTCTTCATACTTCAAGGCTTTGACTTGTTTGTTGACTTCTTGGAGGACCAATATTGACAATTTAGATTTGTTGAGGGACTAAATTTGCCAATTCTTCAAAGTTAAGGGTCCTTTTTGTAAATTTGACAAACTTTAGGGACCAAACTTGTAATTATGAAGATACAAGGGTATAAAGTGTCAATTCTTCAAACATGGAGGACCAATCTTCATAATTCTTCAAATCTTCAAGGGTTGACTTTGGAAAATTCTTCATTAAGGGCTTGGTTCATCGTGCGGCTTCGTTTCCCGTGTTCGTTTTTGCATGATTCTTGTGATCTTTTGTCATTTTCTCAATATCCGTACCTAAAATACACAAGCAACAAACACAAGCATATATTTGGGTATTTTGATGATATTTAATGCATTTTAAGCCCAATTTGGACGATGAGACTATGTATAAAAGCAGTCTCATCAAACGTCGATACATCCAGCCGGGTATCAACACTCGGTAATCAGATACTTTTCCTAAGAATCTCACTACGGGAGAATTGGACAAGAAAGAATTGTCAATTGTTAAATAAGACAATTTCCACAGATGAGTAAATTCGACTAAAAAGAATAGATGCTACAGGCACATATGTAGGTGTCCCTAACACTATGTCCATATTTTTCACTTCTTGCAGATCTCATAAAATTTAATCTTTCACAATCTTCAAAGAAAATTTAGTGTTTATTCATTAGTTTTATGGTGACTACTAATCAGCCTTGCATGGTCCATTCCAAATTGTATGTAGGCGCGTAACTATATACAATTTCAAGATTAACGATGCAATACTCAGTTCGTCAAAACTTTGTCATCATGTTTAAAATATATATTCATTCTTAATTCAAAATGATTTTACAAATATGTTCTTTGTTATGAAACAATTAAGTTTTCTAAAGCGTTTCATAAACAACTTTACTTCGATAATGATTATTTGTAAACCTCATTTTGAATAATCCTTATAGTGTTGAAAATTCAATTTTCTCAAAGTATACTGTTTTAACTTATAAAAACAATGAGTGATCTGCAAAAGAGTGATGAAAAGTTGTTCACCAAGAACTAACTACAATATATCAGGAAATGAGCTTAGCCAATTAATCATGAGGTTTATGACCTCGATGGCACTCAGAAATACAAAGAGAAGAATTTACAACGCAACTCAAACCGAGATGAGTGCTTGTTCAATGGTTACATCACTAATGCGAACATTAGGAGGAAGCAATAAAAGATAGATAACATCTATACATGTAGGATTTAGCAATCAGAGGTAGCCTTTTTATTAATCACAAACAAGTCAAAATTGTACCGTAACAAATTACGTGTCACTTTGTCATACAATTCCAAGAACTCATCCTACCAACTGATGTCTCAGTTAAGTTAGGGATTTTTAAAAGATACCACAATGAATACTAATCTACAAGAGTCATTAGGTGTCCCACCTGTCCCAGAAGATCTATCGGTCCAAATTCAGAAGAAGATTTCTTCAATTTATTTCTTGGACACTGGGCATCCTTGTTAATGGACAATGGCCTAGGAACAACCCTTAACACGAATCAACAATCAATTAAAACCTTATAATTCAATCACAGGACTTAACGACTTCCTCCTAACAATTTCTTATTCAATACATGTTAAATTTTACTTAATTCAAGTTTCAATCAATCTTATACTCAATGCGATATCCTACCTCATTTTCCAATACTTTCAACCTTATTCATAAACCTTAAAAGGGTAATAAAAGTTCGATATGAACATCACTTAATTTCCAATCTTATATCTCTTACAACAATAGTTATCAAATGAGTCACTAGTATGAAATGACTCACACATTTAATTAGATTTCTTGGAAAGGTATTAGTGGCATGAGGCTTTTAGGTAATGGTTCCAATGACAGCCTCAAGTGCAACATTCACCTTTTCGGATTCAAATTTAAGAATTGGGTGACACTGAATCAGATGACACCTTTCCAGGTGGTAAGGTTTTGTCAAACTCCACTCTATAAGGAAAGATCGTCATGTCATTGATATCAGATTTAATCTCGCCAATTATTCTTCAATATCACAATCAACCATTTTGTTGGGATCATAAATATCCACAACTTGGTTTAGATCTGGAATAGCTAGAATTTCCTACGGGAATAGCTTCGATTGATTTGCTAGGGGAGTTAGAGTTCCTTGTGACAATCTACGTCGTATAAATATCTCGTATAAATATTAAAATAATAATCAAACCATCATGTAATCAAATTACAACATATATATATATATAATCCAAGTTATATATATATATTAAAATAACACTTCTCAATCTGGCCTTGTCGGTAACTCGAGAATTCTTCGGCACCGTTATAGTCAAAAGATTTTTTTTAGACATTTTTAGAAAAATGTTTATAGTTAAAAGATTTTGAAATGTTTTATTCAAAACCTTGGTTTTAAAAATCTTTCGTTCTCTATAACGAGAGCTCTGGTACCAAACTGTAACACCCCCAAATATACACAATTCAATACAGCGGAAGACTTGTTGGTGTTACGGGATAGCACATTACTCACATCATAGACAACACTTAAAAATCGCGTCGTTTAATAATAAAGCATTTCCATTCATAAATATCAAATTTACATAGGTCCCAAGTCATAGTATTTCATTCAATTTTACAAAATATTTGAATGGAAATTGTTGTTTAAGTGCGGGCCATGAATTCTTGTTGTCCCGAGAATTACCTTCAAGTACCTGAGATAAAACATGTTAAAAGAAAAGGTCAGCGAAAACGCCGAGTGAATTCATAGAGTTTAATAAAACCATTAATATATCATCGGTATATAATTATTACCTAAAATCATTTTGTACAAATCTTTGTAATAGGCCATAAAATAGCCAAAGTCATTTTATACAAATCATTATCAAAACTCATAATATAGACGTTTGCCTTCAAAATCATTATACGAACCATTGTCGTAAAAACATCATACAATACGTTTTATAATGTTGTATAGAGTTAAATAAAAACCGTTATATGAATATGGTTATGTAAAGCAAAAACACGAATATAATATCAATAATAAGACCCCGTATTGCTAGTCAAGCAATATATCGTAATTCAGTGCGTATAGCAGTATTTCGTTATTTGGATTATTATAAGCCACATGACATTGTTACCTTACTACAACAAACAACGGGTAGCTAACCTAAAACTCAATTTGCCCATCTAAGTTAGCGTGTCGTCACAAAAATCACGCTATGGAAATCTTCTCATACATAAATTCGCTTACCAATCAATGTGGCACGACGGGGATCAACCGTCAAGGCGCGAACTGGGGTGATCGTCCCCAAATAGTACTATTATATGCACAAGCGTCTACCAAATCCCGGTAGTTCACAATTCATGCTAATGGGACTTTTAGTGACATAACCTAACTTTAATAATCCATTTTTCTTCATACATCGGGTCATATAATCATTCATCGGGTCATACAATCATTCGGGTCCAAATCAATAAACAAACAATCGGGATAACTGGTGTACTATTTTTATTAAAACTAACATGTTATCTCCCTCGCGGGTTTATAAAACATTTCATAAAAACATTTAAAAGTGTGCGAGGCTATGAACTCACGTTGATTGGGAAAGGCGGTTATCGGCGATTCGGATGTACGGTACGTGCTTCAATCACGGAAACCTATACAAATAATACTTGTCTTAGACTCTTGTCCAATGACTTTATAAAAATAACAACTATGTATACATATGATGATTTTATATATATGATGATGATCAAGTGGGTTTATACATTCTCATTTACTCATTTTAGTGTTATGTATTGGTAACTTTTATACTAGGTTACTAGTTTTACTTATTTACATATTTTAGGCCCAATAAGTCTATTATAAGCCCAATACCTTATATTAGTCCATTTTATACTTTTATTATCAGTATTATACTTTACATGTTGGGCCCAAGTGGGTTAAGCCCAATATGTAAGTTTATAAGTGTTTATCCCATTTAGTTGGATTAATAGTCCAATAACGCTAACTTAGCCCATTAATGTCCATATGTTATATAGTTCGGGTTTTATCGGTTTTTACTTGTATTAAGTACTTATATATCAGTATATTACTTTTAAAAATTTTACATTAGACGGGTCCGATCGTCTATGTTTTATTTGACGAAAAACGTTAATTTTACGGTATTAGCCGGAAAGACGTAAAAATCATGTTTATAGTTTTTATAACTTATAAAACTTACTAAACTACTATTTTTATGAAATGACCATTTATTTTTACTTATACATATTTATATAAATGTAATATATAAGTTATTGGGTTTTAATTCACATTTTATACTATATTTATTTGAGTGCTTATATAATAGTATTAAACTTTAATTTCACAAAATCTGATTTTTAGTTTCACTTTAACCATTTTTATCATATCTTGAGTTCTATAAGGTGATAGAAGCTCATATTTGGATGACATAAACTTCATATTATGTGCCACAAATAACTTAGTTTTAGATACTGCTCAATCCATGTCTAAGTATCCATAAAAGTCCCTACAAAACAGACTATTCAGATTGATACACTCATTTTGTTTTGATCATATCTCACTCATTTTGATGATTCCATTGCATGGACAACTCACACATGTGTAAAACACCTAATACTTACTGTAAATGGATTCCACTATTCCATTTTATCAGTTTATCATTTGGTTACTTATTGTTTTTATACAGCCATCATATTAAGGAAGATTTTAACCTTGCTACCTATGGTTTTCCATCTTTTTAACCATATTTATCCACACTTGATCCCCACACAATATTTTTATCATCATATATTCATCATATACATATACAATAGGAAAGAAAATACAATATTACATAATCAAAATAATAAGATGATAGGAAGGACAATCTCTATACCACCAAGATTGAGTAGTTTATGATCAAGGCTTGGATTTTGATAGAAAAACTTGTGATAGATCAACACCAACTTTGAAGACAACAAATATTTGTAAAGTTATTGTAGAAATCAGCCCTTGAAATCACCAAATCACCTCCTTGGATGTTAGAATCACCTCCAATCTTCAAGGCTTCAAAGGAGCATCATCATGTGTATGAGTAACACATGATGTTATGGCTAAAATAGATCAAATGAGGGTTGTTGTTGATGATTGTTGGACGAAATAGAGAGAGATGAGAGAGTTTGGTGAGTGGTTTGCATGAGTTGCTAAGTATAAATGGTATGAATGAAGTGGTTTTGGTGGTTTTATGCTAAGTTAGCTTACATGTTAAGCTTATGCTAACATGTGTTAGCTTTCTAGCTAAAAGGGTGTCACATCTTATGATGTGGTGTCCTCTTTTGGCCATCTCTTTTGAGTGGGGTGGGATAAACTTGTTTTGTCCCATCCCACTAATTTACGGGTATTCTTCGATTCTAGTTTCCTCGATTTGCGTGCCCTCGGGTCGTTTTACGAAAAAGGTTTTTATAAATTATGAATCAAAGGCACAAAACGAATCTAATAAAAATTGTCTCATCAAAACGGAGTTCAAAAACGTAAATACGTAATCCTAAGGTTTCCGGTTTAGTCGTAAAGGACGTTAAATTATAATCGTAAGTCCTAATCTCTTCTCGTAAATTTGTGAGTTTATGAACCAACACAAATTTAAAATCCCAAAATAATATTTACGGATAAATTTATTTTCTGAAATGTCGGACTGTCACCAAAGACGGTGTATGTAAACGTAAGCACGTAACGTAAAATCCTCCGGTTTAGACGTAGTCGATGCTACTTCAAGATGTAAACCCAAATTTCTTCCCAAAAATAAGTGAATTCATAATATAACATTAAAATAATGTTTTTAAATAATATCTGAGAATAAAATATAAACCGTAAATTGACGGATTGTCACAGCATTTCATCCTTTTAAAAGGGTTTTCCTTCACGTTGGCAAGAATCACACGACTTAACAAGTGCGTGTGCATCACGATAGATCGTAGGCCAAAAGAAGCCGGCATCGAACACTTTCTTAGCCATGAGATTAGCACCGTGGTGACCACCCGTGGGTCCCTTGTGGCAAGCTCTAAGGATATTATAAGCTTCGGTACCAAAAACACAACATCGAACAAGTTGATACGCACAAAACCGAAAGAGATAAGGGTCGTCCCAAATATAGAACTTGACGTCACGAAAGAATTTTCGTTTCTGTTGTGTCGTCATACACTTGATAATGAAATTGCCCACATGGTAATTTGCAATGTCGGCAAACCATGGGGTGTCATCTTTAGAATTCACCACACCAAGAGTCTCGAGAGGAAATGTATCGGTAATATCCTTGTTCTCGAACTCATTTTTGTGAGGATCTTCTAAACGAGAGAGATGATCGGCCGCTAGATTCTCTGCTCCTTTTTTGTCAAGTATGGTGAAGTCAAATTCTTGTAGCAGGAGAATCCAACAGAGCAATCTCGACTTTGCATCAATCTTAGAGAAGAGGTACTTGATAGCCGAATGATCCGTATACACTATGCTTTTTGTTAAGACGAGATAAGGTCAGAATTTCTCAAAAGCATACACCACGACAAGTAATTCTTTTTCCGTTGTAGTGTATTTCATTTGAGCCTCGGTCATCATCTTACTAGCATAGTGGATAGGTAAGAAGTGTTTTTCATGACGTTGCCCTAAAACGACCCCAATTGCATAATCACTTGCATCGCACATGATTTCAAAGGGTAATTCCCAATTAGGAGCAACAAGAATGGGAGCTTCGGTAAGTTTCCTCTTAAGTGTTTTAAAATCTCGAACACAATCCTCATTGAAGATGAAAGGAGCATATTTCTCAAGAAGGTCGACGATAAAAGCCCACGTGGCCTAGGGAACTCCTAACTCCCTTAACAGTTTTGGGATGAGGTAATTTGGCGACGACATCTATCTTAGCTTTATCTACCTCAATCCCCGCTTTCGGGACCTTGTGCCCTAAGACGATTCCTTGTTTATAAATAAAATGACATTTTCCCAATTATGCACAAGGTTTCTTTCTTCAAAATGTTTTAACATTTTTTCCAAGTTGTTTAAACATGACGTGAACGAATCACCAAACACCAAAAAGTCATCCATGAAGACTGATATGAGTGTATTTACTCATATCATTTATAGCTTAAAACATTGAAATATTGCATGAAATGTATCATATATGCCTTGGATATGCTTGTTTCTTGTTTTCATGTGTGTAGATACCAAGTTCGCGAAAACCGATGAAAACCGACACGAGATTGATGAAAAAGATCGAGGAAGCCAAAATCGAGCTCGACAAGAGTGGATTTAATCTTTTATTAAGAAAACGGACCAAGTGGGACCCACAAATGCTCATCGGGCCTGAAAAGCCCAATATTGATTATACATGGTTAATTTGTTAGGACTAGTCCAAAAGGCCCAAAAAGGGAAATTAGCATACGAATGGAGATATGGGCCCAAAGCCCAACTGCTACAAACAAGAAATAATGAAATAAAGATTCACTGGGCTTTTAGGGTTTTGTTTATCTCAATTATTTAAATCGATTCATTGAGTAAATGAATTCACCCATTCCCATTTAATATTCTTCACACGTTTTTTTCTTTCCCCATACACACGTCACTTTAAACATTTTATAGATACAAACCGTACACCTACCCACCATTTACTTTTCACACACAATATTTTATCTCGTTAAAACCTATGTTTCTTCTTCCCCAAACTTTTTCTCCCAAAACCAGTGAATAAACCCACTGTTACAAACCCTAGGATAGTAAAAAGTTCTTAATATTTAGGGCTTTTTACTAATTCATATAATTCACACCAAAAGAAATAAAAACCCCAATCTTTTAGGAAGAGAGGGTATGGAGAGGCCTTGATACGTGGCTTAATTTCACTGGCTGCTACACATCACTCATCTATTTCAACCAATCAAAACCCAAAGAAGAAACACAACTAGCACACGGATGCCACGTTGGCGATCCGTGTGCTATTTGGAATCATCACAGCCATCTATTTGAAGAAAGAGAAAGAAATTAGAGATCAAAGGCCAAGATTGGAATGGAATATTCCTTGGGAGATCCGTATTTTCGTCATCAACAAGCCTTGGGGGGCTATAAAAACCCCCAATTTCTTGTGTAAAAGCATCCCTTTCTTTAGTTTAATGTTATAATGTAGAAATAGCTTTAGAATTTATTTTGATAATTTTGTAATGATTTTGTAATGTTTTCAGTTTAAGATTAATAAAAGTTATTTTCAGTCGAGCAACTTATCTTGTGTTATTTAATATTAATCTAAAAGCTGCTTCTAAGGGCATAAACTTTATTTTCGGTTTCTAACAATTATAATATTTAATTGAATTTAAAAGCTCATTTATAGCTTTTTAGTTCAATTTGGAGCTAAGTTTGGGGATCCAGTTTATCCTACTGATAAACAGTTTAAAAAATAACTGTTGGTTCGATTTATGTCATAAATCGAGAGACATTCGTGGTCTGTGGCTCGAGTGGATTTGGTGGTTTGAATGATTTGGTGTCGATCTAGTAGAAAAATCCGCTCAGCGCGCGATTTCTTCCCAAAGGATTCTTCATAGAATGGTTAAGCACTTTTAGTATTTATGCGAATTAGAGTAAATTTATTATTTACATGAATTTTAATTGATTTTAGTTTCTGCTTATTAGTTGGATAATCAGTCATTTAATTTTATGGTTGACTTGAATGTTATATTTTTGATAGAGAAACTGTTATTGTTAGATTTGTTCTTGGATGACATTGTTTTTAGTATTTGATTTGAAGTTGAGAGTATGTATGAATTTATTCTAACTGAATATGAATCGTTATGAGTTTCTGATAAATCTAACTATTGAATTTAGCTTTGTTTTGAATATGTTTTCACTAGATCAGTAAGATTATCCGATGTGCTTATGAAACCTATTAGTCTCAACTTGATTGTTTGATTAACTTAATATCTCGTTGTCTCTTTTTTATTACTTTACTGCTACATTAATTCGTCATAACAGTATAAGCTACTGAGTCGAGCTGCAAGTATGAATAGTCCTTGTTGATGAGGTATTTACGAAATAATCTATGGCACTGTCTAGGTTTGATGAATCACATAGGCTACCTAATTCTTTCGCTGGCTGTGCATTTTTGACAGACTTAATAATCTGTAGTGATTCAGTATTGGTAAGTTCAGATTGCAGCTTCATATAATTGCTAAGTTCTTAAGATTTAAGTTAGTGGTCAAGATGGATAGGTTGAATTGGGTTTTTAGGTTGTTATCATTAACATGGCTAAGACATTAGCATCACCACAGACTTTTTATGCATTTTCTGGTTAACTATGCTAAGCTGTGTTGTAACTTTAGAATTGGTAAATTCATGACTTGAATTTGCTTATTATTTCAGTTCTAGATATTGCTTCCTTATATCCGTTATAATTTCGTTTGTTACTTAGATGTAGTAGTTTATATTTTTTTTCTACTGTATGATTTCAGTTATTTGCTGATATTGTTGTTACTAGAGTTTCATTTAGCTGTTCACTTGATTTGTATCTGAACTTTTATTTACTGTGCAATTTTCGCGAAATAGGGTGTTTGGGCTTGCTTTACTGTTTAATTGATGTCCTGTAATTCGTTCAGTGGTGTTTGGGATACACTTTTATATCCAAAAATTAAAACTGCAAAAACATGCCGCTACTGGGACTCGAACCCATGACCTCCTGGTCATGGGCAAATTTACTTAACCGTCTCATCTAGCTTCTCACTTGTGTTTTAACTTAACTCCTTTAATTAATATAGTTTGTTTTTTTAGCTGTCAGCCTTTTATCTTGTTTTAATACATTGTTTTAATTAGTTATAAGTTTATCTTCTAATTTTCTTATATAAAAGTTTGAGATAAATCAAATAAATTAAATAAATAAATAAAATAAAATAAAATAAATAAATAAAAATGTTTTAATTAAATTTGTTTATTTTTAATTAAATATATTTTTATAATTTTAGATTTATATAAAATTAGTTTTTTTTTAATAAATTTGTTTTAGGTGAATTTTAAAAGTAAATTAGTTTAAAAGTCATTTTTATTAAATAGATTAAATTTTAAAGATTTTTAATTAGTCTAATTTTTAAATAGTGTTTTATTTTTAAGTAATATAGTGTTTGTAGAATTTTAAATAGGCGGGTTTACGATTCATGCACTTCAGGTTTATTTTAAATAGTTTAAAATTAGTAGATTTTAATCGTAGTTTAAAAACCGAAAACCAATTCAAATCAATTGTCCAAATCAAAGCAAAACGTCTCAAATTCATAAGATCTTCGTGTACAACGAACTCGACTCACTCACGTGTTTAATTGAATTCGTCATTGGTATTATTAGTCTATTACTTTTTCCTAAAGGTAATTTTCTAATTTACCCTATAACGTATCTTAATTATCACTATACTATCACGATCACATCAAAAATTTTGGCGCCGCTGCCGGGGATCTTGTGTACGATTCGTCTTTGTGGAGATTTGTTGATCGTTGATTTGAAGACCCTTTCCGTCCTCGGAAAGTTTTGTTATTTTCTTATTATATAGTATGTATCGTTTTTATGAAAAATACCAAAAATAGTCTTCTTAATCCTCTATCATGTTTAATTCTTTTTCTCCTTACCCTCTAAATTTTAATTCTTCCTTCGTCAATTGTGAAGGGTGTGGAGATCCGTTATATGGTTTTTCACCATGTCGGCGGTGCACGTGTGAGCGTTGTGGAAATGACTTACGTCACGATATACGTGTTGGATTTTGTCCTTATTGTAATGATATTACTTCATTTGGAAATCCGAACTTTTCGAATAGTTCTCTCGATTTCAATCCACCTCCACACCCTACATACGAGACACCCTCGTTTGAGTTTTGTGGAAACGATTCTCATTTTGGTAATGATTGTTCGCGTCGATTCTCGTTTAATTACGAGCAAGAACCGAGCTACAACCAAAACTTTAATGATAATTGTTATCCACAAGATTTACCGAGTTTATCACAACAATATCTTTGTTGTGAGTATTGTGGAGGTCCTCACGAGAGTTTTTGTTGTCAACCGATGGATCAAAATTTTTATGAGCCTAATTCTTGCTATAATTCGATTTCTTCCGGTTTTGACCAATCTCCACAATATTCTTTCGATATTGAACGATTTGAAACAACGAATCAAAGAAATGTTGAAATTGTTGAGAAAAGTATTGAAGACTTGTTGCTTGAAAAGAGACAAATTAATCAAGAAATTAATGACATTACAAATGAATTAGGGAGTCGACGATTTCATGGAGAAATAATTGATGAGGGATTTAGACGAGATTGTGAACTTAAGATTCGACACCTTTCGCAAGATTATAATGGTTTAAGCATTGAGATTCGAAAGAAAGAAAAAATTCAAGAGGAAGAAAGATATCTTGCTAATCGTGAAATCGAGCGTTCTCTTCTTTTGGATGATGACGAGGATAGTACTCTTTCGTTGCGAGATCTTATTGCTCTACATCCTTCGTCTAGTGCTATTGTATTTCCTATTCGTATCTTGCCGGCTATTGAGCCCGAGGATTCTCCCATCCTAGTTGATGAGGAAATTTCTCATGACATCACCACTCCTATTCATGATTCTTCCACCGTGGAACCCGAAAATTCTCTAAGCAAGGGGGACGAGCATATTAGCACTATACTTGTCCAAAACCCAAGAGAGTTTGACGGTATTTCCAATGAGATGTGTGATTTGCCACATTGTGATGACTCGACTTCTTCCATTCACTTTGATATTTTCTCCGATTCTAATGATGAAAATTGTGATGGAAATGAAGATTTTGAGGATGATTCTACTTCTAGTGAATTTTCTAATGAGGATTTCTCCGATGAACTTTCTTATAAAGATGATATTCACGAATCGGATTTTGAGGGGTTTACCGATGAACCTACTCTTCTTCACCCATTTCCACCGGGAAATGAGGATGATAGTGATCCGTTTTATGAGAGGTTCACTTTTGAACTTGCTCCTTTAGACCCATTTCCACCGCGAAATGAGGTCGATTTGACTATTCCGATCCTTGAGAAGTTCACCGATGAACTTACTCATTTAGATGTGGAAGACGTGGTTCTTCGTGAGAAGTTATCCAACGTCTATCTTCTCATTTCTAGGATCGAGGCTTTAAACTCTAAGCCTAATCCCAAGTCTTTCTCTCCATCTCCTATTCCCGTTGAGGATAGTGATCCGCTTATGGAGGAGATTGATACTTTTCTTGCTTCTCATGATTCGATACCACCGGGTGTTGATGATATCGACCCGGAGGGGGACGCTCTCTTTTTAGAGAACCTACTTAATGATGATTTCGTCCCAAGTCCTCCTCCCACCCACTTTGACCTTAATGTGCGGGTTTTCCATGTGTCTCATATTGAGTACCATGACCTCATTGATCACATTTCTAAGGGTGAAATGGTCGTTAAATCAAAGAATGTTGATTCCACTATGGATGAGATTTTTATCCCACCATTACCATGTGCTTCATATGATTTTGGATTAGCATGGGTGGATGACACCGTGTTATCCTTTCCTTTCTCCACCGAGGACGAGGTATTCGATCCCGGAATTGTTGATTTAGGGAAATCTCGGCCTTTCACCGATGCAATAATTGAAAGACTTTTTAATCATATTGGTGCGAGTTTATCTCGTGGAGCATGCTACATCCATACCATTCGTTGTGACTATCATCTCTTGTTAGAGATTTGTGTTAGAGTTTTATCCTTTCGTTTGTCATCCGACAACGAGGATAAGATCTTTGACCCCGGCATCGTGCTTTATGTTGGTTTTTACTCCAATATGCCGGGTTTTCACCACCTTCCCTAAGGACCAATGAATGCGGGGATCGAGTCGAGCTCATGACTTGGTTAACAAAAACGAGGTGCCTTGTGGGGGAGTCCCATACATTCTATCTTCTTTCTATTTTCTAACACCTAATAAGGCTTGATCTTTCAAGCTCGTGTTCGTGTTTTGTTGTGTTGTGATCTTAGGTACGACCCTTATATTTGAAGATTCTCGTGTTCGGTTTTTGCCGGTCCACTTGATCTTCCATTCTTTGAATGACAAAAAGGGGCACACTTTCTTTACCCTTGATTATTATTGACTAACGTTCTATCTTGAGGCATACTTAATAAACGGCTTATAGATTTACGTGCTTTTTCCATGCTAGGAGTTTGCATTAGACTCTTCGTGTCTTAGCAAGGGGGTGTTACTCTTGAGCTAAGAAACATTAAGGACAATGTTTGGTTTTAGCATGGGGGAGTCAGTCGATATAATCGCTTGCAATTGCTCTTGTCGTGTCCAAACGTATAGTTTTCTCATTTTTCAATAAAATTTTAATTTTTTTGTGTAATTTTTAAAGTTTTAATAAAGGAAATAAGTGTTTTTGACACGTATGTAGGCTTTCAATAAGAATAGTTTTTGACTCGACTTGGTTTTTAACCTTAGCTTTTCCTTAACGTATTTGAATTAAGTTTTGCTAGGCTATTATATAGGGAGCTTTAAAACGCGAAAGTCTTAATTCATACGAGTTAAGAACAAGAACTTTTCGCAAGCTCCTATAATTGATCCTAGAAAGTCGTCTATCAAGGGAACTTTAAAACGTAAATTCTAAAACTTGCAAAAGTATAAGAAGTTGCAAGATCCTATAGATGACTTGAAAACCCAAAACTTTGATTTACTAGGGTAAGTATCCATTGATTTCATTCTTGGAATTTTACAATATGGAGAACAAGAGATGATAGAGCCAATTATAAGTTCGGTTTTCTTTCGGGAATTTATGTGAGTTAATTATGAGCCTATTCTCCCATCACTTGTTAATAAATTTTATTTGCAATAAATAATATTGAACGATTTGAAAAGTTACTTAGCTTCTAGCCCAAGATCGTTTAAAAGTTGCTCGGTATGGATTAGAGTTCATAGCCAAGGCATAACTTATTGAAGCGGGATGCGAAGATTGGCGAGTCCAAAAAGGTCCTAACAAGACATGAGGGCTATGTTTTATTGCTAAAGATCTCAAGTGATGTGAAGACTCATTTATCAAAAATCAATATGAAGGATCGAGACACACGACGAAAAGCAAATACTCCCAAAAAGTCATGGAGAAGTCTATCCAAAAAGACCAAAATAAGGTATGAGGATAAATGAAGCCAAGTCCAAAAAGGAGGCGGATCGTTGTTAATCAAAATCCCAAATAAAGATTGGAGAAAAATGAAGAAGTCGTGGTCCAAGTATGAATCTCTCAAAACTTCAAGTGAAGAAATATTATGAAGAGAAGACCATTATTTTGTGAACGTCTCTCAAGGTTGGAAGTATTAAGTCATTGCCAAATATCGGTCCGAGAAAGGTCTCAAATCGCGAAACAAGTTATGCCAAGATATGAACTTTATGAGAGCCCGAGAAGCAGTTTTAAAAGATTTTGTCCTTTAGCTAACTATTGATTAAATCGTTCACTTTATTTTCGGTCTAATAAATTATTGAAATAAGTCAACAATGCATCCTTGTGATCATTCAAGACAACAATAAAATATAAGAGATACACTTAGGAATAAGGGAGTCTAAGTGAATAATTAGCCCACATGAGTTCGTGATAGTATACCAACTTATAATAACAATGATCTTGTTTTTGCACTTGACATGGAAAAATGAAAAGTCGGGGACGATGAATCTATTTGAGCTTTTATGATCCTTAAAGTTATTTTATGTGTTTGCAAAATAAAATGTCATAAGTTTAATAATGGTGTAGCTATAGTTTTATTTTATCATTGCGTGAGGACACGGAAATTGCTTAGCATGGGGGAATTTGATATGAGTGTATTTACTCATATCATTTATAGCTTAAAACATTGAAATATTGCATGAAATGTATCATATATGCCTTGGATATGCTTGTTTCTTGTTTTCATGTGTGTAGATACCAAGTTCGCGAAAACCGATGAAAACCGACACGAGATTGATGAAAAAGATAGAGGAAGCCAAAATCGAGCTCGACACGAGTGGATTTAATCTTTTATTAAGAAAACAGACCAAGTGGGACCCACAAATGCTCATCGGGCCTGAAAAGCCCAATATTGATTATACATGGTTAATTTGTTGGGACTAGTCCAAAAGGCCCAAAAAGGGAAATTAGCATACGAATGGAGATATGGGCCCAAAGCCCAACTGCTACAAACAAGAAATAATGAAATAAAGATTCACTGGGCTTTTAGGGTTTTGTTTATCTCAATTATTTAAATCGATTCATTGAGTAAATGAATTCACCCATTCCCATTTAATATTCTTCACACGTTTTTTTTCTTTCCCCATTCACACGTCACTTTAAACATTTTATAGATACAAACCGTACACCCACCCACCATTTACTTTTCACACACAATATTTTATCTCGTTAAAACCTATGTTTCTTCTTCCCCAAACTTTTTCTCCCAAAACCAGTGAATAAACCCACTGTTACAAACCCTAGGATAGTAAAAAGTTCTTAATATTTAGGGATTTTTACTAATTCATATAATTCACACCAAAAGAAATAAAAACCCCAATCTTTTAGGAAGAGAGGGTATGGAGAGGCCTTGATACGTGGCTTAATTTCACTGGCTGCTACACATCACTCATCTATTTCAACCAATCAAAACCCAAAGAAGAAACACAACTAGCACACGGATGCCACGTTGGCGATCTGTGTGCTATTTGGAATCATCACAGCCATCTATTTGAAGAAAGAGAAAGAAATTAGAGATCAAAGGCCAAGATTGGAATGGAATATTCCTTGGGAGATCCATATTTTCGTCATCAACAAGCCTTGGGGGGGCTATAAAAACCCCCAATTTCTTGTGTAAAAGCATCCCTTTCTTTAGTTTAATGTTATAATGTAGAAATAGCTTTAGAATTTATTTTGATAATTTTGTTATGATTTTGTAATGTTTTCAGTTTAAGATTAATAAAAGTTATTTTCAGTCGAGCAACTTATCTTGTGTTATTTAATATTAATCTGAAAGCTGCTTCTAAGGGCATAAACTTTATTTTCGGTTTCTAACAATTATAATATTTAATTGAATTTAAAAGCTCATTTATAGCTTTTTAGTTCAATTTGGAGCTAAGTTTGGGGATCCAGTTTATCCTACTGATAAACTGTTTAAAAATAACTGTTGGTTCGATTTATGTCATAAATCGAGAGACATTCGTGGTCTGTGGCTCGAGTGGATTTGGTGGTTTGAATGATTTGGTGTCGATCTAGTAGAAAAATCCGCTCAGTGCGCGATTTCTTCCCAAAGGATTCTTCATAGAATGGTTAAGCACTTTTAGTATTTATGCGAATTAGAGTAAATTTATTATTTAGATGAATTTTAATTGATTTTAGTTTCTGCTTATTAGTTGGATAATCAGTCATTTAATTTTATGGTTGACTTGAATGTTATATTTCTTATAGAGTATCTGTTATTGTTAGATTTGTTCTTGGATGACATTGTTTTTAGTATTTGATTTGAAGTTGAGAGTATGTATGAATTTATTCTAACTGAATATGAATCGTTATGAGTTTCTGATAAACCTAACTATTGAATTTAGCTTTGTTTTGAATATGTTTTCACTAGATCAGTAAGATTATCCGATGTGCTTATGAAACCTATTAGTCTCAACTTGATTGTTTGATTAACTTAATATCTCGTTGTCTCTTTTTTATTACTTTACTGCTACATTAATTCGTCATAACAGTATAAGCTACTGAGTCGAGCTGCAAGTATGAATAGTCCTTGTTGATGAGGTATTTACGAAATAATCTATGGCACTGTCTAGGTTTGATGAATCACATAGGCTGCCTAATTCTTTCGCTGTCTGTGCATTTTTGACAGACTTAATAATCTGTAGTGATTCAGTATTGGTAAGTTCATATTGTAGCTTCATATAAGTGCTAAGTTCTTAAGATTTAAGTTAGTGGTCAAGATGGATATGTTGAATTGGGTTTTTAGCTTGTTATCATTAACATGGCTAAGACATTAGCATCACCACAGACTTTTTATGCATTTTCTGGTTAACTATGCTAAGCTGTGTTGTAACTTTAGAATTGGTAAATTCATGACTTGAATTTGCTTATTATTTCAGTTCTAGATATTGCTTCCTTATATCCGTTATAATTTCGTTTGTTACTTAGATGTAGTAGTTTATATTTTTTTTCTACTGTATGATTTCATTTATTTGCTGATATTGTTATTACTAGAGTTTCATTTAGCTGTTCACTTGATTTGTATCTGAACTTTTATTTACTGTGCAATTTTCGCGAAATAGGGTGTTTGGGCTTGCTTTACTGTTTAATTGATGTCCTGTAATTCGTTCAGTGGTGTTTGGGATAGAACTTTATATCCAAAAATTAAAACTGCAAAAACATGCCGCTATTGGGACTCGAACCCATGATCTCCTGGTCATGGGAAAATTTACTTAACCGTCTCATCTAGCTTCTCACTTGTGTTTTAACTTAACTCCTTTAATTAATATAGTTTGTTTTTTTAGCTGTCAGCCTTTTATCTTGTTTTAATACATTGTTTTAATTAGTTATATGTTTATCTTCTAATTTTCTTTTATAAAAGTTTGAGATAAATCAAATAAATTAAATAAATAAATAAAATAAAATAAAATAAATAAATAAAAAATGTTTTAATTAAATTAGTTTATTTTTAATTAAATAGATTTTTATAATTTTAGATTTATATAAAATTAGTTTTTTTTAATAAATTTGTTTTAGGTGAATTTTAAAAGTAAATTAGTTTAAAAGTCATTTTTATTAAATAGATTAAATTTTAAAGATTTTTAATTAGTCTAATTTTTAAATAGTGTTTTATTTTTAAGTAATATAGTGTTTGTAGAATTTTAAATAGGCGGGTTTACGATTCATGCACTTTAGGTTTATTTTAAATAGTTTAAAATTAGTAGATTTTAATCGTAGTTTAAAAACCGAAAACCAATTCAAATCAATTGTCCAAATCAAAGCAACACGTCTCAAATTCATAAGATCTTCGTGTACAATGAACTCAACTCACTCACGTGTTTAATTGAATTTGTCATTGGTATTATTAGTCTATTACTTTTTCCTAAAGGTAATTTTCTAATTTACCCTATAACGTATCTTAATTATCACTATACTATCACGATCACATCAAAGACTTTGTAGGATATGTGAATCTTGCTTATGTTATAGAGAGAGAAAGAGATAGAGAGATGGTGAGAACACACACACTTAGAGAGAGAAAGTGAAAGAAAAACACTTTTTCACTATGTGTAAAAATGAAGAACACACCCTCTCCATCAAAGGAGAGGGTTTATATACCCAAGCCTTGTAATGGGCTTGTGCTTACACGTTTGGGCCGGCCTACACATGTTGTAGGCTAGGCTTGTCTTGGTTTGTTTAATAAAGTGAAAGTAACTAAACTACGAGCTATTACATGGACTATCGTTGGAGTGATCGATCCTTCTTAATACGTAAAACGTATTTCCAACAATCTCCCCCTAAGGGAGGTCACTCCAAACAAGGGTGTTACCCGAGTTACAATAATAAGATAAACGTAGCATACTATGCTTGTCTTGAGCTCGTAGTCTTCGTCTTTCTTTTTCTTTTTCTTTTCTGGTGAACATGCTGATGTGATCTTTGATATTAGTCTCGAGCATTAATCTCTTGCCTTGATCTCGTGCATCCATAACTTGTGATCTTCGCCTCTTCGTGACCTCACGTCCCACATACTTATACCTTAGTAATTCTTGAAAGCTTTAGAGTTCAATACAGCGGAAGACTTAACTTTTAGGCTTTCTTGAATTAGATGAGGTATTAAGCGCATAAATTATAAGCATGCGGGGAAGACTTCTTCTCGGATCCTGCAACGCCACCGTCTTCAAATGCCGCAATATAAGTAGACACGAACGAAATGGCTTTGAACATTTCATTCTAATTCGGTAGCATTTTACCTCTGGTCGGTGAAGACCGTTGGACGATATAAAATATCGTACTTGTGGCAGGTAGATTTAATTAAAAATCCCCTTGACAAGATTTCGCGGGTAAACCCGTTCTCTTTACTCGACCGTCCAAAGCTGACTGCGAACGTAAAGAGTGAATCATTTGGATAAAAATATCCGCATGATTGAAGCCGTCAATTCTGATTCCTGGAACAAGTTTGATTCATTAAAGAATCGCACCATCGTTGCTTTCCAGTTGTCACGAGCTTGCTTCATATTGAATCTTGCAAGTTACCTACCAAGTGTTGTTTGAGGTTAACACTAGAAGGATTTCCACTCATCACTGTGAACACTAAGGTATCACTCTGAGTGTTCTGGCAAAATCACTGAGATTTTGCGTAGAGGCCTGGAACGTGTTTAAGTTCAGTTAAGAATTAAACCACTGTTGCTTTCCAGTTATCACAAGCCTGATTCATAAAGAATCGTACAAGTCACCTACCATGGGTTTTTTGATATTCGCTCAAGAAGGATTTCCATCTTCATTGTAAATACTTCCGTATTACTCGGATGTTCAGGCAAGATCATGAATATTTTGCGTAGGACTCTTAAGATCTTTCTTACTTTTCACGGTGTGTGAAGAAGCACGGAAATATGAAAGTGTGTCCTAATGAGATATTTAATGATCTCAAATGGCTCTAGACTCGATCGTGCATTTTGGATTTTAGTGATCGGAGGCTGGAGAGGAGTGCTACCTTTTCAATACCAATTTATTCGGAGTGAATAAATCAATAGATAATGCGTTGTCTCCGTGTGATTAAAACAAATACCTTTTGAGAGATATCAGAGATAGCTGGGATGGGTTGTGCATTGCATCACTGGGTCCATGATGTCTGTCTTCAATATCGAGAATCATTAAAATGATCTCAATAGCATATGTGTTGACCCGGTTTCTGCCTAAAGTTGTAAGGAGGGATTATTTCTTTACACCCTTTATCATTACAATTCTTTTTCATTCTTCAACCCCTTCAATGCTTACCAATACGTCATAACTAGCACCTTGTTGTGATTGTTCCAGTGCTAACTTAAGTACTTGGTCGGCATTCAGCTACGTTCACAATCTTTCTCCATCTTTCCTAAGGACTACTATTTCTAGCTATGGAATGTCCTTGGGAAGATTCCTCCGGTTCTAGAAGAATCATTAGACTTAACCTATCCTACCATCCTTATGTCACCACAATCTTCATCGTCGTGAAATAAATGGGTTTTGGGTAAGTATATGTCACCATGAAAATCCATTTTGATAAGCAAATCCATTTTGCTCCCCCTTAACATATGCCACGATATTCGAAAACATTTCGCATATGTTGAGATGAGCCATCACATTAAGTCAAACCATTTGTGATAATATCCCATATTAAATCACATTTTCTCCCCCATATTAAAAATATTAAACCAATCGATGTTTTTAATATCAGTTGATTTAATGAAATTTTTAACAAAGGTTTTGGGAAGAAAAATGCAAGTCCATTTTATCTTCATGATATCAAACGTATGAGATATGATACCGATTTGTAACATGATCACATATTCACCATAGTAGAAAAGAATTGACAAGGTTGGACCTGATAAATGAGAACATCATATGATAAGATCAAATGGTTCTTGTCAGCATATGTTGGTCGCCTCGTCACGTCTGAAGTCATCTCTTGACACCACATGTACGATTGGCATTGTTGTCTTGACACCAGTTAGTGAGCTTGGCACGTTTGGCATCGAAGATTCTGAATGCTTGACAATTGTTCCCCTCAATTGTTGACCCGTGTTCTATTGAAAGAGTTGTAGTCATCCGTTGAGTAGTCGTATCGTCGAGTATGTAGATACCAATTGTAGATTGCTATGGTTGTAGAGATGATAGCTTCATAAAAAAAGACTTCTCTTGTTTTAACAAATAAATGCACTAAGGCGTACATATATTTGTGTTAGACCAAGTTATAAAGTAAACTTGATCCCTTACAAGGTTTTAAAGTAAACCTTGCCCGAGAAAATTAATTCTCGTTGTGAGCCAAAGCTTTCATAAGAAATACTTGACTTTAATGTGAAAACCGGGTTGCATTCTGAAATTACTACAAGCCATATAGGCATGTTTTCTGAAATATTTACAACTTTTGTACGAACTCTATTTATGGCGCCGTGTCGATATTAATCGACATTTCTAAGGCCGTAAATATTATTGTACCAAAAGACATGCCTTTGGAAAAATAAAGTAACAATATTTTTGGATTTTTATGAATTTTTCAATTTTTATGGTTTTTATATGGTTTTATATTTTTGTATTTTGCTTTTGTGGATAAAGATATAAACAATATATACAAATGATCACCAAGGATACGGAGAATAGTTTTACCAAGACTATTCTTTCGCTTCATCTGCTAGTTCCTTTAGAGTCTCAGGCGAGAAGGTTCTCATTCCTAGCTTGTCGGCCAAAAATGCAATTCCAGCGCGATCTAAAGCCATCGTGAAAATATCCGCCAATTGATACTCAGATCGGACAAAGTAAAGCTCGATTACTCCATTTTCCACTTGCTCCTTGAGGAAGTGGTAGCGAATGTCAATATGCTTCGACCGGGAGAATTGAACATTGTTGCAGCATAAGGCAATTGCACTCTTGTTGTCGTAGTACATCGGAATTTTGTTGAAACCTAGACCATAGTCGGTTAATTGCGATCTCATCCAAAGAATTTGAGCACAACAACCGGACATAGCTATGTATTCTGCTTCCGTACTTGATATTGCAGCGCTTTTCTGCATTTTCGATGCCCAACTGATTAGTCGATATCCTAGTAGTTGCAAAGTTCCACTCGTGCTACGCCTTGTATCTTAACAACCCACGTGATCCGCATATGCATATGCCATTAGTGCAAAAGAAGATTCCTTCGAATACCAAAGTCCCCGATTAATTGTTCCTTTAAGATATCGAAAGATCCTTTTAACAGTAGCTGAGTCTAACTCAGTAGGCCTAGTTTGATACCTGGCACACATACATATAGCAAACTGAAGATCAGGTCGACTGGCTGTGATATACGGAAGAGTACCGATAATTCCACGATAAAGTGTCGGATCAACGGCAACTCCATGTTGATCTGCATCAAGCTTAGATTTTTCCACCATTGGAGTATCCACGGGGTCGATAGATTCCATCTTATACTTCTTAAGCGATTCAAGGGCATACTTGGATTGATTGATAAAGATGCCTCTGGGACTCTGAGATATCTGAAGACCTAAGAAGAACGATACCTTGCCCATCATTGACATCTTAAACTTGGAAGACATGAGTGTCCCAAACTCATCCGATAAGGTTTGGGTCGAGGCTGCAAATATAATATCATCAACATATATGTGTACCATAATCATATCTTTACCTCGTTTCTGAATGAACAGCGTGGGATCCACCTTGCCTTTAGATAAGCCTTGAGTAATGTGGAATTGTGACAATAGATCATACCATGCGCGTGGAGCTTGCTTCAACCCATAGAGAGCCTTCTTAAGCTTGTACACATGATTAGGATAATTAGGATTCACAAAACCATCCGGCTATTGAACATAGACCTCTTCTTTGATTTCACCATTCAGAAATGCCGCCTTCACATCCATCTGATAGACGATCATATTCATGTGGGCTGCATAAGCGAGGAATAGTCTAATAGCTTCCAAACAGGCAACAGGTGCAAAGGATTCCATAAAGTCGATGCCCAATAATTTCTTGTATCCACGAGCTACTAGTCGAGCTTTGTTCTTCAATATTCCACCTAACTCATCGAGTTTCACCTTGTAAACCCATTTCAAAGTGAGTAACTGCACTTGATCCGGGCATGGGACAAGTTCCCATACTTCAAGACGTATAAACTCATTAAGTTCTTCTTGCATAGCTTCTATCCAACAGGATTGAGTAAAAGCTTGTTGCCATGTCTTAGGTTCAACTTCAGTGACAAAAGCATCAAAATGACAAAATATTGCATTTTCTTGTAACTGACTTCGTGTGGATACCGGACGATTAGAGTCACCAATAATAGAATCTATAGGATGATCCTTTGTCCACTTGCTGTCATGTTCACGAATCCGTGGATTGGAGTAAACTGCATTTGGAGCTTCTTCTGAGGTGGATGACCCGGCTTGATTAGGGTCGGGAATTGGTACACCAAAGAATGGAAGTTCACGCATTTGAGCGAATTCCAAATCGTGATCATCATCATCCTCTTCATCATCAATAGGCATGACATGGGTAGTTGATTCGGGTGTTGGTTGAGAATTACTTGTTGATGGTATATCTAGACCAATTGTAGGTGCAGACGTATCAGATTGTGCTTCTGTTGCTGGATCGACAACTTCGGTTATCGGAGCTATTACCACAGGTTCTGGAGCAACAATACTTGGAGGAGTAAAGAATTCATCATAGAACGGTTGAAACAACGTATCCCATTCAGTCCTAGAAGGTGGTGTAAATGATGATGAAGTAGGGTTGTTTGGGACAAGACCAGAACTAATGTTAGTGGGTCCCATTTCATGAAGTGCGGGTTCAGAGCTGCTTTGCTCAGAAGCCATTGCTGTCAGCTCATCAAAATCAACATTCATAGTTTCGAGGATCTTGCGAGAGTTACGGTGGTAGATTCAGTATGCCTTCTTTGCGGGGGCGTAACCAATGAAAATACCAATATCAGACTTTGGTTGAAGTTTTCCCAAATTGTCACCATCATTATTTGGATAGCAAAGAGAACCAAATACATGAAGATATGATAAATATGGTACTATTCCATGGAGAAGCTCATAAGGTGTTTTACCATGGCCTTTACGAATTAGTGACCGGTTTTGGGTGTACACTGCTTTAGATACTGCTTCTGCCCATAAAAACAATGGAGCCTTTGCGTAAATTAACATCGTTCGAGCAGCTTCCATAAGTGTGCGATTTCGCCTTTCAACGACACCGTTTTGTTGTGGAGTGCGTGCAACGGATGTTTCATGAGATATGTCAACTTCTTCATAATAATCACGCAAGATTTGATTCACAAATTCGGTTCCATTATCTATACGAATGCGTCGGACAGTAGTGTTGAGACGCACTTGAATCATCTTGAGAAATCCGATGATGAATTTAGGTGCCTCATTTTTTGCTTTAAGAAATTTCACCCATGTAAACCGAGAGTAATCATTGACAATGATGAGGATGTACTTTTTACCACTAAGACTTTCAACACGCATTGGCCCACAAAGATCCATATGCAACAGATAAAGTTTCTCTTGGTTGGTGTCTTCAGTCTTGGGTTTGTATGACTTTTTAGTGCTTTTCCCCATTGTACACGCGGAACACAAATGTTCCTTGTGAAATGAAAGTTTAGGAAGACCACGAACAAGTTTGTTTTTCTCCAAATGATTAATAGCGTCAAAGTTAAGATGAGATAACCGTCGATTCCATAACCATGACTTAGTCTTCGATGCTTTGGAGAGAAGACATACGGGAGAAGCGGCCATCATGTCTTGTAGAGACAAATTATACAAATTATTCCCTCGAGTACCTTTCAATAAATCAACCCCTTCCAAATTACGAATGAAGCAGGTATGCTCTCGAAAAGCGACTTCTTGGTTTGCATCACAAAATTGTCCCACAGAAAATAAGTTGTGACCGAGACCTTCCATATAATACACTCTTGAAATTATAACATTCCCAATATGATATTCACCATAACCCATTATATTTGTAATATGATCATTTCCAAATCGAACCGTACCAAGAAACTTGCTGACGAAATTTCTGTGCTGAGAGCGATCTCCGGTCATATGCTTGGAGCAACCAGAGTACAAATACCAGAGAACAATTTGGACCACCTGTTTTCTACAACAACAATAGATAATGCATTTGAAACTATTGGTTCCAGAGTGTTAGCAGATACAGATAAAATATTATCAGATGTGCTAACATTTTTGTGACCCTTAGATTTCCTGCGTTTTCTAATGTGAGTTTTAGCACTAAAAGGTTTTACAGTTCCAACTTTCTTAGGTTTTGGATTATCCGCGAGCACTACAATGGGAGTAGAGCTAGTTAAAGGGCACTTGTTTCCTACAGTAGTGTTGGTGTTCCTAGTTAAAGGACACGCTTGGGTTTTGGTAGCCTTGGTACTCCTAGTTAAAGGGCACGCTTTCTTCGTTGTAGTGGGAGTGATCCTAGTTAAAGGGCACGTATTTCCTACTATAGTGAAAGTTCTACCAGTGGGGCGCCACATCCAACCAACTTAGGTTAACACTTTCCCAGTCGGTTTCCATTCTAATCCATTTTTCTGGGCATACATCTCATTCACATGGTCAATAAGGCAAGAATCATGACGACTAGAAAACATACATTCATTGCAATTCCAACATTTCAAATTAGAATTCACACTAGGCTTAGAACGCTTCACAACCGCAGAGCCTTTAGGTTTAGCTACATGATTCTTTTTATTCAAAACAGAAATAACATTCCTAGGATGGGCATCTACTTTCTTCTTCACTTGACTACTAGATGGGGGCAAGATCCTATCATTATTCTTGTTTCTTTTAAGCTTAGATCTTTGAGCCTTAGTAGTGGTGATTACTCCTGTAGAAGGTAACACGGGAATATTAGAAGCTAGTTTTGATTCCGCCTTATCTTTAGTGACAAAAGTTTGAGATGGTTTAGTCCTAGGGCCCTTATTAAATGGTGTGACAGCTATAAGGTTCCTTTTGATTCCACTAGAGGAAAATGGGTGAGATAGTGGCTGCGTTATCCACAACATTCTTACCTTTTAGAGTACGCAGTGTTTCCTTTAACTCAGCCAAGACCAGATTTTTATCACAAATTTGTTCCCTCAAATCAGATATTTCCACCGACTTCAGATTCAATTCTTCAATCAAGGATTGATGCTGTGCAGTGGTATTAGCACATGCGGACTTTACTGAATCGAAGAGTCGTGTATCTTTCTGTTTTAAGTTATCAACTTTGGACAAAATCTTGGAAACTCGATTATCTAGATCAAGTTTAAAATTCTCAGTGGCCTCAAGTACGTTCACTCAGTTAAGCTCCTTAGATTTCTCTATTTCTATCGGCAAAGATTTAGCAACTTTGTCACTTGGCTGACGCTGTTTTGATTGTAAATTCAATCGAAAATTCTTTTCAAAGTTTGCATCATCAATATTAACACCTTCAAATGACGTTTCAAAGATTTCTTGAATAAATTTTTGCTTGCATTCAAACGAAATACAATGTGTTTGAATCTCATCAAAACGTTTTGAAAGCGAAGAATATGAATCTTGAAGCTTTATAAATTCAGCGTCAGATTCGTGACAAGTACTATCTACCACATTATCCACAGATTCAACATTATGCACAATAGAATCATTATCAATACTTTTATTCACACAGACATAAACTATATCATGAGACATCACTTGCTTCAGAAGCTGATCATTTTGGCGTGAAACCCGTTCTATTTCAAGTAAACTGTTTTCAAAAGCATCTTCCATTTCATTGAAAACACGTCTAACTTCTTCTATTTCCAAAAACAAATCTTGATCAAGATTACTAAGGCAAGCCTTAACATTGTCTACAAACGGAACAATTTCATTTCGGAACGCAACTCTAGTGTGCTCAAAGTTCCATTCACCTTCCGTTATGGCCGAAGCCGTCATACGTTCCAAAATGACCTTGTCAAAATCGGCTAAGTGTTGGTGAACCGCATTTAAGTTAACGGACGCCTTGCTTACCGGTGGAATTAACTTTGTTAAATCCGTTTTGACAAGTGTAGGAGACGTACTAGGAAGGTTTTCATTTGACAAACTTTGGGGCACAAGAACTGTCAATTCTGCTAATTCCTTTTGTAAGCGTGATTGTAGTGTTTTACTACTCTTTAGGAAAAGAGCAATAAACAGTGGTAAGCGTTAAGTGTCGGTTTAGGAAAACCGAGCACCAATGACCAAGCAAGTTCGTTTCCCAAGGAGGCAAGTGCGTTGTGTTAAGAGTTGATTTTGATGTTTGTGATTATGAACAAGAAGAAAAGAATTGAGAAAGGAAAGAAGAGACGGTTACGAAAACGTATTAACCTACGATGAAAAAGGCGTAAACGTAAAACCGTAAAAACGACAAAAATAAAAATTTTAACCTAAAAATTTCTAAAAATTCCTAAAAATCCCCAATAATATTCTAAGAGTTTACAAAAAAATCCAAACTTGCTAAAACCTTTTAATTAATTAAATAATGACTTTTTAATGCTAATTAAAGCCCTAAAAATCACTTTTAATTATTAAAAAGCCCTAAACAAGATTTTATAATTTGTAAACCTCAAAAATATCCTAATTAAGCTAAAAACTATTTTTAAAAATTTTAAAATCAAATTTAACTATTTTTTAACACTTAAAAACTATTAAAATGTATTAAACCTTAAATTAAATCTAGAAATTAATTGAAAAGCCTAAAAATTAATTGGAAAGTGACAAAGGTCCTATTTTAATGTCTATAACCTAGGAAAAATGAAAAAGAAATAAAAATAAAACTTTTTATTTTAATGAATAAAATAATAATAAAATATTCTAAAAATTAAAAGTTCTCAAATAAATTCTAAAAAATTCTCAAAAATCCTAAATATTCTAACTAGAACAAAAATGCAAACCAAATTTTCTGAAACCTAATAAATAATTTTATATTGAACTTTAAAGTTGCTTAAAAATCCTAAAATCTTATAAAATTAAAAATAAGCTAAATTGAAAACCTAATAAGCTGTAAACCTCAAAAACATAAATTAAAACTTAAAAACATTTTTTTTGTATTTTTAAATTACTGTTTGCTATATTTAAATTACTTTCTAAAAATAAAACTAAAAATAATCCTAATAATTAATTAAATAAAGAGAAAAATAAAATTTTTAAACAGAAAAGTCTGAATCACTAATATGAACCTAAGAAAAATAAGCTAGCCTAAATAATCTTATCAAATAAGCTGAAACGATCGAAATAAGCTACGGTTTTAAATAAAAGCCCAAAACTAAAAAGGTTTTAAATAGATGGACCCTTGAGACTTTATCAGTAAAAGTCCCAAGGGCAGGCGGTAAGTGTGTGGGTTATTAAGCGGTGGGTCGTGGGTTCGAGTCTAATGGAACCCCAATATTTTTAGCACGTTTTTTTTTTTTTTATCTTTGTATCCCAGATACTCAGTCGACTCAACCCACCCAAAATACACACAAAAACCCGGTTTAGCTAGATTAAACCCCTAGTTCGAATCAATTAAATTCCCAGACCTGGAATTCCCTTACTTGTTTTCTCCTTTGTTTGTCACAGTGGCCAAATGTCCCCCTATGAAATCTGTTGCTTTTGATGAGCTTGGTTCTTTTATTTGGACAATCAAACCCCTCACCCGCAGTTGGCGTGTGGGGGGTGTTCTAAGCTAACAGAAAACAACGAGACAGTACGCAACAATGAAAGCTGATTCACAAGCAATGGTAAACAAGCAGGCAGGTTTTAAGCAGGGAAGTTAAGAGCACTTACTAGTTCACAGCAAATCTATAACTAGCACTATCGAACTTAAAACATAAACAGGAAGCACACGAGAGATATCACGAACCAAAGAAAACTGATGCACAAGTGATAGTAATCAGGCAGGTAAGCAGAATCAAACACTTAACCTATTACAAATGCAATCCAGCTTAACAAAAGAATCAAACCATCTATGTGAAACCTTACACCTTACGAACTAGAGGGCAGAACAAAAAGCACAATAAGTAAAAAAAATAAGCAAACCAAACGCAATCTGCCAAGTCTAGAAGTAGGCGACTAAATATGATTGGTTGAGTAACATAAGCAGACATATTATTAGCTAGTACTATGCATACACCCTAGATTCACAAAACTAGCATAAACTAAGTACCCCAAGACAATCCACGCAACCGACTAGTCAATTTACACCAATCTGTTCAAACCAAGAACTGCCACTTAACTAAGCACAAGAATATGCGAGCAGGCTATCATGCAATCCTAATGCACCTATTCTATAACCAAACACCATTTAATCAAAACATGAATAACACCCGAGAACATTTTTACTTGCAGAAAATGACACCTTCCAACAGATACCAATTTTTTACTTAAACCGCTTTTCTTAGCAATCGCAAGTGAGAGCAGAAACACGAATAAGAATACTTAGCAAAACTACTATAAGTTATGAGGACTCTAGAACATATAAGCATGAAATCAAACCAGAAAAGTAAAAAAAAGTCGAGTAAGAGGGGGTATGATACCTACCCCTGTTTACGTCCAACAGGGGTCAGCGAAGCTACCCCTAAATCTGACCAACAACTAGGTCAGATAAGGGGTGTCTTGAAAGAGAAAGTGATATGGGGTGGTTCGTTGGGGTTCAACAGCTGAACCGAAGCACCCGAGTAGGATAATTAAGCTGCTAAGAACTAAAACGAGATTCAAGAACCAAGACCGAAGGTCTTGATTCAGTAAGTGCACAAGTTAAACATAAGTCCTCTTTCTTTTTTTTTTTATATTTTTTTAGAACACTCGAATGCTTTAAGTATAACTGAAACTGATGATAACTTAAACCTGGAAATTTTGAAAACCTTTTACTCACTTACTGATAACTTAACAAGAACAACTCACAACTCAAATTTAAAAATAATCAACTTAAATCTTAAAACATAAACATAAACTGGAACTCGGATGTAATTAAAAAACTGCCAACTTTTCATTCATTAAAAGAAAGGTTTTTTACATAAAAATCCGAGACAAGGAAAAAAAATGGGATACCACAAACTGGTCCTCATTTATAGATCCCCTCAGATCATTCTAGAATCGAAAATAAAAAGAAACCCTAATCTATTAAATTCCAGAAATACCCTTTGATGATTCTTGGAATATGCTGCTGAGATGCTTAATTTGAATTTCTTCTTGAAGCCATGTGCAATGTTCTTGGATGCTTGTGATAGACAGGCTGGGTCATTCAATCTTGATCGTTAGATTTCGTTTGGAGGACACGAAACCATTGAGAGTCGTTGATTCTCTGGTGTGACCTTGTCTTTTTGCCAATGGGTGGGGTTTTGGGGACCAGGGAGTGAGAGTGATGGGAGTTTAAAAGTGGGTTTAGGATTAATCCATGATCAATCATTGATCTAGAATAGATTAGGTCTTTATCATGGATTTTTAATTTGGGGAAAAATTTAGGGTTTATAGGGAAAAGACGGGCGTTTTGATTTTTTAGGTTTAAGGTAAATGTGTTTAAGGGGACAAAGAATACGTTTAAAATTAAACGTGTTATTTACTTAAGGGTCAACCGGGTTTTGGGGTATGGGTATGGGTAAATGGTTTGGGTGGGTCGGGTTTGATGAGGTGTCAGATTTTGGTTGGGTGGTGAAGTTTGATTGTCTCCCAAGATTGCCCCCTCATGTTTTCTTTTTTCTTCATTTTGTATTATCCGCTCACAAATCCCATTTCCTTTGTATTTATCTTTGGCTATGTGTCATTTTTGGCACATATTGTTTCCAAACTTCAACAAGGACTAAACATGCAATATCTTCAATATTCAAGGGCTGATTTTGGCATGTTTTTCAACTTCAAGGCTTTGACTTGTTTGTTGACTTTCTTGAAGGACCATTATTGGCAATTTAGATTTGATGAGGGACTAATTTTGCCAATTCTTCAAAGTTAAGGGTCCTTTTTGTAATTTTGACAAACTTTAGGGACCAAACTTGTAATTATGAAGATACAAGGGTATAAAGTGTCAATTCTTCAAACTTGGAGGACCAATCTTCAATATTCTTCAAATCTTCTAGGGTTTTCTTTGGAAAATTCCTCACTAGGGCTTGGTTCATCGTGCGGCTTTGTTTCCCGTGTTCGTTTTTGCGTGATTCTTTTAATCTTTTGTCATTTTCTCAATATCCGTACCTAAAATACACAAGCAACAAACACAAGCATATATTTGGGTATTTTGATGATATTTAATGCATTTTAAGTCCAAAAAGAACGATGAGACCATGTATAAAAGCCGTCTCATCACTCCCCCATACTAAACCATTGCCGTGCCCTCACGCAATGCTAGAATAAAGTATCATAGCACTCTAAAATTCATTTTTATTCACTTTATTGAAATGATAAACTAGCTACTATTAATACAACTATTGCTACTACTTGTGTTATAGACATAATGTATGATTTTCATCGCAAATTGGGACGTTTAGGTTCATAGAATAAGAACACGTGAATGCTTCGTTAGAAATAATTTCGTCGTCCTCGATTTTCACTTCAATTCCATGCTAAGCGTGCAACGAGATCATTGTCATTATAAGTTAGTAATGCTAACACTACTCATATGCCCTAATCACGTACTTATTCTCCCATTATTCCTAAGTTGTATCTCTTATATTTTATTTTGTCTTGAATGTTTCACGAGGATACATTGTTTGACTTATGCGATAATAGAGATTTAGGTCTAAAAATAGAGTCCTAACGGTGTAACTAAGACCATCAAATCAATAACCCCTCCTAATAGACAACGATGTTAAAAAATTAAGTTGACAAGAAGAATCGATAAACACGGTTTTATAACGGTTTTGAACATGAGACTTATTACCAAGACTTTTATACGCCCCCTAACGGAAGGGCCTTATTATCTTTGGTTTACCTCCATCTTTTATTCAACTTCGCCATGAAGCTTTTATTATGACTTCGGTCTTGCCTTGCCTTTTATTATCCGCCTCATCGGTGGTTTTATTAGCCAAAGACGTATATCCTCACGCTAAAGCGAATTTTGGATCTTTAAAGCTTCGAAGATTAAGGCTTGATTCACTTTCAATTTTGCATAGATTTTAGGCCTTGTGGGGCTTCAAATTGTTTGCTTGATTTAGGTGAGCACTTGAAAACTTATTATTGGGTGAAGCTTTCGATTATTCGGGTTGCCAATACTTCAAAACCGTGACGCTGGCGATACCTTAATGTCTTCCCAATTTAATTACACGGAAGCTACTAGAAAAGACTAGAAACCCAACAATCCTAACTAAACCGCTAAGTCAATATTTATTAAGCAAAAAAAAAAAATATTTACATGCGAAGGGAGAATAAGCAAACAACGAGAACACATGAGTTTTTGAAAGAATACGAGTACTCTACGTTTAGCATAGTAACTTATAATTAACTCTATCATTTCTCGTCCTCATTTAAGAGACTTAGCCTAATGTGTAGCTAAGGAATCAAAGCTAAGTGCTCAACACGCACGGTCGAGTCAAAAATTACTCTTATTCTCGCCATCGGAAAACCTACATTCGTGTCTTCAAACACTTATAAAATATGAGAAAAATTTTAGAATTTGGCCATTTTTAGCCTTATTTTGCAACAAAAACGATAACAAAAAGATAAACTTTGGAAAGCGTGAAGGTTTGGCAAGGCAAAGTATCTATTCACCCCCCCCCCCATACTAAAGTTAAACATTGTCCTCAATGTTTCGAGT
Source organism: Glebionis coronaria (assembly GCA_025667525.1). Taxonomy (NCBI): domain Eukaryota; kingdom Viridiplantae; phylum Streptophyta; class Magnoliopsida; order Asterales; family Asteraceae; genus Glebionis; species Glebionis coronaria. Next base: position 461,732,494 of record CM046874.1, read on the forward strand.
CTAGGGGTGCAAACACCCCCATACTAGAGACGTAGTCGAATGCCTAATCTAGCATGGAAAGGGTGTAACCATTAAATTAATAGCCGTTTATGAAGTGTGCTAAAAAACCTAAGGTTAGAACAATAAAGGATATATCATGGATATTGAGAAATGTCTCCAAAGCAAACGATCGAGTGCTCCCATAAAACGAACACGAGAGGCTCCAATCGTGAAGATCATGATCTAAAAACCACATATCACAAACAACCATGGAAAAAAGGTTGGAAGGGCACGAATCCCCACACGTAAGCTACATTAGACTAAGAAAGCGATAATATGTACATAGGATAAGCATGGGACTCCCCCACGAGGCACCTCGTTTTTGATTACCGAGTCATGAGCTCGACTCGATCCCCTCAATACTAATTATCATTGGGGAAGGTGACTTGGTCGAGGTAGTTCAAGGATGGAACTTCCCCGCCAAAGTAGTGCTTCAACCTATGTCCATTCACCTTGAAGTTAGGACCATCATCTTGAGCTAGCTCGATGGTCCCATATGGAAACACTTGAGTCACGGTGAATGGACCGGACCAACGGGATTTCAACGAAAAATATTTTCAATCTTGAATTAAAAAGTAAAACTTGATCCCCAATGTTAAAAACCCGGTTTTTAATTTTTGAATCATGCAACTTTTTAGTTTTTTCTTTGTAAATCAATGAATTTTCATAAGCAATGTCTCTCAATTCATCCAATTCATTTAATTGCATTTTCCGGTGTTTTCCCGCGGTCTCCATGTCATCATTACAATGCATTAGGGCCCAATAAGCCTTGTGTTCTAACTCGATAGGCAAATGACAATTCTTTCCATACACAAGCTTATAGGGAGTGCACCCAATGGGTGTCTTATGAGCGGTCCTAAAAGTCCATAAAGCATCGTCTAACTTATCCGACCAAGATTGTCGGTTTTCCCCCACGGATCTCTCCAAGATCCTCTTCAATGCTCGGTTTGAAACCTCGACTTGCCCACTCGTTTGTGGGTGATAAGCCGTAGAAAGACGATGTGTAACCCCATATTTCCTTAGAACCCTTTCAAATTGGTCATTACAAAAATGGGTTCCACGATCGCTTATGATAGCACGAGGGGTTCCAAACCTAGCAAACAAACTTTTCAAGAACTTAACTACCACACGAGCATCATTAGTGGGCAAGGCCTTCGCCTCCACCCACTTAGAAAGGTAGTCAACCGCAACGAGAATGTACTTATTTCCACGAGATGATGGGAACGGCCCCATAAAGTCTATGCCCCAAACGTCAAAGATCTCACATACTTGAATGATATTTTGTGGCATTTCATCTTTTTGTGAGGCTTTTCCTTGTCGTTGGCATGAATCACAAGACTTCACAAGATCTTGTGCATCTCGGTAAATAGTAGGCCAAAAGAAGCCGGCATCAAACACCTTTTTAGCCGTGAGATTAGCACCGTGGTGACCACCCGTGGGTCCCTCATGGCAAGCTCTAAGGATGTTAGAAGCTTCGGTGCCAAATACACAACGGCGGATGATTTGATCCGTACACGTTCGAAACAAGTAAGGGTCGTTCCAAAAATAGAACTTGACATCACGAAAGAATTTTCGTTTTTCTTGAGTTGTCATACCCTTAATGATGAAGTTACCCGCATGGTAATTTGCAAAATCCGCAAACCATGGGGTAGAAGAATCAAGCTTAGAATTCACTACACCAAGTGTCTCGAGCGGAAATGTTTCGGTGATTTCCTTAGGCTCGTAAACACTTTGGTGAGGATCTTCCAAACGAGAGAGATGATCGGCCGCTAGATTCTCGGCTCCTTTCTTGTCAACGATTTTGTGATCAAATTCTTGAAGGAGGAGAATCCAACGAAGTAATCTCGGCTTTGCATCTTGTTTAGCCATGAGATACTTGATAGCCGAAGGGTCCGTATACACTATGCATTTCGTCAAGACGAGGTAAGGTCGGAATTTCTCAAATGCATACACCACGGAAAGGAACTCCTTTTCCGTTGTAGTGTATTTAAGTTGAGCCTCGGTCATCGTCTTGCTAGCATAGTGAATAGGCAAGAAGTGCTTATCATGACGTTGCCCCAAAACGGCCCCTATAGCGTAATCACTAGCATCACACATAAGCTCAAAGGGGAGGTTCCAATTGGGAGCAACAAGAATGGGAGCTTCGGTAAGTTTCCTCTTAAGGATCTCAAAGGCTCGTACACAATCTTCGTCAAAGACAAAATGTGCCTCTTTTTCAAGAAGATGTGTAATGGGTCGAGAAATCTTTGAGAAATCCTTGATGAATCGTCGATAAAAGCCCGCGTGGCCTAGGAAACTCCTAACTCCCTTGACGGTTTTGGGATGAGGTAATTTGGCGATGACGTCTACCTTAGCTTGATCTACCTCAATCCCTGCTTTCGAGACCTTGTGCCCTAAGACGATTCCACTTCTAACTATAAAATGACACTTTTCCCAATTGAGCACAAGGTTGGTTTCCTCACAACGTTTTAACATTCTCTCAAGGTTTGACAAACACGAAGTAAAGGAATCACCAAACACGGAAAAGTCATCCATGAAGACTTCCATCGTCTTCTCGATCATATCATGAAAAATAGCCATCATGCATCGTTTAAAAGTTCCCGGTGCATTACAAAGTCCGAATGGCATTCTACGATAGGCAAACGTTCCATATGGACACGTAAACGTAGTTTTTTCTTGATCACGAGGATCGATGGGAATTTGGAAGTAACCGGAAAAACCATCTAAAAAGCAATAGAAATCGTTTCCCGCAAGACGCTCCAACATTTGGTCCATGAAGGGCAAGGGAAAATGGTCTTTTCGAGTGGCTTCATTCAACTTTCGATAGTCAATGCACACTCTCCATCCGGTCACGAGTCTTGTAGGAATCAACTCGTTGGCATCGTTTGGCACAACGGTCATCCCTCCCTTTTTAGGGACACAATGAATAGGACTCACCCAAGGGCTATCGGAAATAGGGTAAATCATTCCCGCGTCAAGGAGTTTAAGGACCTCCTTTTTGATGACGTCGTGAATTTTGGGGTTCACCCTCCTTTGACTTTAGATTGTTGGCTTGAAATCTTCCTCCATTAATATTTTGTGGGTACAATATTTGGGATCGATTCCCTTAATGTCGGATAACTTCCACGCAATCACCCCTTTGTGATCCTTAAGAACATCGACAAGTGCGGTTTTTTCATCATTCGAAAGTTCCTTCGCAATAATAACTGGCAACTTGTCGTCCTCCTCCAAATAGATATATTCGAGGTGAGGAGGTAAATCTTTCAACTCGAGGATAGGTGGTTCCTCAAGTGAAGATTTGGGCTCGATACTCATAACCTCCTCGGGTGGAGGAAATGGGAAATCGTTGAGAAAATCCTTGATAATCGAGAAGTCCTCATAGTTGTCGAGGTCTTCGTCACAAGTACGTGGAACATCGAATTCTTCCAACGTAAAACCACCACCTTCGAAAGGAGTGAAGGTTGGTGTCGAATTATCAAGAATTGGATCTAACATAGTGGGATTGCCACTAGTTTCTTCATCACCAAACCCTAAAACTTCTTGTCAAAATTCCTCGCAAACCACGTCGATCATATCAACGAGGTTTATGGTAGCTACGGAATAAACATGAGAAAGTTGAGAATTTTGAGTTGCGTTTATAACAAGTTCCTCGTCGTTAAAACGTAAGGTGATCTTTCTAGCATGCACATCAATCAAAGCCATAAACGTATCTAAAAACGAACGACCTAAAATAAGAGGAACTTGAGGATCCGTGGGGATGTCAACAACAATAAAGTCTACGGGATAGTAGAACTTTCCCACTTTCACAAAAACGTCTTCCGCCAATCCACATGCAAGAATCGTGGAATGGTCGGCCAACTCAATAGACATTCGTGAAGGAGTAAGATTAGGAAGATTGAGCGACTTGTAGATTGCAAGTGGCATCAAGTTAATGCTAGCACCAAGATCGGCCAAGGCATAGCATTCTTCCATATCTTGAATTGCACAAGGGATCAAAAATTTACCGGGATCACCGACTTTTTGAGGTATGCGATTAAGATAAACCGACGAACAACTAGACTTTTGGTGTAATTTTTCCTTGTTGTTCAACATACTCTTAAAGTTAGCGGCGAATCGAGGCATCATGACCAAGGCATCGGCGAAACTCACATTAAAGTGCAAATCACGAAACATTTTCATAAAAAGCTCAAATTGATAGTTGTCGCGCTCTTGTCGTTTCTCCTTCCTAAGTCTCGATGGGTAAGGCAAGGGTGGTGTGGGTTGGGGCATAGGCATAGCCTTTGGAATCTCGGGTTCCAAAATGGGTAATGGGTCAACCGTAGGTGTGGCATGAGCCGTACTTTGTGGGCTTGAAATATGCTCCTTTTCGACCACCACCTCGGGTTCTTCCTCAATTTCCTCCACCGTTGGAGTAATTGGTTGAGGAGTCGGTTCTTTAAGTGCCTTACCACTACGCGTGGTAATCACTTTCATCTCTCCCTTCGGGTTTGAAACGGTGTTACTAGGCAAACTACCCGAAGTAGAGGCTTTGTTTCCCATTACGGCTTCTAAAATGGCATTAAGCTTAGCATCTTGACTACTAAACTTCAAATCTTGGCTAGCGGCTTTTTGGTCAATTCTTTGTTCAAGCCTAGCATGACTTTGCTCTATCTTGTTGTTTTGACCTCGAATTTGGTTAGCAAAATCATTTTTCAATTCATTCCTCATGGCTAGATTTTCCTTAATAAAATTAGCTAACTCCTTTGCGTTCTTAGCCGTCTCCTTAGCTTGATTAGCCATTTGCTCTTGAATGTTTTCCACAATCTTATCATTTGAAGTAGCGTAATTCAAAAAGTCTATTGGAAGTTCTTTATTATTTTGAAGACCTTGACTTGCATTTTGAAAATTACGGTTTTGATTTTGATTTTGAAATTGGCTACTACTACTACACCCTTGATTCCCATAGTTGTTATTACCCTTATAATTGTTCCTTTGATTGCTTTGGTAACCAACTTGATTGTTTCGATAATTGTTAGCATTTTGATTTGGTGAAAAACCCGGTGGAGTCAATTGATTAGTGCGAGGAACTTGACCGTTTTGGTTATAAGTTCCCGCGGCCGCGAAGGCACTCGAAGTGTTACCACCGTTGGTAATGCACTCGGAATAATCGTGAGCTCCACCACAATACATACAAGAAACCTCAACCGCTTTAATCGTAGCGGGAGCGGGTTGTTCACCAACTTTAAACTCAACTAACAAGCCTTTCACTATATCAAAAATTTTGTTCTCTAAATTAGCCTCGACTTGGCAAGCATCAACGGTGTGTGACAAACTAGGTGAAGATGAAGACGAAGCCTTACGAACACTCGACGTGCTACGAGGACTATACACCTTATACCTATTCTCAATAATTACCAATGCTTCCTCGACCGTCTTACACAAGAAATTACCACACGCGGCGGCATTAAGATAATCACGCTCATGATCGTTCAAGCCATTGTAAAACGTGTCTATTTGATGCAAGTCGGAAAAACCATGATGAGGACATTCGTGCAACATTTCCTTAAATGTATTCCAAGCCGTTGAAAAACTCTGATTAAACTCTTGCGAAAACTTTGAAATCTCGTTTTTCAAGTGCGTAGTCTTAGAGGGCGGAAAAAATTGGTTCACGGATTTTGAAACGAGATCCTTCCATGTCAATATAGAATTGGGTGGCTCTTTCTCTAACCAAATTTTTGCGGGCCCCGCTAAGGAATACGGAAAAAGCATCATCTTAATCGGGTCGTTTGAAACATCCTTAAACTTGCACGTGGCGGTGAGACGATTAAATTGGCGAATGTGGTTATGCGGGTTGTCCTTTTCGTCCCCTCGAAACTTGTTGTTTTGAATCATGGACAACAAACCCGTCTTAACCTCAAAATTCTCCGCAAGGATAGCGGGAATCACAATCGCTTCTCCATAACCCTCGGTGGGTGCTTGAAGCAACTCCATCATAGTTCGATTAGCCATGGGTGCTTCTTTCACTACAATGGGTTCGTCAATAGGAGAGTCCTCACTAGTAGGAGTGAGTGATTTGTTTCTTCGTTTACGAGCACGTCTAGCTTTAGAGCGAGTTTGCATAAACGTCACGTACAACGAGAAGGCGAGCAAAGAAGATTCTTTTTGGTATTTTTACTTTTTCAATTTTTTTGTGGTTTTTGATTGTTTTTAACTTTTTTGGATTTTTTGGAATGTATTAAGTAGACCAAAATCTACAAATCTCCTCCTTAATCAAATCTCTCGATTAAAGAAGCCTCAAGGAATGAAAACGATCACGTGAAGTGAACGCCTTCGATGACTTTAGAACGATGGTGGAACACCAAATCGTTCAAGAGGGTTTAATCAAATGAAACCAAGAAAATATATATGATACTTAGTAATACTTTGGGCGGCAAAACCCTCGATTCACTCTCAAAATCAAATACGCACAAGCAAGCGGAGGAAACGAGGCGGCGCGAAGCACTTAAGAGCCTTTTTCCTTTAGGTCGTGAAATACAACCGCCTTATACCCACCTTATAGTTTGTATTATCAAAATCAAGCTTCACGAAAGTATTTATCTATTTTTGCCTTTTTTCTTTGGTTTTAGATTCGAATACAATGATCGAGTGATGAAATCCCGAATCAAGGTTGTGATTGCTCACGTATTTGGAGTACTTGTAAATTTATTGTTCTACGTATACAATATAGTAATAATATTCACAAAAATCGAAAAACGATAATACGTATTAATAGAGTGCTATTAATACAAATACTTTTATGGCTATATATAAAAAACAACAATGGTTCAACCTAAACACAACACGCCTCCCCGGCAGCGGCGCCAAAATGATTGTAGTGTTTTACTACTCTTTAGGAAAAGAGCAATAAATAGTGGTAAGCGTTAAGTGTCGGTTTAGGAAAACCGAGCACCAATGACCAAGCAAGTTCGTTTCCCAAGGAGGCAAGTGCGTTGTGTTAAGAGTTGATTTTGATGTTTGTGATTATGAACAAGAAGAAAAGAATTGAGAAAGGAAAGAAGAGACGGTTACGAAAACGTATTAACTTACGATGAAAAAGGCGTAAACGTAAAACCGTAAAAACGACAAAAATAAAAATTTTAACCTAAAAATTTCTAAAAATTCCTAAAAATCCCCAATAATATTCTAAGAGTTTACAAAAAAATCCAAACTTGCTAAAACCTTTTAATTAATTAAATAATGACTTTTTAATGCTAATTAAAGCCCTAAAAATCACTTTTAATTATTAAAAAGCCCTAAACAAGATTTTATAATTTGTAAACCTCAAAAATATCCTAATTAAGCTAAAAACTATTTTTAAAAATTTTAAAATCAAATTTAACTATTTTTTAACACTTAAAAACTATTAAAATGTATTAAACCTTAAATTAAATCTAGAAATTAATTGAAAAGCCTAAAAATTAATTGGAAAGTGACAAAGGTCCTATTTTAATGTCTATAACCTAGGAAAAATGAAAAAGAAATAAAAATAAAACTTTTTATTTTAATGAATAAAATAATAATAAAATATTCTAAAAAATTAAAAGTTCTCAAATAAATTCTAAAAAATTCTCAAAAATCCTAAATATTCTAACTAGAACAAAAATGCAAACCAAATTTTCTGAAACCTAATAAATAATTTTATATTGAATTTTAAAGTTGCTTAAAAATCCTAAAATCTTATAAAATTAAAAATAAGCTAAATTGAAAACCTAATAAGCTGTAAACCTCAAAAACATAAATTAAAACTTAAAAACATTTTTTTTGTATTTTTAAATTACTGTTTGCTATTTTTAAATTACTTTCTAAAAATAAAACTAAAAATAATCCTAATAATTAATTAAATAAAGAGAAAAATAAAATTTTTAAACAGAAAAGTCTGAATCACTAATATGAACCTAAGAAAAATAAGCTAGCCTAAATAATCTTATCAAATAAGCTGAAACGATCGAAATAAGCTACGGTTTTAAATAAAAGCCCAAAACTAAAAAGGTTTTAAATAGATGGACCCTTGAGACTTTATCAGTAAAAGTCCCAAGGGCAGGCGGTAAGTGTGTGGGTTATTAAGCGGGGGGTCGTGGGTTCGAGTCTAATGGAACCCCAATATTTTTAGCACGTTTTTTTTTTTTTTATCTTTGTATCCCAGATACTCAGTCGACTCAACCCACCCAAAATACACACAAAAACCCGGTTTAGCTAGATTAAACCCCTAGTTCGAATCAATTAAATTCCCAGACCTGGAATTCCTTTACTTGTTTTCTCCTTTGTTTGTCACAGTGGGCAAATGCCCCCCTATGAAATCTGTTGCTTTTGATGAGCTTGGTTCTTTTATTTGGACAATCAAACCCCTCACCCGCAGTTGGCGTGTTGGGGGTGTTCTAAGCTAACAGAAAACAACGAGACAGTACGCAACAATGAAAGCTGATTCACAAGCAATGGTAAACAAGCAGGCAGGTTTTAAGCAGGGAAGTTAAGAGCACTTACTAGTTCACAGCAAATCTATAACTAGCACTATCGAACTTAAAACATAAACAGGAAGCACACGAGAGATATCACGAACCAAAGAAAACTGATGCACAAGTGATAGTAATCAGGCAGGTAAGCAGAATCAAACACTTAACCTATTACAAATACAATCCAGCTTAACAAAAGAATCAAACCATCTATGTGAAACCTTACACCTTACGAACTAGAGGGCAGAACAAAAAGCACAATAAGTAAAAAAAATAAGCAAACCAAACGCAATCTGCCAAGTCTAGAAGTAGGCGACTAAATATGATTGGTTGAGTAACATAAGCAGACAGATTATTAGCTAGTACTATGCATACACCCTAGATTCACAAAACTAGCATAAACTAAGTACCCCAAGACAATCCACGCAACCGACTAGTCAATTTACACCAATCTGTTCAAACCAAGAACTGCCACTTAACTAAGCACAAGAATATGCGAGCAGGCTATCATGCAATCCTAATGCACCTATTCTATAACCAAACACCATTTAATCAAAACATGAATAACACCCGAGAACATTTTTACTTGCAGAAAATGACACCTTCCAACAGATACCAATTTTTTACTTAAACCTCTTTTCTTAGCAATCGCAAGTGAGAGCAGAAACACGAATAAGAATACTTAGCAAAACTACTATAAGTTATGAGGACTCTAGAACATATAAGCATGAAATCAAACCAGAAAAGTAAAAAAAAGTCGAGTAAGAGGGGGTATGATAACTACCCCTGTTTACGTCCAACAGGGGTCAGCGAAGCTACCCCTAAATCTGACCAACAACTAGGTCAGATAAGGGGTGTCTTGAAAGAGAAAGTGATATGGGGTGGTTCGTTGGGGTTCAACAGCTGAACCGAAGCACCCGAGTAGGATAATTAAGCTGCTAAGAACTAAAACGAGATTCAAGAACCAAGACCGAAGGTCTTGATTCAGTAAGTGCACAAGTTAAACATAAGTCCTCTTTCTTTTTTTTTATATTTTTTTAGAACACTCGAATGCTTTAAGTATAACTGAAACTGATGATAACTTAAACCTGGAAATTTTGAAAACCTTTTACTCACTTACTGATAACTTAACATGAACAACTCACAACTCAAATTTAAAAATAATCAACTTAAATCTTAAAACATAAACGTAAACTGGAACTCGGATGTAATTAAAAAACTGCCAACTTTTCATTCATTAAAAGAAAGGTTTTTTACATAAAAATCCGAGACAAGGAAAAAAAATGGGATACCACAAACTGGTCCTCATTTATAGATCCCCTCAGATCATTCTAGAATCGAAAATAAAAAGAAACCCTAATCTATTAAATTCCAGAAATACCCTTTGATGATTCTTGGAATATGCTGCTGAGATGCTTAATTTGAATTTCTTCTTGAAGCCATGTGCAAAGTTCTTGGATGCTTGTGATAGACAGGCTGGGTCATTCAATCTTGATCGTTAGATTTCGTTTGGAGGACACGAAACCATTGAGAGTCGTTGATTCTCTGGTGTGACCTTGTCTTTTTGCCAATGGGTGGGGTTTTGGGGACCAGGGAGTGAGAGTGATGGGAGTTTAAAAGTGGGTTTAGGATTAATCCATGATCAATCATTGATCTGGAATAGATTAGGTCTTTATCATGGATTTTTAATTTGGGGAAAAATTTAGGGTTTATAGGGAAAAGACGGGCGTTTTGATTTTTTAGGTTTAAGGTAAATGTGTTTAAGGGGACAAAGAATACGTTTAAAATTAAACGTGTTATTTACTTAAGGGTCAACCGGGTTTTGGGGTATGGGTATGGGTAAATGGTTTGGGTTGAGGTGTCAGATTTTGGTTGGGTGGTGAAGTTTGATTGTCTCCCAAGATTGCCCCCTCATGTTTTCTTTTTTCTTCATTTTGTATTATCAGCTCACAAATCCCATTTCCTTTGTATTTATCTTTGGCTATGTGTCATTTTTGGCACATATTGTTTCCAAACTTCAACAAGGACTAAACATGCAATATCTTCAATATTCAAGGGCTGATTTTGGCATGTTTTTCAACTTCAAGGCTTTGACTTGTTTGTTGACTTTCTTGAAGGACCATTATTGGCAATTTAGATTTGATGAGGGACTAATTTTGCCAATTCTTCAAAGTTAAGGGTCCTTTTTGTAATTTTGACAAACTTTAGGGACCAAACTTGTAATTATGAAGATACAAGGGTATAAAGTGTCAATTCTTCAAACTTGGAGGACCAATCTTCAATATTCTTCAAATCTTCTAGGGTTTTCTTTGGAAAATTCCTCACTAGGGCTTGGTTCATCGTGCGGCTTTGTTTCCCGTGTTCGTTTTTGCGTGATTCTTGTAATCTTTTGTCATTTTCTCAGTATCCGTACCTAAAATACACAAGCAACAAACACAAGCATATATTTGGGTATTTTGATGATATTTAATGCATTTTAAGTCCAAAAAGAACGATGAGACCATGTATAAAAGCCGTCTCATCAAAGCGAATGCGTGTCTTTTTCAAAAATTGATCTTTGTTATGTTGATCATAATCAATTGTATGGAATTTTGAAAGCATTTTAGAATGAGTTTCATCCACAAGTGATTGTGTCTCCTCAGTACTACGAACAAAAGGTGCTTCTTTCGATTTGCCAATTATGGTCATATCATAAAGACCGGGAATATATTCCTGAGATTGTTTTGCATAACCGGGATTAGGTGGTAAATCTTGAAGACGTTTAAGTTCGACTTCTTTAAATGATTTAGTTAAAAGATGAACCTTTTCTGTGGAAGCGTATTGTTTTAAAAGCTGTTGTTCCTTGAATTTAAGAAGTTTGGTAGCATTAATTTCTGATTCAACCTTTTTAGACTCGAGAGTTTTGAAATCCATTTTATGTTTCTGAAAATCATTGACAACCGACTCCTTTTCTTTTAACTCATTAGAAAGATTAGCTTTTAATGATTCTATTTCTTTCAAGTGTTCAATCTTTTCAAAACGAAATTGGTCAAATTCAGAACATGTTATTTTCTCTGCTTGAGGGACCATTTCAAAAGTTTTGACCTTTTCTTTATGCAACCCAAGCTCAGCAGTTAGGGTGGAATTGGTATCTACGGATTGTCTGAGGGCTATATGCATTTAATCAATAATATGTTTAGGCACCATGACCAAATCATAGCATTTGGTTGATGTTCACTCAAATGTGTAGGGTTGGGTACCACATCATTTGAGTTACTAGTTCCAGAATGTTGTTCGAGGTTGTCCTTTTCATGCCCAACTTGATGTTGGTTATCATCAATATTATTAGATGTGGTTGGTACCTCACTGACGACATCAGAACCATAGTGAGAGAGATTAGCAACGAGAGCAGCTTGGGCAGAGTGAATGTCATCACAATCCGAATCATATGCGTCAAGATCATTTGCTTGATAAGCTGCATTAGAAGTAGAAACGACTGCAATGCCTTCAGTATCTGCTGCCCCTGGTTCTGCAAGAAATGCTAACTCCTCTTAATCCAAAATCTTCCCCTTAGACTAAGTATCAACCAAATACATCTTCTCACGAAACCATGCATCATCCCTTCTGATAGGTGTGAAAACACCCATCCTTTTTACCACTTAATTGCAATAATAACCGAGCCAAAACGTGTATTTTATGTCATTTATGTCGGAATTATGCGTGGTTTGTGTTTTATTGTGTTTCAGGATCAAAATGTGAAAAAGGGAAGAAAACACGGTCTTTCACGGGCGTTTATTGAAGAAAAAGACAAAAGACGAAGTCAAAAGATCAAGAATGCAAAAAGAACGGAAGTCCAAGGCTTATTCTGAAGATTTATCGAAGAAAATGTCCAAAGACGAAAGTTTAATGAAGCCGAAGAACTCAAGTATAAATTATTGAAAAATTATAAGACGAGTTCAAATTAATCCCGAGACTAAGTCGAAAAAGTCGAAGAACTTAAAAGACGAGAAGACGTGAAGAAAGAAAGAGAAGAAAAGAGGAAGCCTCCCACCACCCTCCTTTCCTATATATACCCTTCATATCACCACATGAAAGGAGTTAGTCAATTTTTAGATTAGTTTTAGTTGTAGGAGTAGGATTAGTTTTAGAGAGAGAAAGTGACAGTTTCTCTCTCTAGAATTTTAATCTTTCATCTTTTATCTTTCTTGTTTTTAATCAAATCTTTTAAGTTTAATCTTATCTTAATCTTCATGTTATTGATCTTTCTTGTTAATCTTAATCTTGTTTTCATCATCTTTTTCATCTAGTTCTTATTTTAAGTTTTGATCTTTAAAGTTCATCTTTTTATATTTTGATTCTAAAAGTTTGTTGATTTTAAGTTTGATAAGTTGATGTTCGAGCTTATTTAGTCATTTTTTCATTAATGATTCGTATTAGTTTTGGTTTGAGCTTATTCCAATAGCTTAATACCATTTCCTTTATTTTTGGATCAAAGAACCCATCGGAAAGGGTTTTACAACTTTTTTCCGACCATAGATTCCGACCAAGTCACCCCACTTTCCGATTGAGTCCAATCGGAAAGGGGTTTCCATTTTCCGATTGGCTTTAGGATATTCCGACGGTTAGCACTCTCACATTCCGATTGAGTTCCTTTTCTTCAATATTCCGATCATGCACGATTTGCTTATTCCGATTGGTATTCTCATGTGTATTCCGATCAATCATCAATTCCCATCCGATCGGAATACTTTCCGATCGGGACATTTTTTTTTGGTGTATTCCGATTTGGGTGCATTTGACTTGTTTTGATGTTTTGTTTTAGTTAAAGTGTAAATTTTTCTCGTTTTATGGTTAGTCTATTTTAATTTCGTTCCGCATTTTTACTTTAATTGTCAATTTACTTTTTCGCTAAGTTTTACTTTTACGTCATTCAAGTTCTTGTCATTTATTTTTAACGCTTTAAATATTGCACCGCTTTACATTTTAACTTGTTTTAATTTTAATTTCCCGTCCTTTGTTATTAAGTCTTGCTCATTTACTTTTCCAAAACCAAAAATATTTGATTCACCAAGAACAACTAATCTCACACATTTAACCGGAAATCAATTCGATTAGACACCGAGAAAACGAACTCTTTTCAACTAGTAAAATCTATATATAAAATGGCGCCGCTGCCGGCTCTTTTCGTGAGGATCGAAAGTTTTTTGTGAGAGAAGCGTTGGCTTTTGGGATCCGTTCACTTGTGAACGTTATTTTTCGTTTCAAAAATTTTCAAAAATCCAAAAACATTTGAAAAATCATAAAAAGCATTTCTTTTTCAAAGTTTTGCACCAAAAATATACTTCTTGCTTATCTATCTTTCTTTATGGATTTTTATGTCCATTGTGTCGGGTGTGGGAGACAACTGTACGGGAACGATTCTTGTCAATGGTGTACATGTGAGCGGTGCGGAAACGATATCGACAACACACAATTCGGATTTTGTCCTTTGTGCAACTCGACTAATTCGTCCTTTTTGAACCCACCTCCTATTCCCACGTGCACCTATTGTGGAAGCGATTCTCATTGGCATATTTCGTGCCCGGTTCCATACCCGTATGATCACGGGCAAGAACCGGGGTACAATTATGACTATGATAATAGCTATCCACAAGACGCACCCAGTCTTTCTCCTCAACCGTTCTGCAACAACTGTGGGGGTACTCACGATACCTATTATTGTCAACCAATGAATTGTTATGAGCCAAATCCGTGTCCTCAGTTTTCTTCACCTATGGATTATTACGAACCAGACCCGGTTTCTAATTATTCTCAACCGATGAACAACTATGAGCCACAACCTTGCTACAATTCAGGTTTTCAACACTATGAGCCCCCACATCACACCCTTAATCATCAATCCAATGAGCAAACTAGTCTTGATCAACAACTCACTTCTTTAAATGACATTCTAGAAAGTCTAGCTCAACTCCGAGCTGACTTACATCAGGAAAGGCAACCGTTGCTTGATGTGGACGAAACCTTGAAAACCACCGACACCTTTTTGAGCCAATTTAGTCATTTTCCCTTCTTTTCTACACCAAAATGTTTAATTACAGCGTGGGATAGAATTGGTGAAATTGAACATACTCGGGGCGATGAACAACAAAAGTTGCTGCATGAGCTTCTTAAAGATGTGGAGGTTATCAAGGAAGAGTTAGCCGACTATGTCACTCCTAATTGGACTCGTCCCATCTATTATGATGATGACGACGATTATGTCTACACTTTCAACCAATCTTCTGAAGTTGCTGCTCCTACTGTCGATATTCCTACTGCATCTAAGGATCTAGATTCGTTGAATGAGCTTAGTAATGTTGGTCTCGACAAAGTATTGGATGATGAGGTTTGTGACTTACCTGCTATGGAGCCTGAGGACGACATTGCTCTTACGGAAGAAGTCGATCCTAGTGATGACGATTCTTCTCTCTGCTATGAGAATTTCACTTTTGAAATTTCTCAATCTCCACCGGGAGATGCCGACGATGACGATTTATTCTCTCCGGTTTACGAGAAGTTCAGCGATGAACTTGATCTTGTGGATGAGGTGGAAGACGTGCTTCTTCGCGATAGGTTACGGAAAGTACACCTTCTTATTGCTCAAATCGAAGAGTTGACTTCTCCTATTTCCAAGCCTTTACCTCCATCTCCTCCTACCGTTGAAGATAATGACCCATTGCTGGAAGAAATTGACATCCACTCCATCCCTCCAGGTATTGATGATTATGACACGGAGGGGGACATTATTTTTGATAATTTGCTACTTGAAGGTATTGTCCCAAGTTCCCCTCCCGAGCACCTTTCATCCTCCCCTTTAGAGACTATCTCGGAGGATGAGTGCTTTGACCCGGGAGGTGACATTGATTATGCTATAATTGATTACAATACGGCTTTGCCGCTTGCTCACCATCCATTGTCTTTGGGGGAGGACAATGTGCTTACTACACCCAACCCACCTCCCGTGGATCTTGAATTCACATACTTCTCGTATGTCGAAAGGGTTTTTCTCCCATTCAAGACTTATCCCCCTGCCTCTCCTTTGTTGATGTCCTCCGGGAACGAGGACAAGGTCTTTGATCCCGGTATCACATTCGAGGCTTCCCCATGGACCATTTAATTCGGGGACAAGTCAGGCTCGTGACTTGGTCAACAAAAACAAGCGCTTTTTGGGAGGCAACCCAATTATCTATCTATCTTTACCATAAGTGTAGGGGGAGCCCCGTGGTGTTTCTTGTTCTCTTTCTTATCATGTGCAGGGATTAGAGCTTCAAAGACACACTCTTGATGACTTTTGCTGAACCGTGATTCCGTGTTCCCTTCTTCCCGGTTCTATCCTAAACTCTTTTCGATTCACTATTTTATATTTCTCAATATTAAAATAGGAATCTCTTTAGTTGTCTCTTCCTTAGCAAGATTTAAACAAAGTGCACAATGTCCTAAGTGTAGGGGAGTTTACTCCCACATGCTTAAACATTGAGGACAATGTTTATATTAAGTGTAGGGGGGACTTCTATCGAAATTAAGTGGCCTTTTCCTTGTATTTGTCCTCATTTTAACCGAAAAATCGATTTTTCGACATTTTTCAAAATTTTTAATCTATTTTGGCCTAGTTGTAGTCTCCTTTATTTTTGTTACTTTCTAGCATTTTAATAAAATGGTTTTAGCAAGTTTAGATATCTTAGATATATTAGGCCCGTTGTGAATATTTTGACTCAACCCGAGTTTACTTATCCAAGTTCACTCTAGCTAGTATCCTTAACCATGTAGACCTTAATTGGTTTATTAGGCTAAGCATCCACGAGTCTCATTCCTTGAGATTTTAAATTGTGGAGAACGAGAAATGATAGAGTTGGTTACAAGTTTGGTATTCTCTCATTAACTTATGTGAGTTAATTATGATCTT
The DNA here is from genome assembly GCA_025667525.1 of Glebionis coronaria. Taxonomy (NCBI): domain Eukaryota; kingdom Viridiplantae; phylum Streptophyta; class Magnoliopsida; order Asterales; family Asteraceae; genus Glebionis; species Glebionis coronaria. Next base: position 461,748,922 of record CM046874.1, read on the forward strand.
TTTCTCCCATCACTTGCTAATAAATTATCTGCAATAAGTAAGGTCGTACGATTTGAAAAGTTACTTAGCTTCTAGCCCAAGATCGTTTAAAAGTTGCTCGGTAATGATAAGAGTTCATAGCCAAGGCATAACTTATGAAGCGGGGCGCGAAGATTGGCGAGTCCGAAAAGGCCCTAACAAGGCATGAGGATTCCATTTTATTGCTGAAGATCCAAAGTGATGTGAAAAGCATTATTCCCAAAATCAATATGAAGGATCAAGACTCACGACGAAAAGCAATCAACTCCCATAAAGATCATGGAGAAGTCTATCCGAAAAGACCCTAACAAGGTATGAGGATAAATAGATCCAAGTCCGAAAAGGAGGCGGATCGTTGTATCTCAAAATCCCAATTAGAGATTGAAGAAATAATCATGAAGTCGTGGTCAACAAAGTTGGAGAACCCCTCAAAAGTCTCCAAGTGAAGAAACTCTATAACGAAGAGAAGACCATTATCTCAAGAACGTCTCTCGAAGATATGAAGTATGAAGTACATGCCAAATATCAGCCCGAGAAAGGTCTCAAATCGTGAACCAAGTTATGCCAAGATATGAACTTTTTGATATCCCGAGAAGCAGTTTTAAGAGATTTTGTCCTTTAGCTAACTATTGATCAAATCGTCCTACTTTGCTTTCAGCCTTAAGAAATTATCGAAATAAGTCAACAATGCATCCTCGTGATCATTCAAGACATCAATAAAATATAAGAGATACCCGTAGGAATAAGGGAGTTTAAGTGATTAATTGAACCACAGGAGTAAATGTTTGTTATGCTAACTTGTATTAACAATGATCTTGTTTTTAAGCTTGGCATGGGGAACGTGAAACTTGAGGGTGATAAACATTCATGACACACAAGCCCTAATGTAAGTCTTAGATTTCTTTACAAGCTTCTTCCTTGTTGCATCTTGTTATTTTCTATCTTTTTGATTTTCCTTAGTTGTTTAATAAAGGCCAAGGTAGGTTGATTATGATGGAAAATGTAAAACGTGCTTTGTAACTAATGCATTGCATGAGGACATTGCAATGGTTAAGTGTAGGGGATTTGATAGGTGTGAAAACACCCATCCTTTTTACCACTTAATTGCAATAATAACCGAGCCAAAACGTGTATTTTATGTCATTTATGTCGGAATTATGCGTGGTTTGTGTTTTATTGTGTTTCAGGATCAAAATGTGAAAAAGGGAAGAAAACACGGTCTTTCACGGGCGTTTATTGAAGAAAAAGACAAAAGACGAAGTCAAAAGATCAAGAATGCAAAAAGAACGGAAGTCCAAGGCTTATTCTGAAGATTTATCGAAGAAAATGTCCAAAGACGAAAGTTTAATGAAGCCGAAGAACTCAAGTCTAAATTATTGAAGAATTATAAGACGAGTTCAAATTAATCCCGAGACTAAGTCGAAAAAGTCGAAGAACTTAAAAGACGAGAAGACGTGAAGAAAGAAAGAGAAGAAAAGAGGAAGCCTCCCACCACCCTCCTTTCCTATATATACCCTTCATATCACCACATGAAAGGAGTTAGTCAATTTTTAGATTAGTTTTAGTTGTAGGAGTAGGATTAGTTTTAGAGAGAGAAAGTGACAGTTTCTCTCGCTAGAATTTTAATCTTTCATCTTTTATCTTTCTTGTTTTTAATCAAATCTTTTAAGTTTAATCTTATCTTAATCTTCATGTTATTGATCTTTCTTGTTAATCTTAATCTTGTTTTCATCATCTTTTTCATCTAGTTCTTATTTTAAGTTTTGATCTTTAAAGTTCATCTTTTTATATTTTGATTCTAAAAGTTTGTTGATTTTAAGTTTGATAAGTTGATGTTCGAGCTTATTTAGTCATTTTTTCATTAATGATTCGTATTAGTTTTGGTTTGAGCTTATTCCAATAGCTTAATACCATTTCCTTTATTTTCGGATCAAAGAACCCATCGGAAAGGGTTTTACAACTTTTTTCCGACCATAGATTCCGACCAAGTCACCCCACTTTCCGATTGAGTCCAATCGGAAAGGGGTTTCCATTTTCCGATTGGCTTTAGGATATTCCGACGGTTAGCACTCTCACATTCCGATTGAGTTCCTTTTCTTCAATATTCCGATCATGCACGATTTGCTTATTCCGATTGGTATTCTCATGTGTATTCCGATCAATCATCAATTCCCATCCGATCGGAATACTTTCCGATCGGGACATTTTTTTTTGGTGTATTCCGATTTGGGTGCATTTGACTTGTTTTGATGTTTTGTTTTAGTTAAAGTGTAAATTTTTCTCGTTTTATGGTTAGTCTATTTTAATTTCGTTCCGCATTTTTACTTTAATTGTCAATTTACTTTTTCGCTAAGTTTTACTTTTACGTCATTCAAGTTCTTGTCATTTATTTTTAACGCTTTAAATATTGCACCGCTTTACATTTTAACTTGTTTTAATTTTAATTTCCCGTCCTTTGTTATTAAGTCTTGCACATTTACTTTTCAAAAACCAAAAATATTTGATTCACCAAGAACAACTAATCTCACACATTTAACCGGAAATCAATTCGATTAGACACCGAGAAAACGAACTCTTTTCAACTAGTAAAATCTATATATAACCTTCTCCTCCTTGGTTGAGTGCATTCCCAAGCCATATGACCTTGTCCTCGACAATTGTAGAAAGTCACAACCTTTTTAGGACCAATAGGACTTCCATTTCCACTAGATTGAGAAGTCACAGCTTGATTGTTCCCAGTCCTTGTAGGAGGTCCATATGAATTTTGCCTTCCCTGAATAGGTTGCACCGTCACTTGACCATCTTGAACAGTGGCTTGTTGTGGAGGATTTGAATAGGTGCGGAGCTGATTGTTTGTTGGTGGAAATCCTCTAGTTGCAACAAGTTTTGACAAGTAAGCAGTGAGATGGTTTAGTACATCAGCTGGCGTATCATTTGGAGTAAAGACCGGTGCTTGGATTGGTGGAAGTTCATTAGAGTAGAAAGCTTGTGATGGTTGTGCTTCAATAGGAAAGTATCCTGGCTGAGGGGTATAGCCCATTGGAGAAGTGTTGGCTTGTGATGGTGATGTCTGATATGGTGGTTGCTGTAGAAAAGATTGTTGATGAACACTTTGTTGAAATGCTTGTTGTGGCATCATTAGTGGTGGATAAGATGGTTGCTGTGGTTGCTGATAGTTGTGTGGTGGTGTCTGCTGCAAGTATGATGGTTGATGATAAGTATAAGCCATGTTTTGTTGAGAAGCATACATTGCAAGTGGATCATGAACTTGAGGTGTAGATAACCGAGCCTTGATCACATGGCATTCGTGTTGTTGAAGAAAGGCTTGAAGTTGATCCACATTGGTGTTATGCAAGTCCTTAGCCAATTTAACATCTGTCACGTATTTTTTCCATTATGGAGGAAGAGTGTTCAAATACTTGGTGTTCAATTGAAAGGTAGGAATTGCCATGCCATAGATATTTAGCTCATTCAACAATAGGGTAAATCTCAGATAATAGTCATTGAGAGTCTCCCCTGGAACATAGGCAAACTTATCAAAAGTATCATAAAGCTTACACTCTCGTTCTTGTTTAGTTAACGAGGTGCCTTGCATTAGAACACGAATTCTATCCAATAACTCTTTGGCAACTTTATGTTTGCTGACGAGTTTGTAGACATCTAGAGGAAGGGTTTGGAGAATGATGTTTGTAGCATACTTATCACATTTATCTTGAATCTTCATATCTCCAGTCAACTCACCCGTTGTGCGAGGACGAGTAGTTGTACCTTCCGTCACAGTACCATAATCTAATGGTCCATTGAGCCCCGATGCCCAAATAAGATGTTCGTTCTCCTTGTTCAACATGTAAAGTTCCATTCGGGAAGTCCAATCCTCGTACATAGACTTCTCCAACATTGGTGGACGATTATCCGTACCCGAGAGGATGGACTTATCCGTAAGAGATGTGTACTCCATTTCAATAAGTTAAGATTTACAAATTTGATCGATCAATGAAAGAAAGTAAATATATTTGTTGTTGTGTGTTAAAGACCGAGAAATAATGTTAAAATCCCCTAAATTATGTCCTCGATAAACCAAAAAATTCCAAGACGAAATTACACAGATCGTACTCAGATCGCACTCGTAGATCGCACCCTATGATCGTATTCAGATCGCACTCCTTGATCATACCCAACGATCGTACTCGGATTGCAACAAATGATCGCACTAATTATGATCGCACTCAGATCGGACTCCCATATCGTATTGCGATCGTACTCTCCTATCCTAGTCAGCGATCGTATTCTGATCGTAGCCTTGATCGTACTAAGCTATCGTATTGAAGAGATCGCACTCTAATCGGATTGATGGATCGTACTAAGGATCGTAGTGAGCTATCGAAGTCAAGATCGTAACTTGGATCGTACTAATGATCGCAGTTAGATCGTAACAACAGATCGTGACGATGGATCGCTAGTAGAAACCCCCAGGGTTTATGCAAACACAAAGTCAAATCGTACTGGATACCAACTGATGAGACTGCTTTTATACATAGTCTCATCTTCCAAATAGGGCTTAAAATGCATTAAATATCATCAAAATACCCAAATATATGCTTGTGTTTGTTTCTTGTGTATTTAGGTACGGATATTGAGAAAATGACAAAAGATCACAAGAATCATGCAAAAACGAACACGGGAAACGAAGCCGCACAATGAACCAAGCCCTAATGAAGACTTTCCCAAGATAAACCCTTGAAGATTTGAAGAATTATGAAGAAGGGTCCTCTAATTATGAAGAATTGACACTTTATGCCCTTGTATCCTCATAATTACAAGTTTGGTCCCTAAAGTTTGTCAAAAATACAAAAAGGACCCTTAACTTTGAAGAATTGGCAAGTTTAGCCCCTCAACAAAGCTAAGTTGTCAACCAATATCATCCACAAAGTCAAACACATCATGAAGTCCTTCAAAGTATAAGAAATGACAAGTTTGGTCCTTTGAAAATTCCAAAATTACACAAAGGACCCTTAATTTTCAACAATTGGCAAAAATGGTACCTCAATCATCAAGACTTGGCAATTTCAGTCCTCCAAAATGTCAATTATACAAGTCTAGACCATTATCCTTGAAGAAAATACCAAACCAGCCCTTGAAGAATTCAAATATTGCAAGAAATACCCCTGAATTCATTTTATAAAAGTTTTTGGGCCAAAAATGCAAAAGTGCAAAAGTTGTTAAGGCATAAAAGGGCGTTGATAGAGTTTTCTACTGAAAAGACAAGAAGAAAAGAATCAAGGGACTAAAAGGGGCCAGACATAAAAGATACCTAGACCAACCATGCCTTGACACCTGTCCCACTCACCCCTTTCAACCAATGGGAGCTCACTTCTTTGCCACCTCACAAATCCACTCAGGCAATTAAACTAATCACAACAGATTAGTTAATTTTGGCGCTTAACATCATATTTAAACCCAAAAACAAATCAAACCTGGCACTATTCAACGTATGAACACAATTGGGTATTTTTGTTAAAGCAACAATTAAACCTCCATCATCTCCAGATTAGTGATTATGGTAGTCCTAATCATAACCCAATTCTAAAAACCCTTGCCACATCACCCCATTGTCACATGATAAACCCTTGTCCCACCCTTTGAAGAAGATGCCAAAAACCCTGCCAAAATCCAACGTCCAATATCCAAGCTTACTTTCTAAGCTTATATGGGGCCTTTGGATACAATTTCTACCTTGCCAACTCCAGAAACAGCCAAGAATCCATCACATGAGTCCAAGGTTTTCAAATTCTACAAGGGCATATTTGGAAGATCAAGTAGCTAGGGTTCACGTTTTTATTCAGTAACTTAGCTCATTGTATGCCTATATAAAGGCTTAGGGTTCCAACATTTAGTCTTTGCTTTTGATTTTTCCTTGTTCAAGTTTCTGTAAATCCCATTTTCAAAGTTAATGAAATTGAGTTTGAAATCTTGAAGAAAAGTCATTGGCCAATCTTATTTACTGCTTTCATTTGTTATATGCTTGTTAGTTGTTGAAGTTCAAAACCTGTTTTCAAAAGAGGAGTGTGCAAAAGTTTGCATATTTCCTCATTTTTTTTGGGTAAAGGGGACAACAACCCCGGTAAAATATATTACTCCAAAAAACAGTTTAGAACAGATGGAATGCAGCTGAAATGCTACATTAACCTCAAGCAACAAGCTTGAACAGCCACTACTCATATGACATGCCATATGAGAACTACCTAACAATTACATAGCCAATGGTTCCAATAGGAAAGAACCATTTAAGAGTACATAAACACCAAACCATAAACTAACGTAAAATCGTACTAGGGAGATCCCAAAGCTGAAGAAATTTCAGCCCATCCTTTGATTTCTTGAATCGACAAGAAAGCAATTTTAAACGAGCGGATGCCCAAACGCAGTCCTTAACTTCCATGGCAGACCTTTTGATGTTATTAAACATACGTGCATTGTGTTCTTGCCAAATAAAGTAAGCAGTGGCCGCCACAACAAGTTTACTAATAATGCTTCTTGATGATTTACGCTGTGCAATAGGCAGCAAGACAGCCATGATAGCAGCAAGGGATGAACCAGAATTTACCATAGCAAAACGACGCATATGTATCCAAACCTGTTGCGAGAACGGACATTCAAAAAATAAATGATCATGCGAATCCGGTTGTGATTCACACAAAACACATACCGAGGGAAGGTCTGCCGTTTCTCCCAATAGTGCAATAAATCCTGAGTCTTCAAGCGCTTTCGTATAATCAACCACATAAGAACCGCATGACGAGGAATACCGAAGTTGAACCAAACAAAATCATACCATGGAACAATGGTACCTCTCGGCCGGATAGACTCCCAAACCTGATGAACCGAGAAATCATGCATGGTGCCATCAATACTCCGCCATTTCAGCTGGTCTCGAGCATCATCATGAAGTAAAGGAGGCTGAATCAAACCAAGCAGCGGGTACTTAACCAGCCACCCTTCAGGCCACTGCCACACACCATCAATAAGATTAAGGATATCACGAACCTTAGTATTAGGGTTATAGCCATCTCGATAGATATCCCGCGAAGACACGAAGTCTGCTAGAGGACAGACCGTATTCCAAGTATCATACCAAGCCGAAACGGTAGAACCATTGCCAAGGCTGTGCCAAAAGTACTTTCTCACCAGTGGACGAAGTTGGAGAAGCTTACGCCATCCCCAAGTCATGTTACCACGAGCCGGCACATCCCAAAAATTCCGATCTTTTATTCTATAAACATGAATCCAACGGACCCAAAGAGACTCCTTAAGCATGAGGAGCTTCCAAATATTAGACACCATTAGAGCTTTATTAAAAACCTCAAGCTTCCGAATACCTAGGCCACCTTCTGTTTTAGGAACACAGACAACATCCCAATCAACCTTCGCACTACCACGACGCAAAAAACCTTGGCACCAAAGAAAACCCCGCATAAGTTGTTCAATATCAAAAAGGACCTTCGTAGGAATGATAAAAACCGATGCCCAATACACATGCATAGAGCTCATTACCGATTGAATAAGTTGAAGTCTCCCCGCCATCGATAGAGATTTGTTTTTCCAATCATTCACACGATTCTGAACTCGATCAATTAGCTCCCTACAATCGCGAAAAATCAATCTTGAAGAGACCAAAGGAACCCCAAGATATTTCACAGGCAAACGCCCTTCCTCAAACGGTAATACCTGAAGAATGGCGAGTTTAGCATGATTAAGAACGTGGCAAAAAAAAGCAGTGCTCTTTGGCATACTAGGAGTGAGACCAGAGACCTCCGTAAATTCCTCAAGAGCTTCCTTAATGATCATAACCGAATCCACATCCGCATGAGCAAATAAAAACAGGTCATCAGCAAAGCAAAGGTTTATCAAACTTAGCCTCTCACAATATCGATGATAAGTAAAAGACTGAGCCACCCTAGCACGGCGATGTAGCATAAGAGTTAGCACGTCCATAATAAGCGTGAAAAGGTAAGGAGATAAGGGGTCCCCTTGCCTAAGACCCCTTTTACCCTTGAAGTATCCATGGAGAGAACCATGGAGAGAACCATTAATATTTCCTCATTTTCTTGATATTTTGCTAAGTCTTGTTCCAATCTTGGAATTCTTGGGCTATAGGGCTGATCATAGCATCCTAACTGAGTTGGTTAAGGTGTGGTGAGGCTTATAATTTGGGGATAATCAAATGTGGGGTAACAAGTTTGCATCAATCAAGTTTTTCAAAGTTTCTGATTTTTATGATATTGTGTTTAACCCTTGTTCAATCTTAGCAGGCTTATTGTGGAAGCTTGTGCTTGTTCTTGCTAGCACATAAGCTCCAAATTCGTGGGTGTGGATGTACATCCATGAGGTTTGCATACTTAATCTCAAAATCTGCTTAAATTGTGATTTTTGGTGATATTTGTATGAAACTTGTGCTCTTGTGAATTTTGTGGCTTGTACTTGCTTGAATCTGTTTATTATACTTGTTTTAGTGTTAATTGATGCTTGGTTGGCCTGAAATCTCACTTTGCTTTTGAAAATTTTGATTTGGAAAAGTTAAAGGGGTGTTTGGGTCTACTATTTTATGCTTGTAACTTGTTATTGTGTTAAGGGAAGTTGTTGTTTATGCTTTGAATCTGATAAACACCTTGTTGAGAGTATTTTGCTGCAAGTTTCTGAGTTTGAAACCTTGAATTAAACAATCTGCTATATAGACCTTGTTTCTGCTTGTTTTGACCTAGGATTTTTGTGTATGCATGCTTAGGGATAAAAGTGGTTTAAACAAACTTAATATAACCTGTTTGAAAGACTTGAGGTGTTGAATCTGGCTTGTGTGTCAAATACATCAGCAAAAGTAAAAACTGCATGTGTTAGTGTTCATCAGTAACTTTCATTGCTTGAATCTTGCTTAATTCTTTGAACCAGTGCATGAAACCTGTTTAGACTTGCTTATTGGAGTTTATTATAGCTTGTGTGTGCATTTGGTTGAATTTGGCTGGCTGATTTGTGCTAAAACTGCTCATAAGTGCTTAACTGCTTATTGTTCATGTCTGTGCAATGTCTGATGATTGATTGATTAAACTGTATCAATTGGGTGTTAGTGATTGTGTTATTTTGATTATGATTGACTCCTTTTGATCCAAAGATCATTTGGGTGCCTTTGTGAAATCTGAATCTCCAAAAAAGTCACTAAAGACAAAAAGTCAAAATAGTCAAGCAGTGGAAAAAGTTTCCACTGCTCAACATCCAAAACTAGCCCCTGCTAGTGCAATTTTGTCATCAGCTTATCAATTAGCTATTCTAGCTTATTCTGACTTGCAACAACTTATTTTTTGTGATAGATCTTCATTATTTGAACCATTTAAGTAAACTGGAGCTTATGAGACTTTGACTTTGACTTTTTACTAGAAAACCAACTTATTTGACTTTTAACATAAGTGCTTATTTGATTTTCCAGCTTATTGAGTGAGCTTATTGAGTAGGTTTTTGGTTATTAAGCTTAGTTTTGTCATAAGAAACATTTTGCAACTTGAATCAGCTTCTGAGGTGGTCTAGATCATAAAAACGACTATTTTGTCGTTTTGTGAATAAGTTTGTGAACTGTTTCTGGCTTATTAAGGGGGCTTATTTGAAATTTCTTTTTGCAAAACGTTTTCTTACCTCAAAAGAATGATGTGTGTCAATTTTCAGCTTATGGCACAAGCTTATGGCTTAATGGGCTCAAAGGCCCATTAAGAATAAGCTTTGTGCTTATTAAGCTGTGATAAGCTACATTTCAGCTTTTGGGCCTTTGAAATTTTTTGTTCAGAATCAAATTTTAAGCTAGACTGGAAGTTTTGGGCTTATTTGGTGGACTCTAGATTTTTGGGCCTCTTTTAGCCCATTAAGTGGACTGATTTGGGTTTAGCCCATTTTCTAGTCCCAATAGGGGTATTTAGGTAATTTCACTTTAATTTCTGAGTTATTTAGGTTAAATTAAGCTAGTTTGCAAGTTTTTAGAATTTTTTATAATTTTTGGATTTTTAATATTATTTTAATATTATTTTATTATTAAAAATTAAAAGTCTGATTTTATAGGTTTTTATATTTTTCCTAGGTTCTAGACACTTAATTAGGATTTTTGCAACTTTCCAATTATTTTTTAGGTCTTTTAATTATTTTCTATAATTAATTGAAGATTTAATTGATTTTTGGAGTTTTTAATTGTTTAAAAATAGTTTTAATTGGTTTTAAAATTTTGAAAAATAGTTTTTAGTTTAATTAGAGTATTTTTGAGGTTTACAAACTTTAAAATCTTGTTTAGGGCTTTTTAATAATTAATTTTGATTTTTAGGGCTTTAATTAGCATTAAAAAGTCATTATCTAATTAATTAAAAGGTTTTTGCAAGTTTTGATTTTTTGTAAACTCTTAGAATATTATTAGGGATTTTTGGTAATTTTTAGAAATTTTTAGGTTAAAATTTTAATTTTGGTTGTTTTTACGACTTTACGTGTACGCCTTTTTAGAATTAGTTTAATCCGTCTTCATAACGGTCATTCTCTTCTAATCCCTTTTCTATTTTTCTTTTTCAAATATAATCACAATTTAATCCATATCATTACACACATAACACACTAGCCTCCTTGAGAACGAACTTAGTTGGTCATTAGTGCTCGGTTTTCCTAAACCGACACTTAATACTTGCCACTTTTATTGCTCTCTTTTCCTAAAGGGGTAATTTTACAACTATCATTTTGGCGCCGCTGCCGGGGAGGCGTGTTGTGTTTTGATTTGGCATTGTTGTTTTTATACTAACCATAATTAGTATTTGTATTAGTAGCACTCTACTAATACGTATTATCGATTTTCGGTTTTTGTGTGAATATTATTACTATATTGTATACGTAGAACAATAAATTCACAAGTACTCCAAATACGTGAGAAATCACGACCTTGACTTGGGAGGTCATTACCCAATCATTGTATTCGGACCTCAAACCAAAGAAAAAGGCAAAAATAGATAAATACTTTCGTGAAGCTTAATCTTGAAAATACAAACTATAAGGTGGGTATAAGGCGGATATTATAAAATATATCCTAAGGAAAAAGGCTCTTAAGTGCTTCGCGCCACCTCGTTTCCCCGCTTGCTTGTGAGTATTTGATTGTGAGAGCTAATCGAGGGTTTTGCCGCCCAAAGTATTACTAAGTATCATATATATTTTCTTGGTTTCCATTGATTAAACCCTCTTGAACGTTTTGGTGTTCCACCAACGTTCTAAAGTCATCGAAGGCGTTCACTCCACGTGATCGTTTTCATTCCTTGAGGCTCCTTTAATCGAGAGATTTGATTAAGGAGGAGATTTGTAGATTTGTGTCTACTTAATACATTTCACCAAATTCCAAAAAGGTTAATACAATCAAAAACCACAAAAAAAATTGAAAAATACAAAACACCAAAAAGAATCTTTTTTGCTCGTCCCCTCGTTGTACGTGACGTTTATGCTAACTCGAAATCAAGCAAGACGTGCACGTAAACGAAAGAACAAAAATCCCACTCCCAACAATTCTAGTGAGGAGTCTCCTATTGACGAACCCATTGTAAGAGAAGCACCAACCATGGCGAATCGAACTATGATGGAGTTACTTCAAGCACCCACCGAGGGTTATGGAGAGGCTATTGTGATTCCCGCAATCCTTGCGGAGAATTTTGAGGTTAAGACGGGTTTGTTGTCCATGATTCAAAACAACAAATTCCGTGGTGATGAGAAGGACAATCCACACAACCATATCCGCCAATTCAATCGTCTTACCGCTACTTGCAAATTTAAGGATGTCTCTAACGACTCGATTAAGATGATGCTTTTTCCGTATTCCTTAGCGGGGCCCGCTAAAATTTGGTTAGAGAAAGAGCCACCCAATTCTATATTGACGTGGAAGGATCTCGTGTCTAAGTTTGTGAACCAATTTTTTCCGCCCTCTAAGACTACGCACTTGAAAAACGAGATTTCAAAATTTTCACAAGAATTTAATGGAAGTTTTTCAACGGCTTGGAATAGGTTTAAGGAAATGTTACATGAATGTCCTCATCACGGTTTTTCCGATTTGCATCAAATTGACACTTTTTACAATGGACTTAATGATCATGAAAGGGATTATTTGAATGCCGCCGCGGGTGGTAATTTTTTGTGTAAAACGGTTGAGGAAGCTTTGGTGATAATTGAAAATAGATCTAAGGTGTATAGTCCTCGTAGCACGTCTAGTGTTCGTAAGGCTTCGTCATCGTCTTCACCTTCTTTGTCTAATACCATCGATGCTTGCCAAATTGAGGCGAACTTGGAAAACAAGATTTTTGATAAGTTGAAAGGACTTTTGATTGAGTTTAAAGTTGGTGAACCAAGTGCTCCCGCTACGGCTAAAGCGGTTGAGGTTTCTTGCATGTATTGTGGTGGAGGTCATGATTTCTCCGAGTGCATTACCAACGGTGGTAACACTTCGAGTGCCTTCGCGGCCACGGGAAATTACAACCAAAAAAGTCAAGTTTCCCGCTCTAATCAAATGACTCCACCGGGTTTTGGTTCAAATCAAAATGATAACAACAACTATCGCAACAATCAAGTTGGTTTTAAGAACAATTACAACAAGGGAAACTATGGGAATCAAGGGGCTAATAATCAAGTTTCAAACAAAAATGACTTTCAAAATAACAACAAAAGTTTGCAAACATTGAAAGATCTTCCAAGTGAGTTTGTTGAATATGCTAGTGGGAATGATGCTAGGTTTGACAATATTCAAAGAGAAATCATTAGCCTAAGATCCGAGTTTAAAAATGACTTGAAGAAAGAGTTGAAAAATGAGTTAGCTAATGAACTTAAAATCCACACCAACAAGATGGAAGGAAATGTCACTAGGTTGCAACAAAACCAACAAAAGATGGAACAAGGGCAACATGAGATTAAACAAGAGATGCTTAAGGCCGAGAAAAGGCAAACTGAGACCGTATTGAGGCAATCTAATTTTGAAGATAAAATCTCGTCTATGTTTGAGGCAATAATGTGTAAACCATCGTCAAGTGGTCTTCCTAGCAACACCATATCCAACCCTAAGGGTGAGATGAAACTGATTACCACACGTAGTGGTAAGACACTTAAGGAGCCGACTCCTCAACCAATTGCTCCTACGGAGGAAGAAATTGAGGAAGAACCCGAGGTGGTGGTCCAAAAGGAGCATGTCCCAATCCCACGAAGTACCGCTCATGCCACACCTACGGTTGACCCATTACCATCATTGGAACCCGAGATTCCAAAGGCTATGCCTACTATGCCTCAACCCACACCACCTTTGCCCTATCCATCGAGACTTAGGAAGGAGAAACGTCAAGAGTGCGACAATTACCAATTTGAGCTTTTTATGAAAATGTTTCGTGATTTGCACCTTAATGTGAGTTTAGCCGATGCTTTGGTCATGATGCCTCGATTTGCCGCTAACTTTAAGAGTATGTTGAACAACAAGGAGAATTTGCACCAATTGTCTAGTTGTTCGTCGGTTTATCTTAATCGCATACCTCAAAAAGTCGGTGATCCCGATAAATTTTTGATCCCTTGTGCAATCCAAGACATGGAAGAATGCTTCGCCTTGGCCGATCTTGGTGCTAGCATTAACTTGATGCCACTTGCAATTTTCAAGTCTCTCAATCTTCCTAATCTTACTCCTTCACTATTGTCTATCGAGTTGGCCGACCATTCCACGATTCCTGCATGTGGTTTGGCGGAAGACGTTTTTGTGAAAGTGGGGAAGTTCTACTTTCCGTAGACTTCATTGTTGTTGATATCCCCACGGATCCTCAAGTTCCTCTCATTTTAGGTCGTTCGTTTTTAGATACGTCTATGGCTTTAATTGATGTTCATGCTAGAAAGATCACCTTACGTTTCAATGACGAGGAACTTGTTATAAACGCAACTCAAAACTCTCAAATTTCTCATGTTTATTCTGTTGCAACCATAAACCTCGTTGATAGTGGCAATCCCACTATGTTAGATCCAATTCTTGATAATTCGACACCAACCTTCACTCCTTTTGAAGGTGGTGGTTTTACGTTGGAAGAATGCAATGTTCCACGTACTTGTGACGAAGACCTCGACAACGATGAGGACTTCTCGATTATCAAGGATTTTCTTAACGATTTCTCATTTCCTCCACCCGAGGAGGTTATGAGTATCGAGCCCAAATCTTCACTTGAGGAACCACCTATCCTCGAGTTGAAAGATTTACCTCCTCACCTCGAATATGTCTATTTGGAGGAGGACGACAAGTTGCCGGTTATTATTGCGAAGGATCTTTCGAATGATGAAAAAACCGCACTTGTCGATGTTCTAAAGGACCACAAAGGGGCGATTGCGTGGAAGTTATCCGACATTAAGGGAATCGATCCCAAATTTTGTACCCACAAAATCTTAATGGAGGAGGATTTCAAGCCCACAATCCAAAGTCAAAGGAGGGTGAACCCCAAAATTTACGACGTCATCAAAAAGGAGGTCCTTAAACTCCTTGACGCGGGAATGATTTACCCTATTTCTGATAGCCCTTGGGTGAGTCCTATTCATTGTGTCCCTAAAAAGGGAGGGATGACCGTTGTGCCAAACGATGCCAACGAGTTGATTCCCACTAGACTCGTGACCAGATGGAGAGTGTGCATTGACTATCGAAAGTTGAATGAAGCCACTCGAAAAGATCATTTTCCCTTGCCCTTCATGGACCAAATGTTGGAGCGTCTTGCGGGAAACGATTTCTATTGCTTTTTAGATGGTTTTTCCGGTTAATTCCAAATTCCCATCGATCCTCGTGATCAAGAAAAAACTACGTTTACGCGTCCATATGGAACGTTTGCCTATTGTAGAATGCAATTCGGACTTTGCAATGCACCGAGAACTTTTCAACGATGCATGATGGCTATTTTTCACGATATGATCGAGAAGACGATGGAAGTCTTCATGGATGACTTTTCCGTGTTTGGTGATTCTTTCACTTAGTGTTTGTCGAACCTTGAGAGAATGTTGAAACGTTGTGAGGAAACCAACCTTGTGCTCAATTGGGAAAAGTGTCATTTTATGGTTAAGAGTGGAATCGTCTTAGGGCACAAGGTCTCGAAAGCGGGGATTGAGGTAGATCAAGCTAAGGTAGACGTCATCGCCAAATTACCTCACCCCAAAACCGTCAAGGGAGTTAGGATTTTCCTAGGCCACGCGGGCTTTTATCGTCGATTCATCAATGATTTTTCAAAGATTTCTCGACCCATTACACATCTTCTTGAAAAAGAGGCACGTTTTGTCTTTGACGAAGATTGTGTACGAGCCTTTGAGATCCTTAAGAGGAAACTTACCGAAGCTCCCATTCTTGTTGCTCCCAATTGTAACCTCCCCTTTGAGCTTATGTGTGATGCTAGTGATTACGCTATTGGGGCTGTTTTGGGGCAACGTCATGATAAGCACTTCTTGCCTATTCACTATGCTAGCAAGACGATGACCGAGGCTCAACTTAAATACACTACAACGGAAAAGGAGTTCCTTGCCGTGGTGTATGCATTTGAGAAATTCCGACCTTATCTCGTCTTGACAAAATGCATAGTATATACGGACCATTCGGCTATCAAGTTTCTTATGGCAAAGCAAGATGCTAAGCCGAGATTACTTCGTTGGATTCTCCTCCTTCAATAATTTGATCACACCATCGTTGACAAAAAAGGAGCCGAGAATCTAGCGGCCGATCATCTCTCTCGTTTGGAAGATCCTCACCAAAGTGTTTACGAGCCCAAGGAAATCACCGAAACATTTCCGCTCGAGACACTTGGTGTAGTAAATTCTAAGCTTGATTCTTCTACCCTATGGTTTGTGGACTTTGCAAATTACCATGCGGGTAACTTCATCATTAAGGGTATGACGACTCAAGAAAAACGAAAATTCTTTCGTGACGTCAAGTTTTACTTTTGGAACGACCCTTACTTGTTCCGAACTTGTGCGGATCAAATCATCCGACGTTGTGTATTTGGAACCGAAGCTTCTAACATCCTTAGAGCTTGCCATGAGGGACCCACGGGTGGTCACCACGGTGCTAATCTCACGGCTAAAAAGGTGTTTGATGCCGGCTTCTTTTGGCCTACTATTTACCGAGATGCACAAAATCTTGTGAAGTCGTGTGATGCATGCCAACGACAAGGAAAAGCCTCACAAAAAGATGAAATGCCACAAAATATCATCCAAGTGTGTGAGATCTTTGACGTTTGGGGCATAGACTTTATGGGGCCATTCCCATCATCTCGTGGTAATAAGTATATTCTCGTTGGGGTTGACTACTTTTCTAAGTGGGTGGAGGCAAAGGCCTTGCCCACCAGTGATGCTCGTGTGGTAGTCAAGTTCTTGAAGCAATTGTTTTTTCGGTTTGGAACCCCTCGTGCTATCATAAGCGATCGTGGAACCCATTTTTGTAACGACCAATTCGAAAGGGTTCTAAGGAAATATGGGGTTACACATCGGCTTTCTACGGCTTATCACCCACAAACGAGTGGGCAAATCGAGGTTTCAAACCGAGCGTTAAAGAGGATCTTGGAGAGATCCGTTGGAGAAAACCGACAATCTTGGTCGGATAAGTTAGACGATGCTTTATGGGCCTTTAGGACCGCTCATAAGACGCCCATTAGGTGCACTCCCTATAAGCTTGTGTATGGAAAGAATTGTCATTTGCCTATCGAATTAGAACACAAGGCTTATTGGGCCCTAAAGCATTGTAATGATGATATGGAGACCGCGGGAAAACACCGGAAAATGTAATTAAATGAATTGGATGAATTGAGGGATATTGCTTATGAAACTTCATTGATTTATAAACAGAAAACTAAAAAGTTGCATGATTCTAAAATTAAAAACCGGGTTTTTAACATTGGGGATCAAGTTTTACTTTTTAATTCAAGATTAAAAATCTTTTCCGGTAAGTTGAAATCCCGTTGGTCTGGTCCATTCACCGTGACTCAAGTGTTTCCGTATGGGACCATCGAGCTAGCTCAAGATGATGGTCCTAACTTCAAGGTGAATGGACATAGGTTGAAGCACTAATTTGGTGGGGAAGTTCCATCCTTGAACTACCTCGACCAAGTCACCTTCCCCAATGATAATTAGTATTTAGGGGATCGAGTCGAGCTCATGACTCGGTAATCAAAAACGAGGAGCCTCGTGGGGGAGTCCCATGCTTATCCTATGTACATATTATCGCTTTCTAATGTAGTTTACGTGTGGGGATTTGTGCCCTTCCAACCTTTGTTCCGTGGTTGTTTGTGAATTGTGGTTTTTAGATCATGATCTTCACGATTGGAGCCTCTCGTGTTCGTTTATGGGAGCACTCGATCGTTTGCTTTGGAGACATTTCTCAATATCCATGATATATCGTTTGATGTTCTAACCTTAGGTTTTTAGCACACTTCATAAACGGCTATTACTTTTTGGTTACACCCTTTCCATGCTAGATTAGGCATTCGACTACGTCTCTAGTATGGGGGTGTTTGCACCCCTAGAATCGAAACATTGAGGACAATGTTTAACTTTAGTATGGGGGGTGAATAGATACTTGCCTTGCCAAACCTTCACGCTTTCCAAAGTTTATCGTTTTGTTTATCGTTTTGTTGCAAAATAAGGCTAAAAATGGCCAAATTTTAAAATTTTTCTCATGTTTTATAAGTGTTTGAAGACACGAATGTAGATTTTCCGATGGCGAGAATAAGAGTAATTTTTGACTCGACCGTGCGTGTTGAGCACTTAGCTTTAATTCCTTAACTACACATTAGGCTAAGTCTCTTAAATGAGGACGAGAAATGATAGGGTTAATTATCAGTTACTATGCTAAGCGTAGAGTACTCGTATTCTTTCAAAAACTCATGTGTTCTCGTTGTTTGCTTATTCTCCCTTCGCATGTAAATATTTTTTGCTTAATAAATATTGACATAGCGGTTTAGTTAGGATTGTTGGGTTTCTAGTCTTTTCTAGTAGCTTCCGTGTAATTAAATTGGGAAGACATTAAGGTATCACCAGCGTCACGGTTTTGAAGTATTGGCACCCTAATAATCGAAAGCTTCACCTAATAATAAGATTTAAAGTGCTCACCAAAATCTAGCAAACAATTTCAAGCCCCACAAGGCCGAAAAATCTATGCAAAATTGAAAGTGAATCAAGCCTTAATCTTCGAAGCTTTAAAGATCCAAAATTCGCTTTAGCGTGAGGATATAAGTCTTTGGCTAATAAAACCGCCGATGAGGAGGATAATAAAAGGCAAGGCAAGACCGAAGTCATAATAAAAGCTTCATGGCGAAGTTGAATAAAAGATGGAGGTAAACCAAAGATAATAAGGCCCTTCCGTTAGGGGGCGTATAAAAGTCTTGGTAATAAGTCTCATGTTCAAAACCGTTATAAAACCGTGTTTATCGATTCTTCTTGTCAACTTAATTTTTTAGCATCGTCGTCTATTAGGAGGGGTTATTGATTTGATGGTCTTAGTTACACCGTTAGGACTCTATTTTTAGACCTAAATCTCTATTATCGCATAAGTCAACAATGTATCCTCGTGAAACATTCAAGACATCATAAAATAAAAGAGATACAACTTAGGAATAATGGGAGGATAAATACGTGATTAGGGCATATGAGTAGTGTTAGCATTACTAACTTATAATGACAATGATCTCGTTGCACGCTTGGCATGGAATTGGAGTGAAAATCGAGGACGATGAAATTATTTCTAACGGAGCATTCACGTGTTCTTATTCTATGAACCTAAACGTCCCATTTTGCGATGAAAATCATACATTACAAGTAGTAGTAATAGTAGTAGTGTAGCTAGTTTATCTTTCAATAAAGTGAATAAAAATAAATTTTGGAGGTGCTATGATACTTTATTTGTAACACCCCCAAATTTATACAATTCAATACAGCGGAAGACTCGTTGGTGTTACGGGATAGCACATTACTCACATCATAGACAACGCATAAAAATAGCGTCGTTTAATAATAAAGCATTTCCATTCATAAATATCAAAGTTACATAGGTCCCAAGTCATTGTATTTCATACAGGTTTTTACAAAGCATTTTGAATGGAAATTAGTATTTAAGTGCGGGCCATGAATTTTTTGTCGTCTTCCCGAGAATTACCTTCAAGTACCTGAGATAAAACATGTTAAAAGAAAAGGTCAGCGATAACACCGAGTGAATTCATAGAGTTTAATAAAATCCATCAATATAACATCGGTATATAATTATTACCGAAAGTCATTTTATACAATTCCTTATCAAAATCATAATATAGGCTTTCGCCTTCAAAATCATTATACGAGTCAATGTCGTAAAAACATCATACAATACTTTTTTTAACGTTGTATAAATTAAAAAAAACCATTATATGAATATGGTTATATAAAACCAAAACACGAACATAATATCAATGATAAGACCCTGTATTGCTAGTCACGCAATATATTGTAATTCGATGCTTAAAGCAGTATTTCGTTAATTGGATTATTATAAGCCGCATGACATTGTTACCTTACTATAACCAACAACGGGTAGCTAACCCGATACTTAACTTGCCCATCTAAGTTAGCGTGTCGTCACAATAATCACGCTATGTAAATCTTCTCATACAAAAATTCGCTTACCAATCAATGTGGCACGACCGGGATCAACCGTCAAGGCGCGAACTGGGGTGATCGTCCCCAAATAGTACTATTATATGCATAAGCGTCTACCAAATCCCGGTAGTTCACAATTCATGCTAATGGGACTTTTAGTGACATAACCTAACTTTAATAATCCATTTCATTTCATCTATCGGGTCATTTAATCATTCATCTGGTCATACAATCATTCGGGTCCAAATCAATAAACAAGAAATCGGGACAAATGGTGTCCTATTTTATTAAAACTAACATGTTATCTCCCTCGCGGGTTTATTAAACATTTATAAAAACATTTAAAAGAGTGCGAGGCTATGAACTCACGTTGATGTGGGAAAGCGGGTTATCGGCAATTCGGATGTACGGTACGTGCTTCAATCACGGAAACCTAGACAAATAATACTCGTCTTAGACTCTTGTCCAATGACTTTATAAAAATAAAAATTATGTATACATATGATGATTTTATATATATGATGATCAAGTGGGTTTACATATTCTCATTTACTCATTTTAGTGTTATGTGTTGATAACTTTTTACTAGTTTACTAATTTTACCTATTTACATGTTTTAGGTCCGATAAGCCTATTATAAGTTCATTAACTTGTATTAATCCATTTTATACTTGTATCATCAGTATTTATACTTTACATGTTGAGTCCAAATGGGTTAAGCCCAATAAGTAATTTTTATAAGTGTTTAACTTATTTAGTTAAATTATTAGTCCAAATATGCTAACTTAGCTCGTTAATGTCCGTATGTCCTATAGTTCGGGTTTTATCGGTTTTTACTTGTATTAGGTACTTATATATCAGTATATGACTTTTAGAAACTTTACATTAGACGGGTTTGATCGTCTAAGTTTTAATTGGCGAAAAACGTTAATTTTACGGTAATAGCCGAAAAAGTCGTAAAAATCATGTTTATAGTTTTATAACTTATAAAACTTATCAAACTACCATTTTTATGAATTGTCCATTTATTTATCCTTATACATATTTATATAAATGTATTATATAATTTAATGAGTTTTAATTCACATTTTATACTATTTTTATTTGAGTGCTTATATAATACTATTATACTTTAATTTTCCCAAAATCTGATTTTTACTTTCATGTTCACCAAAACAGCCATATATAGAGTTCTATATGGAGATAGAAGCTCAAATTGTTATGGCATAAACTACATGATATGTTCTCCATTTAACTCTACTATAGCTACTGTTGAATCAGCCTTTAAGTATTTTATAAAATTCGTCCAAAACAGTGTACTCAGATTTGCACTCTAAACTTGTTTTGATCATATCTCACTCATTTTTATGATTCCATTGCATGGCCAACTCTCACATGTGTACAAGACATATTACTTACTGTATATCCATTAATCTATGCTATTTTATCAGTTCATCATATGGTTATTTACTGTTTTTATACAGCCTACTAAATTAAGCAAGATTAACCACTTTTACATATAGTTTTTCATCTTTTTACCCATGATTATCAACACCAAATCCCCACACAATATTCTTATCATCATTCACCATCATATACATATACATAAATAAAGAAAATACAAGATTACATAATCAAAATAACAAGAGGATGGGAAGAATAATCTCTATACCACCAATGTGATGAAAATATGGGGTTGATGATGAACAAGACTTGGTTTTGGGTAACCAATCTTATGAGATATCAACATCACTTCTAGGATCACCAAGTATTTGTAGATTCCTCCAAAAATCAGCCCTTGTTCTTCATGAAAACTCCTTGAGAAATCAGCCCTAAACTCCCTTGAAAACTCTTTCTTACATGTTAAGATCACCTCCAATCTTCATAACTTCAATGGGTTTTCATCATATGTGTGAATAACATATGATTTCATGGTTAAATCAAGATCAAATGGGTTATTTAGGGTGAGAATAGGATGAATTTTTGAGAGAGAAATGGGAGGATGAGAGTGGTTTGCATGTATGTGTTTTGGAGAAATGGTTTGGTTAGATGGTTTTGTGGTTTGGTGAAAGAAGTAGCTTAAATGTTAAGCTTGAATGGACAAGTGTCCATTTTAGTTGTATAAAAATGACACCAAGGTTGTGTTGGTGCTAAGTGTTGCCATCCCATATTATTGGGGTGGGGCAAAACTTGTTTTGTCTCATCCCACTAATTTACGGGTATTCCTCGATTCTAGTTTCCTTGATTTGCATGCCCTCGGGTCGTTTTACGAAAAACGTTTTTATAAATTATGAATCAACGGCACAAAACGAATCTAATAAAAATTGTCTCATCAAAAACGGAGTTCGAAAACGTAAATACGTAATCCTAAGGTTTACGTTTTAGTCGTAAAGGACGTTAAATTAAAATCGTAAGTCCTAATCTCTTCTCGTAAATTTGTGAGTTTATGAACCAACACAAAATTAAAATTCCAAAATAATATTCACGGACAAATTTATTTTTCTGAAATGTCGGACTGTCACCAAAACGGTGTATGTAAACGTAAGCACGTAATGTAGAATCCTCCGGTTTAGACGTAGTCGATGCTACTTCAAGACGTAAATCCAAATTTCTTCCCAAAAATAAGTGAGTTCATAATATAACATTAAAATAATGTTTTCAAATAAATATTGAGAATAAAATATCGACCATAAATTGACGGATTGTCACAACATTTACCCCTAAACAGGATCTTTGTCCTCAAAGATCATCTTACTACTCGCTTCTTATAGAGTTAAAGCCATGTGGGTATTTCCTCCACATTCGGTCTTTTCTCACAAGTGTAATTCATTACAATACGCGAGTTTCATCAAACATAACTACGGGAATAAGATCAGGCTTAATGTTGACTTACTTTCTCTATCCATGATTTTCATGGGTTTTTGATGAATGCAACTTTTCGCCGATCTAAACTTCATTAAGGAATAGTTAGACTTTCACTTGAAAGACATTTTATCAAGTTAGATATACGAAACATAATTCACGCAGCCCTTGAAGTCCTAGGGTAGATCCAGCTTAAATGCCTTTCAAACCAATTTTTTTTTTACATCATCTCATTGGTCCCATAAAACGGGGACTTATATCTCATGATCTTTTAGATCATCAATTCATTTTTCCATGGTTAAAATTTTTGGCATAACTCGCTACCCATCTGACACTTCAAGATCTACATTACATATTCACATAACCTCATGCCTACTACCGGCAATCAATAATCATATCCTAATTTCAACAATCATTTCAGGTCTCGCGGGTCGAGTATTTTATTAGGTTAGGTTCGCCATCATAGGAAACCTTAAACCTAAAAGACATGTCCAACTCACAATGGGTGTTTGTCGGGTGTATTCATCTCAACTCCTGCTTACAGATGCTCTAATATATATCCTCACAAGATGCGATTTCGATGCTAACACGATAACTATCAATGATAATCTCTCCAAAGGAAAGTGATTATACGGTTCATACCAAAGGTCAATCATTCAAGCATAAAACAACACTTGTAGTATTTTGTATCCTTACTTTACCTTGTCCCTTCGATTGGGGTGGTACAGTACTCTCATCAAGATTCGTTCTCAATGACTTCTGAGCAGATCTCTAGAAATTCGATGCGAAGCGAGGATCTTGATAGAGATGATCGATACATGCACACTATGTTTTCACAACTCCTTTAAATACAAAATAGTCAATTTCTACACCAAGAATCTATCATTAACAGGAATGATATTAGCAGATTTGGTCAGTCTGTCGACGATGACCCAAATCGAATCAAATTCAGATGATGACCTTTGTAATAGTTAGACGTTTACTAATCTATGAGGCGATGTCTGCCTTCATAATTTGCCATCAGTATAACTTCTTCAGATAAAGATACATTAAATCATAAATGTCATGAATAAATTACTTATACTTACGGGATTCCAACATAACTAAATCTCAAAATGTCCATATTTAGGCAACCACAAGTGGCCTTTAAAACATTTAACACCATCGGCTCCTCAATTCTAATGGTTCATATTAGCCGCGAACCCCCTTTTTATTATCTATATTATCCTTTTTATGAACATCGTTTATTTTTATATTGTTCGGCAATTTATTTTGCACAGTCATTATTAAGAAATACATCTTAATTGATTCTTTATCTTTTGTACATAATGTGTCGGTATCTATATTCACTTTCCTAGATGGAATAAATATCGTGACCGCATTTATTCGAAAATTCTTTCTTCACATTTTCTAAGTCTTAGTTCTATCTCAACTATTATTTTTAATCAGTTTTGCTCAATCTGACGTTTAAAGCGTCGATAATTACTACAAGTAATTAAATAATAATTCGTTAATTTTTTTATTTTTTTTTGAAGCTAAACGTAAAAATTTTAAATTTCTTAGTTCATCCAATTATATAAAAATGTTCAAAAAATTTAATTTAATTAACACGATTTTTGCTGATTTATCGAAAATAGTTAATTGGATTCGTAAATGTTCGAAAAATCTTTGTTTATATTTTGGTCAAAATTTTCTTAGTTGAAAAGCGTAAATTATCGTTTCAAATTTCAAGTCATGGTTTAAATGGTTTCCTCAATCCCTCTTAGGTTGTCTTGAGGTATACACGAACATTTACCCCTAAACAGGAGTTTAGTTAAATGTTCTGGGTATAAGGGAATAATCCCTTAAAAATCCTTTGTTAAAAACATTTGTCAAAACATATTTGCACTTTTCTTTTTAGTAATACTCAAAGTCTTAAAAGGGCTCTTAATTTTTAAAGAGTCAATATAGATTCCATTATCTTATATATTAATCACATGGTCAAATCATGTAAAGGATTAAGTCTTAATAATATGTTAATTATTCAAGGTACAGGTTTTTATTGTTCGGTCAATTCAGGGCAATCTATAAATAATTATTAACTCATTCTTATTCTTATAAACAAACATATAGTCCTTAATGATCACAAGCATGAATTTATCAAATTACAGCCTACACACGTCATTTACCAAATTTATGAATGCTACATGTGTATTAGTCAATCCAAACGACATCACGTGAAACTCATAATGTTCATTACAAGTACCGGATGTAGTGATTGGAATACATAATCTTTTTCGCGGATGCGAAGTTGATGATAACCATGCCATGGATCAAATCTTTAAAACATACGTTAGAACCTTGTAAATGATCGAACAAATCTTCCATTTTGAGTTATGGATATCGTTTTCGATTTTCAATTTACTCAGTTCACAGAAATCTATAAATATAAGGAATGATAACACCATAGCTCTTCATAATGACGAGCTTGGTAGAATAAAAGCTTTCTCTGACAACTCTCTCAGTCGTACGGTAATTCCTTTAATTCAGATGGTGCTGACGTACAGTGCACATGCCATAGGTGCAGCACCGGGTATATAATCAATACCAAATTCAACTTGCCTTAATGGCGAAAGTCTAGGTAATTTTACCAATAAATACCTCCTAAAGTTTCAGATAACAGAAGCATCTTTTAATAAATTCATATTAGGTTCTTCCTAGATTATAGTATCTATGACTAATTCACAACCATTCACGGTATAATTTCAAGTCTAAATGCAGGATATGGACATCCATCAAGAATTATTTAGATCACTTTTGATAATCAACATCTTATCATTTACGGAAATTCTACTCGAGTTCCCATTAATTAAGACAATGTCGTCATGTCATAATCAATCAATCCATTCTACTGGCACTATTAACTTTTCAGTTTTATTGCCGTCGATAAGATGTGAACTTCTCAAAAGACTAATAATAACTCATAATCCTTCACAGATTCAAGGATATCTGGAGACACAACTATCATTAAAAGAGTAAGGTCAACGCATAATTTTTGCGAGAGAATTTCAAATCAGATACAGACGAAAACATTTAACGAATATGAATATATCCTATGTTTTCATAATTTGAGTACGCATTCGAAAGCTCCTCGGATCGTTACCCAGGTCATTCCAATGAAATCAAATCATAAGAAATGATAAGAACGTCGATACATCCAGTCGGGTATCAACACTCGGTAATCAGATACTTTTCCTAAGAATCTCACTACGGGAGAATTGGACAAAGAGGGAATATCAATTGTCAATGAACACAATATCCACAGATGAGTAAATTCGACTCAGAAGAATAAATAATACGGGCACATATGTAGGTGTCCCTATCAATATGTCCCTATTTTTCACTTCTTGCAGATCTCTTAAAATTTATTCTTTCACAATCTTCAAAGAAAATTTAGTGCTTATTCATTAGTTTTATGGTGACTACTAATCAGCCTTGCATGGTTCATTCCAAATTGTATGTAGGCGCGCAACTATATACAATTTCAATATTAACAATGCAATACTCAGTTCGTCAAAATTTTATCATCATGTTTATAATAAAAACATTTTCATGCTTAATTCTTAAATAAGAATCAAGAATAAATTTACAAAGATTTTCTTTATTATGAAAACAATTAAGTTTTCCAAGGTATTTCATAATCAGCTTCATTTGGATAACGATCACTTATAAATCTCACTTTGAAAATTCAATTTTTCTCAAGGGATACTGTTTTATCTTATAAAGACAATGTGTGATCTGCAAAAGAGTGATGAAAATTTGTTCGCCAAGGACTAACTACAATATAATAGGAAATGAGCTTAGCCAAATAATCATGAGGTTCATGACTTCGATGGCACTCAAAAAGAATAATCCACAACGAAACACAAATCAAGATGAGTACTTGTTCAATGATTGCATCACTAATTCGATCATTAGGATGGAGCAATAAAAGATAGATAACATCAATACATGTATAATTTAGTAATCAAAGGTAGTCTTTTCATTAATCACAAACAAGTCAAAATTGTACCGTAACACATTACGTGTCACTATGTCATACAATTCCAAGAACTCATCCTACCAACTGATGTCTCAGTTAAGTTAGGGATTTTTAAAAGATACCACAATGAATACTAACCTACAAGAGTCATTAGGTGTCCCACCTGTCCCGGAAGATCCATCGGTCCCAATTTAGAAGAAGATCTCTTCAATTTATTTCTTGGACACTGGGCATCCTCATTAGTGGACCATGGCCTAGGAACAACCTTTAACACAAACTAACAATCATTTAAAACCTTATAATTCAATCAAAGAACTTAACGACTTCCTCTTAACAATTTCTTATTCCATACAAGTTAAATTTTACTTTATTCAAGTTTCAACCAAATTATACTCAATTCGATATCCTACCTCATTTTCCAATACTTTCAGCCTTATTTATAAACCTTAAAAGGGAATAAAAGCTCGATATGAATCAACACTTAATTTCTAATCCTATAGCTCTTACAACAACAATTATCAAATGAGTCACTAGTATGAGATGACTCATACATTCAATTAGACTTCTCGGAAAGGTACTAGTGGCATGAGGCTTTTGGGTAATGATTCCAATGACAGCCTCAAGTGCAACATTCACCCTTTCGATTTCAATTTAAGAATTGGATGACAACGAATCAGATGACATCTTTCCAGGTGATAACGTTTTGTCAAACTCCACTCTATAAGGAAAGATCGTCATGACATCGATATCAGATTTAATCTCGCCAATTCTTTTTCAATATCACAATCAACTAATATCTACATTTCTACGAATATCAACCATTTGTTGGGATCATAAATATCCACAACTTGGTTCAGATCTAGGATAGCTAGAATTCCTACGAGAATAGCTTCGATTAATTTACTAGGGGATTTAGGGTTCCTTGTGACAATCTACGTCGTATAAATACCTCGTATAAATAGCAAAATAATCATCAAACAATCATGTAATAAAATTACATCATATATATATATATATAATCCAAGTTATATATATATATATATTAAAATAACACTTCTCAGTCTGGCCTTGTCGGTAACTCGGGAATTCTTCAGCACCGTTATAGTCAAAAGATTTTTAGACATTTTTAGAAAAATGTTTATAGTTAAAAGATTTTTTAATGTTTTATTCAAAACCTTAATTTTAAAAATCTTTCATTCTCTATAACGAGAGCTCTGGTACCAAACTATAACACCCCCAAATTTATACAATTCAATACAGCGGAAGACTCGTTGGTGTTACGGGATAGCACATTACTCACATCATAGACAACACATAAAAATAGCGTCGTTTAATAATAAAGCATTTCCATTCATAAATATCAAAGTTACATAGGTTCCAAGTCATTGTATTTCATACAGGTTTTTACAAAGCATTTTGAATGGAAACTAGTATTTAAGTGCGGGCCATGAATTTTTTGTCGTCTTCCCGAGAATTACCTTCAAGTACCTGAGATAAAACATGTTAAAAGAAAAGGTCAGCGATAACACCGAGTGAATTCATAGTGTTTAATAAAATCCATCAATATAACATCGGTATACAATTATTACCGAAAATCATTTTGTACAAATCATTTTAATAGGCCATAAAATAGCCAAAGTCATTTTATACAATTCCTTATCAAAATCATAATATAGGCTTTCGCCTTCAAAATCATTATACGCGCCAATGTCGTAAAAACATCATACAATACGTTTTTTAACGTTGTATAGATTAAATAAAAACCATTATATGAATATGGTTATATAAAACCAAAACACGAACATAATATCAATGATAAGACCCTGTATTGCTAGTTAGGCAATATATTGTAATTCAATGCTTAAAGCAGTATTTCGTTAATTGGATTATTGTAAGCCGCATGACATTGTTACCTTACTATAACCAACAACGGGTAGCTAACCCGATACTTAACTTGCCCATCTAAGTTAGTGTGTCGTCACAATAATCACGCTATGTAAATCTTCTCATACATAACATTCGCTTACCAATCAATGTGGCACGACCGGGATCAACCGTCAAGGCGCGAACTGGGGTGATCGCCCCCAAATAGTACTATTATATGCATAAGCGTCTACCAAATCCCGGTAGTTCACAATTCATGCTAATGGGACTTTTAGTGACATAACCTAACTTTAATAATCCATTTCATTTCATCTATCGGGTCATTTAATCATTCATCTGGTCATAAAATCATTTGGGTCCAAATCAATAAACAAGAAATCGAGATAAATGGTGTCCTATTTTATTAAAACTAACATGTTATCTCCCTCGCGGGTTTATAAAACATTTATAAAAACATTTAAAAGAGTGCGAGGCTATGAACTCTTTAAAAGAGTGCGAGGCTATGAACTCACGTTGATGTGGGAAAGCGGGTTATCGGCAATTCGGATGTACGGTACGTGCTTCAATCACGGAAACCTAGACAAATAATACTCGTCTTAGACTCTTGTCCAATGACTTTATAAAAATAACAATTATGTATACATATGATGATTTTATATATATGATGATCAAGTGGGTTTACATATTCTCATTTACTCATTTTAGTGTTATGTGTTGATAACTTTTTACTAGTTTACTAATTTTACCTATTTACATGTTTTAGGTCCGATAAGCCTATTATAAGTTCATTAACTTGTATTAATCCATTTTATACTTGTATCATCAGTATTTATACTTTACATGTTGAGTCCAAATGGGTTAAGCCCAATAAGTAATTTTTATAAGTGTTTAACTTATTTAGTTAAATTATTAGTCCAAATATGCTAACTTAGCTCGTTAATGTCCGTATGTCCTATAGTTCGGGTTTTATCGGTTTTTACTTGTATTAGGTACTTATATATCAGTATATAACTTTTAGAAACTTTACATTAGACGGGTTTGATCGTCTAAGTTTTAATTGGCGAAAAGCGTTAATTTTACGGTAATAGCCGAAAAAGTCGTAAAAATCATGTTTATAGTTTTATAACTTATAAAACTTATCAAACTACCATTTTTATGAATTGTCCATTTATTTATCCTTATACATATTTATATAAATGTATTATATAATTTAATGAGTTTTAATTCACATTTTATACTATTTTTATTTGAGTGCTTATATAATACTATTATAACTTAATTTTCCCAAAATCTGATTTTTACTTTCATGTTCACCAAAACAGCCATATATAGAGTTCTATATGGAGATAGAAGCTCAAATTTTTATGGCATAAACTACATGATATGTTCTCCATTTAACTCTGCTATAGCTACTGTTGAATCAGCCTTTAAGTATTTTATAAAATTCGTCCAAAACAGTGTACTCAGATTTGCACTCTAAACTTGTTTTGATCATATATCACTCATTTTTATGATTCCATTGCATGGCCAACTCTCACATGTGTACAAGACATATTACTTACTGTATATCCATTAATCTATGCTATTTTATCAGTTCATCACATGGTTATTTACTGTTTTTATACAGCCTACTAAATTAAGCAAGATTAACCACTTTTACCTATAGTTTTTCATCTTTTTACCCATGATTATCAACACCAAATCCCCACACAATATTCTTATCATCATTCATCATCATATACATATACATAAATAAAGAAAATACAAGATTACATAATCAAAATAACAAGAGGATGGGAAGAACAATCTCTATACCACCAAAGTGATGAAAAGATGGGGTTGATGATGAACAAGACTTGGTTTTGGGTAACCAATATTATGAGATATCAACATCACTTCTAGGATCACCAAGTATTTGTAGATTCCTCCAAAAATCAGCCCTTGTTCTTCATGAAAAATCCTTGAGAAATCAGCCCCAAACTCCCTTGAAAACTCCTTTTTACATGTTAAGATCACCTCCAATCTTCATAACTTCAATGGGTTTTTATCATATGTGTGAATAACATATGATTTCATGGTTAAATCAAGATCAAATGGGTTATTTAGGGTGAGAATAGGACGAATTTTTGAGAGAGAAATGGGAGGATGAGAGTGGTTTGCATGTATGTGTTTTGGAGAAATGGTTTGGTTAGATGGTTTTGTGGTTTGGTGAAAGAAGTAGCTTAAATGTTAAGCTTGAATGGACAAGTGTCCATTTTAGTTGTATAAAAATGACACCAAGGTTGTGTTGGTGCTAAGTGTTGCCATCCCATATTATTGGGGTGGGGCAAAACTTGTTTTGTCTCATCCCACTAATTTACGGGTATTCCTCGATTCTAGTTTCCTTGATTTGCATGCCCTCAGGTCGTTTTACGAAAAACGTTTTTATAAATTATGAATCAACGGCACAAAACGAATCTAATAAAAATTGTCTCGTCAAAAACGGAGTTCGAAAACGTAAATACGTAATCCTAAGGTTTACGGTTTAGTCGTAAAGGACGTTAAATTAAAATCGTAAGTCCTAATCTCTTCTCGTAAATTTGTGAGTTTATGAACCAACTCAAAATTAAAATTCCAAAATAATATTCACGGACAAATTTATTTTTCTGAAATGTCGGACTGTCACCAAAACGGTGTATGTAAACGTAAGCACGTAATGTAGAATCCTCCGGTTTAGACGTAGTCGATGCTACTTCAAGACGGAAATCAAAATTTCTTCCCAAAAATAAGTGAGTTCATAATGTAACATTAAAATAATGTTTTCAAATAAATATTGAGAATAAAATATCGACCATAAATTGACGGATTGTCACATTATTCTAGCATTGCGTGAGGGCACGGCAATGGTTTAGTATGGGGGAGGGAGACTGCTTTTATACATAGTCTCATCTTCCAAATAGGGCTTAAAATGCATTAAATATCATCAAAATACCCAAATATATGCTTGTGTTTGTTTCTTGTGTATTTTAGGTACGTATATTGAGAAAATGACAAAAGATCACAAGAATCATGCAAAAACGAACACGGGAAACGAAGCCGCACAATGAACCAAGCCCTAATGAAGACTTTCCCAAGATCGACCCTTGAATATTTGAAGAATTATGAAGAAGGGTCCTCTAATTATGAAGAATTGACACTTTATACCCTTGTATCCTCATAATTACAAGTTTGGTCCCTAAAGTTTGTCAAAAATACAAAAAGGACCTTAACTTTGAAGAATTGGCAAGTTTAGCCCTCAACAAAGCTAAGTTGTCAACCAATATCATCCACAAATTCAAACACATCATGAATTCCTTTAAAGTACAAGAAATGACAAGTTTGGTCCTTTGAAAATTCCAAAATTACACAAAGGACCCTCAACTTTCAACAATTGGCAAAAATGGTCCATCAATCATCAAGACTTGGCAATTTCAGTCCTCCAAAATGTCAATTATACAAGTCTAGACCATTATCCTTGAAGAAAATACCAAACCAGCCCTTGAAGAATTCGAATATGGCAAGAAATACCCCTGAATTCATTTTATAAAAGTTTTTGGGCCAAAAATGCAAAAGTGCAAAAGTTGTTAAGGCATAAAAGGGCGTTGATAGAGTTTTCTATTGAAAAGACAAGAAGAAAAGAATCAAGGGACTAAAAGGGGCCAGACATAGAAGATACCTAGACCAACCATGCCTTGACACCTGTCCCACTCACCCCTTTCAACCAATGGGAGCTCACTTCTTTGCCACCTCACAAATCCACTCAGCCAATTAAACTAATCACAACAGATTAGTTAATTTTGGCGCTTAACACCATATTTAAACCCAAAAACAAATCAAACCTGGCACTATTCAACGTATGAACACAATTGGGTATTTTTGTTTAACCAATAATTAAACCTCCATCATCTCCAGATTAGTGATTAGGGTAGTCCTAATCATAACCCAACTCTCAAAACCCTTGCCACATCACCCCATTGTCACATGATAAACCCTTGTCCCACCCTTTGAAGAAGATGCCAAAAACCCTGCCAAAATCCAACGTCCAATATCCAAGCCTACTTTCTAAGCTTATTTGGGGCCTTTGGATACAATTTCTACCTTGCCAACTCCACAAACAGCCAAGAATCCATCACATGAGTCCAAGGTTTTGAAATTCTACAAGGGCATATTTGGAAGATCAAGTAGCTAGGGTTCACGTTTTTATTCAGTAACTTAGCTCATTGTATGCCTATATAAAGGCTTAGGGTTCCAACATTTAGTCTTTGCTTTTGATTTTTCCTTGTTCAAGTTTTTGTAAATCCCATTTTCAAAGTTAATGAAATTGAGTTTGAAATATTGAAGAAAAGTCATTGGCCAATCTTATTTACTGCTTTCATTTGTTATATGCTTGTTAGTTCTTGAAGTTCAAAACCTGTTTTCAAAAGAGGAGTGTGCAAAAGTTTGCATATTTCCTCATTTTCTTGATATTTTGCTAAGTCTTGTTCCAATCTTGGAATTCTTGGGATATAGGGCTGATCATAGCATCCTAACTGAGTTGGTTAAGGTGTTGTGAGGCTTATAACTTGGGGATAATCAAGTGTGGGGTAACAAGTTTGCATCAATCAAGTTTTTCAAAGTTTCTGATTTTTATGATATTGTGCTTAACCCTTGTTCAATCTTAGCAGGCTTATTGTGGAAGCTTGTGCTTGTTCTTGCTAGCACATAAGCTCAAAATTCGTGGGTGTGGATGTACATCCATGAGGTTTGCATACTTAATCTCAAAATCTACTTAAATTGTGGTTTTTGGTGATATTTGTATGAAACTTGTGCTCTTTTGAATTTTGTGGCTTGTACTTGCTTGAATCTGTTTATTATACTTGTTTTAGTGTTAATTGATGCTTGGTTGGCCTGAAATCTCACTTTGCTTTTGAAAATTTTGATTTAGAAAAGTTAAAGGGGTGTTTGGGTCTACTGTTTTATGCTTGTAACTTGTTATTGTGTTAAGGGAAGTTGTTGTTTATGCTTTGAATCTGATAAATACCTTGTTGAGAGTATTTTGCTGCAAGTTTCTGAGTTTGAAACCTTGAATTAAACAATCTGCTATATAGACCTTGTTTCTGCTTGTTTTGACCTAGGATTTTGGGAACACTTAGTGTGTATGCATGCTTAGGGATAAAAGTGGTTTAAACAAAGTTAATATAACCCGTTTGAAAGATTTGAGGTGTTGAATCTGGCTTGTGTGTCAAATACATCAGCAAAAGTAAAAACTGCATGTGTTAGTGTTCATCAGTAACTTTCATTGCTTGAATCTTGCTTAATTCTTTGAACCAGTGCATGAAACCTGTTTAGACTTGCTTATTGGAGTTTATTATAGCTTGTGTGTGCATTTGGTTGAATTTGGCTGGCTGATTTGTGCTAAAACTGCTCATAAGTGCTTAACTGCTTATTGTTCATGTTTGTGCAATGTATGATGATTGATTGATTAAACTGTATCAATTGGGTGTTAGTGATTGTGTTATTTTGATTGTGATTGACTCCTTTTGATCCAAAGATCATTTGGGTGCCTTTGTGAAATCTGAATCTCCAAAAAAGTCACTAAAGACAAAAAGTCAAAATAGTCAAGCAGTGGAAAAAGTTTCCACTACTCAACATCCAAAACTAGCCCCTGCTAGTGCAATTTTGTCATCAGCTTATCAATAAGCTATTCTAGCTTATTCTGACTTGCAACAACTTTTTTTTTGTGATAGATCTTCATTATTTGACCCATTTAAGTAAACTGGAGCTTATGAGACTTTGACTTTGACTTTTTACTAGAAAACCACCTTATTTGACTTTTAACATAAGTGCTTATTTGATTTTCTAGCTTATTGAGTGAGCTTATTGAGTAGGTTTTTGGTTATTAAGCTTAGTTTTGTCATAAGAAACATTTTGCAACTTGAATCAGCTTCTGAGGTGGTCTAGATCATAAAAACGACTATTTTGTCGTTTTGTGAATAAGTTTGTGAACTGTTTCTGGCTTATTAAGTGGGCTTATTTGAAATTTCTTTTTGCAAAACGTTTTCTTACCTCAAAAGAATGATGTGTGTCAATTTTCAGCTTATGGCACAAGCTTATGGCTTAATGGGCTCAAAGGCCCATTAATATTATTTTATTATTAAAAATTAAAAGTCTGATTTTCTAGTTTTTTATATTTTTCCTAGGTTCTAGACACTTAATTAGGATTTTTGCAACTTTCCAATTATTTTTTAGGTCTTTTAATTATTTTCTATAATTAATTGAAGATTTAATTGATTTTAGGAGTTTTTAATTATTTAAAAATAGTTTTAATTGGTTTTAAAATTTTGAAAAATAGTTTTTAGTTTAATTAGAGTATTTTCGAGGTTTACAAACTTTAAAATCTTGTTTAGGTCTTTTTAATAAATAATTTTGATTTTTAGGGCTTTAATTAGCATTAAAAAGTCATTATCTAATTAATTAAAAGGTTTTTGCAAGTTTTGATTTTTTGTAAACTCTTAGAATATTATTAGGGATTTTTGGTAATTTTTAGAAATTTTTAGGTTAAAATTTTAATTTTGGTGGTTTTTACAACTTTACGTGTACGCCTTTTTAGACTTAGTTTAATCCGTCTTCATAACCGTCATTCTCTTCTAATCCCTTTTCTATTTTTCTTTCTCAAATATAATCACAATTTAATCCATATCATTACACACATAACACACTAGCCTCCTTGAGAACGAACTTAGTTGGTCATTAGTGCTCGGTTTTCCTAAACCGACACTTAATACTTGCCACTTTTATTGCTCTCTTTTCCTAAAGGGGTAATTTTACAACTATCACCAACTTACCTTTTTTCTCGGACAGTACACGAACACAAACAATTCAAGATTCTAAGCCAAAAAATGAATCAGCAACCAAAATTTTTGTGTTTTTAACCCAAATAACAATACCAAATCACTATAACAAGTAATAAGATGAAGTAAATCAAGATTAACCCATAAAAACACAAAAAAAAATTTGGTTAGTGTGAAAATAGATCAAAAATGGCGAGAGAATCAAGAACACAAACACAAGAACTAAACAATCATCCCATGGCTCTTGATACCATTTGTAGGAGATGTAAATCTTGCTTATGTTATAGAGAGAGAAAGAGATAGAGAGATGGTGAGAACACACACACTTAGAGAGAGAAAGTGAAAGAAAACACTTTTTCACTATGTGTAAAAATGAAGAACACACCCTCTCCATCAAAGGAGAGGGTTTATATACCCATGCCTTGTAATGGGCTTGGGCTTACACGTTTGGGCCGGCCTACACATGTTGTAGGCTAGGCTTGTCTTGGTTTGATTAATAAAGTGAAAGTAACTAAACTACGAGCTATTACATGGACTATCGTTGGAGTGGCCGATCCTTCTTAATACGTAAAACGTATTTCCAACAGACTTCCATCGACTTATCGATCATATCATGAAAAATAGCCATCATGCACCTTTTAATGGTTCCCGGTGCATTACAATGTCCGAACGACATTCTACGATAATCAAATGTTCCATATGGACACGTAAATGTAGTTGTCTCTTAATCTCGAGGGTCGATAGGGATTTGAATGTAACCGGAAAAACCATCTAAAAAGCAATAGAAGTCGTTTCCCGCAAGTCTCTCCAACATTTGATCCATGAAGGCAAGGGAAAATGGTATTTGCGAGTGGCGTCATTTAACATATGATAGTCAATACACACCCTCTAACCGGTCACAACACGAGTTTGAATTAACTCGTTGTCATCATTAGGCACAACGGTCATTCCACCCTTCTTAGTGACACAAAGGATTGGGCTCACCCAAGGGCTATTAGATATAGGGTAAATCATTCACGCGTCAAGAAGTTTTAAGACTTCCTTTTTGATGAAATCGTAAATTTTGGGGTTTACCCTTCTTTGACATTAAATTGCGGATTTGTAGTCCTCCTCCATTAAAATCTAGTGAGTACAAAATTTTTGGTTGATACCCTTAATGTCGGAAATTTTCCACGCAATTGCCCGTTTGTGAGCTTTAAAGATTGTCAAGAGTACGGTTTTTTCATCATTGGAATGATCTTTCGCAATAACAACCGGCCACTTGTCATAACCTTCCAAGAATGCTTATTCAAGGTGAGGTGGAAGATCTTTCAATTCAAAGATTGGTGGATCCTCGATTGAAGATTTTGGTTCACCACTCATAATTTCCATCGGCGGAAAATATGGTGGAATTCGATTGATAATATCCTCACTAATCGTGACCTCATCTTCATTGTCGATTTCATTTAAAATAAAATCGCCTCCTTGGAATAGAGTCAGATTTGGTGCAGAATTAGCAAGAATTGGATCCATAATAGTAGGATTACCACTAGTCGAAGTATCCGAAAAACCTAACACTTCTTGTGTAAACTCATCGCAAACTACATCGACTTAGTCAATGTGGTTGATGGTATCAATTACTTTAACATGAGAAGGTGTAGAGTTTTCAGTAGCGTTTATAACAAGTTCCTCCTCGTTGAATCGCAAAGTGATTTTTCTAGCATGCACATCAATGATCAATTTCGAGGATTCTAAAAATGGACGACCTAAAATTAGAAGAACTTGAGGATCCATGGGAACAAATCTAGCACAATAAAATCAACAGGATAGTAGAACTTCCTAACTTTCACAAAAATGTCTTCGGCTACTCCACATGCGAGATTCGTAGAATGATCGGCCATCTCGATAGACATTTTCGAAGGAGTAAGATTCGGAAGTGATAACGATTTACACATGGAAAAAGGCATCAAAATAATGCTCGCGCCAAGATCGGCCAAGGCGAGGCATCCTTCCATTTCTTGAATATTACATGGAATGAGAAACTTGCCGGGACCACCAACTTTTTCCGGTATTCATTTAAGAAAAACAGAAGAATAATTAGATAGATTAAAATGCTTCTCCTTATCATTCATCATAACCTTAAAAGTGGAGGCAAAACGAGGCATATACAGCAACACGTCAGCTCAACTTATGTCGAAATAAACCTTACGAAACATTTTAATGAAAAGCTCGATTTGTTGATTGTTACGTTCATGCAATTTTTCCTTGTTTTGTCTCGATGGGTAGGGTAAGGGTGGTGTGGGTTTGGGAATAGGCAAAGGCCTTGGAATCTCGGGTTCCAAAATTGGTATATGTTCGACCGTAGGTGTGGTTTGAGCGGTACTTCTTGGGCTTGTGATATGCTTCTTTTTGACCATCACCTCGGGTTCTTTCTCGATTTCCTTCTCCTTAGAAGTACTTGGACGACAGATTGGCTCTTTGAAAATCTTACCGCTTCATGTAGTAATCACCTTCATTTCACCCTTCAGGTTTGCAATGGTATCACTTGGAAGCCCACCCGAAGAAGAGGGTATACACATTTCAGCCTCAAACATACTAGCCATTTTATCTTCAAATTTTGATTGCCTTTTATCCGCCTTAAGCATCTCTTGCTTGATTTCATGTTGGCCTTGTTCCATCTTTTGTTGGTTTTGTTGTAGCCTTTGCACAGTAGTTTCCATTTTATTAGCATTGCATGCTCGTTTATTAACTCATTTTTCATCTTGAATCTTAGGCAAATTATCTCCCTTTGTATGTTGTCAAAGCTATCATAATTTGCCTTTGTATAATTCAAAAATTCATTGGGAAGATCTTTTGTATTTTGCAAACCTTTATTAGTGTTTTAAAAATCACGGTTTTGATTTTGGTTTTGCACTTTCCCATTGTTCCCATAATTACCCTTGTTGTAATTACGTTGGTTTCCTTGATAATTACCACTTTGATTGTTGTTTCGATAGTTGTTAGCATTTTGATTTTGTGGAGCTTGATTTGGGCGGGAACCATGGCCGTTTTGGTTGTAAGTTCCCGTTTCTACCTAAGCACTCGATGTGTTACCACCGGCGGTAATGCACTCGGAAAAATCATATGCTCCACCACAAGATATAAAACTTTTCTCATCCGCTTTAATCGAAGAGGAACCTAAAGCATCTTGTGCTTTCCAATGACTCATAAGAGACAAAAATCTATCGAAAAATCTATTCTCCTTATTAGCATCATCTTGCAAAACATTCATATCACGAGACGACGATGACGAACCCATAGTGGCAACACTCGGTGTGTTTAAACCTTAGATCTATATTTGATGATGGTAAAAGCCTCATTTGTTGTTTTGCATAAAAAATTACCACCCGTGGCGGCTTGAGATAATCCCTCTCATGATCATTAAGACCATTATATAACGTCTCAATTTGATGCAATTCAGAAAAATCATGGTGTGGACATTCATGCAACATTTCCTTAAATCGTTCCCATGCCATTGAAAAATTTTCATTAGGTCTTTGTGTAAATCATGAAATCCCGTTTTTCAAATGTGTAGTCTTTGATGGCAGAAAAATTGGTTCAAAAATTTAGACACGCGATTGTTCCATGTCAATATAGAATTTGGTGGTTCTTTCTCGAGCCAAATTTGGGCGGGCCCATCTAAAGAGTATGTAAATAACATCATCTTAATGGCGTCATGTGGAACATCCTTATCACCATCCCATTGGATGTGGTCCCCGACCCTCAATCTGACATGGAATAGTCTCTCAACGAGAAGTCCCCACTAGATTTTGATAATGAGGATGGGGATTACAACTGGATTGACCAAGAAGTCGGGTCATCCTCGCCACCTCACACCACCACCCAAATTCATGAATAACAGGGTGACAACATCGAAGGCACGGACGAGGAGCTTTAGGCGCTGTTTGAGTAAGGGGACGAGGCAGCAGATGGCCAAAATGCCGAGGCACCAGTCACATCAAACACCAAGAGGCGGAAGTCCAAGAGGAAGCTAAAAAAAGTAGTACAACAAGTGGAAGTGGGGAAATTCAATGCGCCCGTCAATAATTACGGCAAGACCACCCTCAATACAAAAGTGGTGGCATGGATGCGGACCATACTTC
This sequence comes from Glebionis coronaria, assembly GCA_025667525.1. Lineage (NCBI taxonomy): Eukaryota > Viridiplantae > Streptophyta > Magnoliopsida > Asterales > Asteraceae > Glebionis > Glebionis coronaria. The sequence goes on from CM046874.1 coordinate 461,788,335, forward strand.
ACGTATGTTGTAGGACATAGCCAATGGGAAACAACAAAAGGAGCAAAGATTTCTGAACCCTACTCTTGTCACTGACATACCGCCCACTGAATCAGAGTTGGCCAAAGATACCATGTGCGAGCCAAATCACATATCTTGCAGGACATTATCATATGGCATCCGTGACACTGATGTATTGGTATATATATATAGGAATACTCATTCTGATGCCGGAACCAATGTAGGCAACAAGGCAAAGGAAAACGTGCCCGATACTGAGACTAATACCAAGGTGCCCTCCCCAGCCGTGGAAGAAGCCACACCCTCTCATCCTTGTACAACCGATGAAGATCTTGTAGAGTACGACCCAACGCCCTTCTTTTTCCCAAGGTGGAATCTATCCACGGCAGATAGGCTAAGCACTCCAGAAGCCTACAAGAACTTCATGGATCACATTACGCCTCCTGGCCTTTTAGTGGATCTTCGTGAACTAACACATGATGACCTCATGGAGGAGTACAATGTATCAACTGTGCACCAGGTTGCAGTTGGCGCGGCTATGTGCCATAGATTTGAGGCAGCCATACGTCATATCCAAAGTATAGACAGAAGGATCGTCCGTAAGGAAAAATTAGTCGTTCAACATGAAGCAACAATCACATACCTACGGACACAACTATCCACCGTTGAAGCCACCATCAATGAGCAGGCAACTCATGCTAGAACACGTGATACTCACATTGCCGAGTTGGAGGCTGAACTCGACGCTACAAACAATAAGGTATATATACACCACTTGTATTTATTAAATTTCGTTTATTATTTATTCGTTTACATACACATAAGTATCTTCCCATTATTGTTTACCTGAACCTGTGCTTGTAGGTAGCCACGCCTGAGGCCGCCACCAAGGCTATGTGCGACCAGGCCACCACACTCTCTAAAGGCTAGACAGTATGTGAATAAGCTGCAAAGAGACCGTGAATGCAGAATTCCTTAAGCTCAACGAGGAGAGACAAAAGCAAACTGATGGCTACCTATAAGTGATGAACACCTGGCTAGACACCTTGGCCGTAGATTTTAATGAGGAATTATACCCTCATATGCTCACAGCCATAGCTGGCCGTAGGTGGATGGTTGGCCGTGCCATGAGACTTACAGTGATGAAGATAGAAGATTCGCCTAAAATGATGTAGCCATTTGCCAATGTCGTGTCTGACAGTATTGACCGCGACAGGCACGAGGGCTTGCTAGCAGGAGTAGAATGGTCTGGCAAAGGAAAAGAGACAAAAGATCATACCTATTTTAAACCGGACACAGAAAAAGTCATGACCCAATCCATGAATGCTCTTAGGGACGTGATGTATCCCCTGCTGGAGGAACTATAAGCACTAAAAGACGCTCCCAATGACAAAATTATGGAGCAGCTACATCTGAGCATGGACCCGGAGTCACAAGATTCTCCAAACGGGCGGTTGGAACTTAAACCTTACACAAGCCAACTCACGATACCTCTCTATGCCGAAAATCCTCCTACCAACGACCCATGGGCGTTGAAGGGAAAAAAACTTTAGAGGAGGCCCTCGAAGCCAATCTAGATCGGGCCCGAGGTAGAATAGGGGACCCCCTTATATGTCGTACACCAACTGTCGGATGTGCCCATCTACCCTGATATGATGGCACGACGGTGTCCACTCCTACTCGACCTGTCCTGGCTTCTCTTTTAGAGGACGACACAAGCCGTGGTGAGTCCACTCTTGCATCCATCACCCAGCATATGAAGGTTTTAAATGAGTCCATCCCTCTTTCTTAATATGTAATTTTGAACAAGTCATCCTTTATAACAAGAACACATGTAATATTATTTTGATTTTATTCGGTCATAGATGTCCGCGACACTTTTATGTATGTATTTTGAAACTTGTACTTTGAATATTGTTTGTTAGATAATTATATATCCATGTGTGATGTATCACGACTTATATAAAGACGAAGTCTATATGTTACTAGACGTGCACTGTGTGGCTTTATCATGTCAGGCCTTTCATAAGTACGGTATGCTTAAACTTATTACAATGTCTTGTCAATAAGGTGTCTAGTAAGGATGCATGATCCGTGGCCACAGGGGTTGCATCCCTCTTATGCGCCAAGTTGAATTATTAGGTTCACTCAATCCTCTTGCTTCGCATGGAAACGTATAGTACATGGTACGACTGATGAATGCACAATAATGATAAATAACACTAAGCACACAAACAATAATAAGTAATCTTAAGTATAAAAGAAACATGGTTTGAACAAGAACAAGTCGTGGAGCTAGCTAGCCACCACGGCGCTTTATTATCATGGTTACGGTTTTTTGTCAGAAAGATAAAATCCAAATAAGACATAGAAACATAAAAGACAGAATTACGTGGATCTTTATTGGAGTTGTCTACAATTATATGTCCATGCGGAGTTCGTGGCCTATTAGAGATAGCATTTCTTGAGATTGCAGATGTTCCATGTACGATCAAAGTCACGATCATCCATGTCGCTTAACTTATACGCGCCTTGCCCTAAAGATCCACAACCTCATATGGTCCTTCCCACTTTGGGCCTAGTTTCCTTGTTTTTTCCACGCGACTGGCCTCGTTAGCATGATAGACAAAAATCACCCGGTCAGAAGGAAATGCCCTTAACTTTAGAATCATAGTAAGCTTTCATCCGCGCCTTAGCCTTAGCTTCATTGATAGCTACGAATTCTATTATTTCCTCGAGCAAGTCTAAGTTGACCCTGAGTTCATCGTCATTCATGACTACATTAACCTCCGTTGTACGGATTGTTGGCATTCAAATTTATGCTGGTATGACTGCCCCTGTACCATAGGCTAATGCGAATGGAGTATCTCCATTGGCAGTTTTTATCGTTGTTCTATGTGCCCATAAGACATGTGGTAGCTCGTCTACCCACTTGGCATTTCTTTCATCTAAGCGCTCCTTGATGCCGTCTCTTAAGCTTCTATTTGCTCGTTCCACCAATCCATTGGTTTTTGGATGATTGACAGATGCGAAACGCCGCGTGATGTTCACCGCCACGCACCAATCCTTGAATGGGTTTTCCGCGAACTATTTTCCATTATCGTAGATAATCTTACTTAGCAAGCCAAAACGACATATAATGTTCTTCCAAATAAACGTTTTTACCTGTTTTCCGGTGATTGTTGCGACTGCTTTAGCGACATTCTAGTAAGTGAAGTAATCCATGGCCTTGATAAAAAAACATAACACCCCCGGCCACAACAGGAAAAGGTCCTGCTATGTCGATCCCCTATTTGTAGAATGGCCATGGGGCTGTGATAGATATTAGTTCCTATTGTGGATGGCGCGTTACCGGCCTGTGTACTTGAAAATCACTGCATTTGAGAATTAAGTTGCACGTATCTTGGTGCATAGTGGGCCAATAATACCCCGTGCGTCATGCTCTTGCCACCACTGACCTGGGGCCGGCGTGCATGCCACACAACCCTTAATGACCGTTTGTATAAGATACCGTCGCGTAGTTCAAACTGTTGTGACTTCCAGTGGATACGGCGTGCCTCTGTTTCATCCTCAGGGAGAGTCCCGTCTGTTAAGTTGCTGGTGATTGGGGTCATCCACGTAGGTCCTTCCTCATCAACTATTGTTGCGACCTCCTCCCCTACGATGGATTTACCCTTATTTCAACCAACACTTGTTTGGACAAGTGGGCGAAGCTTGTTGATGCAATTTTGCAAAGATCATCCGCCTTCTTATTCTCACCCCTTGGCACTTGCATAATGGAAAGCTGCATAGAGCCGGCTATAAGTGACTTAACCTTTTCCAAATATTGGATCATGTTCTCCTCTTTGTCCTCATACTCACCCAAGATGTGATTTGCGACAAGCCATGAATCCACATAGGCCTCTAGGTTACGTACGCCCATTCTGGCTGCTATTTTCATGCCTGCTATAGGAGCTTAATACTCTGACTCGTTGTTTGTGGCTGTAAATTCCAAGCGTAAGTCATAAGTGAATTCCATGCCTTCCAGATTTGCGGGTATGAGACCCGCTCCTGACGCATCTGTACAGGAAGATCCAACGGTGAACAAGACCCATGGTTCTTTCGGGATTTCTTCCATTGGTAACATTGGTACGTCCTCCTTTGGTTTCTCAATTATGAAATCTACTTAGATTTGACCATTTACAGTTGTCCTTGGTCTATAAGAGATGTTGTGTTCCCCGATCAGGACGCTCCACTTCTGCAGTCTTCCTTCCATATCTCACCTCGAGATGATTTGTTTTATTGGCTGTTCCGTGATGACGATAATTGGGTGCGCCTAAAAGTAGCGACGCAACCTTTTTGCAACATAAACCAATGATAGGACCAACTTCTCTATTGGGGAGTAATATAGTTCCGGTCCCTGTAATGCTCTATTTATGAAGTAGACCGGAGTTTGGACTGAGTCCCGGTTGGTCATTAGGACGGCGATTATTGCTCCGTGCGAAATAGCGGATAGGTATATGATTAGCTCCTCCTTGGGTCGCGGGGTGACTAGCATGGGAAGAACCCTCTAGGTGCTGCTTAAGTTGTTCAAATGCCTCCTCTACCTCCCTTGTCCAGCGAAAATACCCTTTCTTCAAACACTTCTTGAGTGTTTTAAATAGAGGAAGTGACTTCTCTACTGATTTTGACAGTAACCTGTTTAGCCCGACTAACTTTCCGTTAAGTGACTGCACCTCCTTCAGTGTCCGGGGAGACGACACCGTATCACGGCCTCAGTCTTCTCCGGGCAAGGCTTGATACTGTGTGTCTCTATCCTTTACCCGAGGAACATTCCTTCGGTTGCCCCAAATGTGCATTTTTTGGGATTCAACTTCATGTTGATTTTTCTAAAAGTACCGAACGTCTCTTGGACGTCGCGAAGGATCTCCTTCTTCCGTGTGTCTCTTTATAACCAAGTAGCAACGTATACTTCAAGGTTACGGCCGATCTGTGAGTCAAACGCTTTTTCAACAAGTCGTTGGTATGTCGCGCCTACATCTTGAGTTCGAACGACATTTTTGTGTAGCAATACACTCCTCGACTGGTATGGAATGCCGTCTTCTCCTCGTCCTACTTTGACATCTGAATTTGGTGATACCCTTATATGCATCTAGAAAGCACTTAAAGGGATATCCGCATAAGGACACGCACATACGCCTTATTCAAGTCAGTGAAGTTCACACAGATACGCCTTATTTAAGTCCGTGAAGTCCACACAAATATGCCAGCTTCCATCGTATTTCTTAACTATGACCGAATTAGAAAGACATTCATGGTAGTAATCCTTTCACGTGATTCCTGCTTTCACAAGCTTTTTTACCTCGTCTAGTATAACCTGGCTTCGTCCTGGAGCTTGGTCGCGCTTCTTTTGTCTCACTAGAGGATATCCAGGACAAATTTGAAGCTTGTGTTCCGCGACTGAAAGCGGTATACCCGTCATATGCTTTGGTTCCCATGCGAATATATCAAGGTTTTCCTTAAGGAGGGAGCACATGGCGTTCCTTAATGGGGGTTGGTTTTACCGGCGTTGTGACGGCCTGGCATTCCAATGGTGGTACTATTGAATTATAGATGGTGACAACTCCCCCTCGTATGGCCAAGATCCCCGGCCTTCCGTGCTGTGGACGACACCGCTCGTATGGCCAAGATCCCTGGCCTTCCGATGATACCATTTTATGGAGAGTGAGAGCGTATAACCATAAAATTAATCCTTGTTGTAGTTAAATGTTCTTTATCTCCAATAGTTACTAGCAATCGTAAATGCCCTATCCCCCATATGGATTCCACACTGAAACCTATAAGCGGCGACGTTGTCGGCATTAGTTAGTTTTTGACGTCCGACCATAATTGTACGAAGCAATGTTCGTATATTACTTCCGTGGACGAGCCTCCATCAATGTACATGTGGCAAATGTCCTGGTTTCCAATGCTTACCTCAATTGTGAGAGGTGCATCCACCACATTACTCGCACTGATAGGAGGGAATGAGATTTCCTTACTACGGGAAAATTTTTGTCTAATTTTTTCTTTATCCTACGGTGCTATGACTGAATCATGAATATGGTTGTGGGCTTGTCCTTCTGGAATTCTTTCTTGTCATTCTTTTTATTATCCTTCCCGTCCTTCCAGTCCTTGACCAGATATTTGATATTGCCTGACTTAATCAATGACTCAATATGCTTTTTGAGCTGAATGCACTCATCCGTGCCATGACCTTTGGTCGTTCTGGAATTCGCAAAAGCGATTCCTTTGATGAAGATCGACTGGAGTTGTCATTAGGGGCGGCCTTGGAAAATTTTCCCCTTCTGTCAATAGGATGTCTCGGTATGTCATCTTTAAAGGAGTGAACTTGTCATTCGACAGTCCTCCTTTCGTTTTATTTTTGTAATCCAAACTCCTACTATTACCTTGATTATTTGATTGCCTCTTTGGCTGATCATTCGATCGATAACTTTGGCTTCCCTTTGTGGGATAGGCCGCGGACACGGTCGTCTATCCTTCCACAAAGTTCCTAACCCTTTTCATGATCTCATCAAACGTTGTGGGGCGCTTATCATTGAGGCGCCTGATAAGTTACCTATCAGTTATAGCGTGCATATAATCGGAGATCTTAAGAACTTCTAGGCACGCTCTTATTCGCGTGCATTCGTCTTTGAAACGTTCTATGAATTCTTCCGTGGACTCTCTACGCATCTTCTTGACCGTCGCCAATGAGACTGGATCCATGTTATACTTCTTTCGCTAAGTATAATTTTTTCTAAATGCCAAGCGTAGTTCATCGAAGCTGTTAATGCTCCGGTGAGGAAGTTTTTCAAACCAGTCGCGGGCGTTGCCAATCAAGGTTAAATTAAACATTTGGCACCATATAGGCATCGGCCACCATTCAATTTTTTCTTGTACCTTGAAAACTTTGAGATGATCGTCTGGGTCACGAGATCAATCATAGGTTTTAACACACGTCGACATGCGACGTTTTTTGTCCTTGGAGTAATTCCGTATGTGGCTTGTGAAGGCATATTCCCTCTCTCTACACCATGGTAGGGAGAGATCTTCTTCATCATCCGTGTGATAATGAGAATGCTTGTAGCTTCCTCCTTCATCATCTGACGGTTCACACGAAGAATACCTTGTTCGGCAGCGCCTTGGGTGGTGGTCATCCGAATCCGATCCTAAGGGATCATGATACGGTGATCGTGCTCTCCCTCTTGACTGGTTATGGTAGCCGCTTTTGTGAGAGGAGGTTGTAGTTTTCTTTCTTCCATAATCCATCCACCTAAACACACTAGTGCGGCGATTATCATTTTGTGGAGTTTCCAAAGTTGCACGTGTAAAACCTATAAATTTCAGGTTTTGACTATGTCATCATTGTACACGTCACCTCATTATATCTGTATATATTACCAGCTTTGCATGAAAAATTTTGAGCAATCATATGCATCATACATGAGCATACATTATTTTAATCATCAGAATATGGAAATATTTGATCACATAACATTACATTATGATTATGAGTATTTAATCATAAGGACACAGTCACATTTGTATGACTACATTATATGAGCATGCGGGACAGTAAACAATCACTTCTTTTGGGACATTTAAGTCACCGGAACACATGATCATAAGCATTCATCATATTGATTTATAAAAATCCGAACTCATGATCACAATTAATAACATTTACCTAAGAACTATTTTAAGCTTTAAAATATATATTTATATATATATTTTTCCTCACCTCATGAATGATACTATGATACGACATCAACGGCTATTCATTATTAAATATTACATATAACCATTCTAACTTATTTAAACTAAGTTGTTTTGCTTTTTATAAAGTAAATTATACTCTCATTTAATTATGACCCTACTTTCACCAAAGATCCCAAACTTAACCAAAATCGACCTAGACTTAAACCTACTCACACAATACTATACCTAAACACCTATTAACTATACTTAGACACTAGATTTAAGCCTAAAGCTATCTTAGACTCACTAAAAAGCCGAATATATACAACATGCACAACATTACCAACATAAAACCTCCTTTAAAAGTACATTGACTTTATAATTATTGTACAAGACCCTCTAATTAAGACATTCACTATTTAAACCACTCTTTTCCTTTGACTAGGATTAAAACTGTCGGCCATACCCAAAACCATGACACTATGAACATGTCTTTTACATTAATGGGAAGTAATAGCAAATATTAAGGCTTATATATGCAAGTAAATTAAACCAAGACACCTAGCACTTGTGCCTTTCACTTAGGCGTGTGATATGAGCACACCACACAATCCATTTGCCTTGTACAACTTTCCCTTAATTACAAAGACTATGCAAGTCTCATTTGTCCCCTTGACCCCTTACTATGCGACGGCAAGTGTACCAAGTTTGTAATTAAAACCTAGTACCTAAGTGTACCATGAAGATCATGTCATATCTTGCTCACCTCTCTCTTTTCGTGGCCTAAACCCAAGCCACATACAATCCCACACACTTGGATATTTAGCACTACACTCTCATTTCTCATTTACTTCATCCATATTCGGTTCTCTCTTCAACAAAACGCCTAGACAAACTAAAGCATTTACTTCTACAAGTGCTTGGTCTTCTCAAGCATTTAGTGCATGTTATATAAGATATTTAGCATTCAAGACAAACCAAGATCATCCTAGGGCACATCTAAGAAGAACCCGACGCCTAGAAATCTTAGTTCCATAGCCATTTGCCACACTTTCTACAAACAAGTAAGTTTAAACCTCCTTAACCTCATTTCAATCTTTTCCTTACTCTTTTTAATTGTCATGCATGTAAAATCCATGAAAATGTGACTAGGAGTACATGCACACGTAAATTACTCTTAGACAACCCACTAACAACAAATAAGCCCACAACTTATATGGTGTTCGTGGATAAGCTTGCTTCAAAACATTAGGGTTTAGTAAGAATCTTTCTTATAGAACTTAGTATGAGCCCTAGGTAGATAACCTAGTCATAAAAGCCCATAAAACATTATATAAGCCGAAACATATAAGCCTATATAAGCCCATAAATCATATTAGTCGTAGCCTATATAAGCCCATAAATCAAGTAAGCCATAGATCTACTTAAGCCAAGTCATTTAAGCCCTAAAACCTTATATAAGCTGAGACCTAGAAGCTTGTATAAGCTAAGTCATATAAACCCCAAAAACATTAAATAAGCCGTGACATATAAGCTCACTTATAACCCTAATAAATAAGCCCATAAAAATAAGACGAATGGAAATAAGCCCATAAACTTATTTATAAGCCGAGTAAAACCTAAGCCCATAAGCCCAAAAAGTAAATTTAGATTAAATAACCCATTAGTAAAATTATTAGTGACTTAAACAAGCCCAAAGGTAGCCCATTAGGCCCATTAAATCCAAGCCTAGACCCTATTGGGCCAACCAAGCCCAAAACTTGTATTTGGAGACTTTTCGTGCGTTTATAGCCAATTGGTGAAAGTTACGGTAAAAAATGTAACTTAATAAAGATTATAAATATATTTCGTAACTTTTAATGAAGTTGGAGGACCAAAACTGCCAATTTTGAAAGTATAGGGTGCGTTGTGTTGAAACGGTGAGCTAAAAAACCACAAGGAGTATTTATGCTATTCATGAAACTTAATACGAGCCCTAGTTTCCCTTTTAAACATTTGGAGACTTCAAGGACCATTAGTGTCACTTTTAAAACTTGTTACAAGCCCTAAATCCTCTATTATAAGTTTTTGAGACTTAAGGGACCAAATGTGTCATTTGGGTAACTTATTACGAACCCTAGGTTACTTTTTGTGCTTCAAATAAATACTTTCGAAACATTAGGGACTAGTTGTGCCAATTTGGAAACTTAAAACAAACCCTAGCCCCACATTAATTATTCTGATACTTAGGGGGGTGTTTTGTTATTTCCTAAAAGTTTTATAAGCCCTAGGGGCGTTTTTGAAAATAAATAAAACGGACAAGGAATGACGACGCAATATACTTAACGAACGAAACTTTAAAAGGTTATTTTTGTAAGTTATTATACTATAAGGACCCACGTGTAAATTTAATTTAATTGAAGGTATTAATAAATTATTATATTCATAAGACTAAATTAAGTCATTTTAGATAATTAAAAAATTATTAAGATTTAATTACGAAGACTTATAAACCGATAAAGCACATTAAATATATTTAATGCCTTAAGAAAATTAATGAATATTAATTTCATACAATTATTTAAATTAGATAAAAACCAATTTATTTAATTTATAACCCTTTATGTGATAATCTAAATATATTTTTAGTCTCTAAAAATATATTTTTAGAGACTAAAAATATATTATAGGTGTTTGGCAGCACATTATAAATTAAAACACGTAGTCTATTGTAACAACTTATTAATTCATGATCATGCATTTTCAGCAGTACATTTATCATGCATTATTTTGCATCTACTGAGTCATTTAAATTACTTAGGTAATTTCATCACTTCGTGATCATATTGTGCCAGTTTACACAGTGATATCATCCCTACATCCGTACCACTAAGGTGAGTTCATGGCCCCATCTTTACTGTTTCATAACTCGGAGAGAAAACATACAAAAACTATATATTTAAATATGCAAAAATGCACAAATAACAACAACAATTTATTGCCTATTGTTTGCCCCATTCCCGTGGACTGTAATATTTAATAGTTTAGCGCGAAATGTATGAATAGATCAATCCGGGTATTGACAACACACGGCCTGCGTGACTTGTTATCACGAAACGCTTAGGCCAAGCAACATGTTTATTTCATTGTCGGACTGAGGGAACATCATCAGGATAGACCCAAATGGGCGTACTGAGCATCATTGTCTAGCTTCTATTACAGGGCAGTAGGAACTACTATAGTATTGGGTTGTGATTGTCCTACTATGATCGTGGTGTTTGGCATATTAATAATTTACTTATTTAATTAAACCTATGAATTCACCAACCTCGTGTTGACCCCCACATTTTACTCTATATGTTTTCTCAGGAAAATAAGCAGGTTCATGCATTGGATTCCAGCATTATATGAAGCATCATGTTTACCATCAGGCTGAGATATTTACTTCAGTTTTATAATAAATGTGGTTTTTTCAGACAAGATACTAAGTGTGTACAATTAACTCATGTAATATGTTTTAAATGACTATTGTGATCATTGCTCTATTTACTGTGTGTTGTCGATCCACCCAAGTAACACTCTAAGTACTATTCCGTTGCATTTGACCATCATAGGGGTGTTACCGAAATGGTATCAGAGCGCATAGTTATAGAGAACCAGATCAATAATAAATTTTTTAAAAATATAATAAAATTTTAAAATGGACTATAACTGAAATTTTAAAATCAACGAAATAAAAAGAAAGTTGATTTTGGGGAACCTTTATAAGTTAGGCATATAGCATATAGAGCATGCATATTATGTGAACTAACCTCACACCGATTTATAACCTTTGAGTTAATAAATCACCTATGTATCTACTCATACTTTTAACGAGCATAGTTAAAAGAATTAAACCGTATCGCATATGCATTTTGAAAACTTTTTGAATTGTTTAAGCTAAAACTTACTCAACTTTGAAATGATATTTTCAGATATCATGACGACACCTACCATAGTGACTACTTTCGAGGAGCTCATGGCTCCTACCATCGCACCATAATCGCCGACATCGGTACTTGCTGGACCTGCATCCGACACATAGTCCAGAGATGACCAGCCAGATGGAGTCATTATAATTTCGGATTCTCCTACCCCATCACCAACTACTGTATGTCCTACTTCACCACTGCTAGTCGTACCTATATCTCCTCCTAGGAAGATGGATCAGGTTTTACCTTCTTTACCGCCTTTTCCACCACCTTCTGCACTTCGCTCTTACCCCACCAGTGCTTTGCCACCTCGAAAGAGGAGGCGTGACTCTATTCCCGACTCGACCTTCGAGATAGGAGAGGGATCAGGAGCTGGACAGGATAGTCTTAGCGCCTTACAGGCACAGGTCGACGCACTTGTGGCCCGACAGGCGCAGGATACTACACTTATTCATGCCCTACTACAGGTGGAAAAGCAAGGTCGCGCCGTACTTCAGGAGAGATTTAGTTCTCTCTACTGGATTGTGGATGGTGAGTCACACACCACTCAGAGTTCTTTGGGTATGACCCAAGGAACCATACAATGGTTGTTGGATGAGGTTTCTTACCTGCGTTATCGCCTAGCTTCGTTGGAGGGTCACTCGTACGAGACCCAGGCTACCATCCTCACCCAAGAGGAGACCTTTCGGACTTTCATAGACCTGGCAGATCTTCATCACCAGGGAGTCACTGTAGAGACGGATCTTCTTCGGAGTGCCAATACTGCACGCCAGGACCAGTTGCTCGAGACCATGAGATTCTCCCGAGAGACCAGGAGAGCGATGATTCGCATGCAGGATGATCGTGCACCCACACCACCAGTTGGACCATCCGCACCTGCAGACAGTCATACTAGTGTAGGCTAAATTCCTTTGTACATCATGGCAAGCATTGAGTTGCATCTCAACTCGCATGATTTAGGTCTTTTGTACTTGTATTTTCATTTCAGTTGTATCTGTATCGTATCACTTAACCTTAGTAGGTAGGTTATCTTCTGTTGTACTACAAACATGTGTACCACTATTTCAGACAGGATTGTTGTATCTCTGTCTTAGATTGGTTGTATTTTTATCATATTGATGTTCACCAGTATTGACATGTTATCACTTACTTGTTTGTTTGAATTTATATTATTATGACCTCTTGACAGGTTATCCAATTTTTTGTGAATTCTATGCATACCCATTTTCATGCAGCTTAATATAATAATCCTACTGACCAACTAATAAATCTCATCCTTGTGTATGATAGAACAATGGCACAAAGAGTCACTCGACAGAATCCTGATGCTACTCCCTCAGCAACTATTTCAGAAACACAACTTAGAGTTCTTATCGGTCAAGGCATTGCTGATGCCCTAGCCGCCAGGGAAACACACCCCAACGGAAACACACCTCAAATGCCAGAGATCGGAATGCCAGAGGGTGTACCTACCCCGACTTCCTGAAATGCAAGCCCAGTTACTTCAAGGGTAAGGAAGGGGTAGTAGAACTCATGCAATGGTTCGAAAGGACCGAGACAGTGTTCCGCATTAGTGATTGTACCGGAGAAAAGAAGGTGAAATTTGCCACATGTACTCTCTTGGAACATGCTCTCACCTAGTGGAACTATCTAGTTGCTACCCTTGGTCATGATGAAGCCTATGAGATGACCTGGAATGCATTTAAAGAAATACTTACCACGAAATACTGTCCTCGTGGTGAAATCAAGAAACTAGAAATTGACTTGTGGAAGCTCAAATGCTCAAATTATGACATCACAGCTTACAATCAGAGATTTTAGGGGCTAACTTTGATGTGTCCTCGGATGTTCCATGACGTGAAGGACAAGATAGAAAAGTACGTCAGTGGACTTCTTGATTCTGTTCATGACAGTGTACTCGCATCCCGACCCACTACGGTCGAGAGTGCCATAGAATTTGACACGGAGTTGATGAACAAACGGGGATGTGATCATGTGCTTAGACGGTCAGAGTACAAGATAAAAGTTGAGGAGAACTACCGTAGTCATCACCAGGCCCAGCCACCAAAGAGACAAAACTTGGGTCAGGTCTGTAGCGTTGTTTCTTCAGCACCACCTACATATGTAGGAAACAAGCCAAAGTGCTCCAAGTGCAATCTCCATCATTACCCTACTGCTGAATGCCAACGACCCGGACAGGGCAACTCCCATGCTCCATCCATCCGGAACAACTCCATTACCAACTACAGGCCCCACAATGGCAACAATCAGAACTTCTGCGGAAGTGGACAGCAGGGAAACTGCCAGCACACTGGCAGTGGTAGCATGGCTCGTAGGGAAGTTCGTTGCTATGGTTGCGGGGAGGTCGGACACATCAAGCCTGATTGCCCAAAGCGAGAAGTTAGGAGCGAGAACAGAGGAAGAGCACCATCTAGAGTCTATGTTATAGGAGACACCAAGACCAACCCCGACTCCAATGTGGTTACCGATATGTTTTTTCTAAACAATCGTTGTGCAACTGTTTTATTTGATACGGGAGCCGATAGGAGTTTCATATCCAAAGAATTTAGTAGCTTACTAGAGATCATGTCACACCCCACCATGGGGGAACATGGTACGCGACGTATGGATATCATCACAACAATAGCATGTCTATAGAGATAACTAAATGAAATGGAAATATCATAAACGGTGACACAATGTCATGAAGATATACAAACAATGCAGGCGTCTAGGTAAGTAGGTAACAGGTCTACCTCTTACCAAAGACATACAGTTAACAAATACAAACATATAGGTGTCTACAAACTATAACTTATTCAAACATAAGTAAAGACTAAGAGGAAAAGGGGTTCCTCCAAATTCAATCCTAAGGCTCCCAGCTAGCCACTCCTATTCTCACGCTTAACCACATTCTCACCTGAAAGAGACACTAAAACACGTCAACAATAATGTTGGTGAGATTCATAGGTTTAGACTCCAACTCAAAATAAATTATAAGCTGTGAATAACAACTATTAACAAAAGTACATATGGTCAATGTGCTACAATTATGTATTAACAACTAGCATTCAAGATTAACCAATCACAACAAATCCAAGGCTCCAAACCTTACCAATAACCACAGTTCTAAGGCTCCAAGCCTTACCAATCACCATGGTCTCATAGGCTCCCATACACCTATGAACCAATCCCAAGGCCCGGCCTTGTCAACATCCCCTTGGTACCAAGTCGAACCATAATAACTGAGACGGTACGTGTCCCCCGATCCAAATCATAAACATAATCAAGAATCACATAGCAGTTAATCACATAAGTGCACACACAAGTCCATCACAAACCATAAAAACATTCGCAGCATTAGTTACAAAACCATACAGTGTCTCTTCCATCCCATATCGAATTCAAATCATAAAAAGACATGGGACTATGAAACTCGCCTGAACAAGCTTCTCCAAGTATCCGCGCTCTAGCAAAAATTTAAACACACAAATGTATACAATCAAGACATGAACCACATACCAAAATGGCTCATGAATCTATGATGGATATCTAACCTTCTCCTACAAATTAACCCTATTTATATTCCATATGCATCTCATTACACCCCTCTATAAAGCCCTTAACTTAGTTTAGTCTATAACTCGTCCCGTTAACATTTTACCCAAAACAGTCCGGTTTTTCATACTTCAAACTATGGGTCGAACACCCCCTTAACATAAATAACATTCCCTGTGAAAGAAACCCTATCCCCTTACATGTATTAAATAACTCTAACATTTGGCCTCAACCTTAAAGCTACTGCTAAGGCCTCCATATATATATACACTCTTATCTATCCAGAATTTACTAATTTTGAACATATGAAAAGTTTGTTATGATCAGAGGGTCTTCCAGTATCCCAATTGATTAGCCCTATTTTAGATATCTTATATAACATATAAACTAACTCTCATGTTCGTTTAAAAGTCCAATTGTACTCCTAAGTACCCTAACCACCTTAAAACATTAAATTAAACCTGACTGATTTCAAAACTGCTTTGACCTCCGACTGTTGTAACCTGTTTTTTACCCACTTCCCGACCTCCAATTTAGTTCTAGTTTCTTTCATTTGAAATCCAACTCAAGTACCTTTCCAGGGGTACGAAGATCGCAATTTAAAAGTTTGTAAAACTCTAGATATGATCAAAACAATGATCCAAAAATTCTGCCCAGTTTTTAATGACAAATTTAATATGATTAACCTAATTAATCATACATAAACCTTAATTAAAACCTAAAAACGATTTTCAGTGATAAAAACCCATTAATTAAATCACTAATTACAGGTCATTAACAAACCCAAATAAAAAATTATGAATCTCAACCCTAATCCATCATATTAAGTTACATATACGTAAATTAAACGTTAATTGTCATAGTTTTAGTGTGTACCTTAAACCCTAATTGAATTATTGGGTTTTCTTGCTCCTCCATTGATAGAAACCACTGATATTAGAGTAGTGGAAAGAATAAATTCGTTATTGGGGCTATGGGGAGTAATATGGGTATATAAAACTAACCAGGAAGCCTAATAGTACTCAAACTGGGCTCCCCTTCCTTTCCTTAAGCAAAATTCGACCCAAAATCAAGTCCAACACCCTATGGCCGACTTTTTTAATTATACTACTGTAACTTAACTATTAATTATTATTATCTTAAATTTCCTTAATTTATTTCAGCTCCTAAAGCCTCCCGAACCTCAAAACCGTAAAACTAGTCAAATTTACGCGTATACCGTAAAAGACGTAAAATATACAGTTTTATAAAAACTTTTGAAATATGAAATAAACTAATTAAATAAGTCCTAAGTTACTTAAAACCATCCCGAAAAATACTCCCATGACTAATGACCTCATCCGAGACCTCTAAATGTTAAACCTTAAATCGTAAAAATACGATTTTCTATAATACATATACGTATACGTAAAACCACGAAATAACACCATCTCATTTCATAGTCACTACATTGTGAGCTCATGAACATGAAATAACCATTCCTCGATTTACTTATGAGTACCATATACCCATAAACGATATCCAAACCTCACTCCATACACACAAAATAAACACATAAGCACATAAAAGCACATATTTGCACAAAACACCCGAAAACTATAGTCTAAGTGACGAACCCAAAAAGCATGGTTGTCACATCACTCCCTCCTAATATAAATCTCGTCCTGAGAATTACTCCTTAGGATCAAACACACAAACAACAAATCACATGAGGATACTTGTTCTAAATGAACTCCTCTCATTGCCTTGTGTACTTTAGTTCATGTCTCAAATTACCACATATATTAACCAACATTATTTTAAACTCATTCCCAAACTATTGACCTCACAGCCCATAAATCTCACAAATGACTCCTTTTTACACAAATCCCTAATAACTGCACATGCAAATATGCCTTCTCAAACCACATTATCTCAATACATGACATATATCATGTACACCACTCAATTCCCTAGGTATTCTATACCCATAAACTACTGGTCCAATCTTTCAAAAGATCATAAATGGACCTACAAAACTCGACATCAACTTTTCCTTTTTTCCTAAACATGGCGCCCGTTACTATGGGTGAAACTTCCTACATAACTTTGTCACTAAACTGTAGTGATTTCCTCCTTTTTTTACATATCATCTCTTGTTTCTCTAGTCCTTTCCAAAAACACCATTATTATATTAGTAGCCACTTTTACCAATTCTAGTCCACAATTGGGGAAACTCACCCTATCCTTCCATATAGTGCCTCAAATGGCATTAATCGACTTCTAGTATGATAACTATCATTATATGAAAACTCAGACATTGCTAACGAGTTTCCTAGATCCCTCTAAATCAGTCATCCAATCTCTCAACACGACTCCTATACTTGTAGCAATTTCTCACTTCGTCCATCCATTTCCAATTAGTCGGATATACTCATGTCCAATCATGTTCATCAATCCCTTTAGTCCGTACCCCAAAACACTTCAAAATTCCAATTTCCTTACAAAAGTGACCTATGACGATCTTTCACATATTCATTAGTTAGTTTTATCAACTGTCATCCAAACCTATGTTACAACTACTTCCATCAAATTTGGATAGCTCATTAGTAGCACCCATACACATCTTTTCTCACTTTCCTCAATGAAATATTTTTTTATACCCAACACTTCCTTTATACCTACATAATTTCTTACCTTCAAGGTCATAGTGCTCCTCATCTTGTCTCAGTTAGACCAAACCCTTCGTCTCTCATGACACATCACATCTATAACTCCTCATCCAGTCGATTATCGTTACTATGCCTTCCAATCAAACAATATAGGTCAGTGCAATTTCCTTTCCACACTACAACAATATTAGCGTGCTTAGTGCCTTAGCCTACTCATTAGGCTATACCAAAGTTTTTCCTTTGCTTCCTAACTCGACCTCCTTCATTCATGATTCGCATCTGTCCACACTTCCTTCTTCTTCCTCAGCTCATGGCATACATCACGATGTTATGCTTCCTGTCTTTCAAGTCATCTATACGTCAATGTTTTCCAAGTAGATTCACTTGTTTTCCCCACGACCAGTTCTCTTACTCCCTCCTAATAGGGACAAACTAGAGTTTCTTGTGATTACATGCGGATCACACTTTTATTTTATACCCATATTTGTTTCCATATGTCTAAACTAAGACATATTCTAAATTCTTACTCAAGTCTCATACTTCTATTATGACCTTGCACCTAACATGAGGTACTTTCAATCATCATCTTCTAGGAATACCTAGTTCTCTCCTTCCATGGTTCTCCCTAATTCCTTCACTGTCATGTTCAACCAAAATTTCTCACTCAATTCATCAACGCTATGGAAATCGTTATTGCATTTGATAATGCATAACTGTCTGTTCCAAAGATCCTTCATAAACACCTTCGCTAAACTAACCCTATAATCACTTCTCCACGAACTTATTCCGCTCAACTTCACTACTCATCCCTCGATATTGATTGCCACGAAATTCTATCTTTGTGTAGTCACTCGACTCCCCTTGTTATGTAGTAACCCGGACTTTAAAATCAACATTTAGACTGAGATCTAATATTATTCCTAGTAGTCAGATCAATATTTATTACCCGACTTTCATTTGGCATGTTCGTTCGACGAATAATATTGGATTCATGGCTAACCGGAAAGGTTAACATTTTAACGTATTGAATACGTGTCATTTATTATTTATCGTCAAAGTATGTGTCCGTCATCGACCGTAAATATGCTTATAATTACATAGAAATATTTTCTATTGTCTTTGTTTTATTTATCATTTTACGAGCATTATTCGTAATTTACATTAAACCATTTGGTGTCTTTTATATGACGTGTTAACGTTTACTAAAGCATAAGCCCTCATTTATATACTGAAATATAAATGTTTTTCAAATGTCAATGTTTTCATTTTATATTGAGTGTTTATTTTTCGTGCTTAACGCTTAACTTCTAAATCGCGTAACTTTTAAAATATCGGAGTTTGAATATACCCGATTTAATATTCGAGAAACAAAATTAAACAAAACATCACTTGTTGGTACCATTTAGGCGTATACACATGCATAGATCGTGAGGTGCTTATATTGGTTCAATATTATTTACTATTATATTACCATGAATACAAATATATGTTTCTTACTTGAAGCCGATACGAAAGAACTGAAACACCCCCAATTTCACAAGGCAGCGGAATATCAACAATGGGTGTTACTTCATAGCACATCACACATAGTCATAGAAAACGACCTTAAAAGAGACGTTTTATAAAATAAACCATTCGACAAAATCAGAGTTCAATAAGAAGAGGTCCCAACAATTTATACAAACCTTAATAAAAATAAAGATTTGTCAAGTGTATCGAATGGAAATTGTTTGTTTTGCCTTTACTTATCCCACGCGGCTCCATGATCCAGCTGCTCGTAAACCTATACACCTGAGAATACATGCTAAAATGTCAACACAACGGCTGAGTGACTTCATAGGTTTTTAATATAAACAATAATGGGTTTTTAAATAAACCATTAAGCTTTTGAACACAAGAATACCATCCGTTGGCGATATTGCAACACATACAATACCTATATTCCACACCATTATGCTAAGCTCATGACACCGATGCATTAATCAATAAATTTACCCTAGTCAGGTATCTTGCCAAATACCCCATACCTCACGTACAACACACTCGGCGGGCAGGTGCGACCTGCCCAGGTGGGGGTCATCATTCCCAATGGATCCATTCGTTTGTACGAGCGCCTACCCATCATAGGTAGTTAACGGTTCACGATTTATAGAGACTTTTCACTGGCAATAAGCAAACTTAACCTTACTAATAGTGGCTCATTACCTATAGAATCAACGCTTGTGTTCATTTTCCAAAAGCATTCAATCAAACGTCTTTACGTTTATTTACAACAACATGTGTTCGTTCAAAGCATATATTCAAACAACGAATGTTTATTCACAAACATGTATCCTTTTAAAGGATATATATAATCTCATATGATTATTTACCAAGAACATGTATTCCCCCTCGCGGGTTTATAAACACATATAAAGCAGTAAAAGCGAGGCTATGAACTCACCTGATATAGCTATCAACGTTTATCGAGGAACAAACATCCAATAGCCGATACACGACTTCAAGAGATATCAATCGCTCATTGATCAAGAATGAGATGCCCAACGGTCGACATATGACCGAACAAGACCTATAATGACGAGATGCGTCTTAGGCTCGAGTCTATACGTAAGTCATACATATATGTAAATAGTTCACTTTAGTAAGTTTGGATATTGCATAAGTTTTATAAAACTTTTGATAATAATTTACCATGTATTATCCCATTATGGTCATTAAGCTCATTAAGGCCCATTAGTGGCCCATTACACTTTTATATAACTTAAGGACATTTCAAATGAGTATTAAACTCCAATTTGGTTATTAATCTCAGGCCCAATAATTGCCCAATAGCAATTACAAGTGTAAGTTGGGCTTTTGTGGCCCAAGTCCATTTTTTAAGGTTTTTCGGTTCTAAAACGCCTCCAAACAATGTTCACTTAATATTTCACGTTGGTCGAGTCTCGGGTTTCATAAATCTCAGTATATAGATGAGTCTATATTTCTCGACAAGTGGGTCCTACCACCTCGTGTTATATAAAAATGGTCAAGTTTTACGTTATATTAATATGGTTAAATTTTTACAAATTCTCGACATACCCCATAAATTTGATCGTTTCTCTTAAACCATAAATAATTTACATGAGTTATTTTTACCAAAATCATTCTTAACTTATATAGTTTACTTATTATTAGTCCAATTACTCCTAATTTATACTTATCATGGCTCATTGACCCATTCTATTACTTAGAAGAGTTGGTTGTTTTTCGCAGCCAACTTCAGTTCCACCGTTTTGCCCGCCATTTACAAACCGTTTATCCGTAGAAAACCATCCGATTCGTGTGTGTTCTACATAAGTTAAGCTACAACCCATAGTTTTACCTTTTTCAATGGTTCTGGTTTCTAAAATGAGTTCTCAGTCTGTTCATTCAGCATGTTCAGAATTGACACTTTTTATCATTACGTCCATATCTAATTCATCGGGTATCGTCACGGGACGAGCGACCCAGCCAAATCATCACAAAACACAGGCCTATCACCCTATATGATTTCCAAGGTTACATTACCTACTGAGCTAGCCCATAATATACATCATCTTACTGATGTAAAAACAATTCCATTTTCTAGTTCATTTTCAAAACATTTCGGCTCAATCCACTGCCCGCGGTTCCTTATCTCTGCCCGCGGTTCCTTATTGATAAGGAACCGCCGGTCCAATAACGAACCGCCGACAGTGGACGTAGCAACATTGTTAATTTGAAACCTTAACAATCCTTTGTATCAAATTCCTTATCAATCTTAACTAGATGTGAGATGTGTTTGATTGAGAGATAAATACTACAAGTAAGAAAACACACAAGCACATCAAATCAAGAGTACATCAAGCAATAATCTAAACACTAAGCACACACGTACTAAGCACAAGCTTTTCCGTAACTAGGATGTTTAGACTAAGTGATGTACACTTGACCATAATCTAAACATGAAGCACACACGTACTAAGCCATAGCTTTTCCGCAACTTAGATGTTTTGATTATGTGATGCACACAAAGACACACAACACAAGTATGCAGCTATAAATACATCTACAAAGGTAAAGACATAAATGTAAAGGAAGTTACCGACACGATGATTTATAGTGGTTCGGTCACGAAGATCCTCTTCGCCCTACTCCACTCCTCGAGTACACCTTACTCGAGAGTTACTTCACTAGTCAACAAACTCCTTAAGGTGGAGAAACCATACACAACGTCGCTTACACATTTCCGACACTAAGCTAGATGTCGAGTCCTAATCTTAGGTAGGACCAATCTACACAACGTTGCCTACTTCACCATTTAACGACACAAGGCTAGATGTCGAGTTCTAATCGAAAGCTAGAACCAATCTTCACGACTCTTCACTTTAAAGCTAAGTGAGAACTTCACACAACACAACTACTAGTCACTTTAAAGTTTAGTGAGAACTCACAAGACACAACCACATCACTTTAGAGTTTAGTGAGAGCTACCAAGACACAACCTAATCTACCCACTAGTTATGTTTTATGGCCCAACATAACAAACCTTGTGTTTTATGGCCTAAACACATAAACCATATAGATCTAAGCACACAACACTTAGATCTATAACTCTAACACTATATCCATGTACTAACAAGACTTGGATCTACACAACTAACACCTAATCCAAGGATACCCATCACTTGGATATTCTACCCTTACAAACACATCCAAGTGTACCCAACACTTGGATCTTCTACATATACATAGTAGGAAGACTAAAAACATAACTTAGATCTATAGAATGAAATATCTTCATCATGTAGTGAACCCAAAAAATCATGGTAATGATAATGTTCTTCTCTTTGCACTTGAGAGGATGAGGAGATTGAAGATTGAACCACATCTTAAACAAGATTAATCAAAACTAACTAATCAAGGATCTAAGATGGTTTTTGAAAGAAACTGTGCAAAAAGGGTTGAAAGAAAACCTGGAAATGATCCACTATTTATAGGACAACATTGCAACGGTCAAAAAGACCCGCGGTTCCTTATCTCTACCCGCGGTACCTTATCAATAAGGAACCGCGGGTTCCTTTAGGGAACCTCCGTGTCGGAGTCCGTGCAAATTTGTCCTTTAGTGGGGATATGCCATCTGGGGTAGTTTATACCCTCAAAGGATATTCCTTTTGCATATGGAAAATGCCAAATTCAAATTTCCATTTTCTTTTTAATAAAACATTTTCTTAAAAATAAAGTTAATTAAAATCTTTTGTCAAATTTGATTAAAATGTGAGTTTTAAGAAAATATTAATCCTTGATCACTTAGTTAGGTTAATGACATGTTTGTACATACCTTGAGTGATTCATGCCGAATGCGGTCTTGGAGGTGTCGAGAGAAGTATACAAATGTATTCTTGAGTGATTACGAGTACCTTAACATTTTACATAATGTATTGCGAATTATACGTTTGTCATCAACAAAAAACAAAGAGATTATATCAACAAAGCATCGTAATGTTTGCACTAACAATCTCCCCCTTTTTGATGATGACAAACAAGTAAACCGCAACACATATTAAAATGCATAAGTTACTCGTTTACACTTACTTCTCCCCCTTTTTTTCGAATAAAAAAGGTAGTTAACGTTTTGAAGAAGAGAAGAATCAGGGTCGAGAGAGCACACATCCAAAGTGATAGTCATCGATCACACGAGCTTGCATCCGAAAGGTAGTCTTCATTTGTAGAAGACGAGGATCGACTTCGAGAGAACATGCATCCAAAAATCTAATCATCCATTCTGGTTGACGTTTGAGAGGCGAGAATCCAAACCATAAAACCATCATACAAAGATATTGAGCTTGCGTCATCCTAGTGAAGTCTTCAGTCACCATAGGTTAACCAACTCCAAGCATAATAATATGCTTATTTACGAGTGTCCAAAATGCATTACTTGCAAGATGTTCGATGAATGCAATTTGAGTGATTCAATGATCGCAAATGTAGTGACTTGAACTCTTGCAAATGCTCCCCCTTGATATGAGCTCCCCCTTGCTTGAGACACCAACAAAGCAAGAATAGTGACGAGCTACAAAAATGGGTTAGAAGTGTCCTACAAAACAAGGTTAGTAGACAAGAGCATATATAAAAAGAGGATGATAAACAAGTCGTTTGCACAAACAATGACAAGCATTAAAGAAAGAAGTGTGCACGCGATGCTATCAACCAAAAAGAAATAATTAAAGGAGAGGATCGTGACAAGATCAATTCACAATTGTTGGAATAGAGATAGAAAAGAAACATCCATACCAATTGTAATGATAATATGTCAAAGGGTAAAAAGCTTAGAATTTTTGGAATCACCCAAGAAAATTCAATATTTAACCATCAACTCTCAAAAAAACAAGGAGAGGATTTTGAGGAAATCAATTCAAAATTGTTGGAATAGAGGTAGAAAAGAAACATCCAAGAATTTGAAGATATCATCTCAAGGGGTTAAAAACTTAGAATTGATGGAATCACCCATACCAATTGTAAATTTTAACCGCAATCAACTCTCAAAAAGAGGAACAAAAATATCTCAACCTAGAGACATTTTTGCCCAAAAAAATAAAGGAAAACCAAAAGCGGATAAATCGACGCTTTAAGAAAAATCGGGATATAGGACATTATAGGCAAAAATGCGTATGAATGTCGACACCAAATGGTGTTTAGCATACGATAAACTACATGCTCAAAGTTTCGTAGCTCTTCTCAATCATTATGGATGTTCAAAGAACAATTACATGATGAGGAAAGGGTAAGGCTCGACTCAACTTAGTTTAGAAAGACTAGAAGAAAGAGAATCGACTTAGAAGAGCATGATTAAAATGAATTGAGAGAGACTCAACAAAGAAGTTAAGGATAACTTCACAAATTACCTTAGAAGGTGATAGTGAAATCTCGAAAGAAAATGAGAAAAGAAACCCAAAAGAAGCTCAAGAAGACATGAAAGAGTTAGTACAAAATCTAACACATAATCAAGTAAGCACATAGGATAATTCATGCAATGCCTAATAAAGTCTACAATAAACCAATGAGAGAAGGTGCGCAATTAACACATATGGCATGCAAGAAACATGATTACTTAAAAAGAGAAGACTAAGTAAAACATGTTAGCACGTAGCATTTAAGGACATGCATGAGTTAGACACATCTAAGAGATATTATATCGGAATTGCTTGACAAACACAAGACCTTTATAATAAGCATGCATTCATTAACTACTCAATTAAGCATATAGCATACGGATAAGCAAGAAGATATATAAGCAAGTAGCATACAAGCAAGTCATCTATCTAGATATCACAAATCAAGCTACATGTAATGTAAATCTCCAAGAAGATTCCTAATTCTTATTAGTTTAATAAAAGGACTCAAAATAAGAGAAAAGAAAGAAACATAATAACAACAAGGTCCAAGACTCAAAGAAAAAAAATCATGTTGAAAAACATGAAGGAAAAAACAAGAGAATAAAGATCATACAAAGATGTATGAAACTCAAGCCTAAAACTTAAGCATAATTTTAATCCTAGTTACACTAGAAAACTAAGATTTTCTTAAATTGGATGTCTTATCAATAAGCAATCCACATGCTTAAATGAAAGACAAGGGTGGTGGCGGAATTTGGTGGGGTGAAAGTTGAAGTAACCAAGGGTTCAACAAAGTCATTCAGAATGGGAATGCTTTGGATAGGTGATGTGGGTGAGTTTGAAGGGGTAAAAGGTGAAGTCACCAAGGTATCAACAAAGTCATTCACAATGGGAATGCTTTGGATGGGTTGAGGTTGGGTAGTCACATCCAAGAGAGTACTTGGAGTGAAGGGTGAGGTTAGCTCATTCATTCTAGATTGGAATGAAGAGGAGGTAGAACCATGTGAATGGTTGGTACCATGGGTTGAGGTAGTCTTGCATGGAGCAAGAGGTGATGAGGGTGACGAAGAGATGAGAATTGGAACAATCTCATTCTTGGGTGTGTGAAAGGGTGAAGAGTTAAGTTTGGGTAACTTAATCTTAATTTTGAGGTGCCTCTTTGAAGAGGAGGTTTTGGACGAATTGAAGGTTCTTGTAGAAACCATGGTAGTAATGGGTGGTTTAAGGGGTAAGGATGAATGGTTTGAGGTGTGAAGAACAAGGCTAACAAGGAGGGTTTAAAAGGGTGAGGGGATGATCCAAACTAGTAAAGGGTTAAAAAGGGAAAGCCCAAGATATTTTGGGAGTGATAAAAGGTTTGAAACAAAGATTCCAAAGGGTGTTGGAACAATTGGGAAGTTTCAGAAAACCCGAATTTGAGAGCTTCTGCCCGCGGTTCTTTATCTCCACCGGTGGTTCCATATTGATATGGAGTCGCGGTCTATTTAAGGAACCGCCTACAGAGGCTTGGTTAAGGTGGTGAGGCTTGGTTTAGGTGGTGAAGGAGGATTTTCCAATTAAGCAAATCCTAATGTTCTAGTCTAACTTATCATAAAGTCATGCTTAAGAGCAATAAAAACTAGAACACACACAAAGGAAAGACACATAGGTTCAATTAGCACGTAAGAAGAAAGCTAAGAAAAACCTAATGGCTACAAAAGAAAAAGACTCCTAATGACATACAAAGTTCATCAAAGTAAACTATCATTAGTCATATATAGGAAGAGCCAATTAGCCAATTTAGAGAATGAGTATGAGACTATCACTAGAGGTGCTCAATTAAGGCTAAACACGACCATTTTTACGAGTTATACACCAACTCAACTTCCCACGTAGAAGTAATTCAATCGTTAGGTCAAATTAAGATCCTAATGCATAAATTCTCTAGTAGTCATTCTCAAGTTAGACAAAATATAATTCCAACATTTGCTTAATAAAGTTTAGCAAGGATGAAACTTGTATGGCGACACAATGCATGACCTAATAAGGGTTAAGAATGCACCATTGCATATCTTGACAAAAGAGTCTAGTTAAGGTTAATTACCTTAATAGTTCTTGAGGCCAATAACATTGAATTGTACAAACCAAGTTTACACAATTTGTTAGAACACTCTTGATTGGTCTTTCGGAAATGACACATTTATAAATTGCATAGCAATGTAAATTACTTGAGTATTTCGGATGAAACATCCAAGTTATCAAACCGACTCTATTATGCATTATAAGTAATTATTAAACAAAATATGTGTAACAATTTGAACAAGTAGATTCAATATAACACCATCAACACAAGTGTGAGTTATGATCTGATGTATATTAATAAACCACATTCATGTCTACACTAAAAAACATGTCAATTAGATTCGATAATGATACCAATCATAGTTTGAATAATGCATTGATATTTAATCGAAATCTTTCTTGATTCCCACAAACACTCTTTTAAGAGACAATAGCTAAGATTTTCAAAAGGTGTTTCATGTTTTATAGTGAGACATTTATCTACTTGAACTAAGAACACAATGATCGAGTAAGACGACCCAAATCAATAGATTTGATAAGCTCCCAAAGCTTTCAAACCTAAGAGTGTTAATAAACATAACGAGGTGTACATGATGTTTATATAACATATATAAACCTAGAGATGTTTATCCTATATGCAATGCACAAATAATGTTGCAACCAAAATGCAAGAAATCTAGCATACATCCTAATTAGGAAAAACTAGATATTAACAAATACCAGGCAAGGCACAAGAGACTAGACATATAAGCAATACTACTACAAATAGCAAGGAACACTTAATAATGTCTACATATAATAATAACATGTTGGAAACTCACTTTATGTGACGACATTTAAGAATTCCCATTAGTTATCATAGTCACACACGTTTAGACTAGACTAGGTTCTTGTACTGTTAAGCATGTCGTGTGTGACTATATATACCCCTCCTTAGCTTCCAAGGAGGGGTGTTGGTTGTGTCATATTTTCACTTAATACATTTCTTATCATTTTCACACACTCTCAACCTCTCTTTCTCTCTCTCTAAGCCAACAATGGCTTCCACCACCACCTACCACCACATTAGACCACCGGATCCGATTTAGCTTTTCTACATTTGGCATCAGAGCCACGGTTCCATCCTTGGATCGTGTTTATTTATGCGATTTTGGTGGTCTATATCATTTCTTGTGTCTCGTTTATATGGTTTCTGTCCATTGTCACAAAATTTTTTTTGGTGTCACGTCTTATTATCTTGTTTCATTGTCCAATCAGTCACAAGTTTTTGGTATTATCATATCTATTTGTGTCTCAGTTTCATCAATTTTCATGGTAAAAAGTCATGTAAACATGGTCAATATGGGTCCCAAAATATGTTCACTGGTCAAAGTTGGTAATGCATACTTATCTGTTTTTTTTAACAGCATGTGTATGGATTTTTTTTTTTCTGGTCATTTTTTTAAGATGAAGGTGATGAACTCAGTTTTGCCAGAACATCTGCCCAGAAACATGCTCCCTGAAAAAACGGAACAAGGACACTGTTGGACTTATCTTCTTGGTACGATCGCATGTATTGCGATGGGGTGTTTTTACACATTCCGATGGGTTTGACTTACCCATTGCGATGGACTCATTCCGATGAGTCACATTGCGATGGGTGGTCGGGTCTGTCGCAATGGCCATCACATGTCGTCATGCTGCCCGTTTACTTGCAATATTGCGATGGGTCACGTTTTTGATTGCGATGGAAAAGACTTGTTTGACTTTGCGATAGGAAGACATGGTCTGTTTAGATATTGCGATGCATTTTTTTTTAAAAAGGTTTATTGCAATTGCAAGGTTTGACAACATGACCCGAGACCATATCTATGACCAAGTCTTGACTCGTTTATAACTTTGACCACGACTAAGATGGATTGTGGACCAAAACCGTAACCCAATCACAACTGAACCCATCCCACCGAGTCAACTCGGTCATTACCGAGTTGACTCAGTCAAACTCACTGAGTTGACTCGATACCCCATCCTTATACCGCCTCAACTCCAAAACTAATCCCTAACCCATCGACACCTATCTCCAATCTAGACTCGAATTATAACAGACAACAAAACGAAAATGTCAATGATCTCAGATTCATTGTTTTCGTGTAACATGCATGTTGAGATCCTTTAAGATCTATTCACGAAAATCTAACATCATCACAGATTCTTGTTTGGTTTTTTAACCAATGTTAATATACGAAATTAAAATAAGATTTATAACAAAACTTGTTATAATCATTATTCTGTTTCGATTTTATAAACAAAAAACCAACATGATATGCTAATCTAAACCCACCTGGGATCAATTCGAATTGATCATGATGTCGTGTCTCATTTGTCACAATATCATAAAGGTGAGATGGTGATGTATGGCTGTGTATGTGGGACGGTGAAGAGATGAAGGTGGAAAGGACGGATTAAACAAGGTCTGGTGAGGGGGCGGAGTGCACGAGAGATGGTGATGAAGTTAGGTGAGAGAAAAAACTCTGGGGTGGCGGATTAGACTATGTGAAAGTGATTAGGTTTTGAGTGAAATTAGGGTTAAGGTTATTTAAATCTAAAGCTTGGACCGGTTTTGGACGGGTATTTGACCGGGTTTCACATTGGTGATTGGAGTTGGGCCTCGAATTATTTTGTCACATGGTTTTGGGCCATGGAACTCGGGCCATAACACACATTTATTTAACACAATTTGGTTTTTGGACTCTAAGTTTAGTAAACAATGGCAAGATTGGAATTTGGGCCGTTTATTTTTCAATCCTATACACGAATTTTTGTTTCAAAAAATTATTCATTTTTTTTTTTTGAATAAAAATTTTGTGTCTAATGATATACTTTGGACATTCTCGAGACAAAAAATGACGTGACAAAATACCGTGACGAAACAAATGTGACAAGAAATTTTTTTTAATGATGAGACCGAGAAAATTTGGCGATTTTGAGTGACTACAGATTTTTTGTGGATCGGATATTAATTATTTGAAGACGGAGACGAATTTTTTCGAAGGCGTGTATTTATTTTATCTTTCAATAGATAACTTGTTCGTGCTTAATCTTAGAATGAAGACTTGGTTATCTGGTTTCCGGGTTCGGGGTGGATGGTTGATGACTCGGATAACTATCACTCAAAGGGGTTACTTTATTGTACTCAGTGTCACGCGCATAGTCGACGTGGATAATTTCAAGAGGGGTTGTGCTTATAGACATCTTTAGTGATGCATTGGGCACTTAAAATTCTATCCACCGTTCTTCATTCAACAATAGTGCAAGCTTAAGTCACAAGATCGAAGGATTCTTATTCAGGTTCATGTTTGATGTATCTGGTTCATTCCATCAGTGGTCACTTCAAATTGCCTTCAAGTGGGTTGGTACAGATGGCATTGGAGAGTTTATGAGAAGAGATTTTCGATCAACAACTGATTCTCACTGAATATAATTAAGCTTATTTATTATTCTCTCGAGATTTTCAGGTTTATGTGCTTACGATTTATTGATGGTTCCGAGTTTCGAAACCATCAAGGGGGAAGAAGAAGACACATCGAACGCACAACGAGTACACGTGATGAACGTCATATCTTCTTTTGATTTGAAGATATTCCGGGATGACATTTGTCATAGCCGCAGAGAAAATCAGTGTTTTAACTCGTGGCGTTATCAATCTCTAAACGGTACACTACTGATTCGATGATTAATTGTTTGGTTGTTGCAATTATTCATCATCATTATCCTATATGCATTCCCGGGACTTAATTGACTCTGGTGCATCTCCGGAAGAAGATATGTGCATTTCCGGGACTTAATTGACTCTGGTGTTACGATGTCAACTTCATGAATGGGATAAAGTGTCTACTTCAGTATTTGAGCTTCATAATAGGGATTGATTTACTTTCTTCAACTATGTGGGGGAAGAAATGTCTTGATTCTTTCTGGTATGCATAACTTGAACTTTCAGGGGGAAGAAAAATTCAGAAGAATTATTCAAGCGTGAGAAGAGAAGTTGTTGATCTACTTGGTGTACCCTAAACTTTCAAGTTGCTTACAAGGATTGTCGATTTAGGGGGAAGCTATTTAAAAAGCTTCTACATCAAGTTTATGTGGCATGAATTAGGGGGGAGCTAATTCAGAAGCTTCTCCTTAACCAGAAGTGTATGGGTTACTTAGCTCGTGCCGTTACAGTATTTCTACTACAAGTTAAAGATGAGTCGTCTAGAAGTCAAAGGTCTCAGAAGACATCATCAGCATTGGACGCTTCAAGAAAGCTCTTGTTCTTATCATTATGTACTTGTTAGGAGAAAATATTGTAAGGAATTCTACACGTCGTCCCATGGGGGAAGATTGTTGGAAACTCACTTTATGTGACGACATTTAAGAATTCCCATTAGTTATCATAGTCACACACGTTTAGACTAGACTAGGTTCTTGTACTGTTAAGCATGTCGTGTGTGACTATATATACCCCTCCTTAGCTTCCAAGGAGGGGTGTTGGTTGTGTCATATTTTCACTTAATACATTTCTTATCATTTTCACACACTCTCAACCTCTCTTTCTCTCTCTCTAAGCCAACAATGGCTTCCACCACCACCTACCACCACATTAGACCACCGGATCCGATTTAGCTTTTCTACATAACACACAAGGAAACATACAGAAACAACTAGTTTAACACATAAAACCATTCGTCCATGTTTTGAGTGTTAGATACAACAAGGTATTCATAGCTTGATTTTATTTGAAAATATTCTTTGACCCATTTAAAATGTAATTAATTATAACACTTTGTAAATATATCAATTTTAAAAGATATATCACCAAGAGATGTCCAACTTAATAGAAAAGAGTAAAACACAAGTTTTACGACAAACCAACGCTCAATACTTTGGACAAAGTATGGAACTTAGAAACCATCCAAATTTTAAAGTTTGAATAAAGGTTTTGAAGAATTTTTAATTGAAAGAAAATTCAATTACGTTCGAAATGACGGGTGGCACGACTTCTACGGACTTACGGTTGATTTTATATGATTTTTCAAAGTTTTCAAAAATCTGAGCCAGGCTGACTGCGGTTCCTTATTGATAAGGATCCGCGGGGAAAAATAAAGAACCGCGGTCAGAGGACAAAAAATGAGTTTTTGGCCAAAATCATTTGGTAACTTTTTGGAAGGACTTAGGACTCTAAAAAATCATTTTAGACACATAGAACACGTATTTTAGAGTTAATTATGACACAAAATATTTTTATACTTCCAAACATGAAAAGATTTAATTCAAGCTATTATACAAAGTTTATTTAACACCAAAACTTGTATGAATAAAACAACAAAACACATTTCATAAGTAATCACTCTTTATGAACAATTTGATACAAAGATCGTCTCTATTTTTAAAAACCGTTTTCATTTTAAAAAACCATTTGTTTTGAAAAAGAGAGCAAAGATCGATCCAAGCTTTAAAGTACAATATACTTCAAAGATCTTGAGTAACCAGGCTCTGATACCAATTGTAGAAACTAGAAGGGGGGGGGGGTTTGAATAATTTCTAGTTCATTTTCAAAATATTTCGGCTCAATCCACTGCCCGCGGTTCCTTATCTCTGCCTGCGGTTCCTTATTGATAAGGAACCGCCGGTCCAATAACGAATCGCCGACAGTGGACGTAGCAACATTGTTAATTTGAAACCCTAACAATCCTTTGTATCAAATTCCTTATCAATCTTGACTAGATGTGAGATGTGTTTGATTGAGAGATAAATACTACAAGTAAGAAAACACACAAGCACATCATCAAGAGTACATCAAGCAATAGTCTAAACACTAAGCACACACGTACTAAGCACAAGCTTTTCCGCAACTAGGATGTTTAGACTAAGTGATGTACACTTGACCATAATCTAAACATGAAGCACACACGTACTAAGCCATAGCTTTTCCGCAACTTAGATGTTTAGATTATGTGATGCACACAAAGACACACAACACAAGTATGCAACTATAAATACATCTACAAAGGTAAAGACAAAAATGTAAAGGAAGTTACCGACACGATGATTTATAGTGGTTCCGTCACGAAGCTCCTCTTCGCCCTACTCCACTCCTCGAGTACACCTTACTCGAGAGTTACTTCACTAGTCAACAAACTCCTTAAGGTGGAGAAACCATACACAACGTCGCTTACACATTACTAAGCTAGATGTCGAGTCCTAATCTTAGGTAGGACCAATCTACACAACGTTGCCTACTTCACCATTTAATGACACAAGGCTAGATGTCGAGTTCTAATCGAAAGCTAGAACCAATCTTCACGACTCTTCACTTTGAAGCTAAATGAGAACTTCACACAACACAACTACTAGTCACTTTAAAGTTTAGTGAGAACTCACAAGACACAACCACATCACTTTAGAGTTTAGTGAAAACTACCAAGACACAACCTAATCTACCCACTAGTTATGTTATATGGCCCAACATAACAAACCTTGTGTTTTATGGCCTAAACACATAAACCATATAGATCTAAGCACACAACACTTAGATCTATAACTCTAACACTATATCCAAGTACTAACAAGACTTGGATCTACAAAACTAACACCTAATCCAAGGATACCCATCACTTGGATATTCTACCCTTACAAACACATCCAAGTGTACCCAAGACTTGGATCTTCTACATATATATAGTAGGAAGACTAAAAACATAACTTAGATCTATAGAATGAAAGATCTTCATCATGTAGTGAACCCAATACATCATGGTAATGATAGTGTTCTTCTCTTTGCACTTGAGAGGATGAGGAGATTGAAGATTGAATCACATCTTAAACAAGATTAATCAAAACTAACTAATCAAGGATCTAAGATGGTTTTTGAAAGAAACTGTGCAAAAAGGTTTGAAAGAAAACCTGGAAATGATCCACTATTTATAGGACAACATTGCAACGGTCAAAAAGACCCGCGGTTCCTTATCTCTACCCGCGGTACCTTATCAATAAGGAACCGTGGGTTCCTTTAAGGAACCTCCGCGTCGGAGTCCGTGCAAATTTTTCCTTTAGTGGGGATATGCCATCCGGGGTAGTTTATACCCTCAAAGGATATTCCTTTGGCATATGGAATATGCCAAATTCAAATTTCCATTTTCTTTTTAATAAAACATTTTCTTAAAAATAAAGTTAATTAAAATCTTTTGTCACATTTGATTAAAATGTGAGTTTTAAGAAAATATTAATCCTTGATCACTTAGTTAGGTTAATGACATGTTTGTACATACCTTGAGTGATTCATGCCGAATGCGGTCTTGGAGGTGTCGAGAGAAGTATACAAATGTATTCTTGAGTGATTACGAGTACCTTAACATTTTACATAATGTATTGCGAATTATACGTTTGTCATCAACAAAACACAAAGAGATTATATCAACAAAGCATCGTAATGTTTGTACTAACACATCTGAATAACGTATATCAAATTGTAATTTTGACAAGACGTCGAGTGATACCTTAGATCCATGCGGAAAGACAAGTGACTCGGAGCCGTGTTGCGCGACTATAGATACCGACGAACATAAACTCGGACCCAACGAACCAAAAACTCTTATCCGAATACTAACATATAGATAACCAAAGATCGAAGTATATCGACTCGAATCAAGGTTGTGTTGTGAACATGAACCAAAATATACAAACTTCTAACACGCTCGATGTCATGTCGGGACATGACTCCATCTGGTGTCATCTTCGACTTGATGCTTTCTTTGAGCACCAAACAAATTGAGAACGATGAGTACTAAACAGCAACTGGAACATGATGCCAAGTAATTGAACTAATCTCCTCGGAACACTAAGTCCAAATCCGAACAGATGAAACTATGGAAGAAGTATCATGATTCAGTCACGAGCAGTAGCTCAACCCGAATGAGAACCAATCATATTAACCACGAGCTGAATCCAAAATCGACTGACCAAGACTGACTCAAGCGTATAGCCTGTTTTATGTACCATAGTTCACGTTCACATATATTCACTTTATTTCATGCAACCGTATATGAGATTCTGAGTTTCGATATCATGGGTTTTAGGTGTAAGAGAGTTTTTACATGAACTTTGTATCAAGTATCAAGATGAAAAGAAAATATTTGAAGTGATAGTGGTGAAATCTTGTTATGCCGCGTGTGCAGTGACTAATATCACTTTTCAAAAATAGAAAATACACACGAGTACATACAAGACGCTTCTTTCGTAACGGCTTCAAGTAAGAAACATATATTTGTATTCATGGTAATATAATAGTAAATAATATTGAACCAATATAAGCACCTCACGATCTATGCATGTGCATACGCCTAAATGGTACCAACAAGTGATGTTTTGTTTAATTTGTTTCTCGAATATTAAATCGGGTATAGTCGAACTCCGATATTTTAAAAGTTACGCGATTTAAAAGTTAAGCGTTAAGCACGAAAAATAAACACTCAATATAAAATGAAAACATTGACATTTGAAAAACATTTATATTTCAGTATATAAATGAGGGCTTATGCTTTAGTAAACGTTAACACGTCATATAAAAGACACCAAATGGTTTAATGTAAATTACGAATAATGCTCGTAAAATGATAAATAAAACAAAGACAATAGAAAATATTTCTATATAATTATAAGCATATTTACGGTCGATGACGGACACATACATTGACGATAAATAATACATGACACGTATTCAATACGTTAAAATCTTAACCTTTCCGGTTAGCCATAAATCTAATATTATTCGTGGAACGAACATGACAAATGAAAGTCGGGTAATAAATATTGATCTGACTACTAGGAATAAGATTAGATCTCAGTCTAAATGTTCGGATTTGGACTTATGTGTGACCCATGTGATTTTATTTTACGACGTAATTGTTTTTATCAGATCTGTGGACAATGTGTGTTTTTATTTGATCGACGTGATCGCTGATTGTTTTAAATTGATTGACGCATTGGAAAATTTCTTAAATGCGCCCAATTCTTTTGTCTCTTCACTTTTCATGTGGAATTTTTCTAACTTATATCGACCGTCGCAAGTTTGATAAGCTAGTAGTAATGTACCTTGAGGAACTTCCAAAAATTGACGGCTTGTCAATTTTTCGCTTTCAATGGCTTCTCCTTCAAGTTATGCATTATTCTTTACTTATAAGGGTTAAAGCTACATTTAAAACGTTCATTCATGATTGTTATGTATACTCGTTGCTTTGAATTTTATTCATTTAACATTTGTTAGAAACCTCGGCGATGACTTGTGTGACAACCCGTCAATTTCAGGTCGTTATTTTAATCTCGACTATTACGTATTACGTGTTTACTTTAATGAGAATTTTAAATTATCGACTAACCGAGAAGGTTATGACTTGAAACTAGCGTAAGAATGTCGATTAGATGAAAACCGACAAGGAATATGTTAGGTGTCGATATTATATTCTCAAATAATCATGAAAATGATTTTTATTATATTTAATCTTTATTTCTTGTATTTTACGTTTTAACGAATGACGATAACTAGTAGTGATCGCGATACCGACGGATGCCCAAAAATTTACGTTTTATTATCGATTGTCTCGATATTGTATATTTTCGACGTTTTCGATTTAATTACGTTTTAAGTCGTGTCGAGGCTTTATTATTATTTTTATGAAGCGTTTTAACTTACGAAAAGTATTTTTACGAAACCCGAGCCCCGTAAATATTTTTAAAATGTACAATTTACATTTTCTACCTTGTAAACTAATTACTTGCACTTTGGGACCAAAAGCATGCAAATTTGGCAAAAATTACCCTCACCCCACTATTTAAACAAATTCCACTACCAATTTCTTTATTTAAAATTTATTTTCATCAAAAACACACATCTCTCTCTCCTCCTCCCCATTTTGCCGTCCAACCCTCAACCCCAATCCACCCAAATTTTTGATTTTCTAGCTTGAATCTTCAAAAACTAAAACAAGACCCATCCTAGAAATTTCAAGAGCTTTCTATTGGTATAATTTTCTTCCACATGCATTCACTAAATTTTTATTTCAATTTTTGATGATGAACACTATGTTTGATCCATTTTTATGGTGATATATGGTGTTAATATTATTATATTCATAGTGGGTTTTGGTTGCATGCAAGATTTTTATATATTTAATTTTTGTAAGATTAAATTTGAGGGTGTTATGAGTTAATTAGATGTGTTATTATGATATTAGGATCATATTAGGACTATAGGAATTGTTGGAATGGGTTGAAAATTTGATTTGGTATGATTTTTAGATAGGCTATTTTAGGCAGTAACTTTAAGTCCGTTTTTGAAATTGTTACTGTTGTAAACTTGGTAAACTAATGAGATAGGGTCGTAGAGAATTTCGTTAGCTTCGATTTGAGCTAAAGTAGAGCTTCTAACTCATTACGAGCGAAAAGTTATGCTACTTTTAGTATTTGTGTACCGGGAGACGGGTATCGGCACAATCCGAAAATTGTTGTCGATATTTGGAACGAATCTCGGGGACTATAAAATGAGTTTTAAAAATGTTCAAGGGCTGTTGTAAGTTGATAAACCTCAGGTCATGAGTCTATTTTCAAACCCGAGTGTCGGTTTTGCAAACGGAATTGTTTAAATAAGTCAAAATGGTTTTACAAGTCGAAGACGCAAAACTGTCCGGTTTTTGTAACACGAAGGTGTGTCGGGCAGAAGGTCTTAGAAGTAATATTTTTGAATGAAATTTAAACTGAGTTTTATTCATATTAGGTGTGAGTTTGTCACCAAGTTTCGTCGAAATCGGACATGTCTAGATAGGATGGATTGGTGTGTACATTTGGAGTGTACATGCTGAGTGGTATTTTGGACACGTAGTTCAATACTTGTATGGCGTGAGTTGAGTATTCACTATTGGACATAGTGACTTACTCGAGTGTTAAGTCATTATATAAATGACTTAGCTACTGGTCCGAGGGAAGTAAAAATGATGGTTTGACTTGCGTTGACTTGGCGTCTTATGACGGGTCAATGTCGAGGGTGCAAGTGATTTAAATGAATAAGTGTTGAATAAAAGGGTATAGAAGTACACTTATATTTTGTTATTTTTCGGGATTTTTATGGTCATTCGAAATTGACTTTCACATTATTTAAGTATTATTTATACTTGAGTCGTTTATTAACGAACGCGCCTTAATTGGTAGGTTGCGGTCTTCGTGTTTAAAAGGGCATCACAAATCGTCGGCGATCGTCACGTCACTACTATCGTACCAAGGTGAGTCTATGGCCTCGCTTTACATGTTTACTTGTTTTATAAAACCCGCGAGGGGGATAACATGCTTGTTTTATTTAAAATAAGAGGGGTACGACGAGAAGTTGTGGAAACCCTTATTATTGGAAAAACATTATATAAATGTAGGGTACAACGAGAAGTTGTGTCGGAGGTTTCGCTTGCAGATGTTATAGTCAAAAGATTTCAAAAATTTATTTTTGGAAGATCTTTTCGTTCTCTATAACTTGAGCTCTGATACCAATCTGTAACACCCCCAATTTCATGTCATAGCAGCGGAAGGGTCATTGGGTGTTACTATCATGGTTCAACCTCAATATCATAGAAAACGCCTCAAAATGAGTCGTTTTAACAAAACATACGTCCATTCATTTGTTTAAAGATAAAACAGTTTACACACGGTCCCAAATAGTTTTAAGTTTACACAACCAACCAAATAAGAAAAGTTTCATAGAATAGACATAGTTTAGAAAAAGCGGGCCAAAACATTTTAATTTAGCAAGCTGCGTGAAACCGCCTTCCTTGAGTGCCTTCTTCATGGACCTGAGATAAAACATGCTATAAAGTCAACAAAAATGTTGAGTGAATCTATAGAGTTTAAATTTAAATAAATGAACACAAGTATTCTGAATAAACCTTCCGTAGTTGACAATCATGTGGATCAGACATAATTATCGTTGTTATTTCATAAGTCTCGTGAAATTGAACGTTAACATATATTATTTCAGCCCAACACACCTAGCCAAGTGCGTATATTTCTCTTATACAATTGCATCCGATGTTTCATTACTGGTGCATCACAACACCACGCGATAGCTAGTCGCGACCGGACTGGGCGTCACCCCGATAGATCTATCCATAGTATTAGCGTTCTTTTCGATTAACAATTCACGATTCATGGGTCTTTAAGGCTAAACAAACTTATATAACAACTTTCATCTAAGCATACAATCGGGTCCTTTGTGTTCAATTTTAAAAGAATGAGGGTTTACCACAACTTCTCGTTGTACCCTACATTTATATAATGTTTTTCCAATAATAAGGGTTTCCACAACTTCTCGTCGTACCCCTCTTATTTTAAATAAAACAAGCATGTTATCCCCCTCGCGGGTTTTATAAAACAAGTAAACATGTAAAGCGAGGCCATAGACTCACCTTGGTACGATAGTAGTGACGTGACGATCGCCGACGATTTGTGATGCCCTTTTAAACACGAAGACCGCAACCTACCAATTAAGGCGCGTTCGTTAATAAACGACTCAAGTATAAATAATACTTAAATAATGTGAAAGTCAATTTCGAATGACCATAAAAATCCCGAAAAATAACAAAATATAAGTGTACTTCTATACCCTTTTATTCAACACTTATTCATTTAAATCACTTGCACCCTCGACATTGACCCGTCATAAGACGCCAAGTCAACGCAAGTCAAACCATCATTTTTACTTCCCTCGGACCAGTAGCTAAGTCATTTATATAATGACTTAACACTCGAGTAAGTCACTATGTCCAATAGTGAATACTCAACTCACGCCATACAAGTATTGAACTACGTGTCCAAAATACCACTCAGCATGTACACTCCAAATGTACACACCAATCTATCCTATCTAGACATGTCCGATTTCGACGAAACTTGGTGACAAACTCACACCTAATATGAATAAAACTCAGTTTAAATTTCATTCAAAAATATTACTTCTAAGACCTTCTGCCCGACACACCTTCGTGTTGCAAAAACCGGACAGTTTTACGCCTTTGACTTGTAAAACCATTTTGACTTATCTAAACATTTCCGTTTGCAAAACCGACACTCGGGTTTGAAAATAGACTCATGACCTGAGGTTTATCAACTTACAACAGCCCTTGAACATTTTTAAAACTCATTTTATAGTCCCCGAGATTCGTTCCAAATATCGACAACAATTTTCGGATTGTGCCGATACCCGTCTCCCGGTACACAAATACTAAAAGTAGCATAACTTTTCGCTCGTAATGAGTTAGAAGCTCTACTTTAGCTCAAATCGAAGCTAACGAAATTCTCTACGACCCTATCTTATTAGTTTACCAAGTTTACCACAGTAACAATTTCAAAAACGGACTTAAAGTTACTGCCCAAAATAGCCTATCTAAAAATCATACCAAATCAAATTTTCAACCCATTCCAACAATTCCTATAGTCCTAATATGATCCTAATATCATAATAACACATCTAATTAACTCATAACATCCTCAAATTTAATCTTACAAAAATTAAATATATAAAAATCTTGCATGCAACCATAACCCACTATGAATATAATAATAATAACAACATATATAACCAAAGAAATGGATCAAACACATGTTCTTCACCAAAATCTTGAAATAAAAATTTTGTGAATGCATGTAGAAGAAAATTATACCAATAGAAAGCCCTTGAAATTTCTAGGATGGGTCTTGTTTTAGTTTTTGAAGATTCAAGCTAGAAAATCAATAATTTGGGTGGATTGGGGTTGAGGGTTGGACGGCAAAATGGGGAGGAGGAGAGAGAGATGTGTGTTTTTGATGAAAATGAATTTTAAATAAAGAAATTGGTTAGTGGAATTTGTTTAAATAGTGGGGTGAGGGTAATTTTTGCCAAATTTGCATTCTTTTGGTCCCAAAGTGCAAGTAAATAGTTTACAAGGTAGAAAATGTAAATTGTACATTTTAAAAATATTTACGGGGCTCGGGTTTCGTAAAAATACTTTTCGTAAGTTAAAACGCTTCATAAAAATAATAATAAAGCTTCGACACGACTTAAAACGTAATTAAATCGAAAACGTCGAAAATATACAATATCGAGACAATCGATAATAAAACGTAAATTTTTGGGCATCCGTCGGTATCGCGATCACTACTAGTTATCGTCATTCGTTAAAACGTAAAATACAAGAAATAAAGATTAAATATAATAAAAATCATTTTCATGATTATTTGAGAATATAATATCGACACCTAACATATTCCTTGTCGGTTTTCATCTAATCGACATTCTTACGCTAGTTTCAAGTCATAACCTTCTCGGTTAGTCGATAATTTAAAATTCTCATTAAAGTAAACACGTAATACGTAATAGTCGAGATTAAAATAACGACCTGAAATTGACGGGTTGTCACATCATCCCCACCAAATTAGGATCTTCGCCCTCGAAGATCAACTTGCGTTCTTGCCCGATCGCTTGTTGAAATCAAAGAGATGAGGGTAATTTTTCCACATTTGGTCTTCTCGTTCCCAAGTAAACTCTGGTCCCCTTCGAGAGTTCCATCGAACTTTGACGATAGGTATTCGGCTTTGCTTCAGTTGCTTGACCTCGCGATCCATGATCTCGACCGGTTCTTCAATAAAATGCAACTTCTTATCAACCTTAACCTCGTCTAACGGTATAACGAGTTCTTCATCGGATAAACACTTCTTCAGGTTCGACACGTGAAAAGTGTTATGAATCCCATACAGTTCTTGTGGTAGTTCGAGTTGGTATGCCACAGGTCCTACTCTAGATGTAACCTTGAATGGTCCGATATAACGAGGACTTAACTTCCCACGTTTTCCAAATCGTACAACACCTTTCCATGGTGATACCTTTAGCATAACCTTATCTCCCACGTTAAACTCCAATGGTTTTCTTCTTACATCCGCATAACTCTTCTGTCGGCTTCGAGCAGACAACAATCTATTCTTGATTTGCACAATCATATCCGTCGTCTCCCTAATCAAATCTGGTCCAGTGAGTTGGGCATCACCAACCTCACTCCAGCTAACGGGTGATCTACATTTCCTCCCATACAGTGCTTCAAAAGGTGCAGCTTTAATACTCGCGTGATAACTGTTATTGTACGAGAATTCGGCCAAATGTAAGTGCTTATCCCAGCTACTTCCAAAGTCTATCACACAAGCACGTAGCATATCCTCCAAAGTTTGGATTGTTCTTTCGCTTTGCCCATCGGTTTGTGGATGATAGGCTGTGCTCATATCCAAATTGGTTCCTAACGACTTTTGAAGTGATCTCCAAAATCCAGAAGCAAAACGACTATCTCTATCGGAAATGATTGAAATAGGAACACCATGCTTGCACACGATTTCCTTCAGATAAATATCGGCGAGTTTCTCCAATCCGAACCTCTCGTTGATTGGAATAAAATGAGCGGATTTAGTTAAACGATCGACTATAACCCAAATCGCGTCGAACCCAGACGGTGTCCTTGGGAG
The DNA here is from genome assembly GCA_025667525.1 of Glebionis coronaria. Classification (NCBI taxonomy): domain Eukaryota; kingdom Viridiplantae; phylum Streptophyta; class Magnoliopsida; order Asterales; family Asteraceae; genus Glebionis; species Glebionis coronaria. The sequence goes on from CM046874.1 coordinate 461,830,704, forward strand.
TTTTGTGATGAAGTCCATCGTAATTCGCTCCCATTTCCAGACTGGAATTTCAGGTTGGACAAGTAATCCTGACGGCTTCTGATATTCAGCTTTCACTTTTGCACATGTTAAGCATTTCGCGACGTATGTTGCAATATCAGCTTTCATATTCGGCCACCAGTATAACTTTTTCAAGTCTTGGTACATTTTGTCCGATCCAGGATGAATAGAATACTTGGACTTATGAGATTCTAACATAATCAAGTCTCTCAGTCCACCATATAATGGTAACCAAATTCGACCTCTCAAACATCTGATACCATCGGGTCGCGTCTCAAATGTTTCACCGTCTCCTCTAAATCTTTCGGCAGCAATATTTTCCTTCTTGCATGCTTCAACCTGTGCAATTCCGAATCTGCTCAGGTAAGTTATTATGAACTGTCACTACTAAAGCACGCACTCGAATCGGTTTCTCCCTTTCCTTTCGACTTAACGCGTCAGCTACCACGTTCGCCTTTCCTGGATGATAACGAATTTCGCAGTCGTAATCACTTAATAGTTCAACCCATCGACGTTGCCTCATATTCAGCTCCTTTTGATCCAGTATGTATTGTAGGCTTTTATGATCAGTGAATACGGTACACTTCGTACCATACAGATAATGTCTCCAAAGTCGCAGAGCGAAAACCACAGCGCCCAATTCCAAGTCATGGGTAGTGTAGTTCTCCTCATTCTTCCTTAATTGTCTAGAGGCATATGCGATCACCTTTTCGCGTTGCATGAGAACAGCACCGTATCCTCTGAGAGATGCATCGCAATAAACAACAAAATCTTCACTTCCTTCAGGTAACGATAAAATCGGCGCACTACAGAGTTTCATCTTCAGGGTTTGGAAAGCTTCTTCTTCATCATCGCCCCACACATACGGTTTATTCTTCTGAGTCAGCTTCGTTAATGGTTTCGATATCAAGGAGAATCCTTCAATAAACCTTCGGTAATAGCCAGCCAGACCTAGGAATTGTCGCACTTCAGTTGGAGTAGTCGGAGCACTCCAATTCTTGATGGCTTCGATCTTTGCAGGATCAACATGTACTCCGCTTTTATCGACCACGTGTCCGAGAAATTGTACAGAATTAAGCCAAAAATCGCACTTCGAGAACTTAGCGTATAACTTTTCGTTCTTCAACAAGTTCAAGATAATCCTTAAGTGTTCGGCATGCTCTTCATTGCTCTTGGAGTAGATTAGAATATCATCTATGAAAACGATCACGAATTTATCAAGATACGGCTTGCAAATGCGATTCATTAAGTCCATGAATACAGCAGGTGCATTAGTCAACCCAAAAGGCATAACCAGAAACTCATAATGACCATAACGAGTTCTAAAAGCCGTAATAGGAATATCTTCCTCACGTATGCGAAGTTGATGGTAACCAGAACGAAGATCAATCTTGGAGAAAACACGAGAACCTTGAAGTTGATCGAATAAATCATCAATTCTTGGAAGCGGATAACGATTCTTGATCGTTAGCTTGTTCAGCTCTCGGTAATCGATACACATACGAAACGAACCATCTTTCTTCTTAACGAATAAGACAGGAGCTCCCCAAGGTGACGAACTCGGTCGTATAAAACCTTTATCAGATAGCTCTTGCAATTGCACAGATAACTCCTTCAGCTCGGATGGGGCTAAACGATATGGCGCACGAGCCACGGGTGCAGCACCAGGAATTAGGTCAATTTGGAATTCTACTTGCCTTGGAGGAGGAAGTCCAGGTAAATCTTCCGGAAACACTTCAGGAAAGTCACGGATAACAGGTACATCTTCAGCACGTTTCTCCTTCGGTTCTTTCTCCACTACTTTAGCTAGGAATAACTCACAGCCTCTTTCGATATACTTACGAGCCTTAATGCACGAAACGATTTTCAGTCGTGAATTACATTGATCACCTTCGATAACCATGGTCTTGTCGTCTAAAGGTATCCTAACTTTCTTTTCTCCACACAAGATAGACGCGTTATACTTGGATAGCCAATCCATTCCGATAATAATATCAAAACTTCCCAATTCAACAATCATCAAGTCTATCTTAAAAATACGGTTCAAGAGATTTAGAGAACATCCTAGGAGCGCACGATTGGTTCTCACTAATTTACCATCAGCTAGTTCTACCTCATAACTTGCGTCTAATTCGACCGGTTTGATATCAATTAAGGTACTAAAACTTGTAGACACAAAGCTTTTGTCCGTACCAGAATCAAATAAAGCTGTAGCATAACGGTTGTTTAGTAAAAACATACCAGTGACAACTTTCGGGTTTTGCTTCGCTTCGGCTTCTCCCAACTGATAAGCTTTTCCTTGGTTATCTCCACCACGTGCATTCTTCGGAGGTTGAGGGCATTGGTTCCTCATGTGACCTTTACCTTGGCAGTTATAACACGTCACTCCCTTCTTTCCTTGTCCCCAACAGTCTTCAGTCTTGTGACCTAGCTTGTTGCACTTTCCACACTTAGTACATTCACCAGTATGAGACTTCTTGCATCGTTGACATCTGGTTCCTTTATCAGCAGTTGCAGCTTCAGTCATTGCATTAGCGTTGCCCCTCCTTCGGTTTTGATTTCTGTTGTGAGATTGAAGGTTATCACCACGATCATCATTGTCATTTTCAGCTCTTCTTTTGTTGCCTTCAGAAACACCATCAGCCTTGTCTTGGATGATTTGACCCATTAGTTGGTAGGCCATACGAACAGCTTCATCAATATTGGCAGGTTTAGATGAGGTCACATCCCCACGGATGTTGGTCGGTAAGCCTCGAATATACTGCTCTACCTTCAAGTATTCAGGGTTAACCTTGTTGGGACAAAGTAGAGCAAGTTCATGGAATCTGTTGGTGTATCCATCGATGTCAGTACCCTTCAGTCTCAGCTGATATAATTCCTGTTCTAACCTTTGAATAACACTCCTTGGACAAAATTCCTCAGTCATCCATCTTCTTACCTCAGCCCAAGGTGTAGCATACGCAGCATCCATACCCAATGATGCCATTCTTCCATTCCACCAAGTTAATGCTCGCCCTTGAAGAGTAGCAGAGGCAAACATCACTTTATCTCCTTCCTCGCTTCCACTAAATCGAAACACGGATTCAAATCTCTCAAACCATTGCATTAACCCAACAGCGCCTTCAGTACCCTTAAAAGTTGGAGGTTTGCATTTCATGAACGAAGTGTAATTGCACTTCTTGTTTTCAGGAATCACTGGTCTATCAGCATCACCAGTTCCAGCACCAGCATTGCCAGCTCCAGTAGCGCCAGTTCCAGTAGCGCCAGCTCCAGTAGCGCCAGCTCCAGTAGCGCCAGCTCCAGTGTTGCCAGCTCCAGTATCGCCAGCTCCACCAGATCCACCAGCTCCACCAGATCCACCAGCTCCACCGGATCCACCAGCTCCACCAGATCCACTAGCTCCACCAGATCCACCGGCTCCATTATTCAAGTTTGCCATAAATGCATTCATAGATATCTGAAATTGATCAGCTACTATAGCACGTAACTGAGTCTCAGTCAACTGTTTAGGCGGCATGATCCTGTTACACAATTCACATCAAAATGAGTATTCATTCGACACTTGTGATAACAAAACATGAATAACACAGAATAAGAATAGATAGATGAAAAGAAACAAGAATGGATGATAGAACGAAGAATAGAATTTTAGACAAGGAACGAAGATTCACGAGGGATGAGTCAAAAGACAGGGATTTCTATTGTGACAACCAGCGTCGTTTGTAAATCACGTATTAGTATTATAATAATCAAATAATAAACATTTATAAATAAATGTAATCCATTATGCTTCAAGCATAAATAATAATTAAATATGTATAACATATATATATACTTTGCTTGTTCTCGTCCATTGGCAACTCGGAGGTTTCGCTTGCAGATGTTATAGTCAAAAGATTTCAAAAATTTATTTTTGGAAGATCTTTTCGTTCTCTATAACTTGAGCTCTGATACCAATCTGTAACACCCCCAATTTCATGTCATAGCAGCGGAAGGGTCATTGGGTGTTACTATCATGGTTCAACCTCAATATCATAGAAAACGCCTCAAAATGAGTCGTTTTAACAAAACATACGTCCATTCATTTGTTTAAAGATAAAACAGTTTACACACGGTCCCAAATAGTTTTAAGTTTACACAACCAACCAAATAAGAAAAGTTTCATAGAATAGACATAGTTTAGAAAAAGCGGGCCAAAACATTTTAATTTAGCAAGCTGCGTGAAACCGCCTTCCTTGAGTGCCTTCTTCATGGACCTGAGATAAAACATGCTATAAAGTCAACAAAAATGTTGAGTGAATCTATAGAGTTTAAATTTAAATAAATGAACACAAGTATTCTGAATAAACCTTCCGTAGTTGACAATCATGTGGATCAGACATAATTATCGTTGTTATTTCATAAGTCTCGTGAAATTGAACGTTAACATATATTATTTCAGCCCAACACACCTAGCCAAGTGCGTATATTTCTCTTATACAATTGCATCCGATGTTTCATTACTGGTGCATCACAACACCACGCGATAGCTAGTCGCGACCGGACTGGGCGTCACCCCGATAGATCTATCCATAGTATTAGCGTTCTTTTCGATTAACAATTCACGATTCATGGGTCTTTAAGGCTAAACAAACTTATATAACAACTTTCATCTAAGCATACAATCGGGTCCTTTGTGTTCAATTTTAAAAGAATGAGGGTTTACCACAACTTCTCGTTGTACCCTACATTTATATAATGTTTTTCCAATAATAAGGGTTTCCACAACTTCTCGTCGTACCCCTCTTATTTTAAATAAAACAAGCATGTTATCCCCCTCGCGGGTTTTATAAAACAAGTAAACATGTAAAGCGAGGCCATAGACTCACCTTGGTACGATAGTAGTGACGTGACGATCGCCGACGATTTGTGATGCCCTTTTAAACACGAAGACCGCAACCTACCAATTAAGGCGCGTTCGTTAATAAACGACTCAAGTATAAATAATACTTAAATAATGTGAAAGTCAATTTCGAATGACCATAAAAATCCCGAAAAATAACAAAATATAAGTGTACTTCTATACCCTTTTATTCAACACTTATTCATTTAAATCACTTGCACCCTCGACATTGACCCGTCATAAGACGCCAAGTCAACGCAAGTCAAACCATCATTTTTACTTCCCTCGGACCAGTAGCTAAGTCATTTATATAATGACTTAACACTCGAGTAAGTCACTATGTCCAATAGTGAATACTCAACTCACGCCATACAAGTATTGAACTACGTGTCCAAAATACCACTCAGCATGTACACTCCAAATGTACACACCAATCTATCCTATCTAGACATGTCCGATTTCGACGAAACTTGGTGACAAACTCACACCTAATATGAATAAAACTCAGTTTAAATTTCATTCAAAAATATTACTTCTAAGACCTTCTGCCCGACACACCTTCGTGTTGCAAAAACCGGACAGTTTTACGCCTTTGACTTGTAAAACCATTTTGACTTATCTAAACATTTCCGTTTGCAAAACCGACACTCGGGTTTGAAAATAGACTCATGACCTGAGGTTTATCAACTTACAACAGCCCTTGAACATTTTTAAAACTCATTTTATAGTCCCCGAGATTCGTTCCAAATATCGACAACAATTTTCGGATTGTGCCGATACCCGTCTCCCGGTACACAAATACTAAAAGTAGCATAACTTTTCGCTCGTAATGAGTTAGAAGCTCTACTTTAGCTCAAATCGAAGCTAACGAAATTCTCTACGACCCTATCTTATTAGTTTACCAAGTTTACCACAGTAACAATTTCAAAAACGGACTTAAAGTTACTGCCCAAAATAGCCTATCTAAAAATCATACCAAATCAAATTTTCAACCCATTCCAACAATTCCTATAGTCCTAATATGATCCTAATATCATAATAACACATCTAATTAACTCATAACACCCTCAAATTTAATCTTACAAAAATTAAATATATAAAAATCTTGCATGCAACCATAACCCACTATGAATATAATAATAATAACAACATATATAACCAAAGAAATGGATCAAACACATGTTCTTCACCAAAATCTTGAAATAAAAATTTTGTGAATGCATGTAGAAGAAAATTATACCAATAGAAAGCCCTTGAAATTTCTAGGATGGGTCTTGTTTTAGTTTTTGAAGATTCAAGCTAGAAAATCAATAATTTGGGTGGATTGGGGTTGAGGGTTGGACGGCAAAATGGGGAGGAGGAGAGAGAGATGTGTGTTTTTGATGAAAATGAATTTTAAATAAAGAAATTGGTTAGTGGAATTTGTTTAAATAGTGGGGTGAGGGTAATTTTTGCCAAATTTGCATTCTTTTGGTCCCAAAGTGCAAGTAAATAGTTTACAAGGTAGAAAATGTAAATTGTACATTTTAAAAATATTTACGGGGCTCGGGTTTCGTAAAAATACTTTTCGTAAGTTAAAACGCTTCATAAAAATAATAATAAAGCTTCGACACGACTTAAAACGTAATTAAATCGAAAACGTCGAAAATATACAATATCGAGACAATCGATAATAAAACGTAAATTTTTGGGCATCCGTCGGTATCGCGATCACTACTAGTTATCGTCATTCGTTAAAACGTAAAATACAAGAAATAAAGATTAAATATAATAAAAATCATTTTCATGATTATTTGAGAATATAATATCGACACCTAACATATTCCTTGTCGGTTTTCATCTAATCGACATTCTTACGCTAGTTTCAAGTCATAACCTTCTCGGTTAGTCGATAATTTAAAATTCTCATTAAAGTAAACACGTAATACGTAATAGTCGAGATTAAAATAACGACCTGAAATTGACGGGTTGTCACATCGGATTGGTGTGTACATTTGGTGTGTACATGCTGAGTGGTATTTTGGACACGTAGTTCAATACTTGTATGGCGTGAGTTGAGTATTCACTATTGGACATAGTGACTTACTCGAGTGTTAAGTCATTATATAAATGACTTAGCTACTGGTCCGAGGGAAGTAAAAATGATGGTTTGACTTGCGTTGACTTGGCGTCTTATGACGGGTCAATGTCGAGGGTGCAAGTGATTTAAATGAATAAGTGTTGAATAAAAGGGTATAGAAGTACACTTATATTTTGTTATTTTTCGGGATTTTTATGGTCATTCGAAATTGACTTTCACATTATTTAAGTATTATTTATACTTGAGTCGTTTATTAACGAACGCGCCTTAATTGGTAGGTTGCGGTCTTCGTGTTTAAAAGGGCATCACAAATCGTCGGCGATCGTCACGTCACTACTATCGTACCAAGGTGAGTCTATGGCCTCGCTTTACATGTTTACTTGTTTTATAAAACCCGCGAGGGGGATAACATGCTTGTTTTATTTAAAATAAGAGGGGTACGACGAGAAGTTGTGGAAACCCTTATTATTGGAAAAACATTATATAAATGTAGGGTACAACGAGAAGTTGTGGTAAACCCTCATTCTTTTAAAATTGAACACAAAGGACCCGATTGTATGCTTAGATGAAAGTTGTTATATAAGTTTGTTTAGCCTTAAAGACCCATGAATCGTGAATTGTTAATCGAAAAGAACGCTAATACTATGGATAGATCTATCGGGGTGACGCCCAGTCCGGTCGCGACTAGCTATCGCGTGGTGTTGTGATGCACCAGTAATGAAACATCGGATGCAATTGTATAAGAGAAATATACGCACTTGGCTAGGTGTGTTGGGCTGAAATAATATATGTTAACGTTCAATTTCACGAGACTTATGAAATAACAACGATAATTATGTCTGATCCACATGATTGTCAACTACGGAAGGTTTATTCAGAATACTTGTGTTCATTTATTTAAATTTAAACTCTATAGATTCACTCAACATTTTTGTTGACTTTATAGCATGTTTTATCTCAGGTCCATGAAGAAGGCACTCAAGGAAGGCGGTTTCACGCAGCTTGCTAAATTAAAATGTTTTGGCCCGCTTTTTCTAAACTATGTCTATTCTATGAAACTTTTCTTATTTGGTTGGTTGTGTAAACTTAAAACTATTTGGGACCGTGTGTAAACTGTTTTATCTTTAAACAAATGAATGGACGTATGTTTTGTTAAAACGACTCATTTTGAGGCGTTTTCTATGATATTGAGGTTGAACCATGATAGTAACACCCAATGACCCTTCCGCTGCTATGACATGAAATTGGGGGTGTTACAGATTGGTATCAGAGCTCAAGTTATAGAGAACGAAAAGATCTTCCAAAAATAATTTTTTTTGAAATCTTTTGACTATAACATTTGCAAGCGAAACCTCCGAGTTGCCAATGGACGAGAACAAGCAAAGTATATATATATATGTTATACATATTTAATTATTATTTATGCTTGAAGCATAATGGATTACATTTATTTATTTATAAATGTTTATTATTTGATTATTATAATACTAATACGTGATTTACAAACGACGCTGATTGTCACAATAGAAATCCCTGTCTTTTGACTCATCCCTCGTGAATCTTCGTTCCTTGTCTAAAATTCTATTCTTCGTTCTATCATCCATTCTTGTTTCTTTTCATCTATCTATTCTTATTCTGTGTTATTCATGTTTTGTTATCACAAGTGTCGAATGAATACTCATTTTGATGTGAATTGTGTAACAGGATCATGCCGCCTAAACAGTTGACTGAGACTCAGTTACGTGCTATAGTAGCTGATCAATTTCAGATATCTATGAATGCATTTACGGCAAACTTGAATAATGGAGCCGGTGGATCTGGTGGAGCTAGTGGATCTGGTGGAGCTGGTGGATCCGGTGGAGCTGGTGGATCCGGTGGAGCTGGTGGATCTGGTGGAGCTGGCGATACTGGAGCTGGCAACACTGGAGCTGGCGCTACTGGAGCTGGCGCTACTGGAGCTGGCGCTACTGGGGCTGGCAATACTGGTGCTGGAACTGGTGATGCGGATAGACCAGTGATTCCTAAAAATAAGAAGTGCAATTATACCTCGTTCATGAAATGTAAACCTCCAACGTTTAAGGGTACTGAAGGCGCTGTTGGGTTAATGCAATGGTTTGAGAGATTTGAATCCGTGTTTCGATTTAGTGGAAGCGAGGAAGGAGATAAAGTGATGTTTGCCTCTGCTACTCTTCAAGGGCGAGCATTAACTTGGTGGAATGGAAGAATGGCATCATTGGGTATGGATGCTGCGTATGCTACACCTTGGGCTGAGGTAAGAAGATGGATGACTGAGGAATTTTGTCCAAGGAGTGTTGTTCAAAGGTTAGAACAGGAATTATATCAGCTGAGACTGAAGGGTACTGACATCGATGGATACACCAACAGATTCCATGAACTTGCTCTACTTTGTCCCAACAAGGTTAACCCTGAATACTTGAAGGTAGAGCAGTATATTCGAGGCTTACCGACCAACATCCGTGGGGATGTGACCTCATCTAAACCTGCCAATATTGATGAAGCTGTTCGTATGGCCTACCAACTAATGGGTCAAATCATCCAAGACAAGGCTGATGGTGTTTCTGAAGGCAACAAAAGAAGAGCTGAAAATGACAATGATGATCGTGGTGATAACCTTCAATCTCACAACAGAAATCAAAACCGAAGGAGGGGCAACGCTAATGCAATGACTGAAGCTGCAACTGCTGATAAAGGAACCAGATGTCAACGATGCAAGAAGTCTCATACTGGTGAATGTACTAAGTGTGGAAAGTGCAACAAGCTAGGTCACAAGACTGAAGACTGTTGGGGACAAGGAAAGAAGGGAGTGACGTGTTATAACTGCCAAGGTAAAGGTCACATGAGGAACCAATGCCCTCAACCTCCGAAGAATGCACGTGGTGGAGATAACCAAGGAAAAGCTTATCAGTTGGGAGAAGCCGAAGCGAAGCAAAACCCGAAAGTTGTCACTGGTACGTTTTTACTGAACAACCGTTATGCTACAGCTTTATTTGATTCTGGTGCGGACAAAAGCTTTGTGTCTACAAGTTTTAGTACCTTAATTGATATCAAACCGGTCGAATTAGACGCAAGTTATGAGGTAGAACTAGCTGATGGTAAATTAGTGAGAACCAATCGTGCGCTCCTAGGATGTTCTCTAAATCTCTTGAACCGTGTTTTTAAGATAAACTTGATGATTGTTGAATTGGGAAGTTTTGATATTATTATCGGAATGGATTGGCTATCCAAGTATAACGCGTCTATCTTGTGTGGAGAAAAGAAAGTTAGGATACCTTTAGACGACAAGACCATGGTTATCGAAGGTGATCAATGTAATTCACGACTGAAAATCGTTTCGTGCATTAAGGCTCGTAAGTATATCGAAAGAGGCTGTGAGTTATTCCTAGCTAAAGTAGTGGAGAAAGAACCGAAGGAGAAACGTGCTGAAGATGTACCTGTTATCCGTGACTTTCCTGAAGTGTTTCCGGAAGATTTACCTGGACTTCCTCCTCCAAGGCAAGTAGAATTCCAAATTGACCTAATTCCTGGTGCTGCACCCGTGGCTCGTGCGCCATATCGTTTAGCCCCATCCGAGCTGAAGGAGTTATCTGTGCAATTGCAAGAGCTATCTGATAAAGGTTTTATACGACCGAGTTCGTCACCTTGGGGAGCTCCTGTCTTATTCGTTAAGAAGAAAGATGGTTCGTTTCGTATGTGTATTGATTACCGAGAGCTGAATAAGCTGACGATCAAGAATCGTTATCCGCTTCCAAGAATTGATGATTTATTCGATCAACTTCAAGGTTCTCGTGTTTTCTCCAAGATTGATCTTCGTTCTGGTTACCATCAACTTCGCATACGTGAGGAAGATATTCCTATTACGGCTTTTAGAACTCGTTATGGTCATTATGAGTTTCTGGTTATGCCTTTTGGGTTGACTAATGCACCTGCTGTATTCATGGACTTAATGAATCGCATTTGCAAGCCGTATCTTGATAAATTCGTGATCGTTTTCATAGATGATATTCTAATCTACTCCAAGAGCAATGAAGAGCATGCCGAACACTTAAGGATTATCTTGAACTTGTTGAAGAACGAAAAGTTATACGCTAAGTTCTCGAAGTGCGATTTTTAGCTTAATTCTGTACAATTTCTCGGACACGTGGTCGATAAAAGCGGAGTACATGTTGATCCTGCAAAGATCGAAGCCATCAAGAATTGGAGTGCTCCGACTACTCCAACTGAAGTGCGACAATTTCTAGGTCTGGCTGGCTATTACCGAAGGTTTATTGAAGGATTCTCCTTGATATCGAAACCATTAACGAAGCTGACTCAGAAGAATAAACCGTATGTGTGGGGCGATGATGAAGAAGAAGCTTTCCAAACCCTGAAGATGAAACTCTGTAGTGCGCCGATTTTATCGTTACCTGAAGGAAGTGAAGATTTTGTTGTTTATTGCGATGCATCTCTCAGAGGATACGGTGCTGTTCTCATGCAACGCGAAAAGGTGATCGCATATGCCTCTAGACAATTAAGGAAGAATGAGGAGAACTACACTACCCATGACTTGGAATTGGGCGCTGTGGTTTTCGCTCTGCGACTTTGGAGACATTATCTGTATGGTACGAAGTGTACCGTATTCACTGATCATAAAAGCCTACAATACATACTGGATCAAAAGGAGCTGAATATGAGGCAACGTCGATGGGTTGAACTATTAAGTGATTACGACTGCGAAATTCGTTATCATCCAGGAAAGGCGAACGTGGTAGCTGACGCGTTAAGTCGAAAGGAAAGGGAGAAACCGATTCGAGTGCGTGCTTTAGTAGTGACAGTTCATAATAACTTACCTGAGCAGATTCGGAACGCACAGGTTGAAGCATGCAAGAAGGAAAATATTGCTGCCGAAAGATTTAGAGGAGACGGTGAAACATTTGAGACGCGACCCGATGGTATCAGATGTTTGAGAGGTCGAATTTGGTTACCATTATATGGTGGACTGAGAGACTTGATTATGTTAGAATCTCATAAGTCCAAGTATTCTATTCATCCTGGATCGGACAAAATGTACCAAGACTTGAAAAAGTTATACTGGTGGCCGAATATGAAAGCTGATATTGCAACATACGTCGCGAAATGCTTAACATGTGCAAAAGTGAAAGCTGAATATCAGAAGCCGTCAGGATTACTTGTCCAACCGGAAATTCCAGTCTGGAAATGGGAGCGAATTACGATGGACTTCATCACAAAACTCCCAAGGACACCGTCTGGGTTCGATGCGATTTGGGTTATAGTCGATCGTTTAACTAAATCCGCTCATTTTATTCCAATCAACGAGAGGTTCGGATTGGAGAAACTCGCCGATATTTATCTAAAGGAAATCGTGTGCAAGCATGGTGTTCCTATTTCAATCATTTCCGATAGAGATAGTCGTTTTGCTTCTGGATTTTGGAGATCACTTCAAAAGTCGTTAGGAACCAATTTGGATATGAGCACAGCCTATCATCCACAAACTGATGGGCAAAGCGAAAGAACAATCCAAACTTTGGAGGATATGCTACGTGCTTGTGTGATAGACTTTGGGAGTAGCTGGGATAAGCACTTACATTTGGCCGAATTCTCGTACAATAACAGTTATCACGCGAGTATTAAAGCTGCACCTTTTGAAGCACTGTATGGGAGAAAATGTAGATCACCCGTTAGCTGGAGTGAGGTTGGTGATGCCCAACTCACTGGACCAGATTTGATTAGGGAGACGACGGATATGATTGTGCAAATCAAGAATAGATTGTTGTCTGCTCGAAGCCGACAGAAGAGTTATGCGGATGTAAGAAGAAAACCATTGGAGTTTAACGTGGGAGATAAGGTTATGCTAAAGGTATCACCATGGAAAGGTGTTGTACGATTTGGAAAACGTGGGAAGTTAAGTCCTCGTTATATCGGACCATTCAAGGTTACATCTAGAGTAGGACCTGTGGCATACCAACTCGAACTACCACAAGAACTGTATGGGATTCATAACACTTTTCACGTGTCGAATCTGAAGAAGTGTTTATCCGATGAAGAACTCGTTATACCGTTAGACGAGGTTAAGGTTGATAAGAAGTTGCATTTTATTGAAGAACCGGTCGAGATCATGGATCGCGAGGTCAAGCAACTGAAGCAAAGCCGAATACCTATCGTCAAAGTTCGATGGAACTCTCGAAGAGGACCAGAGTTTACTTGGGAACGAGAAGACCAAATGTGGAAAAATTACCCTCATCTCTTTGATTTCAACAAGCGATCGGGCAAGAACGCAAGTTGATCTTCGAGGGCGAAGATCCTAATTTGGTGGGGATGATGTGACAACCCGTCAATTTCAGGTCGTTATTTTAATCTCGACTATTACGTATTACGTGTTTACTTTAATGAGAATTTTAAATTATCGACTAACCGAGAAGGTTATGACTTGAAACTAGCGTAAGAATGTCGATTAGATGAAAACCGACAAGGAATATGTTAGGTGTCGATATTATATTCTCAAATAATCATGAAAATGATTTTTATTATATTTAATCTTTATTTCTTGTATTTTACGTTTTAACGAATGACGATAACTAGTAGTGATCGCGATACCGACGGATGCCCAAAAATTTACGTTTTATTATCGATTGTCTCGATATTGTATATTTTCGACGTTTTCGATTTAATTACGTTTTAAGTCGTGTCGAGGCTTTATTATTATTTTTATGAAGCGTTTTAACTTACGAAAAGTATTTTTACGAAACCCGAGCCCTGTAAATATTTTTAAAATGTACAATTTACATTTTCTACCTTGTAAACTAATTACTTGCACTTTGGGACCAAAAGCATGCAAATTTGGCAAAAATTACCCTCACCCCACTATTTAAACAAATTCCACTACCAATTTCTTTATTTAAAATTTATTTTCATCAAAAACACACATCTCTCTCTCCTCCTCCCCATTTTGCCGTCCAACCCTCAACCCCAATCCACCCAAATTATTGATTTTCTAGCTTGAATCTTCAAAAACTAAAACAAGACCCATCCTAGAAATTTCAAGAGCTTTCTATTGGTATAATTTTCTTCCACATGCATTCACTAAATTTTTATTTCAATTTTTGATGATGAACACCATGTTTGATCCATTTTTATGGTGATATATGGTGTTAATATTATTATATTCATAGTGGGTTTTGGTTGCATGCAAGATTTTTATATATTTAATTTTTGTAAGATTAAATTTGAGGGTGTTATGAGTTAATTAGATGTGTTATTATGATATTAGGATCATATTAGGACTATAGGAATTGTTGGAATGGGTTGAAAATTTGATTTGGTATGATTTTTAGATAGGCTATTTTAGGCAGTAACTTTAAGTCCGTTTTTGAAATTGTTACTGTGGTAAACTTGGTAAACTAATAAGATAGGGTCGTAGAGAATTTCGTTAGCTTCGATTTGAGCTAAAGTAGAGCTTCTAACTCATTACGAGCGAAAAGTTATGCTACTTTTAGTATTTGTGTACCGGGAGACGGGTATCGGCACAATCCGAAAATTGTTGTCGATATTTGGAACGAATCTCGGGGACTATAAAATGAGTTTTAAAAATGTTCAAGGGCTGTTGTAAGTTGATAAACCTCAGGTCATGAGTCTATTTTCAAACCCGAGTGTCGGTTTTGCAAACGGAATTGTTTAAATAAGTCAAAATGGTTTTACAAGTCGAAGACGCAAAACTGTCCGGTTTTTGTAACACGAAGGTGTGTCGGGCAGAAGGTCTTAGAAGTAATATTTTTGAATGAAATTTAAACTGAGTTTTATTCATATTAGGTGTGAGTTTGTCACCAAGTTTCGTCGAAATCGGACATGTCTAGATAGGATGGATTGGTGTGTACATTTGGAGTGTACATGCTGAGTGGTATTTTGGACACGTAGTTCAATACTTGTATGGCGTGAGTTGAGTATTCACTATTGGACATAGTGACTTACTCGAGTGTTAAGTCATTATATAAATGACTTAGCTACTGGTCCGAGGGAAGTAAAAATGATGGTTTGACTTGCGTTGACTTGGCGTCTTATGACGGGTCAATGTCGAGGGTGCAAGTGATTTAAATGAATAAGTGTTGAATAAAAGGGTATAGAAGTACACTTATATTTTGTTATTTTTCGGGATTTTTATGGTCATTCGAAATTGACTTTCACATTATTTAAGTATTATTTATACTTGAGTCGTTTATTAACGAACGCGCCTTAATTGGTAGGTTGCGGTCTTCGTGTTTAAAAGGGCATCACAAATCGTCGGCGATCGTCACGTCACTACTATCGTACCAAGGTGAGTCTATGGCCTCGCTTTACATGTTTACTTGTTTTATAAAACCCGCGAGGGGGATAACATGCTTGTTTTATTTAAAATAAGAGGGGTACGACGAGAAGTTGTGGAAACCCTTATTATTGGAAAAACATTATATAAATGTAGGGTACAACGAGAAGTTGTGGTAAACCCTCATTCTTTTAAAATTGAACACAAAGGACCCGATTGTATGCTTAGATGAAAGTTGTTATATAAGTTTGTTTAGCCTTAAAGACCCATGAATCGTGAATTGTTAATCGAAAAGAACGCTAATACTATGGATAGATCTATCGGGGTGACGCCCAGTCCGGTCGCGACTAGCTATCGCGTGGTGTTGTGATGCACCAGTAATGAAACATCGGATGCAATTGTATAAGAGAAATATACGCACTTGGCTAGGTGTGTTGGGCTGAAATAATATATGTTAACGTTCAATTTCACGAGACTTATGAAATAACAACGATAATTATGTCTGATCCACATGATTGTCAACTACGGAAGGTTTATTCAGAATACTTGTGTTCATTTATTTAAATTTAAACTCTATAGATTCACTCAACATTTTTGTTGACTTTATAGCATGTTTTATCTCAGGTCCATGAAGAAGGCACTCAAGGAAGGCGGTTTCACGCAGCTTGCTAAATTAAAATGTTTTGGCCCGCTTTTTCTAAACTATGTCTATTCTATGAAACTTTTCTTATTTGGTTGGTTGTGTAAACTTAAAACTATTTGGGACCGTGTGTAAACTGTTTTATCTTTAAACAAATGAATGGACGTATGTTTTGTTAAAACGACTCATTTTGAGGCGTTTTCTATGATATTGAGGTTGAACCATGATAGTAACACCCAATGACCCTTCCGCTGCTATGACATGAAATTGGGGGTGTTACAACTTGTCTATCTCTCACCCCTTCGTCCTTTAACCGAAGACTATTAAGACAAATTAAGCGTTGGGACATCGCTTCCTAAAGGGGTAGATGATGTAGTAACCCGGACTTTAAAATCAACATTTAGACTGAGATCTAATCTTATTCCTAGTAGTCAGATCAATATTTATTACCCGACTTTCATTTGTCATGTTCGTTCGACGAATAATATTGGATTCATGGCTAACCGGAAAGGTTAAGATTTTAACGTATTGAATACGTGTCATTTATTATTTATCGTCAAAGTATGTGTCCGTCATCGACCGTAAATATGCTTATAATTACATAGAAATATTTTCTATTGTCTTTGTTTGATTTATCATTTTACGAGCATTATTCGTAATTTACATTAAACCATTTGGTGTCTTTTATATGACGTGTTAACGTTTACTAAAGCATAAGCCCTCATTTATATACTGAAATATAAATGTTTTTCAAATGTCAATGTTTTCATTTTATATTGAGTGTTTATTTTTCGTGCTTAACGCTTAACTTTTAAATCGCGTAACTTTTAAAATATCGGAGTTCGACTATACCCGATTTAATATTCGAGAAACAAAATTAAACAAAACATCACTTGTTGGTACCATTTAGGCGTATACACATGCATAGATCGTGAGGTGCTTATATTGGTTCAATATTATTTACTATTATATTACCATGAATACAAATATATGTTTCTTACTTGAAGCCGATACGAAAGAAGCGTCTTGTATGTACTCGTGTGTATTTTCTATTTTTGAAAAGTGATATTAGTCACTGCACACGCGGCATAACAAGATTTCACCACTATCACTTCAAATATTTTCTTTTCATCTTGATACTTGATACAAAGTTCATGTAAAAACTCTCTTACACCTAAAACCCATGATATCGAAACTCAGAATCTCATATACGGTTGTATGAAATAAAGTGAATATATGTGAACGTGAACTATGGTACATAAAACAGGCTATACGCTTGAGTCAGTCTTGGTCAGTCGATTTTGGATTCAGCTCGTGGTTAATATGATTGGTTCTCATTCGGGTTGAGCTACTGCTCGTGACTGAATCATGATACTTCTTCCATAGTTTCATCTGTTCGGATTTGGACTTAGTGTTCTGAGGAGATTAGTTCAATTACTTGGCATCATGTTCCAGTTGCTGTTTAGTACTCATCGTTCTCAATTTGTTTGGTGCTCAAAGAAAGCATCAAGTCGAAGATGACAACAGATGGAGTCATGTCCCGACATGACATCGAGCGTGTTAGAAGTTTGTATATTTTGGTTCATGTTCACAACACAACCTTGATTCGAGTCGATATACTTCGATCTTTGGTTATCTATATGTTAGTATTCGGATAAGAGTTTTTGGTTCGTTGGGTCCGAGTTTGTGTTCGTCGGTATCTATAGTCGCGCAACACGGCTCCGAGTCACTTGTCTTTCCGCATGGCTCTAAGGTATCACTCGACGTCTTGTCAAAATTACAATTTGATATACGTTATTCAGATGAAATACTAGAAATTAAGAACCATGAAATACAATTTTTGAATGAATGCTAAGAATAAACATGCAACTCTTCACGTCACAAAATTCTATTTTAGATTTTCATGCTAAGTGAGAAAATGGAATTGTTTTTACATCAGTAAGATGATGTATATTATGGGCTAGCTCAGTAGATAATGTAACCTTGGAAATCATATAGGGTGATAGGCCTGTGTTTTGTGATGATTTGGTTGGGTCGCTCGTCCCGTGACGATACCCGATGAATTAGATATGGACGTAATGATAAAAAGTGTCAATTCTGAACATGCTGAATGAACAAACTGAGAACTCATTTTAGAGCCCAGAACCATTGAAAAAGGTAAAACTATGGGTTGTAGCTAAACTTATGTAGAACACACACGAATCGGATGGTTTTCTACGGATAAACGGTTTGTAAATGGCGGGCAAAACGGTGGAACTGAAGTTGGCTGCGAAAAACAGCCAACTCTTCTAAGTAATAGAATGGGTCAATGAGCCATGATAAGTATAAATTAGAAGTAATTGGACTAATAATAAGTAAACTATATAAGTTAAGAATGATTTTGGTAAAAATAACTCATGTAAATTATTTATGGTTTAAGAGAAACGATCAAATTTATGGGGTATGTCGAGAATTTGTAAAAATTGAACCATATTAATATAACGTAAAACTTGACCATTTTTATATAACACAAGGTGGTAGGACCCACTTGTCGAGAAATATATACTCATCTATATACTGAGATTTATGAAACCCGAGACTCGACCAACGTGAAATATTAAGTGAACATCGTTTGGAGGCGTTTTAGAACCGAAAAACCTTAAAAAATGGACTTGGGCCACAAAAGCCCAACTTACACTTGTAATTGCTATTGGGCAATTATTGGGCCTGAGATTAATAACCAAATTGGAGTTTAATACTCATTTGAAATGGCCTTAAGTTATATAAAATTGTAATGGGCCACTAATGGGCCTTAATGAGCTTAATGACCATAATGGGATAATACATGGTAAATTATTATCAAGAGTTTTATAAAACTTATGCAATATCCAAACTTACTAAAGTGAACTATTTACATATATGTATGACTTACGTATAGACTCGATCCTAAGACGCATCTCGTCATTATAGGTCTCGTTCGGTCATATGTCGACCGTTGGGCATCTCATTCTTGATCAATGAGCGATTGATATCTCGTGAAGTCGTGTATCGACTATTGGATGTTTGGTCCTCGATAAACGTTGATAGCTATATCAGGTGAGTTCATAGCCTCGCTTTTACTGCTTTATATGTGTTTATAAACCCGCGAGGGGGAATACATGCTCTTGGTAAATAATCATATGAGATTATATATATCCTTTAAAATGATACATGTTTGTGAATAAACTTTCGTTGTTTGAATATATGATTTGAACGAATACATGTTGTTGTAAATAAACGTAAAGACGTTTGATTGAATGCTTTTGGAAAATGAACACAAGCGTTGATTGTATAGGTAATGAGCCACTATTAGTAAGGCTAAGTTTGCTTATTGCCAGTGAAAAGTCCCTTTAAATCGTGAACCGTTAACTACCTATGATGGGTAGGCGCTCGTACAGACGAATGGATCCATTGGGAATGATGACCCCCACCTGGGCAGGTCACACCTGCCCGCCGGGTGTGTTGTACGTGAGGTATGGGGTATTTTGCAAGATACCTGATTAGGGTAAATTTATTGATTAAGGCATCGATGTCATGAGCTTAGCATAATAGTGTGGAATATAGGTATTGTATGTGTTGCAATATCGCCAACGGATGAGATTCTTGTGTTCAAAAGCTTTATGGTTTATTTAAAAACCCATTATTGTTTATATTAAAAACCTATGAAGTCACTCAACCGTTGTGTTGACATTTTAGCATGTATTCTCAGGTGTATAGGTTTACGAGAAGCTGGAGCATGGAGCCGCGTGGGATAACTAAAGGCAAAACAAACAATTTCCATTCGATACACTTGACAAATCTTTATTTTTGTTAAGGTTTGTATAAACTGTTGGGACCTCTTCTTATTGAACTCTGATTTTGTCGAATAGTTTATTTTATAAAACGTCTCTTTTAAGGTCGTTTTCTATGACTATGTGTGATGTGCTATGAAGTAACACCCATTGTTGATATTCCGCTGCCTTGTGAAATTGGGGGTGTTGCATGTTACTTCCACGAGTTCTTAATCTCCCATGTTATGTAGTCACTCCATCACGATCCATTAGTTCAGCTCTTTGTAGCTCCACTCCGGTACTCGATCTGTCCTTCTTCGTCACGAACCATACGGAGATTCCTATCATAGTGTTTGTCACCTTTCCAGTCCTTGCAACTTCTGTGACTCCTTTGAAATCTCTTGCATCCTTCTAGAAGCAGGCATGTAGTCCTTTCGGCTCCTTGCTTCACGATGTAGCTCTTCACACACTCCTTCTCGTCTCCATGATGTTACCTAGGAACTTCACACTACACAGTAGCTTCTAACTTCAACTCATCAACCATAATATTTCTAAAGGTACTTCAACCCCTCAATGGCTCACTCTTCCTTACTTGTTCTACTTCACCATTAATCAGCCTCCTACCAATCATTTTTTCACATCCATGTTTTCCCACATGTGTCTACTACTACTTTGCCTCCATAACTATACCAATTCCCGTGCGTTTTATTTGCCCTATCTTTCCGTTAGTGGAAACTTTCTACTCTACCCTCACATCCGCTAGTGCTTTCATCAATCTCCTAATGGTACTTCAACCAACTTCTCATAGCATGACATCTCGTTCCCATGACCAGTCAACTAACTTTACTTACTCCCTTATTCCCTTAACCAATCTACGTTTCAAAACTCCACAAATATTAATCATTCATTCAACACAACCTTTAAACCAAAATACATCTCTCCATTCTAATATCTAACCATAAGTAATACTACCCAACTCTATCCTCTCATCTTAACGTTCCCACAACTGTATAACTAAATCAACCATGACGTGTACCAAAAGAATTCCAAATAATCATGTCCCAAAATAAAATATAGGGTAAAACGAACCCTAGCCAAAACAACTAAAAAAAAAAACAATTTAATCCTAAAGATCAATGGAGTGTGCCAACAACAAAAGATAGACTCGCCACGATTTGTATTACCAAATTTCAATATCTTAGAAAATTTTAAATTTTCATCTCAATTAGTTACTTCACATTAGGACCATATTTTAACACCAATAAATGAAATCATAGTCATATTTTACCATCTTTGTTTCTATCAAAGGGCATAACTTAGTTAGTCTACCAAAACTCACTTTATCTATCATCTCCTTTAACAATAAACTTATCTTTTATCTTCATTATTTTATCAAAAGTATCCACTAGTTAGAATAGTATAACGTTATTCTAACCATTATCTTGTTTACTCACATTAAACTCATTTCACTTGTTATTATGAAACCGATACGTGTTTATAAAATATGGTGTTTTTATTCATTTGATTCTATATTATAGTTATTTTATATAATCTATTTAGGATTGTTATAACTAACTATTACACGTTTACAAGGTGTGGTGTTATTATTATCATTATTATAATAAAATCTTCCTTTTCACTCTTTCCGTCTATTTAAATACTTCTAACATTTTAACTCCACTTTTAAGAAAACTATCGTAAAATTTCTTTACCCTTTATATGTACTATCACATGTTACCTAGAAAACTAATCCATTCATTGTCAAGATTTTTTTAAACTTATTACCAATAAACTTAACGAAAAGATATGTAAGTCAGGAAATCATACCGTACACTTACAAAGTATTTTCAAAAGCATTTTACTTTAATTAGCTAGATTCCTTTGCAAGAAAATTTGGTAGTTCTCATCAATTAAAATGCATACCCGAATGTAGACACACTTCAAAAGATTCAAAACGTCGTTGGAACTCCATAAAACTCCAGCACTAATAAATTGTTTAAACACGAGAGAACACTAGGTACGTTCAGGTTATAATAACTATTGAACGACCGAATATCATAACATTACATCTACTAGTATATATACATCCGCCTATATATACCTATTAAATCTCTCAAAACATACTCGTTATTGTACATGTCAAGTCAATCGATCGCGTCATAGACTCGTTTTTCCATACGAGTAATCATCATCTCACCATGCCACAACAAGGCGTAAAACCCATCACCAAAACCAAACCATATCGTGTGACCCCATAATCACACAACACGACTATAACCCAAAACATATAACGCTAAAAACCATAGCCATATCATAGGCAACCATTACATAAACCCATATTGTTTACAAATACCCAAAAAACAGATATCATCATATACAAGCATGTACTAACCCTTTTTTCATGCAACCATACTTGGAAGTCCATCGGTGGTGTGACACATATATAATTACGTAGGCCTCCATAATTATAGATGTCCCCTTTCACCCATGTACTCCCTCCTATGACGACACTTATAAGAAATTAGTACTACACGGAACACATAAGTCTACCACAAATATACCACATAAAATACACTCTATATATATACCCTATAGGTAAAATAAGAATATCTCATACGTCAACCATAATTTCATTCATAACTCAAGGCTCAATCGCCAAAACAATTCAATAACAACAAAATATCCAACATAAAAAATGACCATAACAATTCAGGCGGAAATTCAAATCTACTACTAGTCACAGACTCAACATCGGTACAATCCTATTATTACCTAGCGCACCTCTTCTTCTACGCGACATGGGTAACACTAAATAGGTTCCTACACTTCCGGTTCACAGTCGCATTAATAGAAAATAAATGAATGTACTTACATATATTATATCTCAATAAGTAAGTATGAAAGTAAAAAAATTATCCAAAACTAAATTAACACTTAAGCACTCCATATACTATAATGCACACATACCGCTATGACACCTACATGCATGGATCCTTAAGCTATAGACTAGGCTACTAGACTAGGCAACCTAATTCTCTATAACCATTGTCTCTGAACCCTTTCTGTCACATCCCACAATGGCGGAACATGGGGCGCGACGTATGGATATCATCACAAGAATAGCATGTCTATAGAGATAACTAAATGAAATGAAAATATCATAAATGGTGACACAATGTGATGAAGATATCACAAACAATAAAGGCGTCTAGGTAAGTAGGTAAAAGGTCTACCTCTTACCAAAGACATACAGTTAACAAATACAAACATATAGGTGTCTACAAACTATAACTTATTCAAACAAAAGTAAAGACTAAGATGAAAAGGGGTTCCTCCAAATGCAATCCCAAGGCTCCCAGCTAGCCACTCCTATTCTCACGCTTAACTACATTCTCACCTGAAAGAGACACTAAAACATGTCAACAATAATGTTGGTTAGATTCATAGGTTTAGACTCCAACTTAAAATAATTTATAAGCTGTGAATAACAACTATTAACAAAAGTAAATATGGACAATGTGATACAATTATGTAATAACAACTAGCATTCAAGATTAACCAATCACCACAAATCCAAGGCTCCAAGCCTTACCAATAACCACAATTCTAAGGCTCCAAGCCTTACCAATCACCATGGTCCCATAGGCGCCCACACCTATGAACCAATCTCAAGGACCCGCCTTGTCAACATCCCCTTGGTACAAAGTCAAACCACAATAACTAAGACGGTACGTGTCCCCCGATCCAAATCATAAACATAATCAAGAATCACATAGCAGTTAATCACATAAGTGCACACACAAGTCCATCACAAACCATAAAAACATTCACAGCATTAGTTACAAAACCATAAAGTGACTCTTCCATCCCATATGGAATTAAAATCATAAAAAAAACATGGGACTATGAAACTCACCTGAACAAGCTTCTCCAAGTATCCGCGCTCTAGCAAAAATCTGAACACACAAACGTATACTATCAAGACATGAACAACATACCAAAATGGCTCATCAATCTATGATGAATATCTAACCTTCTCCTACAAATTAACCCTATTTAAATTCCATATGCATCTCATTACACCCCTCTATAAAGCCCTTAACTTATTTATAACTCGTCACGTTAACATTTTACCCAAAACAGTCTCGTTTTTCATACTTCAAACTATGGGTCGAACACCCCCTTAACCAAAATAACATTCCCTGTAAAAGAAACCCTATCCCCTTACATGTGTTAAATAACTCTAACATTTGGCCTCAACCTTAAAGCTACTGCTAAGGCCTCCATATATATATATAGATATACTTTTATCTATCCAGAATTTATTGATTTTGAACATATGAAAAGTTTGTTATGATCAGAGGGTCTTCCACTATCCCAATTGATTAGCCCTATTTCAGATATCTTATATAACATATAAACTAACTCTCATATTTGTTTGAAAGTCCTGTTGTACTCCTAAGTACCCTAACCACCTTAAAACATTAAATTAAACCCGACTGATTTCAAAACTGCTTTGACCTTCGACTGTTGTAAACTGTTTTTAACCCACTTCCCGGCCTCCAATTTAATTCTAGTTTCTTGCATTTGAAATCCAACTCAAATACCTTCCCAGGGGTACCAAGATCGCAATTTAAAAGTTTGTAAAACTCTAGATATGATCAAAACAATGATCCAAAAATTCTGCCCAGTTTTTAATGACGAATTTAATATGATTAACCTAATTAATCATACATAAACCCTAATTAAAACCTAAAAACGATTTTCAATGATAAAAACCCATTAATTAAATCACTAATTATAGGTCATTAACAAACCCTAATAAAAAATTATGAATAATCCATCATATTAAGTTACATATACCTAAATTAAACGTTAATTGTCATAGTTTTAGTGTGTACCTTAAACCCTAATTGAATTATTGGGTATTCTTGCTACTCCATTGATAGAAACCACTGATATTAGAGTAATGGAAAGAATAAATTCGTTTTTGGGAGTAATATGGGTAATTAAAACTAACCAGGAAGCCTAATAGTACTCAAACTGGGCTCCCCTTCCATTCCTTAAGCAAAATTCGGCCCAAAATCAAGTCCAACACCCTATGGCCGACTTTTTTAATTATATTACTATAAATTAAGTATTAATTATTATTACCTTAAATTTCCTTAATTTATTTCAGCTCCTAAAGCCTCTCGAACCTCAAAACCGTAAAACTAGTCAAATTTACGCGTATACCGTAAAAGACGTAAAATATATAATTTTATAAAAACTTTTGAAATATGAAATAAACTAATTAACTAAGTCCTAAATTACTTAAAACCATCCCGAAAAATACTCCCGTGACTAATTACCTCATCCGAGACCTCTAAATGCTAAACCTTAAATCGTAAAAATACGATTTTCTATAATACATATACGTATACGTAAAACCACGAAATAACACCATCTCATTTCATAGTCACTACCTTGTGAGCTCATGAACATGAAATAACCGTTCCTCGATTTACTTATGAGTACCATATACCCATAAACGATATCCAAACCTCACTCCAAACACACAAAACAAACACATAAGCACATATTTGCACAAAACACCCGAAAACTATAGTCTAAGTGACGAACCCAAAAACCATGGTTGTCACATCACTCCCTCCTAATATAAATCTCGTCCCGAGATTTAATCCTTAGGATCAAACACACAAACAACAAATCACATGAGGATACTTGTTCTAAATGAACTCCTCTCATTTCCATGTGTACTTTAGTTCATGTCTCAAATTACCACATATATTAACCAACATTATTTAAACTCATTCCCAAACTATTGACCTCACAGCCCATAAATCTCAAAAATGATTCTTTTTTACACAAATCCCTAATAACTGCACATGCAAATATGCATTCTCAAACCACATTATCTCAATACAAGACATATATCATGTACACCACTCAATTCCCTAGGTAATTCTATATCCATAAACTACTGCTCCAATCTTTCAAAAGATCATAAATGGACCTACAAAACTCGACATCAACTTTTCCTTTTTTCCTAAACATGGCGCCCGTTACTATGGGTGAAACTTCCTACATAACTTTGTCACTAAACTGTAGTGATTTCCTCTTTTTTTAACATATCATCTCTTGTTTCTCTCGTCCTTTCCACAAACACCATTATTATATTAGTAGCCACTTTTACCAATTCTAGTCCACAATTGGGGAAACTCACCCTATCCTTCCATATAGTGCCTCAAATGGCATTCATCAACTTCTGGTATGATAACTATCATTATATGAAAACTCAGACATTGCTAACGAGTTTCCAAGCTCCCTCTAAATCAGTCATCAAATCTCTCAACACGACTCCTATACTTGTAGCAATTTCTCACTTCGTCCATCCATTTCCAATTAGTCGGATATACTCATGTCCAATCATGTTCATCAATCCCTTTAGTCCGTACCCCAAACCACTTAAAAATTCCAATTTCTTTACAAAAGTGACCTATGACGGTCTTTCACATATTCATTAGTTAGTTTTATCAACTGTCATCCAAACCTATGTTACAACTACTTCCATCAAATTTGGATAGCTCATTAGTAGCACCCATGCACATCTTTTCTCACTTTCCTCAATGAAATATTTTTTTTTATACCCAACACTTCCTTTATACCTACACAATTTCTTACCTTCAAGGTCATAGTGCTCCTCATCTTGTCTCAGTTAGACCAAACCCTTCGTCTTTCATGACACATCACATCTATAACACCTCATACATTCGATTATCGTTAATATGTCTTCCAATCAAACAATATAGGTCAGTGCAATTTCCATTCCACACTACAACAATATTAGCGTGCTTAGTGCCTTAGTTTACTCGTTAGGCTATACCAAAGTTTTACCTTTGCTTCCTATCTCGACCTCCTTCATTCATGATTCGCATCTGTCCACACTTCCTTCTTCTTCCTCAGCTCATGGCATACATCACGATGTTATGCTTCCTGTCTTTCAAGTCATCTATACATCAATGTTTTCCAAGTAGATTCACTTGTTTTCCCCACGACCAGTTCTCCTACTGCCTCCTAATAGGGACACACTAGAGTTTCTTGTGATTACATGCGGATCACACTCTTATTTTATACCCATATTAGTTTCCATATGTCTAAACTAAGCCATATTCTAAATTCTTACTCAAGTCTCATACTTCTATTATGACCTTGCACCTAACATGAGGTACTTTCAATCATCATCTTCTAGGAATACCTAGTTCTCTCCTTCCATGGTTCTCCCTAATTCCTTCACTATCATGTTCAACCAAAATTTCTCACTCAATTCATCAACGCAATGTAAATCGTTATTGCACTGGATTATGCACAACTGTGTGTTCCAAAGATCCTTCATAAACACCTTCACTAAACTGACCCTATAATCACTTCTCCACGAACTTATTCCGCTCAGCTTCACTATCATCCCTCGATATTGATTACCAAAAAATTCTATCTTTGTGTAGTCACTCGACTCCCCTTGTTACTTCCACGAGTTCTTAATCTCCCATGTTATGTAGTCACTCCATCACGATCCATTGGTTCAGCTCTTTGTAGCTCCACTCCGGTACTCGATCTGTCCTTCTTCGTCACGAACCATACGGAGATTCCCATTATAGTGCTTGTCACCTTTCCAGTCCTTGCAACTTCTGTGACTCCTTTGAAATCTCTTGCATCCTTATAGAAGCCGGCACGTAGTCCTTTCGGCTCCTTGCTTCACGATGTAGCTCTTCATACACATCTTCTCGTCTCCATGATGTTACCTAGGAACTTCACACTACGCAGTAGTTTCTAACTTAAACTCATCAACCACAATATTTCTAAAGGTACTTCAACCCCTCAATGGCTCACTTTTCCTTACTTGTTGTACTTCACCATTAATCAGCCTCCTACCAATCATTTTTTCACATCCATGTTTTCCATCATGTGTCTACTACTACCTTGCCTCCATAACTATACCAATTCTCTTGCATTTTATTTGCCCCATCTTTCCGTTAGTGGAAACTTTCTACTCTACCCTCACATCCGCTAGTACTTTCATCAATCTCCTAATGGTACTTCAACCAACTTCTCATAGAATGACATCTTGTTCCCACGACCAGTCAACTAACTTTACTTACTTCCTTATTCCCTTAACAATCTATGTTTCAAAACTCCACTAATATTATTCATTCCTTCAACACAACCTGTGACAATCCGTCAATTTACGATTGATATTTTATTCTCAAATATTATTTGAAAATATTATTTTAATGTTACAATATGAACTCACTTGTTTTTGGGAAGAAATTTGGATTTACGTCTTGAAGTAGCATCGACTACGTTTAAACCGGAGGATTCTACGTTACGTGCTTACGTTTACATACACCGTCTTTGGTGACAGTCCGACATTTCAGAAAATAAATTTATCCGTAAATATTATTTTGGAGTTTAAATTTGTGTTGGTTCATAAACTCACAAACTTACGAGAAGAGATTAGGACTTACGATTTTATTTTAACGTCCTTTACGACTAAACCGGAAACCTTAGGATTACGTATTTACGTTTTCGAACTCCGTTTTTGATGAGACAATTTTTATTGGATTCGTTTTGTGACGTTGATTCATAATTTATAAAAACGTTTTTCGTAAAACGACCCGAGGGCACGCAAATCGAGGAAACTATAATCGAGGAGTACCCGTAAATAAATGGGATGAGACAAGTGGAACACTTGTCCCACCCCACTCCCAAAACCGGCCTTAAGTAGCTAGTAACACCTTTAGGTGTCAAAGATTTTAAACAAGTTATACACTTGTCATGTAAGGCTTAGCTTGTAAGCTAACCATACACAAAACCATCAAACCAATTTCTCCAAACCATTCTCTCCATTTTCACATGCAATACCACACACATAACTCTCTCCTCCCCTCCTTCTTTCCGTCCATACTCCCCACAAACCACCATCACTTGATCAAAATTAACCATGAAATCTCTTGTTATTTGCATACATATTGAAGCCCTTTTGAAGCTCTCTTGAATGGTGGTGATTATAACATCCATGGAGGAGTTTCCTTGGTGTCTTGAGGCTGATTTTCCACAAGGTGTTTATGAAGAATGGTGGTCATGAAGATGGTCTTGGTGCATCATAAGTTTCTCCATCAAAAATCCATGTTTTGATCAACCTACATCATCATGGTGGTATAAAGATTGTCCTCCTCATCTTCTTGTTATTTTGATTATGTAAACATGTATTTTATTTCCTATTGTATATATTTATGATGATTATATGATGATAAAAATGTTATGTGGGGATTTGTTGTTGATAATCATGGATAAAAAGATGAAAAACTATAAGTAAAAATGGGTAAATCTTGTGTAAATAATAGGCTGTATAAAAACAGTAATGACAAATATGGTAAACTGATAAAATGATGAAGTAGAATCCATTTACAGTAAGCTATGGGTCTTGTACACATGTGAGAGTTTTCCATGCAATGGAATCAAAATAATGAGTGAGATATGATCAAAACAAGTTTAGGGTATAAATCTGAGGTTACTGTTTTGGACGATTTTTAGAAAATACTTAAAGGATGATTCAACAGTACCTATAGAAGAGTTAAATGTAGCACATATCATGTAGTTTATGTGATAAAAATTTGAGCTTCTATCTACATATAGAACTCAAGATATGGCAGTTTTGGTGAAAGTAAAGATAAAAATCAGATTTTTGGAAATAATGTTTATTATTATTATATAAGCACTCACATTATAATGTATAAAATGTAAAAGTATAAACCCACTAACTTATAAAACTTATTTATATAAATGTATAAAAGGTTAATTAAATGGGTAAATTATATAAATGGTGGTAAAATAATATTTATAAGTAATAAAAACTATAAACTTGATTTTTACGACTTTTTCGGCTATCGCCGTAAAATTAACGTTTTTCGCCAAATAAAACTTAGACGACCAAACCCGTCTAATGTAAAGTTTATAAAAGTCATATACGGATGTATAGATAACTAATACAAGTAAAAACCGATAAAACCCGAACTATAAGAAATACGGACGTTAACGGACTAAATTAACGTTATTGGACTAATAATACAACAAAAATGGACTAAAACACTTATAAACTTATCATTTGGGCTTAACCCATTTAGGCCCAACTTGTAAAGTGTAGATACTGATAATGTAAGTATAACAATGATTAATACAAGTTAAGAACTTATAATAGGCTTATTGGACCTAAAACACGTAAATAGGTAAAACGAGAAAACTAGTATAAAAGTTATCGACACATAACTCTAAAATGAGTAAACGAGAATATGTAAACCCACTTGATCATCATATATATATAATCATCATATGTATACATAATTGATATTTTTATAAAGTCATTGGACGAACGTCTAAGAGCGATTATTATTTATATAGGTTTCTGTGATTGAAGCACGTACCGTTCATCCGAATTACCGATAACCCGTCTTCCCACATCAACGTGAGTTCATAGCCTCGCACTCTTTTAAATGTTTATATAAATGTTTTATAAACCCGCGAGGGAGATAACATGTTAGTTTTTATTAAATAGTACACCTTTGTCCCGATTGATTGTTTATTGGTTTGGACCCGAATGTTTGAATGACCCGATTGTATGACCCGATAAATGATTAAAGGACCCGATAGATGAAATTAAATGGATTATTAAAGTTAGGTTATGTCACTAAAAGTCCCATTAGCATGAATTGTGAACTACCGGGAGTTGGTAGACGCTTATGCATTTAATAGTTCTATTTGGGGACGATCACCCCAGTTCGCGCCTTGACGGTTGATCCCCGTCGTGCCACATTGTATGGTAAGCAAATTTATGTATGAGAAGATTTCCATAGCGTGACCTTTGTGACGACACGCTACTTTAGATGGGCAAAATTGGTATCGGGTTAGCTACCCGTTGTTGGTTTAGTAAGGTAACAATGTCATGCGGTTTATTATAATCCAATCACCAAAATATTACTAGACGCTCCGAATTACGATGTATTGCCTGACTAGCAATACTGGGTCATACTATTGATATTATGTTTGTGTTTTGGTTTTCATAACCATATTCATATAACGACTTTTATTTGATTTTATACAACGTCATAAGACGTATTGTATGATGTTTTTACGACATTGGCTCGTATAACGATTTTTAAGGCAAATGCCTATATTATGATTTTCGATAAGGATTTGTATAAAAATGATTTTGGCTATTTTATGGCCTATCAAAACGATTTGTACAAAATGATTTTCAGTAATAGTTTTATACTGATATTATATTGATGGAATTTATTAAACTCCATGAATTTACTCGGCGTTATCGCTGACCTTTTCTTTTAACATGTTTTATCTCAGGTACTTGAAGGTAATTCTCGAGAACACAACAAGAATTCATGGCCCGCACCTAAACTATATTTTCCATTCAAATACTTTGTAAAACTTTGTATGAAATAATATGACTTGGGACCGATGTAACTTTGCTGTTTATGAATGGAAATGATTTATTATTAAACGACGCGATTTTTATGCGTTGTCTATGATGTGAGTAATGTGCTATCCCGTAACACCAACGAGTCTTCCGCTGTACTGAGTTGTGTAAATTTGGGGGTGTTACAGTTTGGTACCAGAGCTCTCGTTATAGAGAACGAAAGATTTTTAAAACTAAGGTTTTGAATAAACCATTTCAAAATCTTTTAACTATAAACATTTTTCTAAAAATGTCTAAAAATCTTTTGACTATAACGGTGCCGAAGAATTCCCGAGTTACCGACAAGGCCAGACTGTGAAGTGTTATTTTAATATATATATATATAACTTGGATTATATATATATATATATATGTTGTAATTTTATTACATGATTGTTTGATGATTATTTTGATATTTATACGACGTAGATTGTCACAAGGAACCCTAAATCCCCTAGTAAATTAATCGAAGCTATTCTCGTAGGAATTCTAGCTATCCTAGATCTAAACCAAGTTGTGGACATTTATGATCCCAATAAATGGTTGATATTCGTAGAAATGTAGATATTAGTTGATTGTGATATTGAAAAAGAATTGGCGAGATTAAAACTGATATCGATGTCATGACGATCTTTCCTTATAGAGTGGAGTTTGACAAAACACTACCACCTAGAAAGATGTCATCTGATTCGTTGTCATCCAATTCTTAAATTGAAATCGAAAGGGTGAATGTTGCACTTGAGGATGTTATTGGAACCATTACCCAAAAGCCTCATGCCACTAATACCTTTCCGAGAAGTCTAGTTGAATGATCAAGTCATTTCATATTAATGACTCATTTGATAATTGTTGTTGTAAGAGTTATAGGATTGGAATTAAGTGTCGTTCATATTGAACTTTTATTGCCCTGTTAAGGCCTAAGAATAAGATTTAAAGTATTGGAGATTGAGGTAGGATATCGAATTGAGTATAAAATTTGTTGAAATTTGAATAAAGTAAAATTTAACCCATATGGAATAATAAATTGTTAAGAGGAAATCGTTAAGTTTTGTGATTGAATTATAAGGTTTTAATTGATTGTAGGTTTGTGTTAAAAGTTGTTCCTAGGCCATTGTCCACTGACGAGGATGCCCAGTGTCCAAGAAATAAATTGAAGAAATCTTCTTCTGAATTGAGACCGATGGATCTTCTGGGACATGTGGAACACCTAATGACTCTTGTAGATTAGTATTCATTAAGGTATCTTTGAAAATAATCCCTAACTTAACTGAGACATCAGTTGGTAGGATGAGATATTGAAATTGTATGACATAGTGACACATAATGTGTTACGGTACAATTTGACTTGTTCGTGATTAATGAAAAGAGTACCTTTGATTGCTAAATTCTACATGTATTTATATTATCTATCTCTTATTGCTTCATCCTAATGTTCGCATTAGTGATGCAACCATTGAACAAGTACTCATCTTGATTTGAGTTACGTTGTGGATTATTCTTTCTGAGTGCCATCGAGGTCATTAACCTCATGATTATCTGGCTAAGCTCATTTCCTATCGTATTGTAGTTAGTTCTTGGTGAACAAGCTTTCATCACTCTTTTGCAGATTACTCATTGTTTTTATAAAGTTAAAACGGTATCCTTTGAGAAAATTTAATTTTCATCACAATAAGGATTATTCAAAGTGAGAATTATAAGTGATTGATATCAAAATGAAGTTGTTTATGAAAAGCTTTGGAAAACTTAACTGTTTTCATAACAAAGAAAATCTTTGTAAATTTATTCTTGATTCTTATCTAAGAATTAAGCATGAAAATGATTTTACTATAAACATGGATGATAAAATTTTGACGAACTGAGTATTGCATCGTTAATCTTGAAATTGTATATAGTTGCGCGCCTACATACAAATTGGAATGGACTATGCAAGACTGATTAGTAGTCACCATAAAACTAATGAATAAACACTAAATTTTCTTTGAAGATTGTGAAAGATTAAAAATTTTATGAGATCTGCAAGAAGTGAAAAATAGGGACATAGTGTTAGGGACACCTACACATGTGCCTATAGCATCTATTCTTCTGAGTCGAATTTACTCATCCGTGGAATTTGTCTTATTTCCCAATTGACAATTCTTTCTTGTCCAATTCTCCCGTAGTGAGATTCTTAGGAAAAATATCTGATTACCGAGTGTTGATACCCGACTGGATGTATTGACATTCTCACCATTTCTTATGATTTGATTTCATTTGAATGACCTGGTTAACGATCCAAGGAGCTTTCGAATGCGTACTCAAATTATGAAAACATGGAATATTTCATATTCGTTAAATGTTTTCGTTTGTATCTGATTTGAAATTTCTATCGCGTAGATTATGCGTTGACCTTACTCTGTTAATAGTAATTATGTCTCCATATTTGCGAAGGATTATGAGTTATTATTAGTCTTTTGAGAAGTTCACATCTTATCGACGGCAATGAAACTGAAAAGTTGGTAATGCCAGTAGAATGGATTGATTGATTATGACATGACGACATTGTCCTAATTGATGGTAACTCGAATTGAATTCCCCTAAATGATAAGATGTTGATTATCAAAAGTGATCTAAATAATTCTTGACGGATGCCCGTATCCTGCATTTAGACTTGAGATTATACCGTGAATGGTTGTGAATTAGTCATAGATATTATAATCTAGAAAGAACCTAATATGAATTTATTAAAAGATATTTATCTTATCTGAAACATTAGGAAGTATTTGTTGGTGAATTACCTGGACTTTTACCATTAAGGCAAGTAGAATTTGGTATTTGATTATATTCCCGGTGCTGCACCTATGGCTTGTGCACTGTACGTCAGCACCATCTAAATTAAAGGAATTACCGTGCAACTGAGCGTTGTCGGAGAAAGATTTTATTATACCAAGGCTGTCATCCTGAAGAGCTATGGTGTTATCTTTCCTTATATTAGATTACTGTGATTGAGTAAATTGACAATCGAAAACGAAATCCATAACTCGAAATGGAAGATTTGTTCGATCATTTACAAGGTTCTAACAATTTGATCCATGGCATGGTTATCATCAACTTCGCATCTGCGGAAAAGATTATCTATTCCAATCACTATATCTGGTACTTGTGATGAACATTATGAGTTTCACGTGATGTCATTTGGATTGACCAATGCACACGTAGCATTTATAAATTTGGTGAATCACGTGTGTAGGCTGTAATTTGATAAATTCATGCTCGTGATCATTAAGGACCAATTGTTTGTATATAAGAATAATAATGAGTTAATAATTAGTTATAAATTGTCCTGAATTGGCCGAACAGTGTAAACCTGGACCTTGAATAATTAACACGTGATTAAAGACTTAATACTTTACATGATTTGACTATGTGATTAAAAGGATAATGGAATATAAATTGACTCTTCAAAAATTAAGAGCCCTTTTAAGACTTTGGATTTTACCAAAAAGAAATGGAAATATGTTTTGACGAATGTTTTAACAAAGGATTTTTAAAAGGGATTATTCCCTTATACACAAACCATTTAACTAAACTTCTGTTTAGGGATAAACGTTTGTGTATACCTTAAAGACAACCTAAGAAGAATTGAGAAAACTATAGAACTTATTACTTGAAATTTGAAACGATAATTTATGCTTTCAACTAAGAAAACTTTGACCAAAATATAAACAAAGATTTTTCAAATATTTACAAATCTTATTAATATTTTCGATAAATCAACAAAAATCTTGTTAATTAAATTCAAATTTATTTTGAACATTTTATATAATTGGTCGAACTAAGAAATTTAAAACTTTTACGTTTACGCTTCATAAAAATTAACTAATAATTATTTAATTAATTATAATAATTATCGACACCTTAGACGACGGATTGAGTAAAACGGATAAAAATGATAGTAAAGACGAAACTAAAACATAGAAGATATGAAGAAAGAATTTTGAATAAATACAGTTGTGATATTTATTTCATCAGGAGAAAGTGAACATAATTAATGACGCAAAATATAGAAAGAATATCTGAATGAATTGTGGACATGATAATTACATCATCATAAGAAGTGAATATAGATACCGACGCATTATGTAAAAAGAATAAAGAACCAATTAGGATGTGTTCCTTAATAAAGAAGGTGCAAAATAAATTACGGAACAATATAAAAATAAACAATGCTTATTAGAAGAATAATATAGATTATAAAAGAGGTTCGCGGCTAATGTGAACAATTAAAAATTGAGAAGCCGATAGCGCTGAATGTATAAAAGGCCACTTATGGTTGCCTAAATATGGAGATTGTGAGATATTGTTATGTTGGAATTTGTAAGTATAAGTATTATATGTATGTCATTTTCGACTAAAAGTATCCTTGTCTGAAGAAGTTGTACTGATGACGAATTATGAAGGCAGACATCGCCTCATACATTAGTAAACGTCTAGCTATTGCAAAGGTCATCATCTGAATTTGATTCGATTTAGGTCATCGTCGACAGACTGACCAAATCTGCTAATATCATTCCCGTTTATGATAAATGCAAAAGAGTTATGTAAACATAGTGTGCCTGTATCGAACATCTAAATCAAGATCCTCGCTTCGCATCGAATTTCTAGAGATTTGCTCAGAAATCATTGAGAACGAACCTTGATGAGAGTACTATGTACCATCCCAAATCGAAGGGACGAGGTAAAGTAACGATACAGAGTAATATAAGTGTTGTTTTATGTTTGAATGAATGACCTTTAGTAATAGACCGTATAATCGTTTTCCTTTGGAGAGATTATCATTGATAATCTTCGTATTAGGATTGAGATCGAATCTTGTTAGGATCTAAATCTTAGAGCATCTGTAAGTAGGAGTTGAGATAAGGACACCCGACTTACACCCATTGTGAGTCAGACATGTCTTTTGGGTTTAAGGTTTCCTATGATGGCGAACCTATCCTTGCAAAATACCCGACCCGCGAGATCTGAAATGATTGTTGAAATTAGGATCTGATTATTGACTGCCGGTAGTGGGCAAGAGGTTATGTGAATGTGAAATGTAGATCTTGAAGTGCCAAATGGGTAGCGAAGTTATGCCAAAAATTTTAACCTTGGAAAAATGAATTCATGATCTGACAAATCATAGGATATAAGTCCCCGTTGTATGGGACCATTGAGATGATGTAAAAGTTGGGATTGAAAGGCATATAAGCTGGATCTACCCTAGGACTTCAAAGACTGTGTGAATTATGTTTCGTATATCGAACTTGATGGAATATCTATCAAGTGAGAATCTGATTATTCTTAGTAAAGCTTAGATCGGCGAAAAGTTGCATTCATCAAAAACCCGTGAACATCATGGATAGAGAAAGTAAGTCAACATTAAGCCTTATCTTATTCCCGTAGTTATGTTTGATGAAACTCGCGTATTATAATGAATTACACTTGTGAGAAAAGACCGGATGTGAAGGAAATACCCACATGGCTTTAACTCTATAAGAAGCAAGTAGTAAGGTAAGATGATCTTTGAGGACAAAGATCCTGTTTAGGGGTAAATGCTGTGACAATCCGTCAATTTACGATTGATATTTTATTCTCAAATATTATTTGAAAATATTATTTTAATGTTACAATATGAACTCACTTATTTTTGGGAAGAAATTTGGATTTACGTCTTGAAGTAGCATCGACTACGTTTAAACCGGAGGATTCTACATTGCGTGCTTACGTTTACATACACCGTCTTTGGTGACAGTCCGACATTTCAGAAAATAAATTTATCCGTAAATATTATTTTGGAGTTTAAATTTGTGTTGGTTCATAAACTCACAAATTTACGAGAAGAGATTAGGACTTACGATTTTATTTTAACGTCCTTTACGACTAAACCGGAAACCTTAGGATTACGTATTTACGTTTTCGAACTCCGTTTTTGATGAGACAATTTTTATTGGATTCGTTTTGTGACGTTGATTCATAATTTATAAAAACGTTTTTCGTAAAACGACCCGAGGGCACGCAAATCGAGGAAACTAGAATCGAGGAGTACCCGTAAATAAATGGGATGAGACAAGTGGGACACTTGTCCCACCCCACTCCCAAAATCGGCCTTAAGTAGCTAGTAACACCTTTAGGTGTCAAAGATTTTAAACAAGTTATACACTTGTCATGTAAGGCTTAGCTTGTAAGCTAACCTTACACAAAAACATCAAACCACTTTCTTCAAACCATTCTCTCCATTTTCACATGCAATACCACACACACAACTCTCTCCTCCCCTCCTTCTTTCCGTCCATACTCCCCACAAACCACCATCACTTGATCAAAATTAACCATGAAATCTCTTGTTATTTGCATACATACTGAAGCCCTTTTGAAGCTCTCTTGAATGGTGGTGATTAAAACATCCATGGAGGAGTTTCCTTGGTGTCTTGAGGCTGATTTTCCACAAGGTGTTTATGAAGAATGGTGGTCATGAAGATGGTCTTGGTGCATCATAAGTTTCTCCATCAAAAATCCATGTTTTGATCAACCTACATCATCATGGTGGTATAAAGATTGTCCTCCTCATCTTCTTTTTATTTTGATTATGTAAAAATGTATTTTATTTCCTATTGTATATATTTATGATGATTATATGATGATAAAAATGTTATGTGGGGATTTGTTGTTGATAATCATGGATAAAAAGATGAAAAACTATAAGTAAAAATGGGTAAATCTTGTGTAAATAATAGGCTGTATAAAAACAGTAAAGAACCATATGGTAAACTGATAAAATGATGAAGTAGAATCCATTTACAGTAAGCTATGGGTCTTGTACACATGTGAGAGTTGTCCATGCAATGGAATCAAAATAATGAGTGAGATATGATCAAAACAAGTTTAGGGTATAAATCTGAGGTTACTGTTTTGGACGATTTTTAGAAAATACTTAAAGGATGATTCAACAGTAGCTATAGAAGAGTTAAATGTAGCACATATCATTTAGTTTATGTGATAAAAATTTGAGCTTCTATATCTATATAGAACTCAAGATATGGCAGTTTTGGTGAAAGTAAATATAAAAATCAGATTTTTGGAAATAATGTTTATTATTATTATATAAGCACTCACATTATAATGTATAAAATGTAAAAGTATAAACCCACTAACTTATAAAACCTATTTATATAAATGTATAAAAGGTTAATTAAATGGGTAAATTATATAAATGGTGGTAAAATAATATTTATAAGTAATAAAAACTATAAACTTGATTTTTACGACTTTTTCGGCTATCGCCGTAAAATTAACGTTTTTCGCCAAATAAAACTTAGACGACCAAACCCGTCTAATGTAAAGTTTATAAAAGTCATATACTGATGTATAGATAACTAATACAAGTAAAAACCGATAAAACCCGAACTATAAGAAATACGGACGTTAACGGACTAAATTAACGTTATTGGACTAATAATACAACAAAAATGGACTAAAACACTTATAATCTTATCATTTGGGCTTAACCCATTTAGGCCCAACTTGTAAAGTGTAGATACTGATAATTTAAGTATAACAATGATTAATACAAGTTAAGAACTTATAATAGGCTTATTGGACCTAAAACACGTAAATAGGTAAAACGAGAAAACTAGTATAAAAGTTATCGACACATAACTCTAAAATGAGTAAACGAGAATATGTAAACCCACTTGATCATCATATATATATATATAATCATCATATGTATACATAATTGATATTTTTATAAAGTCATTGGACGAACGTCTAAGACCGATTATTATTTATATAGGTTTTCGTGATTGAAGCACGTACCGTTCATCCGAATTACCGATAACCCGTCTTCCCACATCAACGTGAGTTCATAGCCTCGCACTCTTTTAAATGTTTTTATAAATGTTTTATAAACCCGCGAGGGAGATAACATGTTAGTTTTTATTAAATAGGACACCATTTGTCCCGATTGATTGTTTATTGGTTTGGACCCGAATGATTGAATGACCCGATTGTATGACCCGATAAATGATTAAAGGACCCGATAGATGAAATTAAATGGATTATTAAAGTTAGGTTATGTCACTAAAAGTCCCATTAGCATGAATTGTGAACTACCGGGAGTTGGTAGACGCTTATGCATTTAATAGTACTATTTGGGGACGATCACCCCAGTTCGCGCCTTGACGGTTGATCCCCGTCGTGCCACATTGATTGGTAAGCGAATTTATGTATGAGAAGATTTCCATAGCGTGAACTTTGTGACGACACGCTACTTTAGATGGGCAAAATTGGTATCGGGTTAGCTACCCGTTGTTGGTTTAGTAAGGTAACAATGTCATGCGGCTTATAATAATCCAATCACCAAAATATTACTAGCCCTCCGAATTACGATGTATTGCCTGACTAGCAATACTGGGTCATACTATTGATATTATGTTTGTGTTTTGGTTTTCATAACCATATTCATATAACGACTTTTATTTTTATACAACGTCATAAGACGTATTGTATGATGTTTTTACGACATTGGCTCGTATAACGATTTTTAAGGCAAATGCCTATATTATGATTTTCGATAAGGATTTGTATAAAAATGATTTTGGCTATTTTATGGCCTATCAAAACGATTTGTACAAAATGATTTTCAGTAATACTTTTATACTGATATTATATTGATGGAATTTATTAAACTCTATGAATTCACTCAGCGTTATCGCTGACCTTTTCTTTTAACATGTTTTATCTCAGGTACTTGAAGGTAATTCTCGGGAAGACAACAAGAATTCATGGCCCGCACCTAAACTATATTTTCCATTCAAATACTTTGTAAAACTTTGTATGAAATAATATGACTTGGGACCGATGTAACTTTGCTGTTTATGAATGGAAATGATTTATTATTAAACGACGCGATTTTTATGCGTTGTCTATGATGTGAGTAATGTGCTATCCCGTAACACCAACGAGTCTTCCGCTGTACTGAGTTGTGTAAATTTGGGGGTGTTAAACAACCTTTCAACCAAAATACATCTCTCCATTCTAATATCTAACAATAAGTAATACTACCCAACTCTATCCTCTCATCCTAACGTTCCCACAACTGTATAACTAAATCAACCATGACGTATACAAAAAGAATTCCAAACAATCATGTCCCAAAATAAAATATAGGGTAAAACGAACCCTAGCCAACACAACAAAAAACAAAACAATGTAATCTGAAAGATCAATGGAGTGTGCCAACAACAAAAGATAGACTCGCCACGATTTGTATTACCAAATTTCAATATCTTAGAAAATTTTAAATTTTCATCTCAGTTAGTTACTTCACATTAGGACCATATTTTAACACCAATAAATGAAATCATAGTCATATTTTACCATCTTTGTTACTATCAAAGGGCATAACTCAGTTAGTCTACTAAAACTCACTTTATCTATCATCTCCTTTAACAATAAACTTATCTTTTATCTTCATTATTTTATCAAAGGTATCCACTAGTTAGTATAGTATAACGTTATTCTAACCATTATCTTGTTTACTCACATTAAACTCATTTCACTTGTTATTATGAAACCGATGTGTTTATAAAATATGGTGTTTTTAT
This sequence comes from Glebionis coronaria, assembly GCA_025667525.1. Lineage (NCBI taxonomy): Eukaryota > Viridiplantae > Streptophyta > Magnoliopsida > Asterales > Asteraceae > Glebionis > Glebionis coronaria. The sequence continues at coordinate 461,871,594 of CM046874.1, forward strand.
TCATTTTATTCTATATTATAGTTATTTTATATAATCTATTTAGGCTTGTTATAACTAACTATTACACGTTTACAAGGTGTGGCATTATTATTATCATTATTATAATAAAATCTTCTTTTTTACTCTTTCCGTCTATTTAAATACTTCTAAAATTTTAACTCCACTTTTAAGAAAACTATCGTCAAATTTCTTTACCCTTTATATGTACTATCACATGTTACCTAGAAAACTAATCCATTCATTGTCAAGATTTTTTTTAAACTTATTACCAATAAACTTAACGAAAAGATATGTAAGTCAGGAAATCATACCATACACTTACAAAGTATTTTCAAAAGCATTTTCCTTTAATTAGCTAGACTCATTTGCAAGAAAATTTGGTAGTTCTCATCAATTAAAATACATACCCGAATGTAGACACACTTCAAAAGATTCAAAACGTCGCTGGAACTCCATAAAACTCCAGCACTAATAAACTGTTTAAACACGAGAGAACACTAGGTACGTTCAGGTTATAATAACTATTGAACGACCGAATATCATAACATAAGATCTACTAGTATATATACATCCACATATATATACCTATTAAATCTCTCAAAACATACTCGATATCGTACATGTCAAGTCAATCGATCGCGTCATAGACTCGTTTTTCCATACGAGTAATCACCATCTCACCATGCCACAACAAGGCATAAAACCCATCACCAAAACCAAACCATATCGTGTGACCCCATAATCACACAACACGACTATAACCCAAAACATATAACACTAAAAACCATAGCCATATCATAGGCAACCATTACATAAACCCATATTGTTTACAAATACCCAAAATACAGATCTCATCATATACAAGCATGTACTAACCCTTTTTTCATACAACCATACTTGGAAGTCCATCGGTGGTGTGGCACATATATAATTACGTAGGACTCCATAATTATAGATGTCCCCTTTCACCCATGTAATCCCTCCTATGACACACTTATAAGAAATTTGTACTACACGGAACACATAAGTCTACCACATATATACCACATAAAATACACTCTACATATATACCGTATAGGTAAAATAAGAACATCTCATACGTCAACCATAATTTCATTCATAACTCAAGGCTCAATCGCCAAAACAAATCAATAACAACAAAATATCCAACATAAAAATGACCATAACAATTCAGGCAGAAATTCGAATCTACTACTAGTCGCAAACTCAACATCGGTACAATCCAATTATTACCTAGCGCACCTCTTCTTCTACGCGACATGGGTAACACTAAATAGGTTCCTACACTTCCGGTTCATACGTCGCATCAATAGAAAATAAATGAATGTACTTACATATATTATATCTCAATAAGTAAGTATGAAAGTAAATAAATATCCAAAACGAAATTAACACTTAAGCACTCCATATACTATAATGCACACATACCTCTATGACACCTACATGCATGGATCCTTAAGCTATAGACTAGGCTACTAGACTAGGCAACCTAATTCTCTATAACCATTGGCTCTGATACCATTCTGTCACACCTCACCATGGCGGAACATGGGGCACGACGTATGGATATCATCACAACAATAGCATGTCTATAGAGATAACTAAATGAAATGGAAATATCATAAATGGTGACACAATGTCATGAAGATATCACAAACAATGCAGGCGTCTAGGTAAGTAGGTAACATGTCTACCTCTTACCAAAGACATACAGTTAACAAATACAAACATATAGGTGTCTACAAACTATAACTTATTGAAACATAAGTAAAGACTAATAGGAAAAGGGGTTCCTCCAAATGCAATCCTAAGGCTCCCAGCTAGCCACTCCTATTCTCACGCTTAACTACATTCTCACCTGAAAGAGACACTAAAACACGTCAACAATAATGTTGGTGAAATTCATAGGTTTAGACTCCAACTCAAAATAAATTATAAGCTGTGAATAACAACTATTAACAAAAGTACATATGAACAATGTGCTACAATTATGTATTAACAACTAGCATTCAAGATTAACCAATCACCACAAATCCAAGGCTCCAAGCCTTATCAATAACCACAATTCTAACACTCCAAGCCTTACCAATCACCATGGTCCCATAGGCGCCCATACACCTATGAACCAATCCCAAGGCCCCGCCTTGTCAACATCCCCTTGGTACCAAGTCAAACCACAATAACTAAGACGGTACGTGTCCCCCGATCCAAATCATAAACATAATCAAGAATCACATAGCAGTTAATCACATAAGTGCACACACAAGTCCATCACAAACCATAAAAACATTCACATCATTATTTACAAAACCATACAGTGTCTCTTCCATCCCATATGGAATTAAAATCATAAAAAGACATGGGACTATGAAACTCACCTGAACAAGCTTCTCCAAGTATCCGCGCTCTAGCAAACATCTAAACACACAAACGTATACAATCAAGACATGAACCACATAACAAAATGGCTCATCAATCTATGATGAATATCTAACCTTCTCCTACAAATTAACCCTATTTATATTCCATATGCATCTCATTACACCCCTCTATAAAGCCCTTAACTTAGTTTAGTTTATAACTCGTCACGTTAACAATTTATCCAAAACAGTCCCGTTTTTCATACTTCAAACTATGGGTCGAACACCCCCTTAACCAAAATAACATTCCCTTTAAAAGAAAACTTATCCCCTTACATGTGTTAAATAACTCTAACATTTGGCCTCAACCTTAAATCTACTGCTAAGGCCTCCATATATATATATATATATACTTTTATCTATCCAGAATTTATTGATTTTGAACATATGAAAAGTTTGTCATGATCAGAGGGTCTTCCACTGTTCCAATTGATTAGCCCTATTTCAGATGTCTTATATAAAATACAAACTAACTATCATGTTCGTTTGAAAGTCCAATTGTACTCCTAAGTACCCTAACCACCTTAAAACATTAAATTAAACCCGACTGATTTCAAAACTGCTTTGACCTCCGACTGTTGTAACCTGTTTCTGACCCACTTCACGACCTCCAGTTTAGTTCTAGTTTCTTGAATTTGAAAGACAACTCAAATACCTTTCCAGGGGTACCAAGATCGCAATTTAAAAGTTTGTTAAACTCTAGATATGATCAAAACAATGATCCAAAAATTCTGCCCAATTTTTAATGACGAATTTAATATGATTAACCTAATTAATCATACATAAACCCTAATTAAAACCTAAAAACGATTTTCAATGATAAAAACCCATTAATTAAATTACTAATTACAGGTCATTAACAAACCCTAATAATAAATTATGAATCTCAACCCTAATCCATCATATTAAGTTACATATACGTAAATTAAACGTTAATTGTCATAGTTTTAGTGTGTACCTTAAACCCTAATTGAATTATTGGGTTTTCTTGCTCCTCCATTGATAGAAACCACTGATATTAGAGTAATGGAGAGAATAAATTCGTTTTTGGGGCTATGGGGAGTAATATGGGTAATTAAAACTAACCAGGAAGCCTAATAGTACTCAAACTAGGCTCCCCTTCTTTCCTTAAGCAAAATTCGGCCCAAAATCAAGTCCAACACCCTATGGCCAACTTTTTTAATTATATTACTGTAAATTAACTATTAATTATTATTACCTTAAATTTCCTTAATTTATTTCAGCTCCTAAAGCCTCCCGAACCTCAAAACCGTAAAACTAGTCAAATTTACGCGTATACCGTAAAATACGTAAAATATACAGTTTTATAAAAACTTTTGAAATATGAAATAAACTAATTAACTAAGTCCTAAATTACTTAAAACCATCCCGAAAAATACTCCCATGACCAATTACCTCATCCGAGACCTCTAAATGCTAAACTTTAAATCGTAAAAATACGATTTTCTGTAATACATATACGTATACGTAAAACCACGAAATAACACCATCTCATTTCATAGTCACTACCTTGTGAGCTCATGAACATGTAATAACCGTTCCTCGATTTACGTATGAGTACCATATACCCATAAACGATATCCAAATCTCACTCCAAACACACAAAATAAACACATAAGCACATAAAAGCACATATTTGCACAAAACATGTGACAATCCGTCAATTTATGGTTTATATTTTATTCTCAAATATTATTTAAAAACATTATTTTAATGTTATATTATGAACTCACTTATTTTTGGGAAGAAATTTGGATTTATGTCTTGAAGTAGTATCGAGTACGTCTAAACCGGAGGATTCTACGTTACGTGCTTACGTTTACATACACCGTTTTGGTGACAGTCCGACATTTCAAGAAATAAATTTATCCGTGAATATCATTTTTAAATTTTCAATTTTGAGTTGGTTCATAAACTCACAAGTTTACGAGAAGAGATTAGGACTTACGATTATAATTTAACGTCCTTTACGACTAAACCGGAAACCTTAAGATTACGTATTTACGTTTTCGAACTCCGTTTTTGATGAGACAATTTTTATTAGATTCGTTTTGTGCCGTTGATTCATAATTTATAAAAACGTTTTTCGTAAAACGACCCGAGGGCACGTAAATCGAGGAAACTAGAATCAAGGAATACCCGTAAATTAGTGGGATGAGACAAGTAAACACTTGTCCCACCCCACACATGGGACGGCCCAAGGTAGATCCACCTCACCATGAGATGTGCCAAACTACTAGCTTACAAGTTAACACTTATTAACTTTAGCTTAATGTGTAAGCTAACACACACCAAAACCAACTAGCCACTTTCATTTCTCATAACTTGTCACACACACTTACATGCAAACACTCTCAACTCCTTCCTCTCATCCATTCATGCCGTCCACTATAGCCACCACAACACCATCATCATACAATTTTAACCACAAACTATTGTTATAACTTACATATGTTAATCTCCTTCAAAAGAGATGAAGATTGGTGCAAGTTTTAACATCTAAAAAGGAGTTTTCAAGTGAAGTAAGGGCTAATTTCTACATAAAGTTTACAAGTATTTGTGGCCATGAAGATTGGTGTTGATCTACCACAAGTTCTTCCATCAAAATCCATGTCTTAATCACAACCTACATCATCTTGGTGGTATAAAGATTGTTCTTCCCATCCTCTTGTTATTTTGATTATGTAATCATGTATTTTCTTTCCTATTGTATATGTATATGATGAATATATGATGATAAAATTGTTGTGTGGGGATCAAGTGTTGATAAACATGGGTAAAAAGATGAAAAACTATATGTAAAAGTGGTTAATCATGCTTAATTTAGTAGGCTGTATAAAAACAGTAAATAACCATATGATGAACTGATAAAATGGTATAGATGAATTGATATACAGTGAGTATTGAGACTTGTACACATGTGAGAGTTGGTCAGGCAATAGAATCATAAAAATGAGTGAGATATGATCAAAACAAGTTTAGAGTGAAAGTTTTGGACTAATTTTATAAAATACTTAGAGGTTGATTCATCAGTAGCTATAATGGAATAAAATGAAGCACATATCATGTAGTTTATGTGATACAAATTTGGGGTTCTATCTCCATGTAGAACTCTAGATATGATTATTTTAATAAACTACATTTTTAGGACTGATTTTGTGAAATTAAAGTTTAATATTATTATATAAGCACTCAAATAAATATAGTATAAAATGTGAATTAAAACCCACTAACTTATATATTTCATTTATATAAAAATGCATAAGGATAAATAAATGGACATTATATAAAAATGGTAGTTTGGTAAGTTTTATGAGTTATAAAAACTATATACTAAGCTTTACGTCTTTTCGGCTAAAACCGAAAGATTAACGTTTTTGTTAAATAAAACTTAGACGGTTGAACCCGTCTAATGTAAACTTTTGTAAACTCACATACTGATATATAAACATATATAACAAGTAAAAACCGATAAAACCTGAGCTTTACAACATATAAACATTAACGGGCCAAAGTAACCTTAATGGACAATAAACCCGACTAATTTGGTAAAACACTTATAAACTTATTTATTGGGCTTAACCCAATTGGGCCCAACATGAAAAGTATAATACTGATAATGAAATTATAATTGAGCTAATGAATAGTATTGGGCTTGTAATAGGCCCATTGGGCTTCAAAATGCAAATAAGTAAAACTAGTAAACTAGTATAAAAGTTACCAACACATAACAATAAAATGAGTAAATGAGAATGCATAAACCCACTTGATCATCATCATATATATAAAATCATCGTATGTATACATAATTGTTATTTTGATAAAGTCATTGGACAAAAGTCTAAGACGAGTATTATTTGTCTAGGTTTCCGTAATTGAAGCACATACTGTACATCCGAATTGCTGATAACCCGCTTTCCCACATCAACGTGAGTTCATAGCCTCGCACTCTTTTAAATGTTTTTATGAAATGTTTTATAAACCCGCGAGGGAGATAACATGTTAGTTTTGATAAAATAGGAGATCATTTGTCCCGATTGTTTCTTTATTGATTTGGACCCGAATGATTGTATGACCCGATGAATGAATATATGACCCGATAAGTGAAATGAAATGGATTATTAAAGTTAGGTTATGTCACTAAAAGTCCCATTAGCATGAATTGTGAACTACCGGGATTTGGTAGACGCTTATGCATATAATAGTACTATTTGGGGACGATCACCCAAGTTCGCGCCTTGACGGTTGATCCCCGTCGTGCCACATTGATTGGTAAGCGAATTTATGTATGAGAAGATTTACACAAGCGTAATTATTGTAACAACACGCTAATTTAGATGGGCGAATTGAGTTTCGGGCTAGCTACCCGTTGTTTGATATAATAAGGTAACAATGTCAGGCGGCTTATAATAATCCAAATAACGAAATACTGCTATACGCACTAAATTACGATATATTGCCTGACTAGCTATACGAGGTCTTACTATTGATATTATGTTCGGTTTTGGTTTTTCATAACCATATTCATATAACGGTTTTATTTAATCTATACATCGTTATAAAACGTATTGTATGATGTTTTAACGACAATGGTTCGTATAATGATTTTGAAGGCGAAAGCCTATATTATGATTTTGTTAAGGATTTGTATAAAATGACTTTGGCTATTTTATGGCCTATTACAATGATTTGTACAAAATGATTTTCGGTAATAATTTTATACCGATGTTATATTGATAGATTTTATTAAACTCTATGAATTCACTCGGCGTTATCGCTGACCTTTTCTTTTAAAATGTTTTATCTTAGGTACTTGAAAGTAATTATCGGGAAGACAACAAGAATTCATGGCCCGCACTTAAATAATAATTTCCATTCAAATGCTTTGTAAAACCTGTATGAAATACAATGACTTGGGACCTATGTAAATTTGATAATTATGAAAGGAAATGCTTTATTATTAAAACGACGCGATTTTAAAACGTTGTCTATGATGTGAGTAATGTGCTAACCCGTAACACCAACTAGTCTTCCGCTGTACTGAGTTGTATAAAATTTGGGGGTGTTACAGTTTGGTACCAGAGCTCTCGTTATAGAGAACGAAAGATTTTTAAAACCAAAGTTTTGAATATAACATTTCAAAATCTTTTAACTATAAACATTTTTCTTAAAATGTCTAAAAAAATCTTTTGACAATAACGGTGCCAAAGAATTCCCGGGTTACCGACAAGGCCAGACTGAGAAGTGTTATTTTAATATATATATAACTTGGATTATATATATACCTATAATGTAATTTGATTACATGATGGTTTGATGATTATTTCTATATTTATACGAGGTATTTATACGACGTAGACTGTCACAAGAAACCCTAACTTCCCTAGCAAATTAATCGAAGCTATTCTCGTAGGAATTCCAGCTATCCTAGATCTAAACCAAGTTGTGGATATTTATGATCCCAAGAAAATGGTTGATACTCGTAGGAATGTAGATATTAGTTGATTGTAATATTGAAGAAGAATTGGCGAGATGAAAACTGATATCGATGTCATGACGATCTTTCCTTATAGAGTGGAGTTTGACAAAACGTTACCACCTAGAAAGATGTCATCTGATTCAGTGTCACCCAATTCTTAAATTTGAAATCGAAAGGGTGAATGTTGCACTTGAGGCTGTCATTAGAACCATTACCCAAAAGCCTCATGCCACTAGTACCTTTCCGAGAAGTCTGATTGAATGTGTGAGTCATTTCATACTAGTGACTCATTTGATAATTGTTGTTGTAAGAGCTATATGATTGGAAATTAAGTATTGATCATATTGAGCTTTTATTGCCCTATTAAGGTCGAAGAATAAGGTTGAAAGAATTGGAGAATGAGGTAGGATATCGAATTGAGTATAATTTTGTTGAAACTTGAATAAAAGTAAAATTTAACTTGTATGGAATAAGAAATTTTTAAGAGGAAGTTGTTAAGTTTTGTGATTGAATTATAAGGTTTTAATTGATTGTTGATTCGTGTTAACTGTTGTTCCTAGGCCATTGTCCAATGATGAGGATGCCTAGTGTCCAAGAAATAAATTGAAGAAATCTTCTTCTGAATTGGGACCGATGGATCTTCCAGGACAGGTGGAACACCTAATGACTCCTGTAGATTAGTATTCATTGTGGTATCTTTTAAAAATCCCTAACTTAACTGAGACATCAGTTGGTAGGATGAGTTCTTGGAATTGTATGACATAGTGACACATAATGTGTTACGGTACAATTCTAACTTGTTTGTGATTAATGAAAAGACTACCTTTGATTGTTAAATTCTACATGTATCGATGTTATCTATCTTTTATTGCTTCATCTTAATGATTGAATTAGTGATGCAACCATTGAACAAGTACTCATCTCGAATTGAGTTACGTTGTGAATTATTCTTTTTGAGCGCCATCGAGGTCATGAATCTCATGATTATTTGGCTAAAGCTCATTTCCTAGCATATTGTAGTTAGTTCTTGGTGAACAACTTTTCATCACTCTTTTGCAGATCACTGATTGTTTTTATAAGATAAAACAGTATCCCTTGAGAAAGAATGAATTTTCATGACTATAAGGATGATTCAAAGTGAGATTTATAAGTGATTTTTATCGAAATGAAGTTGTTTATAAAACACCTTGGAAAACTTAATTGTTTTCATAACAAAGAAAATCTTTGTAAATTTATTTTTGATTCTTATTTAAGAGTTAAGCATGAAAATGTTTTTATTATAAACATAATGATAAAATTTTTGACGAACTGAGTATTGCATCATTAATCTTGAAATTGTATATAGTTGCGCGCCTACATACAATTTGGAATGGACCATGCAAGGCTGATTAGTAGTCACCATAAGACTGATTAATAAACACTACATTTTCTTTAAAGATTGTGAGAGATTAAATTTTATGAGATCTGCAAGAAGTGAAAAATAGGGACATATTGATAGGGACACCTACATATGTGCCCGTACTATTTATTTCTTCTGAGTCGAACTTACTCATCTGTGGAATTTGTCTTATTTGACAATTGATATTCCTTTCTTGTCCAATTCTCCCGTGGCGAGATTCTTTGGAAAAGTATCTTATTACCGAGTGTTGATACCCGACTGGATGTATCGACGTTCCTATCATTTCTTCTGATTAGATTTCATTTTAATGACCTGGGTAACGATCCGGGGAGCTTTCAAATGCGTACTCAAATTATGAAAACATGGGATATATTCATATTCGTTAAATGTTTTCGTCTGTATCTGATTTGAAATTCTCTCCCGTAGATTATGCGTTGACCTTACTCTTTTAAGGTTAGTTATGTCTCCAGATATCCTTGAATTTGTGAAGGATTATGAGTTATTATTAGTCTTTTGAGAAGTTTACATCTTATCGACGATAATAAAACTGAAAAGTTGGTAATGCCAGTAGAATAGATTGATTGATTATGACATGAGGACATTGTCTTAATTGATGGGAACTCGAGTAGAAATCCCCTAAAAGATAAGATGTTGATTATCAAAAGTGATCTAAATAATTCTTGATGGATGATCATATCCTGCATTTAGACTTTAAATTATATTGTGAATGGTTGTGAATTAGTCATAGATATTATAATCTAGAAAGAACCTAATATGAATTTATTAAAAGATGATTATGTTATCTGAAACTTTAGGAGGTATTTATTAATGAATTAACTAGATTTTCCCCATTAAGGCAAGTTGAAATTGGTATTGATTATATTCTCGGTGCTGCACCTGTGGCATGTGCACTTTACGTCAGCACCATCTGAATTAGAGGAATTACCGTACAACTGAGAGAGTTGTCAACTAAGTAAATTGACGATTAAAATCTATATCCACTACCCAAGATGATAGATTGTTCGATCATTTACAAGGTTCTAGCGTATATTCAGGAAATTTTGATCCACGGCATGGTTTTCATCAATTTCGCATCCGTGAAAAAGATTATCTATTCCAATCACTACATTCAGAACTCGTAATGAACATTATGAGATTCATGTTATGTTGTTTGGACTGACTAGTGCACATGTAGCATCCATAAATTGGTGAATCACGTGTGTAGGCTGTAATTTGATAAATTCATGCTTGTGATCATTAAAGACCATTTGTTTGTTTATAAGAATAAGAAGGAGTTAATAATTTATAAACTGCCCTGAATTGGCCGAGTAATGAAAACTTGTACCTTGAATAATTAACATGTGATTAACGGATTAATCATTTACATGATTTGACCGTGTGATTAATAAGATAATGGGATCTATATTGACACTTCAAAAATTAGAGCCATTAAGGCTTAGGGTTATTGCAAAAAGAAAAGTGCAAATATTTTTTGACAAATGTTTTATCAAAAAGAACTTTTGAGGGATTATTCCCTTATAACCTAGAACATTTAACTAAACTCCTGTTTAGGGGTAAATTTTTGTGTATACCTCAAGACAACCTAAGAGGGATTGAGGAAACTGTTTAAACCATGACTTGAAATTTGAAACGACAACTTTTGCTTTTCAGCTAAGAAAATTTTGACCAAAGTATAACCAAAGATTTTTTTTGAACATTGACGGATCTTATTAATTATTTTCAATAAATCAACAAAAATCGTGTTAATTAAATTCATATTTATTCTTTTGAAAATTTTCCAATAATTGGACGAACTAAGAAATTTAAACTTTTAACGTTTACGTTTCATAAAAACTTAATATTTATTGTTAATTTACGTGGAATAATTATCGACGCTTTAAAACGGTGGATCAAACAAAACTGATAAAAATAATAATTGAGATAGAACTAAGACTTAGAAAATATGAAGGAATAATTTCTGAATAAATACGGTCATGATATTTATTTCATCAAGGAAGGTGAATATAATTACTGACACATTATGTAGAAAAGATAAAGAACCAATTAGGACATGTTCCTCAATAATGAAGGTGCAAAATAAATTGCCGAACAATATAAAAATAAACAATGATTGTAAAAAGGATAATATAGATAATAAAAAGGGGTTTGCAGCTAATGTGAACCATCAAAATTGAGAAGCCAATGGCGTTGAATGTTTTAAAGGCCACTTATGGTTGCCTAAATTTAGAGGATTTTGAGATATAGTTATGTTGGAATCTTGTAAGTATAAGTATTCTATTCCTGTCATTTCTACTTTAATGTATCTTATCTGAATAGGATGTACTGATGGAAAATTATGAAGGCAGATATTGCCTCATACATTAGTAAACGTCTAACTATTGCAAAGGTCATCATCTGAATTTGACTCGATTTGGGTCATCGTCGACAGACTGACCAAATCTGCTAATATCATTCCTGATAATGATAGATTGTTGATGAAGAAATTGACTCTTTTGTATTTAAAAGAGTTGTGTAAACATGGTGTGCCTGTATCGATCATCTCTATCAAGATCCTCGCTTCGCATCAAATTTCTAGAGGTTTGCTCAGAAGTCATTGAGAATGAATCTTGATGAGAGTACTGTGTACCACCCCAATCGAAGGGACGAGGTAAAGTAACGATACAAAATACTATAAGTGCTGTTTTATGTTTGAATGATTGACCTTTTGTAATAAACCGTATAATCATTTTCCTTTGTAGAGATTATCATTGATAATTTTCGTATTAGGATCGAGATCGAATCTTGTGAGGATATATATTAGAGCATCTATAAGCAGGAGTTGGGTTGAAGACACCCGACATACACCCATTATGAGTTGGACATGTCTTTTAGGTTTAAGGTTTCCTATGATAGCGAACCTAACCTTAAAAAATAATCGACCCGCGAGACCTGAAATGATTGTTGAAATTAGGATCTGATTATTGACTGCCGGTAGTGGGCAGGAGGTTATGTGAATATGAAATGTAGATCTTGAAGTGCCAGATGGGTAGCGAAGTTATGCCAAAAATTTTAACCATGAAAAAAAAATTAATTGAGGATCTGAAAGATCATGGGATATAAGTTCCCGTTGTATGGGACCATTGAGACGATGTAAAAGATTGGTTTGAAAGGCCTATAAGCTGGATCTACCCTAGGAATTCAAGAGCTGCGTGAATTATGTATCGTATATCGGACTTGATAAAATGCCTATCAAGTGAAAATCTGACTATTCCTTAATGAAGTTTAGATCGGCGAAAAGTTGCATTCATCAAAAACCCGTGAACATCATGGATAGAGAAAGTAAGTCAACATTAAGCCTGATCTTATTCCCGTAGTTATGTTTAATGAAACTCGCGTATTGTAATGAATTACACTTGTGAGAAAAGACCAAATGTGGAGGAAATACCCACATGGCTTTAACTCTATAAGAAGCGAGTAGTAACGTAAGATGATCTTTGAGGACAAAGATCCTGTTTAGGGGTAAATGCTGTGACAATCCGTCAATTTATGGTTTATATTTTATTCTCAAATATTATTTAAAAACATTATTTTAATGTTATATTATGAACTCACTTATTTTTGGGAAGAAATTTTGATTTATGTCTTGAAGTAGCATCGACTACGTCTAAACCGGAGGATTCTACTTTACGTGCTTACGTTTACATACACCGTTTTGGTAACAGTCCGACATTTCAGGAAATAAATTTATCCGTGAATATCATTTTTGAATTTTAAATTTTGAGTTGGTTCATAAACTCACAAATTTACGAAAAGAGATTAGGACTTACGATTATAATTTAACGTCCTTTACGACTAAACCGGAAACCTTAGGATTACGTATTTACGTTTTCGAACTCCGTTTTTTATGAGACAATTTTTATTAGATCCGTTTTGTGCCGTTGATTCATAATTTATAAAAACGTTTTTCGTAAAACGACCCGAGGGCACGCAAATCGAGGAAACTAGAATCGAGGAATACCCGTAAATTAGTGGGATGAGACAACTAAAACACTTGTCCCACCCCACACATGGGACCCCCCAAGGTAGATCCACTTCACCATGAGACGTGGCAAACTAGTAGCTTACAAGTTAACACTTGTTAACTTTAGCTTAATGTGTAAGCTAACACACACCAAAACCAACTAGCCACTTTCATTTCTCATAACTTCTCACACACACTTACATGCAAACACTCTCAACTCCTTCCTCTCCTCCATTCAAGTCGTCCACTATAGCCACCACAACACCATCATCATATAATTTTAACCACAAACTATTGATATAACTTACATATGTTAATCTCCTTCAAAAGAGATGAAGATTGGTGCAAGTTATAACATCTAAAAAGGAGTTTTCAAGTGAATTAAGGGCTGATTTCTACATAATGTTTACAAGTATTGGTGGCCATGAATATTGGTGTTGATCTACCACAAGTTCTTCCATCAAAATCCATGTCTTAATCACAACCTACATCATCTTGGTGGTATAAAGATTGTTCTTCCCATCCTGTTGTTATTTTGATTATGTAATCATGTATTTTCTTTCCTATTGTATATGTATATGATGAATATATGATGATAAAAATGTTGTGTGGGGATCAAGTGTTGATAAACATGGGTAAAAAGATGAAAACTATATGTAAAAGTGGTTAATCTTGCTTAATTTAGTAGGCTGTATAAAAACAGTAAATAACCATATGATGAACTGATAAAATGGTATAGATGAATTTCTATACAGTGAGTATTAAGACTTGTACACATGTGAGAGTTTGCCATGCAATGGAATCATAAAAATTAGTGAGATATGATCAAAATAAGTTTAGAGTGCAAATCTGAGTACACTGTTTTTGACTAATTTTATAAAATACTTAGAGGTTGATTCATCAGTAGCTATAGGAATAAAATGAATAACATATCATGTAGTTTCTGTGATAAAAATTTGGAGTTCTATCTCCATGTAGAACTCTAGATATGATTATTTTAATAAACTACATTTTTAGGACTGATTTTGTGAAATTAAAGTTTAATATTATTATATATGCACTCAAATAAATATAGTATAAAATGTGAATTAAAATCTACTAACTTATATATTTCATTTATATAAAAATGAATATGGATAAATAAATGGACATTCTATAAAAATGGTAGTTTGGTAAGTTTTATGAGTTATAAAATCTATATACTAAGTTTTACGTCTTTTCGGCTATAACCGAAAGATTAACGTTTTTGTTAAATAAAACTTAGACGGTTGGACCCGTCTAATGTAAACTTTTATAAACTCACATACTGATATATAAACATATATAACAAGTAAAAACCGATAAAACCCGAGCTTTACAACATATAAATATTAACGGGCCAAAGTAACCTTAATGGACAATAAACCCGACTAATTTGGTAAAACACTTATAAACTTATTTATTGGGCTTAACCCACTTGGGCCCAACATGAAAAGTATAATACTTATAATGAAAGTATAATTGGGCTAATGAATAGTATTGGGCTTGTAATAGGCCCATTGGGCTTCAAAATGCAAATAAGTAAAACTAGTAAACTAGTATAAAAGTTACCAACACATAACAATAAAATGAGTAAATGAGAATGCATAAACCCACTTGATCATCATCATATATATAAAATCATCATATGTATACATAATTGTTATTTTGATAAAGTCATTGGACAAAAGTCTATGACGAGTATTATTTGTCTAGGTTTTCGTAATTGAAGCACGTACCGTACATCCGAATTGCCGATAACCTGCTTTCCCACATCAACGTGAGTTCATAGCTTCGCACTCTTTTAAATGTTTTTATGAAATTTTTTATAAACCCGCGAGGGAGATAACATGTTAGTTTTGATAAAATAGGACATCATTTGTCCCGATTTTTTGTTTATTGATTTGGACCCGAATGATTGTATGGCCCGATGAATGAATATATGACCCGATAAGTTAAATGAAATGGATTATTAAAGTTAGGTTATGTCACTAAAAGTCCCATTAGCATGAATTGTGAACTACCGGGATTTGGTAGACGCTTATGCATATAATAGTACTATTTGGGTACGATCACCCTAGTTCGCGCCTTGACGGTTGATCCCCGTCGTGCCACATTGATTGGTAAGCGAATTTATGTATGAGAAGATTTACACAAGCGTGATTATTGTGACGACACGCTAATTTAGATGGGCGAATTGAGTTTCGGGCTAGATACCCGTTGTTTGATATAGTAAGGTAACAATGTCACGCGACTTATAATAATCCAAATAACGAAATACTTCTATACGCACTAAATTACGATATATTGCCTGACTAGCAATACGAGGTCTTACTATTGATATTATGTTCGTGTTTTGGTTTTTCATAACCATTTTCATATAACGGTTTTATTTAATCTATACATCTTTATAAAACGTATTGTATGATGTTTTAACGACAATGGTTCGTATAACGATTTTGAAGGCGAAAGCCTATATTATGATTTTGATAAGGATTTGTATAAAATGACTTTGGCAATTTTATGGCCTATTACAATGATTTGTACAAAATGATTTTCGGTAATAATTTTATACCGATGTTATATTGATGGATTTTATTAAACTCTATGTATTCACTCGGCGTTATCGCTGACCTTTTCTTTTAACATGTTTTATCTCAGGTACTTGAAGGTAATTCTCGGGAAGACAACAAGAATTCATGGCCCGCACTTAAATAATAATTTCCATTCAAATGCTTTTAAAACATGTATGAAATACAATGACTTGGGACCTATGTAAATTTGATAATTATGAATGGAAATGCTTTATTATTAAAACGACGCGATTTTTAAGCGTTGTCTATGATGTGAGTAATGTGCTAACCCGTAACACCAACTAGTCTTCCGCTGTACTGAGTTGTATAAAATATGGGTGTGTTACAAAACACCCGAAAATTATAGTCTAAGTGACGAACCCCAAAACCATGGTTGTCACACATCACACCTACACCGTTAGATGACTGTTACAGAGTCGAGTTAGGAGACGGTAAAATCATTGAAACTAACACTATTCTAAGAGGTTGTACCATAAATCTTATAAATCATCCATTCAATATTTATTTGATACCTGTAAGTTTGGTAGTTTCGACGTCATCAATGGTATGGACTGGTTAGCCAAATATCACACAACCATTATGTGCGACGAAAAGCTAGTCCGTATACCATGGGGAAAAGAAAATCTAATTGTCCGAGGAGAAGGAAATTCAGATAGAACTGACAACAGACTCAGTGTTATCTCATGCACTAAAGTCCAGAAGTATATACTAAAAGGATGCCCTATCTTTTTTGTACATATTTCAAAAACCGACAAAGAAGAGGAACCAGAGAAGAAAAAAATCAAGGACGTACCAATTGTCAGTGATTATCCCGAAGTATTCCCAAACGACTTACATGGTTTACCTTCGACTCGTCAAGTAGAATTTCAAATCGACTTGATACCAGGAGCTACACCTGTAGCTAAAGCACCATATCGATTAGCACCAACTGAGGTGAAAGAACTCGCTGAACAACTTCAAGATCTGTCAAACAAAGGTTTTATTAGACCCAGTTCCTCACCTTGGGGAGCTCTATTGCTTTTTGTCAAAAAGAAAGATGGATCTTTCCGAATGTGTATCGATTACAGAGAACTGAATAAGTTAACTATGAAAAATCGTTACCCACTGCCACGAATCGACGACCTATTTGATCAGTTACAAGGATCAAGTGTATACTCCAAGATGGACTTACGATCTGGATATCACCAGTTGAAGGTCAGAGAAGAAAACATACCGAAAACAGCTTTCAGAACTCGTTACGGTCATTATGAATTTCAAGTCATGCCATTTAGACTGACCAACTCTCTAGCCATATTCATGGACCTCATGAATCAAGTTTGCAAACCCTACTTGGATAATTTCGTGATCATGTTTATCGACGACATACTCATCTATTCCAAGAATGAGCAAGAGCACAGAGAACATCTTGCTCAAGTACTGAAATTACTTAAGGAAGAAAAGTTGTACGCCAAATTCTCAAAGTGTGATTTTTAGATCCCTAAAGTGAATTTCCTCGGTCATGTGATCGATAACAGAGGAATTCAAGTG
Source organism: Glebionis coronaria (assembly GCA_025667525.1). Classification (NCBI taxonomy): domain Eukaryota; kingdom Viridiplantae; phylum Streptophyta; class Magnoliopsida; order Asterales; family Asteraceae; genus Glebionis; species Glebionis coronaria. Next base: position 461,889,094 of record CM046874.1, read on the forward strand.
GACCCTGCGAAAGTCGAATCCGTGAAGGATTGGGCATCACCACTTCGCCAAAGGAGATTCGCCAATTCTTAGGTCTTGTCGGTTACTACCGGAGATTCATAGAAGGATTTTCTAAGATAGCTAAATCTATGACGAAGCTTACTCAGAAAGGCATAAAATTTGATTGGGGAGAAGAAGAAGAAGCTGCATTCCAAACCATAAAGAAAAAATTGTGTAGTACACCCATTTTAGCCCTCCCAAAAGACAACGAACACTTCGTTGTCTATTGTGACGCCTCACACAAAGGCTTGGGAGCTGTATTGATGCAAAAAAAGAAAGTTATTGCCAATGTTTCAAGACAACTGAAGAAGCACGAGCATAATTACTCTACTCATGATCTAGATCTTGGATCTGTAGTTTTTGCCTTGAAATTTTGGAGACACTACCTGTATGGAACAAAGTGCACAATGCATACCGACCACAAGAGTTTGCAACATATCCTAGACTAGAAGGATATGAACATGAGGCAACGTCGTTGGATAGATTTGCTTAGTGACAACGACTGCGACATCAAATACCACCCAAGTAAAGCCAACATAGTTGCAGATGCACTAAGCCGACAGGGAACTGATCCTCCCATGAGAGTTCGAGACCTAGTTATGACCATTAGCTTGGATCCACCCAAGAAAATATTAGAGGCTCAACTCCAAGCACATAATCCTGAAAACATTAGAAGGGAAGACATAGGAGGAATGCTTAGGACTGACCTAAGCAAGGAAAAGTTGGAAGCTAGAGCTGACGGAACGTTATGTTTGCACGGAAGAATTTGGTTACCATGTTACAGAGACTTGAGAAACGTGATCATGCACGAATCTCATAAATCCATATACTCCATACATCCCAGATCTGAAAAGATGTATCAGGACGTGAAGAAATTATATTGGTGGCCAAACATGAAAGCAGACATTGCCACATACGTTAAGAAATGTATGACCTGTGTTAGTGTGAAGACAGAACATTAGAGGCCATCTGGTTTGTTAGTCCAACCCGAAATACCAAAATGGAAATGGGACAACATCACCATGGACTTCATTACCAAACTTCCTACTTCATCTCACGGTTACGATACCAATTGGGTAATCGTTGACCGACTCACAAAATCAGCTCATTTCCTGCCCATTAGAGAAAATGACCCTCTGAACAAGTTAGCCAAGTTGTACCTAAAGGAAGTCGTGACTAGACATGGTATACAAGTCTCGATCATATGTGATCGAGATGGTAGATTTACGTCAAACTTTTGGAAAGCTTTTCAAATAAGTTTAGGAACAAACTTGGACATGAGTACCGCATATCATCCGCAGACTGACGGTTAGAGTGAACGAACAATCTAAACACTAGAAGTCATGCTAAGGGCATGTGTGATCGAATTTGGAAAAGGATGGGTCGAACATATAACATTAGTTGAATTATCCTACAACAACAGCTACCATGCCATCATCATAGCAGCAACATTTGAGGCCCTCTATGGCTGCAAGTGTAGATCACCCGTGTGCTGGGCAGAGGTGGGGGAATTTCATCTGACGGGACCCGAACTAATCCAAGAGACTACTGAGAAGATCACTCTCATCAAACAACGAATCAAGCCGCCCAAGATAGACAGAAGAGCTATGCAGACAGGAAACGGAAACCTATGGAATTTGCAGTAGGTGACCGTGTTATGCTAAAGGTAACACCTTGGAAGGGCGTTGTACGATTTGGGAAACATGGGAAGTTAAATCAACGTTACGTAGGACCTTTCAAAGTGACTACCAGAATCGGTGAAGTCACATATCGTTTAGAGTTGCCCCAGCAATTGAGCCGGGTACACTCTACATTCCATGTCTCGAACCTGAAGAAATGCTACGCGGATGAACCGTTAGCCATGCCATTGGAGGGAGTCCACCTTGATGAAAAACTCCAATTCATAGAAGAACCGGTAGAAGTCATGGAGAGGGTAGTCAAGAAGCTAAAGCGAAGCAAAATCCCGTTAGTTAAGATACGATGGAACTCTAAGAAAGGTCCAGAGTTCACTTGGGAACGCGAAGACTTGTTTAGAGCTAAGTATCCACACCTATTCACCTGAGCAGTAACATCATCTTAAGCTTTCAGGACAAAGCTAAAATAACGGGTTAATGTTGTAAAACCTGTAAACTTCAGGTTTTGACTATGTCATCATTGTACACGTCACCTCATGATATCTGTATATATTACCACCTTTGCATGAAAACTTTTGAGCAATCATATGCATCATACATGAGGATACATTATATTAATCATCAGAACATGGAAACATTTGATCACATAGCATTACGTTATGATTCTGAGTATTTAATCATAAGGACACAGCCACATTTGTATGACTACATTATATGAGCATGCAGGACAGTAAACAATCACTTCTTTTGGGACATTTAAGTCACCTGAACACATGATCATAAGCATTCATCATATTGATTTATAAAAATCCAAACTCATGATCACAATTAATAACATTTACCTAAGAACTATTTTAATCTTTAAAATATATATTTATATATATATTTTTCCCCACCTCATGAATGATACTACGATACGAGATCAACGGCTATTCATTATTAAACATTACATATAACCATTCTAACTTATTTAAACTAAGTTGTTTTGCTTTTTATAAAGTAAATTATACTCTCATTTAATTATGACCATACTTTCACCAAGGATCCCAAATTTAACCATAATAGACCTAGACTTAAACCTACTCACACAATACTATACCTAAACACCTAGTAACTATACTTAGACACTAGATTTAAGCCTAAAGCTATCTTAGACTCACTAACTAGCAGAATATATACAACATGCACAACATTACCTACCTAAAACCTCCTTCAAAAATACATTGACTTAATAATCATTGTACAACACCCTCTAATTAAAACATGCACCATTTAAACCACTCTTTTCCTTTGACTAGGCTTAAAACCGTCGTCCATACCCAAAACCAAGACACTATATACATGTCTTTTACATTAATGGGAAGTACTAGCAAATATTAAGGCTTAGATAAGCAAGTATTTCAAACCAAGACACCTAGCACTTGTGCCTTTCACTTAAGAGTGAGATATGAGAACACCACACAATCCATTTGCCTTGTATAACTTTCCCTTAATTACAAACACTATGCAAGTCTCATTTGTCCCCTTGACCCCTTACTATGTGACGGCTAGGAGAAGGAAAGAGGTAAGTCTACCAAGTTTGTAATTAAAACCTAGTACCTAAGTGTACCATGAAGATCATGACATATCTTGCTCACCTCTCTCTTGCCTTGGCCTAAACCCAAGCCACATACAATCCTCACACTTGGATATTTATCACTACACTCTCATTTCTCATTTACTTCATCCATATTCAGTTCTCTCTTCAACAAAACGTCTAGACAAACCAAAGAATTTACTTTTACAAGTGCTTGGTCTTCTCAAGCATTTAGTGCATGTTATACAAGATAATTAGCATTCAAAATAAACCAAGATCATCCTAGGTCACGTCTAAGAAGAACTCGACGCCTAGAAACCTTAGTTTCATAGCCATTTGCCACACTTTCTACAAACAAGTAAGTTAAAACCTCCTTAACCTCATTTCAATCTTTTCCTTACTCTTTTTACTTGTCATGCATGTAAAATCCATCAAAATGAGACTAGGAGTACATGCACACGTAAATTACTCTTAGACAAGTCACTAACAATAGATAAGCCCACGGCTTATATGGTGTTCGTGGATAAGCTTGCTTCAAAACACTAGGGTTTATTATGAATCTTGCTTATAGAACTTAGTATGAGCCCTAGGTAGATAACCTAGTCATAAAAGCCCATAAAACATTATATAAGTCGAAACATATAAGCCTATATAAGCCCATAAATCATATAAGCCGTAGCCTATATAAGCCCATAAATCATGTAAGCCATAGATCTACATAAGCCAAGTCATTTAAGCCCTAAAACCTTATATAAGCCGAGACCTAGAAGCTTGTATAAGCTAAGTCATATAAACCCCAAAAACGTTAAATAAGCCGTGACATATAAGCTCACTTATAAGCCTCATAAATAAGCCCATAAAAATAAGCCGAATTGAAATAATCCCATAAGCCCAAAAAGTAAATTTAGATTAACTAACCCACTAGTAAAGTTATTAGTTACTTAAACAAGCCCAAAGGTAGCCCATTAGGCCCATTAAATCTAAGTCGGGACCCTATTGGGCCAACCAAATCCAAAACTTGTTTTTGGAGACTTTCGTGCGTTTATAGCCAATTGGTGAAAGTTAGGGTAAAAAATGTAACTTAACAAAGCCTATAAATATATTTTGTGACTTTTAATGAAGTTCGAGGACCGAAACTACCAATTCTGAAAGTATAGGGTACGTTGTGTTGAAACCTTGAGCTAAACAAAACCACAAGGACTATTTATGTTATTCTTAAAACTTAATAGGAGACCTAGTTTCCCTTTTAAACATTTCGAGAATTCAAGGACCATTAGTGACACTTTTGAAACTTGTTACAAGCCCTAAATACTCTATTATAAGTTTTCGAGACTTAAGGGACCAAATGTGTCATTTGGGTAACCTATTACGAACCCTAGGTTACTTTTTGTGCTTCAAATAAATACTTTCGAAACATTAGAGACTAGTTGTGACAATTCGGAAACTTAAAATGTTGATACAAAAGTTGGGTGATCCTTGCTAGACCCGAATTAGGCTTAATTTGGGTTGGCTGGACTCCGGCTCCTGTACCAAGTGAACTGTGTGGTTGGGATCCTGCACACTAAACAACACGCGTTAGGCTTAATGTGGGAATGTTTCCCACGATTAGACTCCGACGTGAGAGTAAGTAATCGGTTAGGGTTTATAGGAATCGGATGAGTTGAGAGTGTATAGAACGTAATACCCTTGTGGAACCCTTGGGGTTCCTTATATAGGCAGTAAAACCCTATGGGTTGTCACTGATGCTTCGGCCCCAAGGAAAGGATAAGTACCAGAATTAGATTGATTGTTATCTTCTAATTATGGTGAGTGAATATCCTCTTCTTTGGGGTAAATCCTATTCATAGACAGAATATGAGTCTGTCTAACCCTGTACCGGTCATGCCGGGCCGTGGGCCGTACACGTGTGTGCGGTTACTGTTCACCTAAGCCCATAAGCTTAAATAACATTACTCCAACCCATTTGTGACGGGCCGGATACGGGTAGTACCAGTTGGCCGGGTTCATGACCCGGCTAGGGACTATACGTCATCATGTCCCCCATTCTAGTTGTTACAGCCGTAGGCGTAACCTCTAGGCTATCAAGATGCTCTCCGGACATACCAAGAAAGATCTAGGGGATGATAAACATTTAAGATTTTGTTGTGGCCGCACGTGGCTGCCTGTCTTAGGAATGTTATTCCAATAGTACCTCAGCCGCACGCAACGGCCGAGACAAATTAAATGTAGCATTGAATATGGTCTTACGTAAGACCGCATATCCCGACACAAGAATGAATGCATTAATGGTAGTGAACTGGTCAGTCGCACTTCTGCAAAAGTGCACCATTAATGCCCACCATTGAGCCACGTAAAACTGCTAAGAAGTGACCCATGGGTCCCTTCTAACGTTTCAGAAGTGTCAGAAATCCCATCTGTTGGATAGGCGTAGTGGCCTACACGTGTCAAACATCCACGTTACCTCGGAAATCAAGGCAACCCTATATAAGAGTTGTTGTGTGCGATTGATAGACACACAGTTCACACTCTTTCCGCCATTGTTATTTCCAAGCTCCTTCCTTAAAACTTTTGCCTTCTATTCCACGGATTTCCTCCGCCGCAGGTTAGATCATCACGCCTTACAAACTCTTTTTATAAAACATGGTAAAGGACAACCCTCTTATCACGGATGTCCTGAACGTGATGTCTACGGAAAAATACATAGACTTTTTGTCTAAGTATTATATTCCCGAAAGCGTACACCCAACCTATCCAGGTGAAGGTGAGGCAATTACGGATGCGCCAAGGGGAAAGATAGGCATGTACACGCGCCTATTTGATTCGGCCAACTACCTTATCCCCCTATCTAAGTTCCTGGTAGATCTGCTTTTATACTATGATTTCCACATAACCCAACTTCACTGCATAGGGGCGTGTAAAATCAATCAATTTGAGATTACATGCCATACATGCGGTGTAACTCCGACCGTGAACCTATTTAGGGCCTTTTACTCCCCCCAACTAGTGAATGGGTGGCTATCGTTTCAAAAACGATCTGGGAACGCCCCCATGACATATAGGAAGCCTTTAGACTCCCTTAAGAACTGGTACGACCATTACTTTTTTGTTGATGAGAAAGTATTCCCCACTCCTTTTGTCCTTAAAACCAGAGTACCCAAAGATTCTCCGCCCAAATCCAAAGACTATAGCAGCAAAGACTTGAAAATACTAGATACCCACCGCACAAAATTCCATAGGGGGTTTCCGGAACATTTTCTGTGCTTAGTAGGATTAAGCCGCCGTTATTATGGGAGGGAGAACTTATATCCGTGCTTTCTGACGGATCGTAGACAAGGTAGGTTTACTTATACTTTGTAGATGTGATAAATGTCATTTGCATTGTATAATCTTACTGACCCGTGTAATTGTAAATGTCCGCAGAGATGAACCTACACGGACTATTGCGTCAGGGCGACCCAATGAAAGTGCCTGAAGGATTCCGCCCGTTGAAGGAGAATGAACTCCCCCTTCTTGATGCGACCGCAGACCGAACCATTCCACTTTAAGAAACTTCCGAGCAAAGATCGGATGAAGAGGAGCCTATTATCGAGAAATCGCCTCTAGATTTCCATAATGAAGATGGTGGAGAGTTGTTGTTGGAGGGCATCGTGCCGCACCAAGAAGATGCAGAAGAAGAGGATTTCCTCAACCTTGAGGATGAATACATCACTCAAGCCGCTGGGTCCCCCAAGCCCATATCCAGAAAGAGAAAGACCACTAGGAGGGTGGAAAAGACACTAGGGGATAAGGCGGGGGCCTCGAATGCTCCCCCAAAGAAACTAAGGAAAGACCATCCCCAGTACCAGGAGGGAAGCAATACTACGACGGCCCAGGCCAACCCCACACCGCACATAGATGAAGAAGTCTGGCGAGCTACCCCCGTGAGTGTCGTAGCTCCTACCGCCCCGGAACCTGCAACTGGTACCACGTAAGCATCTTCTCGTCTTTTATTCTTTCCTTGTCTTGTTGTTTTTCTTTCAAGGATAGAATGCCTAAACAAAATTGAATTTGTCAATAACAGGACGGATCCGTCGACCGTAGCCTAAGAGGGAGAGGTAGAAAGGGACCCTCCACCCACGACATCAAACAGACCTCCATCCCCTCCTGTAACACATGCCGAGGAGCCACTTCCTGAAGGACCAGAGAACAGCCTGCGCCTAGCATAGAATCTCTCCAGTTTAACAAGGTTGGAGGCGGAGTCTGAGTGCACGGAATTTATCAAGCATATCACTCCTCCGGCCCTTGCTCAAGACTTGGACGAGCTAGACCATGAGTCCTTGCTGGAGCAGTTTGATGTGTCATCCGCACATCAAGTGACAGTGGGTGCCGCTTAAGACTCCGTCTGATCAAGGCCTTGGCGAATGTGAAGCATGCGGACAAAAGGATAGCTCGTTGTGAAGCACTAGTTGTGAAGCATGAGAAGACCATCGCGACCCTACAAACGACGTTGGTTACAGCAGAGTCCACCGTGAAGGAGCAGGCCCATCACGCCAACACTCGGGAAAAACGCATCGCCGAGCTTGTGGCCCTTGTAGCCGCATCTAACGAGAAGGTATGCGTTCAACATGAATGCCCTTTTTTTTGCATAAGAAAAAACCATATTATCCTTGTGATAACTCTAAATTCCATATGCAGGTGTCTGTGGCCGAAGCCTCCACCAAAGTTGTAACCGTACAAGCATTCAACATCGTACAGGAGCGCGACACACTGAAGGATGAGCTAACATAAGTGCGGGCTAATTTGGACGAGCAAGCTGCAACAGCTGAGGAGGAGCTAAGCAAGATGGCCACGGATTATGCTGAAATGATGTGTCCTCCTTTTCTGTCGGCCATAGTTGGGCGCAGGTGGATGATTGGTCAGGGAATGCGCCTTGCCGTAAGCAAGGTTATGGAATCTCCGTACCTGCTACAAGCATTCGCAGGGGTCGTTTCGGATGGGATTGACCGTGGTAGGCACGAGGGCTTGGTCCAGGCTACGGAATTGATAGGTAAGAACGAAGATATTACCCAGCACGCCTACCACAACCCTTCAACTGCGAAAAAGATGACCGTGTCAATAGACGAGTTGGAGGCGCTGAAGGATGCTTCTAACGAGGTAGTAATGTCCAAGCTTACTGCGGATTCCATCCAACTGACCTTGACTACATATGACTCCGTGTCAAAGGTAATGAAAGGTGAAAAACTGCTTGCTGAGGCATTGGATGCGACTGCGATCAAGGCGCAGGATGGGAAGAATGCTTGCGGGGAGGCCCTCCGCGCCATGATAGAAGAAGGGAAGAAGGATATAGGATAGTTCCTACCTCCGTTGTAATTTATCTTGTAAACATTTGTATCTTTTATTCGTCCGTGCATGTACACGGCTAAGACTGATGTGTGAAATAATTGTCCTATGTATGTAAGTCCGTGATAACCACGAACATTTTGTTATGATTTTGAAACTTGTGTATTTTTATTTTGTTGGATATCATATACCGATACTACATGACATGTCACGTCTTACTCAAAAAAGAAATACACTCAAGTCTATAATTTACTAGACATGCGACGTGCGTCTTTACTATGCAAAGCACTGCGTGAGTGCGGCATACGGAAACTTATCACAACGTCTTGTGAGTAAGGTGTCTAGTAAGGATACATGATCCGAGTCGCTGGGGTTGCAACCCTCTTATGCGACAAGTTGAATTAGTAGGTTCACTTAATCCTCTTACCCCACCTGGAGGCGTATAGTACATGTACGGTGATTGAATGAATACATATGAATGAGACATGGCATATTATAATAATAACTAAAATTCATATGACTATAATAGAATCTAAAGAACAACCAAACAATTTGCACGGAAAACTAGCCGTGGAGCTAGCTAGGCACCACGACATTTTATTAGAACGTTTACATTTTTTCTTTTGACAAGAATGGGAAACACTAAAAAAAACAAAAAGGTCCTATAAAATCATAAGAAACAAAACAAAGAGAACACATAGATCTTCATTAAAGCCGAATATAGCGAAGTGTCCATGCGGAAGCCGTAGCTTTTAAAGATAGCACCTTTTGAGATTGGAGATATTCCATGTGCGTTCCAGATCGCGGCCATCCATGTCACGTAACTTGTACGCGCCCCGTCTTAAGGCCTCCGTGACCTCATATGGTCCTTCCCACTTAGGGCCCTGTTTTCCTGTATTCTCCGCTCGACTTGCTTCGTTAGCGCGGTAGACATAATCTCCCGGTCGAAAAGAAACACCTTTAACCTTGGCGTCATAATAAGACTTCATTTTAGCCTTGGACTTTGCCTCATTGATAGCCGCTATCTCCCTTTTTTCCTCCAACAAATCCAGATTGATCCGGAGTTTCTCGTCGTTTGTGACGACATTAACCTCCGTCGTGCGGATGGTAGGCATTCCTATTTCTGCTGGTATAACAGCTACAGTGCCGTAGGCCAATGCGAATGGAGTGTCCCCGTTGGCTGTTTTGATCATAGTTCTATGCGCCCATAGAACATGTGGTAGTTCGTCCACCCATTTGGCACTTCGCTCCTCCAAGCGTGCCTTGATGCCGTTTCCCAAGCTTCTATTTTCTCGTTCCATAAGGCCATTTGTCTGCGGGTGCTTAACAGACGTGAAGCGCCGTTTGATATTCAATGTTACGCACCAGTCCTTGAATGGATTATCCGCGAACTGTTTCTCGTTGTCCGAGATGATTTCTCCTGGTAAGCCAAAACGGCACACTATGTTCTCCCAAACAAACTTTTAACTTGTTTGCCTGTGATGGATTTGACTGCCTTGGCCTCTATCCATCGTGTAAAGTAGTCCATTGCGACAATCAAGAACTTAACTCCCCCCGCAGCTACAGGAAATGGTCTTGCGACAATCAAGAACTTAACTCCCCCCGTATCTTTTATTCGTCCGTGCATGTACACGGCTAAGACTGATGTGTGAAATAATTGTCCTATGTATGTAAGTCCGTGATAACCACGAACATTTTGTTATGATTTTGAAACTTGTGTATTTTTATTTTGTTGGATATCATATACCGATACTGCATGACATGTCACGTCTTACTCAAAAAAGAAATACACTCAAGTCTATAATTTACTAGACATGCGACGTGCGTCTTTACTATGCAAAGCACTGCGTGAGTGCGGCATACGGAAACTTATCACAACGTCTTGTGAGTAAGGTGTCTAGTAAGGATACATGATCCGCGTCGCTGGGGTTGCATCCCTCTTATGCGACAAGTTGAATTAGTAGGTTCACTTAATCCTCTTACCCCACCTGGAGGCGTATAGTACATGTACAGTGATTGAATGAATACATATGAATGAGACATGGCATATTATAATAATAACTAAAATTCATATGACTATAATAGAATCTAAAGAACAACCAAACAATTTGCACGGAAAACTAGCCGTGGAGCTAGCTAGGCACCACGACATTTTATTAGAACGTTTACATTTTTTGTTTTGACAAGAATGAGAAACACTAAAAAAAACAAAAAGGTCCTATAAAATCATAAGAAACAAAACAAAGAGAACACATAGATCTTCATTAAAGCCAAATATAGCGAAGTGTCCATGCGGAAGCCGTAGCTTTTAAAGATAGCACCTTTTGAGATTGGAGATATTCCATGTGCGTTCCAGATCGCGGCCATCCATGTCACGTAACTTGTACGCGCCCCGTCTTAAGGCCTCCGTGACCTCGTATGGTCCTTCCCACTTAGGGCCCTGTTTTCCTGTATTCTCCGCTCGACTTGCTTCGTTAGCGCGGTAGACATAATCTCCTGGTCGAAAAGAAACACCTTTAACCTTGGCGTCATAATAAGACTTCATTTTAGCCTTGGACTTTGCCTCATTGATAGCCGCTATCTCCCTTTTTTCCTCCAACAAATCAAGATTGATCCGGAGTTTCTCGTCGTTTGTGACGACATTAACCTCCGTCGTGTGGATGGTAGGCATTCCTATTTCTGCTGGTATAACAGCTACAGTGCCGTAGGCCAATGCGAATGAAGTGTCCCCGTTGGCTGTTTTGATCATAGTTCTATGCGCCCATAGAACATGTGGTAGTTCGTCCACCCATCTGGCACTTCGCTCCTCCAAGCGTGCCTTGATGCCGTTTCCCAAGCTTTTATTTGCTCGTTCCACAAGGCCATTTGTCTGCGGGTGCTTAACAGACGCGAAGCGCCGTTTTATATTCAATGTTATGCACCAGTCCTTGAATGGATTATCCGCGAACTGTTTCCCGTTGTCCGAGATGATTTCTCCTGGTAAGCCAAAACGGCACACTATGTTCTCCCAAACAAACTTTTTAACTTGTTTGCCTGTGATGGATTTGACTGCCTTGGCCTCTATCCATCGTGTAAAGTAGTCTATTGCGACAATCAAGAACTTAACTCCCCCCGCAGCTACAGGAAATGGTCTTGCGATGTCGATCTCCCACTTATAGAATGGCCATGGGGATGTAATAGGTGTAAGTTCCTGTTGCGGATGTCGTGGCACTGGTCTGTGCACTTGGCAATCACTGTACTTGCGAATCATGTCGCGTGCGTCCCTATGCATGGTAGACCAATAATATCCTGTGCATAGGGCTCGAGCTACCACAGATCGTGGACCTACGTGCATGCCGCATAACCCTTCATGTATCTCATTGATCACATAAGTGGCATGTTGTGGTCCAACACACTGCAACCACGGCTGTAAGAAAGAGCGCTTATAAAGGATACCTTCTCGAAGCTCGAAGTGCTGTGACTTCCTTCTGATGCGTCGTGCCGCTTTTTCATCGTCCGGAAGGGTTTCATTAGACAAATAGTTGACGATCGAGGTCATCCATGTAGGTCCATCCTCCTCAACTATAGTAGCGACCTCCCCTTCTGTTATAGACTTTTCCTTGAGTATTTCCACCAAGACTTGCTTAGATAAGTGGGCGAAACTTGTAGACGCGGTCTTGCTAAGAGCGTCCGCCTTCTTGTTCTCACCTCTTGGTACCTGCTTGATAGAAAACTTGATGAAAGTCGGGATGAGTGACTTGAATTTCTCCAAGTATCAGACCATGTTATCCTCCTTAGCCACATATCCTCCTAGAATGTGGTTCGCGACAAGCCGTGAGTCCACGTAGGCCTCAAGGTCGCAGACTCCCATTCTAGCAGCGATTTTTAAACCCGCAATTAATGCTTCATATTCCGCCTCATTGTTGGTGGCTGTGAACTCAAAGCGAAGGGCGTAAGTAAACTCCATTCCTTCCGGATTCGTAAGGATGAGACCAGCTTCTGACCCATCCGTACACGAAGATCCGTCCGTGAATAACACCCATGGTTCTGCTGGAGTTTCATCATGTTTTATGATTGGTCCTTCTTCATCCGGCTTCTCTACCAAGAAATCCGCCAAGATTTGGCCTTTAACACCCGTCCTTGACCTATAAGATATGTTGTGTTCTCCCAATAGCATGCTCCACATTTGTAGCCTACCTGCCACATCCGGTCTAGAGATGACTTGTTTTATTGGTTGGTCAGTAATGACTACAATTGGGTGCGCCTGAAAGTATCGGCGCAACCGTTTTGTTGCAAACACTAGTGCCAAAACCAATTTTTCCATAGAGGAGTAATTCAACTCCGGCCCTTATAATGTTCGACTTATGAAGTAGACCGGAGTTTGTATCGTGTCCCTATCCGTCATGAGTACCGCACTTATTGCTCCATGTGTGGCTGATAGATACATAATGAGCTCCTCCTTTGGCCGGGGAGCTACTAGCATGGTGAGAGATGCGAGGTGTTGCTTGAGTTGACCAAATGTTTCCTCATCTTCCTTTGTCCACCGGAAGTCTCCCTACTTAATGCACTTCTTGAGTGTTTTGAATAGGGGGAGTGACTTCTCTGCGGACTTTGATAAGAACCTACTCAGCCCGGCCAGCTTCCCATTTAAGGACTGCACCTCTTTCCGTGTCTAAGGGGATGGTAGCTGTATTACTGCGTCTGTTTTTTCTGAGCAAGGTTTGATGCCATTTGGATCAACCATATATCCAAGGAACATTCCCCCCGTTGCCCCAAACGTGCATTTCTTTGGATTTAGCTTCATATTAATCCTCCTCAATGTGTCAAACGTCTCTTGGACATTACGGAGAAGTGCATCCTCCGTATGACTTTTTATGACTAAGTCATCCACATAGACCTCCAGGTTGCGGCCTATCTGTGAGTCAAAAGCTTTGTCCACAAGCCGCTGGTATGTAGCCCCGACGTTCTTTAGTCCAAACGGCATTTTCGTATAACAATATACGCCTTGACTAGTATGGAACGCCGTCTTCTCTGCGTCCTCTTCCGCCATCTGGATCTGGTGGTATCCTTTATATGCGTCTAAGAAGCACTTAAAGGGATATCCACATAGAGATTCCACCTTCCAGTCAATCTCCGGTAAGGGGTAACAATCCTCTGGACAGGCTTTGTTCAGATCCGTGAAATCCACACACATGCGCCAGCTTCCGTCATGCTTTTTGACCATGAATGGATTGGATAACCACTCATGGTAGTATACCTCACGCATGATACCTGCGTCTACTAGTTTCCGTACCTCATCTAGTATCACTCGGCTGCGTTCAGGTGCCTGACCGCGCTTCTTTTGCTTGACGGGTTGGTATCCCTGGCGGATTTGGAGCTTATGTTCTGCTATCGCGCGTGGTACGCCCGTCATATGTTTGGGCTCCGATGCGAATATATCTAAATTTTCCTTCAAGAGAGAGCACATGGCCCTGTTGCCGTTATCCGAGAGCGTTCCCCCTATGGACACCTCTTGTTTCAGATAATCAGGATGGATTGCCACCCTCCAATTGGGAGGTGGTGATCCATCCTTGGGTGGAACAGGTGGAACCGGTGTTGTCACAGCATGACACTCGGATGCTGGTACGATTGTGTTGTAAATGGTGACAATCCCTCCTTCCACAGGGAATTTGATCATTCCATGTGCCGTGGAAGGTACCGCCCGTATGGTCAGAATACCTGGTCTGCCTATGATCTCATTGTATGGAGAGTGTGAGCGTATCATCATAAAGTTCATCCACGCAATGGTGGAGTGCTCTTCATTCCCAATGGTTACAATCAGACGCAGATGCCCTATCGGCCAAATGGTGTCTCCACTAAAACCAATGAGCGGCACCGTGGACGGTACCAATTGGCTTCTTATTTCTGGTTGTAACTGTACAAAACAGTGTTCGTACAGTACTTCTGCTGATGACCCTCCATCCACATACATGCGACGAACATTGTGTGTTCCAATGCTTATCTCAATAGTGAGAGGCGCATCAATTACATCGCTTGCTGTGATGGGAGGGAACGAGATTTCCCTGCCGCGTGAAAATTTTTGACTAATTTTCTGCCTCGTGCGGCGCTGTCTGGATTGGATCATGTATATAGTTGAAGGTTTGTCCTTTTGGGGATCCTTCTTGTCATACTTCTTGTTGTCTTTCCCATCCTTCCAATCCTTAACCAAATGCTTGAGTTTACCTGACTTGATCAGTGACTCAATGTGCTTCTTGAGCTGGATACACTCCTCCGTACCATGGCCTTTGTCGTTATGGAATTCGCAAAAGCGATTTCCTTGGCGATGGTCCAGTGGAGTCGTCATTGGGGGAGGCCTCGGAAAATTAGCACCTTCCATCAGCAAGATCTCCCGGTAGGACATCTTTAGAGGGGTAAACTTATCGTCCGGTCGTCCTCCCTTGTTTTGTCTCTTGTAGTCTGAGCCCCTACCATTGTTTTGATTGCTCTGACCGCCCGACTATCTCTTGGACTGTTCGTTCGATCGGTAGTTGTTTCCTTTTGAAGGGTAGGCCGCGACAACCGCGGTTTCTCCCTCTATGAAGTTTCTGACCCTTTCCATGAGGTCGTCATACCTCTCCGGGCGCTTGTCATTGAGACGCCTAATTAATTCCCTGTCTGTTATGGCATGCATGTAGTCGGAAATTTTTAGGAGTTCCGGCATTGTCTTTGTGCGTGTGCACTCGTCATTGAAGCGCTCAGTGAAGGCTTCCGTAGACTCCCCCGACCGTTGCTTGACGGTTGCCAATGAGACCGGGTCCCTATAATAATTCTTCCGCTGAGTATAGTTGTTCTTGAACGCAGTGCGTAATTCAGTGAAGCTATCAATGCTTCGCGGAGGAAGTCCTTCGAACCAGTCGCGAGCATTGTCAATCAGGGTTGAATTGAACATCTGGCACCATATAGGCATGGGCCATCGCTCAATTTTTGCCTGCATATCTAATATCTTGAGGTGATCATCCGGATCACCCGTTCCATCATAAGTCTTGACACACGCCGGCATGCGACGTTTTGTGTCCTCGGAGTAATTCTGTATGCGGAGAGTAAAAGGATCTTCCTTGGGATCTGCACATAGACGGGTGAGACTAGGGTCACACCACGGTTGGGAAAGATCTTCTGCTTCCGTCTCTCGGTAATAGGGACCGCCATAGTACTCCTCATAATTTGGTAACGGTGGAGGAGTAAGTATAGGCCGGCGACGCTTGGGCGGATGGTCATCCGAATCCTCTCCTGATGGATCAGGAGAAGGGGGCGGTGCCCCATCTCTTGTGTGAGGATCACTTTTGTGAGAAGAGCCAGAGGCCTTCTTCCCGATGTTCATCCTATCCCACACACTCGTGTGGCGATTGGCTCTGGTCAGTTCCTGATCCGGTCGTTCGGGTGAACCGTCGGACCTCTCTCCCTCTTCTCGAGATTGCACTAGTTCCTGCATGAGACTATCCCCTATGCGTTCGAACACATTCCTAGGTTGGGGAGTTTCCTCAAAGAGGCTCCGCTCTTGAGGTCGGGTCCCTCTCTTCCTCTGAGTTTGAGAAGAGGTGCTTGGTCCGGCATTGCCAAAGTCGAGTCTAGATTGGAGGTCCCTCCCTAGATTCAACCTTGATGCAATCCCTGGGACGATCCTATCAAAGTTCTGCGTGAGAACTCGAGTGAGACCCTCCTCGCTGAGTGGTTCGACCTCTACCTCTTCCTCAGTCGGTGATTTGCACGGCTCCTTGTTAGGGGGATTGGGCGCACTCCCTGGATCAGGATTATCCAAGGTCGAAGTAGGTGGTGGGGTTATGGAGAACGTGCTCGTCACCCCCATGGATTGAAGACCACTCCGGCTGTTTGGTCCGGCAGCTTGATGGCTAGGGGATCGATTGGAAATTAGTATCCCTTCCCCTTGGGACTTCCGATTTCCAGGATTTGTGTTCCTGGGATTCCCCTGCGGATGCCCCTTCGTCATTGAAGATTCAAGATGAGATTTTTGCTCTAGCTTAGTATACGGGCCCCACGGATGGCAACAACTTGTTGATACAAAAGTTGGGTGATACTTGCTAGACCCGAATTAGGCTTAATTCGGGTTGGCTGGACTCCGGCTCCTACACCAAGTGAACTGTATGGTTGGGATCCTGCACACTAAACAACACGCGTTAGGCTTACCGTGGGAATGTTTCCCACGATTAGACTCCAGCGTGAGAGTAAGTAATCGGTTAAGGTTTATAGGAATCAGATGAGTTGAGAGTGTATAGAACATAATATCTTTGTGGAACCCTTTGCGGTTCCTTATATAGGCAGTGAAACCCTACTGGGCTGTCACTGATGCTTTGGCCCCAAGGAAAGGATAAGTACCAGAATTAGATTGATTGTTATCTTCTAATTATGGTGAGTGAATATCCTCTTCTTTGGGGTAAATCATATTCATAGACAGAATATGAGTTTGTCTAACCCTGTACCGGTCATGCCGGGCCGTGGACCGTACACGTGTGTGCGGTTACTGTTCACCTAAGCCCATAAGCTTAAATAACATTACTCCAACCCATTTGTGATGGGCCGGATACGGGTAGCACCCGTGGGCCGGGTTCATGACCCGGCTGGGGACTATACGTCATCATAAAACAAACCCTAGCCCCACATTAATTATTCCGAGACTTAGGGGGTGTTTTGTCATTTCCCTAAAGTTTTATAAGCCCTAGGGGCGCTTTTGAAAATAAAAAAACAGACAAGGACTAACGACGCAATATACTTAATGAACGAAACTTTAAAAGGTTATTTTTGTAAGTTATTATACTACAAGGACCCACGTGTAAATTTAATTTAATTGAAGGTATTAATAAATTGTTTTATTAATAAAACTAAATTAAGTCATTTTAGATAATTAAATAAATTATTAAGATTTAATATGAAGCCTTATAAACCGACAAAGCACATTAAATATATTTAACGCCTTAAGAAAATTAATACAATATTAATTTCTTACAATTATTTAAATTAGATAAAAACCTACATCCGTACCACTAAGGTGAGTACATGGCCACATCTTTACTGTTTTATAACTGGGCGAGAAAACATACAAAAACTATATATTTAAATATGCAAACATGCACAGATAACAACAACACTTTATTGACTATTGTTTTCCCAGTTCCCTTGGACTGTAATAGTTAATAGTGTAGCACGAAATGTATGAATAGATCTATTCGGGTATTGACAACACCCGGCCTGCGTGACTTGCTATCACGAAACGCTTAGGCCAAGCAACAGGTTTATTTCATTGTCGGACTGAGGGAACATCATCAGGATAGACCCAAATGGGCATACTGAGCATCATTGTCTAGCTTCTATTACATGGCAACAGGAACTACTATAGTATTGGGCTGTGATTGTCCTACTATGATCGTGGTGTTTGGCATATTAGTAATTTACTTATTTAATTAAACCTATGAATTCACCAACCTCGTGTTGACCCCCACATTTTACTCTATATGTTTTCTCAGGAAAATAAGCAGGTTCATGCATTGAATTCCAACATTATAGGAAGCATCATGTTTACCATCGGTCTGGGATATTTACTTCATTTTTATAATAAATGTGGTTTTTTAGACAAGATACTAAGTGTGTACAATTAATTCATGTAATATGTTTTAAATGACTATTATTATCATTGCTCTATATACTGTGTGCTATCAATCCACCCGAGTAACACCCCAAGTACTATTCCGCTGCATTTGACCATCATGGGGGTGTTACAGCACGCCCTACAGATCCATCGGAATGATCCAACTCTCCTTGCGTCCCTTGCAACTCTTGCAAGATTCGATCCCCTATGTGTTCAAAAACATTTTGCGCTCGAGGTTGTTCCTCCAGCGGAGGTTGTTCCTCGATCTGGTGCTTTCTTCGTCTTTTTTGGCGTACGGTGCTGCTAAAGTTGTGTCTGGATTGAAGGTTTCTCCCTAGATTAAACCTTGCCGTGATGGCCGGGATGATTCTGTCGAAGTTTTGTCTGAGCACGCCCTCAATGTCTTCATCATCGAGTGAAGTGAGCTCGTGGTCCATCTCCCCAGCAGGTGGCCTTTGCTTTTCCTTGTTAGGGGCGCGTGGTGCTGGCCCCATCTCAGGATTGTTCAAAGTGAGAGTAGGTGGTGGGGTGTTCCGGGAAGTGCCTACACCCCCAGGGAATTGAAGTATTGTATTGCGGCTGTTAGGCCCTCTTGCCTGCCCAGTGAGAGGTGGAGTAGAGGTGACGGGGTGACGGGGACATCTCCCCTGACTTTCTGTTCCCCTGATTGACGTTCTTTGGGTTTCCACGATAGGGATTTCCCTTTGTCATTAGTAGAGTTCGAGTTTATTGTAGGGTCCCACTGATGGCGCCAACTTGTTGATACAAAAGTTGGATGGTCCTTATCAAACCTGAATTAAGCTTAATTCGGGTGTCTAGGGCTCCGGCTCTCGCACCAAGTAATCTTCAGTTTGGGATCCTACACACTAAAAGTAACATGATGTTAGGCTTACCGTGGGAATGTATGTCACGATTAGACTTCGGTGTGAGAGTAAGTAATCGATTAGGGTTAATGCTGAGTGGGATGCGAGAATAGTTTAGATCGTACCTTTGTGGAATCCTTGGGGGTTCCTTATATAGGCGGTAAAACCCTAGTGGGCTTTATCGAAGCTTTGGCCCCAAGCAAGAGATAAGTAGCATAGTTAGCTGATTGATATCTTCTAATTATGGTTACTATATATCTTCTTCCTTATGGTAAATCACAATCTTAATTAGATTACGAATCTGTCTAACCCTCTACCAGATGTACCGGGCCGTGGGCCGCACATGGAACGTGCGGTCACTGTTCATTCGAGACCCATAGACTCAAATAACATTATTCCAACCCATTTGTAATGGGCTGGATACGGGTAGTACCCGTGGACAGGGTTTATGACCCGGTTGGGGACTATGCGTCATCAATCGACATTAAACCCGTCTTTATCTAAAAATTCTCCGCAAGGATAGCGGGAATCACAACCGCTTCTTCAAAACCCTCGGTGGGTGCTTGTAGCAACTCCATCATAGTACGATTAGCCGTGGTGACTATTGGTTATACAACGGGTTCGACAATTGGAGTATCTTCAACAATTGGAGGATTTTGATTTCCTTCCTTTTGATTTTGATGTTTTCGTGCACATTTTGCTTGAGAACGAGTTAGCATTAATGTTGGATGAGCAAAGAAGATTCTTTTTGGGGTTTTTGTGAATTTTCAAATTTTTTGTCTTTTTGATTGTTTTTATTTTTTTGGATTTTCTTGTGTATTACCTGGACAAAATTCTACAAAATCTCTCCTCGAATCAAACCTAATGATTAGAGAAGCCTCAAGTAATGAAAAATGATCACGTGAAGTGAAAGCTTTCGATGAACTTTAAAACGTTGGTGGAACACCAAAACGTTTAGGAGGGTTCAGTAATTCAAAACCAAGCAATATATGATACGTAGATAATAATTTGGTTGGCAAACCTTTAAATTTCCCTTACTTTCTAAGTACGCACAAGCAAGCGGAGGAAACGAGGCGACGCCAAGCACTTAAGAGCCTTTTTTCCCTTAGGTCGTGAAATACAACCGCTTTATACCCACCTTATAGTTTGCACTTATCGAGTTTAAGCTTCTTAAAAGTATTTATCTATGTTGCCCTTTTTGTTGTTTGAACTCGATACACTCACTAACAACCGGAACGCTTGCTAATGAGGTGCGATTTCTCGCGTATTTAGAGATATTTTAATTCTATTGTGATACGTATACAATATATTAATAATATTCACAAAGAAAAAAAAAATAATAATACGTATGATTAGAGTTCTAATCACACAAATACTATTTTTGGTTAATATTAAAAACAAAAATTTCCAAATTTAATCACAACACACCTCCCCGGCAGCGGTGACAAAATGGTTGATGTAAAAATACACCCTTTACGAAAAAGGCGTAAAAGCGGTAAGTATTAAGTATTTGATTTAGGAAAATCAAACACTTATGACCCTTAATGAGATCGTTCTCCAAGGAGCTTAAGTGTGTGTGTTAAATTCGTTGTTCTTGATTAATATTGAAAGAAAGGGGAAGAAGATGATGGATTACGATAAAATAAAACTTAGACGAAAAACGCATTTCCACGTAAAATGAGGCAAAAATTAAACTTACTCTAAAAATTCCCAAAAAAAAAAATCCTAAAAATATATCTAAGGTTTACAAATAATCAAAACTTCTTGAAACTTTTTAAATTAATTAATATATAATTTATAAATGCTAGTTAAAGCACTAAAAATCAAATAAATTAACAAAAAGCCCAAACAAAGACTTTTCACTTTTTAAACATCAAAAATATCTTAACGAAGGTAAAAAGTATTTTTCCAAATTTTTTATACCATTTAAAACTACTTAAAAACCCTAAAAACAATTTTTAAATACAATAAAATATTAAAATAATACTTAAAATCCAAAATTTATAAAAATTTATAAAAACTTACAAACTAGTGTATTTTAACCTAAATAGTTCCAAAATGAACTTGAAATTACCAAAACACCCCTATCGGGCCCCCAAATAGGCTAAAAGACAAAACAACCTACTTAAATGGGCTTTTTTAGCCCAATAAAAAAAATCAACCAAATAAGCTGGAAAAGCACAGCCTGACTCAAAATTTAATTTTAAGCACAAAAGTCTAAAGGCCCAAAAGCTAGAACTAAGCTTATCACAGCATAAATGTCAATAAGTTAATCCTTAACGGGCCAATAAGCCCATTAAGCTATAAGCCAATGCCATAAGCTCTACTTAAACACACAGCCTTCTTATGAACTTTTAAGCTTATTTGCAAAAAGAAATTCAGAAAAAGACCAAGTAATAAGCTAGAAACTTGAAATGAACTTTTTCACTAAAAGACAAAATAGTCGACTTAGAGTTCTAAGGCGTTTCAAAAGCTGATTCTTTTTCAAAAGCTCCTAAATAGCTTAACTAATAATAATCAACAAGAAAATTTCCAAATAGTCAAGTAAAATAAGCTATAGGAGGCAATAAGTTGGCTGAAAAAGCCAAATTAGTTGGTTTTCTAGCAAAACCTTAACCAAGTAAGCTGAAACCTTCCAGTATTGATATTAAGTTGAGAAAAAAAAGACTTACTACAAAACAAATTTGTTGCATGTACCAATAAGCCAAACATAATTGATAAGCTAACTTTAGCTTATTTGACCAAAGTCAACAAAAGTCAAAGGGTGATTTTATGCTTCAAGCTTGTTTGTGGGATGTTTATAAGGAATGTTTGATCAGTTTTGGATCAAGTCTTGAGGTCAAGACCAATGAACCAAGTCCACCAGTTGGTGAATTTAGGTTTTGTTTTGGCACAAAAAGCTCAATAAGCCAGTAGGCTTATGTAGGATATGTAAATCTTGCTTATGTTTTAGAGAGAGAAAGATAGATGATTTCACACTTCTAGAGAGAGAAAGTTTAAGAACTATGTGTAAAATAAAATGAAAATCACCACCCTCTCCATCTAAGGAGAGGGTTTATATACCCAAGCCCATGTTATGGGCTTGGGCTTACATTTTGGCCAGCCTACACATGTTGTAGGCTAGGCTTGGCCTTGTTTGTTTAATAAAGATATCTAGACTACGAGCTACTACTTAATATATTGTCGCAGTGACCGAATCTTCCTAAATACGTAAAAACGTATTTCCAACAATCTCCCCCTAAGGGAGGTCACTCCAAACAAGGGTGTTACCCTAATTACAATAATAAAATAAACCTAGCATACTATGTTTGTCTTGAGCTCGTAGTCTTCCTCTTTCTTTTCTTTTTCTTTTCTAGTGAACATGCTGATGTGATCTTTGAAATCAATCTTTAGCATTAATCTCTTGCCTTGATCTTGTGCATCCATCACTTGTGATCTTCTCCTCCTCGTGACACCATGTCCCACATAATTATACCTTTGTAATTCTTGAAAGCTTCAGAGTTTGATACAGCGGAAGACTTAACTTTTAGGCTTTCTTGAATTTGTTGAAGTATTAAGTGCGAAAAGTATAAGCATGCGGGGACGACTTCTTCTCGGATTCCGCAACGCCACCGTCTTCAAATGCCGCAACATAAGTAGACACGAACGAAATGGCTTTGAACATTTCATTCTAATTCGGTAGCATTTTACCTTCGGTCGGTGAAGACCGTTGGACGATATAAAATATCGTACTTGTGGCAGGTAGATTTAATTAAAAATATCCTTGACAAGATTTCGGGGTAAACCCGTTCTCTTTACTCGACCGTCCAAAGCTGACAGCGGACGTAAAGAGTGAATCATTTGGATAAAATTATCCGCATGATTGAAGCCATCAATTCTGATTCCTGGAACAAGTTTGATTCATTAAAGAATCGCACCATCGTTGCTTTCCAGTTGTCACGAGCTTGATTCATATTGAATCTTGCAAGTTACCTACCAAGTGCTGTTTAAGGTTAACACTAGATGGATTTCCACTCATCGCTGTGAACACTAAGGTATCACTCTGAGTGTTCTGGAAAGATCACTTAGATATAGCGTAGAGGCCTGAAACGTGTTTAAGTTCAGCTTAGAATTAAACCACTGTTGCTTTCCAGTTATCACAAGTTTGATTCATAAAGAATCGCACAAGTCACCTACCATGACCTTTTTGATATTCGCTCAAGAAGTATTTCCATCTTCATTGTAAATACTTTCGTATTACTCAGATGTTCAGGCAAGATCATGAAGATTTTGCGTAGGACTCTTAAGATCTTTCTTACTTTTCACAGTGTGTGAGGAAGCAAGGAAATATGAAAGTGTGTCCTAATGAGATATGTGATGATCTCAAATGGCTCTAGATTCGATCGTGCATTTTGGATTTTTGTGATCGGAGGCTGGAGAGGAGTGCCACCATTTCAATACCAATTTGTTCGGAGTGAATAAATCGATAGATAACGTGTTGTCTCCGTGTGATTAAAACAAATATCTTTTAAGAGATATATGAGTTAGCTAGGATGGGTTGTGCATTGCATCACTGGGTCCATGATGTCTATCTTCAATATCGAGCATCATTAAAATGATCTCAATAGCATATGCGTTCACCCGGTTTCTGCCTAAGTTTGTAAGGAGGGCTTCTTTCTTTACACCCTTTATCTTTACAATTCTTTTTCATTCTTCAACCCCTTCAATGCTTACCAATACGTCATAACTAGCACCTTGTTGTGATTGTTCCAGTGCTAACTTAAGTACTTTGTCGGCATTCAGCTACGTTCACAATCTTTCTCCATCTTTCCTAAGGACTACTATTTCTAGCTATGGGATGTCCTTGGGAAGATTCCTTCGGTTTTGGAAGAATCATAGGACTTAACCTATCCCACCATCCTTATGTCACCAAAATCTTCATCATCGTGAAATAATTGGGTTTTGGGTAAGTATATGTCACCATGAAAATCCATTTTGTTATGCAAATCCATTTTGCTCCCCCTTAACATATGCCACGATATTCGAAAACATTTCACATATTTCGGGATGAGCCAGCACATTAAGTCAAATCATTTGTGATAATTTCCCATGTTAAATCACATTTTCTCCCCCATATTAAAAAAATTAACCCAATCGATGTTTTTAATATCAATTGATTTAATAAAGTTTTAACAAAGGTTTTGGGAAGAAAAATGCAAGTCCGTCTTAACTTCATGATACCAAATGTAGGAGATATGATACCATTTTGTAACATTATCACATATTCACCATATTAGAAAAGAATTGACAAGGTTGGACCGATATATGAGAACATCATATGATAATACCAAATGGTTCTTGTCAGCATATGTTGGTCGCCTCGTCACGTCTGAAGTCATCTCTTGACACCATGTGTACGATTGGTATTCTTGTCTTGACACCAACTTGTGAACTTGGCACTTTCGGCATCGAAGATTTTGAATGCTTGACAATTGCTCCCCCTTAATTGTTGACCCGTGTTCTATTGAAAGAGTTGTAGTCTTCGTTTGAGTAGTCGCATCGTCGAGTATGTAGATACCAATTGTAGATAGCTATGGTTGTAGAGATGATAGCTCCATAAAAACAAGACTTCTCTTGTTTTAACAAATAAATGCACTGAAACGTACATATATTTGTGTTAGACCAAGTTATAAAGTAAACTTGATCCCTTATAAGGTTTTAAAGTAAACCTTGCCTGAGAAAATTAATTCCCGTTGTTGAGCCAAAGCTTTAATAAGAAATAGTTGACTTTAATATGAAAACCGGGTTGCAGTCTGAAATAACTACAAGCCATTTAGGCATGTTTTATGAAATATTTACCACTTTTATACGAACTCTATTTATGGCTCCGTGTCAATATTAATCGACATTTCTAAAGCCGTAAATATTATCGTACCAAAAGACATGCCTTGAAAAATAAAGTTAAAATATTTTTGGATTTTTCTAGATTTTTCAACTTTTATGGTTTTTATATGGTTTTATATTTTTGTATTTTGCTTTTGTGGATAAAAAATATAAACAATATATACAGATGATCACGAAAGATACAGAGAATAGTTTACCACCACTATTCTTTCGCTTCATCAGCCAGTTCCTTTAGAGTCTCAGGCGAGAAAGTTCTCATTCCTAGCTTGTCGGCCAAAAATTCCATTTGAGCGCGATCTAAAGCCTTCGTGAAAATATCCGCCAATTGATACTCAGATCGTAGAAAGTAAAGCTCGATTACTACATTTTCCACTTGCTCCTTGATGAAGTGGTAGTGAATGTCAATGTGCTTCGACCGGGAGAAATGAACGTTGTTGCAGCATAAGGCAATTGCACTCTTGTTGTCACAGTACATCGGAATTTTGTTGAAACCTAGACCATAGTCGGTTAATTGCGATCTCATCCAAAGAATTTGAGCACAGCAACCAGACATAGCTATGTATTCTGATTCCGTAATTGAAATTGCAGCGCTTTTCTGCCTTTTCGATGCCCAACTGATTAGTCGATCTCCTAGAAGTTGCAAACTTCCACTCGTGCTACGCCTTGTATCTTGACAAGCCGCGTGATACGCAGCTGCATATGCCATAAGTGCAATCGAGGAGTCCTTCGAATACCAAAGTCCCTGATTAATGGTTCCTTTAAGATATCGAAAGATCCGTTTCACAGTGGCCAAGTGTAACTCAGTAGGTCGAGTTTGATACCGAGCACACATACATATAGCAAACTGAAGATCAGATCGACTAGTTGTGATATACAAAAGGGTACCGATCATTCCACGATACAGTGTCGGATCAACGGCAACTCCATGTGGATCTACATCAAGCTTACTTCGTTCCACCATTGGAGTATCCACGGGGTCGCAAGATTCCATCTTTTATTTCTTAAGAGATTCAAGGGCATACTTGGATTGATTGATAAAGATGCCTCTGGGATCTGAGATATCTGAAGACCTAAGAAGAATGATACCTTGCCCATCATTGACATCTTAAACTTGGAAGACATGAGTGCCCCAAACTCATCGGATAAGGTTTGGGTCGAGGTTGCAAATATAATATCATCAGCATATATTTGTACCATAATCATATCTTTACCTCGTTTCTGAATGAACAGCGTGGGATCCACCTTTCCTTTAGCGAAGCCTTGCGTAATGAGGAATTGTGACAATAGATCATACCATGCGCGTGGAGCTTGCTTCAACCCATAGAGAGCCTTCTTAAGCTTGTACACATGATTAGGATAATTAGGATTCACAAAACCATCCGGCTGTTGAACATAGACCTCTTCCTTGATTTCACCATTAAGAAATGCCGTCTTCACATCCATCTGATAGACGATCATATTTATGTGGGCTGCATAAGCGAGGAATAGTCTAATAGCTTCCAAACGGGCAATAGGTGCAAAGGATTCCATAAAGTCGATGCCCAATAATTGCTTGTATCCACGAGCTACTAGTCGAGCTTTGTTCTTCAATATTCCGCCTAACTCATCGAGTTTCACCTTGTAAACCCATTTCAAAGTGAGTAATTGCAATTGATCCGGGCATGGGACAAGTTCCCATACTTCAAGACGTATAAATTCATTAAGTTCTTCTTGCATAGCTTCTATCCAACATGATTGAGTGAAAGCTTCTTGCCATGTCTTAGGTTCAACTTCAGTGAGAAAAGCATGAAAATGACAAAACATTTCATTTTCTTGTAACTAACTTCGTGTGGATACCGGACGATTAGGGTCACCAATGATAGAATCTATAGGATGATCCTTTGTCCACTTGCTGTCATGTTCACGAATCCGTGGATTGGAGTAAACCGTACTAGGAGCTTCTTCTGAGGTGGACGACCCGGCTTGATTAGGATCGGGAATAGGTACACCAAAGAATGGAAGTTCACGCATTTGAGCGAATTCCAAATCGTGATCATCATCATCCTCTTCATCATCAATAGGCATGACATGGGTAGTTGGTTCGGGTGTTGGTTGAGAATTGCTCGTTGATGATTTATCTTGACCAATTGTAGGTGCAGACGTATCTGATTGTGCTTCGGTTACTGGAGCGACAACTTCGGTTACTGGAGCTATTACCTCAGGTTCTGGAGCAACAATAGTTGGAGGAGTAAAGAATTCATCAAAGAACGGCTGAAACAACGTATCCCATTCAGTCCTAGTAGGTGGTATAAATGATGATGAAGTAGGGTTATTTGGGACAAGACCAGAGCTAATGTTACTGGGTCCCATTTCATGTAGTGCGGGTTCAGAGTTGCTTTGCTCAGAAGCCATTGCTGTCAGCTCATCAAAATCAACATTCATAGTTTCGAGGATCTTACGAGACTTACGATTGTAGATTCGGTATGCCTTCTTTGCGGGTGCGTAACCAATGAAAATACCAATATCTGCCTTTGGTTGAAGTTTTCCCAAATTGTCACCATTATTATTTGGATAGCAAAGAGAACCAAATACATGAAGATATGATAAATCTGGTACTTTTCCATGGAGAAGCTCATAAGGTGTTTTACCATGGGGTTTACGAATTAGTGACCGATTTTGGGTGTACACTGCTGTAGATACTGCTTCTGCCCTTAAAAAAATGGAGCCTTTGCGTAAATTAACATCGTTCGAGCATCTTCCATAAGTGTGAGATTTAGCCATTCAACGACTCCGTTTTGTTGTGGAGTGCGTGCAATGGATGTTTCATGAGATATGCCAACTTCTTCATAATAATCACGCAAGATTTGATTCACAAATTCGGTTCCCTTATCTGTACGAATGCGTCAGACAGTAGTGTGAGACGTACTTGAATCATCTTGAGAAATCCGATGATGAATTTATGTGCCTCATTATTTTGTTTTAAGAAATTTCACCCATGTAAACCGAGAGTAATCATCGACAATGACGAGGATGTACTTTTTACCACTAAGACTTTCAATACGCATTGGCCCACAAAGATCCATATGCATCAGATAAAGTTTCTCTTGGTTGGTGTCTTCAGTCTTGGGTTCGTATGATTTCTTAGTGCTTTTCCCTATTGTTCATGCAGAACACAAATGATCCTTGTGAAATGAATGTTTAGGAAGACCACGAACAAGTTCGTTTTTCGCCAAATGATTAATAGCGTCAAAGTTAAGATGAGATAACCGTCGATAACATAACCATGACTTAGTCTTCCATGCTTTGGAAAGAAGACATACGGGAGAAGCGGCCATCATGTCTTGTAGAGACAAAGTATACAAATTATTCCCTCGAATACCTTTCAATAAATCAACCCCTTCCAAATTACGAATGAAGCAGGTATGCTCACGGAAAGCAAATTTTAGGTTTGCATCACAAAATTGTCCCACAGAAAATAAGTTGTGACCGAGACCTTCCACATAATACACTCTTGAAATTATAACATTCCCAATATGATATTCACCATAACCCATTATCTTTGCAATATGATCATTTCCAAATCGTACCGTACTAAGAAACTTGCTAACGAAATTTCTGAGCTGAGAGCGATCTCCGGTTATATGATTGGAGCAACCAGAGTCTGTAACACCCCCAAATTTCGGTCATAACAGCGGAAGGGTCATTGGGTGTTACTATCATGGTTCAATCTCATAATCATAGAAAACGGCTCAAAAAAATTCGTTTTAATAAACATCCATTCATTATCATTTAATAAAAGTACAATTTCATACACGGTCCCAATTAACTTCAAGTTTACAAAACTTAGTAAATGTTAAATATTATTTGAATGGATATAATTTATAAAAGCGGGCCAAACTTTTCAAATAAGCAAGCTTCACGAAACCGCCTTCCTCGAGTGCCTTCCCAATGGACCTGAGATAAAACATGTTAAAAAGTCAGCAAAATTTTCCGAGTGAATCTATAGAGTTTAATTTAAATAAAGAGAACACAAGTATTCAAAATAACCTTCCATGGTTAATAATTTATCAAAGACAATTATGTTGTACGAACATAATTATCGTGTCATTACATAAGTCTCGTGACATTGAACGTTAACATATATTATTTCAGCCCAATACACCTAGCCAAGTGCGTATATTTCTCTTATACAATGCATCCGATGTTTCATTACTAGTGCATCACAACACCACGCGAGAGATAATCGCGACCGGACTGGGCGTCACCCCGATAGATCTATCCATAGCATTAGCGTTATCTCGATTAACAATTCACGATTCATGGGTCTTTTAAGGCTAAACAAACTTATGTAATAACTTCCATCTAAACATACAATTAAGTTCGTTGTGTTCAATTTTAAAACAATCATGAATTTACCACAACTTATAGTTGTACATTTCAATTTCAATTTCAATAATTACTTTTCAAGTAAATAGGGTTCCCACAACTTCTCGTTGTACCCATTAATAGGTTTTTTCACAACTTCTCGTTGTACCCTTTATTTTAATAAAACAAGCATGTTATCCCCCTCGCGGGTTTTATAACACAAGTAAACATGTTAAAAGCGATGCTATAGACTCACCTTAGCCAATAGTGGTAATGAGACGATCGCCAACGATTAGTGATGCCCGTTTAAACATGAAAACCGCAACTTACCAATTAAGACGCGTTCGTTAATAATCGACTTAAGTATAAATAATACTTAAATAATATAAAAATCAAAATTACAAAACCAAGACAATCCCGAAAAATTTAATAATACAAGTGTTATTACTATACCCTTTTATTCAATACTATTCTTTTAAACATTTGCACTCACGATAATGACCCGTCTTAAGACGCCAAGTCAACGCAAGTCAAATTATCATTTTACTTCCCTCGGACCAGTAACTAAGTCATTTATATAATGACTTAATACTTGAGTAAATCACTGTCACACCCCACCATGGCGGAATATGGGTCACGACGTATGGATATCATCACAACAATAGCGTGTCTATAGAGATAACTAAATGATATAAGAAATGTCATAAATGGCGACACAAATGTCATGACAATATCTCAACATGCGAGAGTCTAGGTAAGTAGGTAACAGTCCTACCACTTACCCAAGACAAACAATAAACATAAACCAAACAAACATATAGGTGCCAACATGTATCACTTATCAAAAGAAAAACATAAAGGTAAACTAAGAAGGAACAGGGATATCCTTCTATATGCATTCCTACGCTCTCCAAATCCTAGCCACATAAGTTCTCACGCTTAACCACGTTATCACCTGAAAGAGACACTAAAACACGTCAACATAAATTTGGTGAGAGTCATAGGTTTAGACTCTGACGCTAAATCAGTTACAAGCTGTGAATAATAAACACCAATACAATAACATATGGACAATGTGCTACAAGTATGCATTAACAACTAAAAATTCAAGATCAAACATTTCAAACCAAATCCAAGGCCCTCAGCCTTACCAAACATCATGGTACTAATATAAAGATTTTGCTAGGTTCAATTGTTATTCTCGGTATCTTAACGAATTGATTTCCGGCTTAAAGTATGACTCTATTGTTTTTGGTGAAAAAGAATATTTTGGTTGTTTTTTAAAATAAAAGTGCGAAAACAATTAAAGTAAGAGGCAGGAAATTTAAATCTAATTCTAATTTAAAGTAAGTGAAAGTATTTAAAACGTGACGAGAATTAAAAGGCACTAAACGTAAAATAACGCAAACTTAAATCTATCTAAGGCAAACTTAAAACGCAACTAAAACTTAAACTAATGCAAGGCTAAAATAAATCTAAGGCAAAATTAACTTAAAATGCGACTAAGGAAAAGGGCGGGAAAAATAAAGTTTGAAATTAAAAATCAAAGGCAAAAACTAAAAAGAACCTGAATACAGCTCATTCGGAATAATCCTTCGTTCGGAACAATCACTCATCCGGAATGTCACCTTCGTTCGGAATGATTCTTATTGGCTCGGAATATTACCAAAATCCTTGATCCGGAACAAATTATTCTGAATATGTCACTTATCCAAAACAATCCTTCGTTCGGAACTTTTGCTGATTCAAAACTTCTGATTCGGAACTTCCTAAACAAGCCTGGTTCGAAACACTTCTGGATGAAGTTCTTGGTTCGGAACTTTTGATCTGGAACTATTCCGGATGAACTCCTTGATTCGGAAGTCTTCCGAGTGAACTAGAAGCTTTGATTCCGAACTCTTCCGAGTGAACTAGCTTGATTCGGAAGTCTTGATCCGGAACTTTCTGATTCGGAAGTTTTCCTTGATCCGGAACTTTC
The DNA here is from genome assembly GCA_025667525.1 of Glebionis coronaria. Taxonomy (NCBI): domain Eukaryota; kingdom Viridiplantae; phylum Streptophyta; class Magnoliopsida; order Asterales; family Asteraceae; genus Glebionis; species Glebionis coronaria. The sequence goes on from CM046874.1 coordinate 461,920,346, forward strand.
GTTCGGAACTTTTAAACAATCCTGATTCAGAACACTTCCAATGAACAACACTTGGTTCGGAAGACTTTGATCCGGAACTCTTCCGAGTGAGCAGTCTTGATTCGGAAGTCTTTGCTTGTTCGGAACTTTTCAATCCCAACCCTTCGTTCGGAACTTCCTGGTTCGGAAGATTTTGATTCGGAAGTTTTATTCGTAACTCTTCCGAATGAACAAGAAACCTTGGTTCGGATGTTTTCTGAATGAACAAAGAGTCGATCCGGAACTTACCTGGGAAAGATCAGAAACAAGCAAACAAACACCCCGAAGAACAGGGAACACAATAACACGCTAATCTAATCACAGTTAACCAAAATTAAACAAAAGTTTAAATCAAACTAAAAACAAAACATCCAATAATCATAAACAAACTATCCAAATCAATAAAACTAACAAATCTAACCACAATAATCAAAACCCACTTTGATGAAAATAAGAACATGAACATGAACACAAACATAAACATAAAAATCAAAGATCAAGAAAGGTAGATAGGAGATGAACAAGATAAAGTAAAGATTGACAAGAATTAAATGGAAACTTACTTGAAATTAAAGAAATTTAAGGTGCAAGACAAGTATTTAAATTTGACAAGTATTTAAATGACAAGGTAATTAAAGGTGGAAGAACTAATTGTCACTATTAGCCAACAAAGAAAAATAATTAACAACTAATCTATATATATAGGGGAGGATTAGGAAGCTTCCTCCTCTTTTTCCTTTTATCTTAATTGCATCATTAGGCCCTTCCTTCTTAATCTCTTTGTTAATTGCATGCTTAGTACTTTTCTTCTTATCTTCTTTAATCTTGGACTTTAATGACTTTTGGCTCGGGATTTCTTCGAACTCGTCTTTTAATTCTTCAATAAAGTAGACATGAGTTCTTCGGCTTTAAGTAAACTTCCGTCTTTCGACTTTTTCTTCGATAAATCCTCAGAATTGGTCTTGGACTTCCGTTCTTTTTGCACTCTTGACTTCTTGACTTCGTCTTTCATCTTTTTCTTCAATAAAAGCCCGTGAATGCCCGTGTTTTCTCCATTTTTCACCTTTTTGTCCTAAATCACAACAAAAACACAAACCACGCATAATTCCGACATAAAAGACATAAAATACACGTTTTGGCTCGGTTATTATTGTAATTAAGTGGTAAAAAGGATGGGTGTTTACACACCTATCAAATCCCCTACACTTGACCATTGCAATGTCCTCATGCAATGCATTAGTTACAAAGCAAGTCTACATTTTTCATCATAATTAATCCACGTTGGCCTTTATTAACGAGCTAGAAAATTATAAACATACAAAGTAAAGAAATCAAAAGCATACCTTGGGTTTTGGAAATGTCATGAATAATCATCATCCTCAAGTTTTCACTTTCTCCAAACCAAGCTTAAAAACGAGATCATTGTTATTATAAGTTAGTAGACTATCACGAACTCATGTGGGCCAATTATTCACTTAGACTCCCTTATTCCTAGGGGTATCTCTTATATTTTATTGTTGTCTTGAATGATCACGAGGATGCATTTTTGACTTATTTCGATAGTTATTTAGTCAAAAAATAAAGTGAACGATTTAATCAATAGTTAGCTAAAGGACAAAATCTTTTAAAACTGCTTCTCGGGACCTCATAAAATTCATATCTTGGCATAACTCGCTTCGCGATTTGAGACCTTTCTCGGACCGATATTTGGCAGCGACTTCATACTTCAAACCTTGAGAGACGTTCATGAAATAATGGCCTTCTCTTCATAATGGAATTCTTCACTTGAAGTTTTGAGAGATTCATACTTGGACCACGACTTCTTCATTTTTCTCCAATCTTTACTTTGGACTTTGATATACAACGATCCGCCTCCTTTTATGACATGGATCTATTTATCCTCATACCTTTCTAGGGTCTTTTCGAATACACTTCTCCATGACTTTTGGGAGTTTTTGCTTTTCGTCGTGTGTCTCGATCCTTCATATTGATTTTTGATAAATGATTCTTCACATCACTTTTGGATCTTTAGCAACAAAATATAGTCCTCATGCCTTGTTAGGACCTTTTTGGACTCGCCAATCTTCGCATCCCGCTTCAATAAGTTATGCCTTGGCTATGAACTCTAATCCATACCGAGCAACTTTTAAACGATATTGGGCTAGAAGCTAAGTAACTTTTCAAATCGTACAACCTTATTTATTGAAGATAAATTTATTAGCAAGCGATGGGAGAATAGGCTCATAATTAACTCACATAAATTCCCGAAAGAATACCCAACTTATAATTGGCTCTATCATCTCTCATTATCCACAATTTAAAATCTCAAGTAATGAGACTCGTGGATGCTTAGCCTATTAAATCAAAGTTTTGGGTTTTCGAGTCGCCTATAGGATCTTGCAAACTCTTATACTTTTTCAAGTTTAGAAATGAGGTTTTAATGTTCCCTTGATAAACGACTCTCTAGGATCAATTATAGGAACTTGCGAAAAGTTCTTGTTCTAAACCCGTGAGAGTTAAGACTTTCGCGTTTTATAGCTCCCTATATAAAAGCCTAGCAAAACTTGACTTAAACACGTTAAGGATACTAGCTAGAGTAAATTAGATAAGTAAACTCGGGTTAAGTCAAAAGATTCACAACGTTTGAAAATTAAAACCACTTTATTAAACATTTATTCTAGCAAAGAAAGAAAAATAACTATACAAAGGTAAAGACTAATAGGCCAAAATAGATCAAAAATTTTGAAAAATGTCGAAAAATTGATTTTCCGGTTAAAATGAGGACAAATACAAGGAGAAGGCCACTTAACTTCGATAGAAGTCCCCCTACACTTAACATAAACATTGTCCTCAATGTTTAAGCATGTGGGAGTAAACTCCCCTACACTTAGGACATTGTGCACTTTGTTTAAATCTCGCTAAGGAAATGACAACTAAAGAGATTCCTATTTTAATATTGGAAAATATAAAATAGTGAATCGAAAAGAGTTTAGGATAGAACCGGGAAGAAGTGAACACGGAATCACGGGTCGTCAAGAATCATCAAGAGTGGATCATTGAATCTCGATTCCCTGATTAGAAGAAGAGAGGAGAGGAAATAGGAAACCAACGGGTCTCCCCTACACTTATGATAAAGAAAGCGAAAAGATAGATGCATGGGTTGCCTCCCAAGAAGCGCTTGGTTTTTGATTACCGAGTTGTGAGCCTGACCCAACCTTGATTAGCAGAGGAAGAAGCATGAAACATATCCACCATGATCAAAGACATAGTTTTCGTCTATCAAATAGCACAAGCTTAAGGCGAATAAGGCAAGCCAAAGAAGAGTAGGCAATGTTCCCTTAAGCAGCGATGGAGCACGGTGGAAGCAAGGGTGAAGTGGTGCAAGCATGTCTTCAATATTTCCAAAGATGTTTCCTTTTATTTCATCAGGTGGATACTGAGATGGCTTAAAGATTTCAATACCGGGGTCGAACACCTTTTCCTTTAAGGGAAAATAGCACTCAGGCTCAGCAGAGTGGGAAGAAGATCCGTGAAGAAGCACAACCTCGTCCTCAGAAGGGGGACAAAGAGGTGTTAAATCATATGTGCTGCGGATATTGGTGTCGACCTATTTCTTCTCCTTAGAAAGAATGTGCTTCAAATCCAAAGTAGGATCAAGACGATAATCTTCAAAATCTAAAGGAGGATCATCATTCTCATGAGGGAAGTAAGTGTTGAGAAACGTAGAGAAGTCTTCCTCAAAAGAGTAATCATCCAAAGTAGGATTAAGCATGGATAACGGAGGATCTTCATCATGTAAAGAATCACTCGAAAGAGTATCGGCCTCATCAAAATCATCATATGTGGACAGATCGGGATAATCAGAAGTAAGGTCAGCATAATCATCTAAATCTGAGCTAGACTCATCATCATAAGCATCAAAGACCGGTGTAGAATCATAAATGGGAGAAGGTTCCAAATTGGAGAGAGAATCATCCACATCATCTTCAAAAAGTGGATTATCAATGGAAGAATCGAATAGAGGATTGTTGTAGACAACAAAATCATCAAGCACATTAATCATATTCACTGATTCTCGGCCTCCAAAGGATTTGCCTGTAAGCTTTCCCATTTTAAAAACATGTGCATCATCCCCGACTCTTAAGATTAACTCACCTTCGGCAACATCAACTAAAGCTCGTCCGGTTCTCAAGAATGGCCGACCAAGTATTAAAGGAATACAAGGGTCCATTTCATAATCAACAACCACAAAGTCGACCGGGAAAGTAAATGTGCCAACTTTGATAAACACGTCTTCGGCTATACCAACGGGATAAGCGAGAGTGCGATTAGCAATTTCAAGAGTCATATTTGTTGGAGTGAGGTCGGACAATGATAGTGTTTTCCAAACACTCAAAGGCATAAGATTAATACTAGCCCCGAGATCAGCTAGGGCAGTAAATTCTTCAGTTTTGTTGAACACGCAAGGCAACACAAAACGACCGGGATCTCCAAGCTTTTCCGGAAGTTCTTTGAGAATGACTGCAGAGCAGTTTTCATTTAGGCGTGTGTTGTCGAGTTCAATAAGCTTCTCCTTCTTGTTAAGCAATTCCTTAAATGCTTTAACAAATTTGGGCATGTGGACAAGTGCTTCAAGAAAGCTAATGTTGAAGTTCATCTGAGAGATCATCTTCACATAGCGTGTCACTTCAGAGTCATCCTTGGTTAGCAATTTGGTCTTGCCTAAACGAGAAGGATAAGGGATATTGGGTTTGGGTGGGGAAGGTGCAGGTGTAGTAGGTAAAGGTTGAGATGTTGAAGGGTCCTTCCTAGGTACATCATCATGACGAGGCGGAGACGGTAATGGTGCACTAATACTAGGTGTAGGAGGAGTAGGGATAAATGGTAGTGGAGGAGGTGTAGATGATGGGGGTGGGATTGGTGGATCGACAATGGTAATTCCACTACGAGTAGTAATAGCACTCACATTTGCTCTCGGATTGGGGACGGTGTTTGAAGGTAGAGAACTCAAAGTAGAAGGTTGAGCTGCGGGCAAGAAACTAGCAAGCATATTCTTCAAATCAGTCATTTGATTGCTAAAGGAGGATTGAATATTACCTCGAATCTCGGATCTAATCTCATTTCCTTGCTTGGTAATATCTCCTTTCAGATTGATAATTTGGCTCTGAAGATTCTTGATTTGCTCACCTTGGGTTCTCATGATAGCTTCAACATCGGGGTTAATGGGTGGGGTTTGTTGGGCGGGTGGGTGATAATGATTAGAAGCTCTTGGTGGGATTTGGTTGCTCCTATGGTAGTTGTTGGCGGGGTTTTGGTTTTGAGGAGAAAAACCGGGTGAAAGGTAGTTGTTGGACCGGTAACTCAGCAAATTTCGATCCCCTTGAGGTCGAGCTTGGTAATTTTCAGGTGAATAATTACCATAAGCTGCATACACATTTTCCGGATTTCCTTGAGTCGAAGGACAATCGGTGTATGAGTGAGGACCGCCGCATGTTTCACAAGGATTAGCAACCGCTTTAACTTGTTGTTGTTGTTGGTTTGAAGCGAGAAGCGTGATACTTTTGCTCATTTCAGTCATCATGCGGGTGAGTTCGGTCATATCAGGGTTTGATGAGGTAGAAGAGACATTGACTCTCGGGTTGTTCCTTGAAGAAGTAGAGGAATCCCAGTTTTTGTGGTGAGTATTCATGTTCTCAATTAGCTCTCTACACTCCTCGGGTCTCCTTTTCATAAATGTGCCACCGGCGGCTGCATTGATCGTATCACGATCTCGAAAAGTCAAACCGTTGTAGAAAGTATCAATTAAAGTCATAGGGAGCATTTTGTGGTTTGGACAACGATCAATCAAGACATTATATCGCTCCCAAGCATCAAAAAGAGATTCATCAGGGTCTTGCATGAAACCGCTGATTTGATTACGAAGGCTCGTGACCATGGATGGTGGAAAGTAGCGCGACAAAAAGCGTTGAGTCATGTCATTCCAAGTGTGAATTGAATTCTTTGGAAGACGATCAAACCATATCTCGGCATGATGCGATAAAGTATGTGGAAAGAGTTGTAGGCGTAGAACATCCATTGTGGCACCGGGCAACTTCATGCTTTGGGTGATTGTAATGAACTTGTCGAGGTGTTTGTTGGCATCATCATCAGGCAATCCATGGAATGGGTTAGTTTGCACTTGCTGAATCATGTGGTGCTTCAACGAAAACTCCGGAGCGTTGATTTGCATCAGCGCAATCGGTCCTCCTCGTCCAAACATGGTAGGTTGACAAAGTTCCTCCATTGTCCGAAGACCGGGCTGTGGAAGAATGAAATGTGTATAATGCAAGTTCGTTTTCTCAGTTCTTAACTAATAGAAAGTCCAATCAATATCAAATTTATAATTGTTTTTGGTTGTTCAAGCTTGCTTGGTAATCTATTGCTAATTCAAACAAAACTATCTAAAAATGAAAAATATAAACCTACTTATACGTAAAACAAATTGCAAATTCCAAATTTTATTCAAGTAAAATATAAAAATGCAAAATTTAAAACTATAAGGACTGAAAATGTAATTTCTACGAAATGAAAATGCTTGAAATGTAAATTCTAAAAGTTATAAGGACTAAAAATGTAAAACAGTTAACTATAAGGACTAAACTTGTAAAAACTTAAACAAACTAACCAAATTTAAACAAACTAACAAACTTTACAACTGAAATTTAACAAACTTCCAAATCCAAGGACTGAATTTTGCAAATACCACAAATTTAGGAAGATTAGCTAGGTTTAGAAACTGTTTGAACTTCTAAGGACTAAAATGCAAATAAACCAAAGTTTTAACTAAAAACGGGCAACAAGAAAGATTAAGCTCGTTTGAGCTTATTACTCAACCAATTAAGCTGAAACAAGTTGCAAAACTCTTAAAATCCAATTATAGCTACGTGTATTCAAGGAAATAAGCTAAAAGTCCAAAATAAGCAATTGAGTGCTTATTAATAAGCTCAGAATAAGCTATAGCCTAATCCAAACATCCACAACTTGATTTTATTATCAAAACTGATTAAGCACTTGATTTAAAGAAGGGGAAATCAAATTAGAACCAATTTCATCCAGTAATAAGCTAGATATCTGAAAATAAGCTCAAATGAGCTTATGTTGACCAAACGTTGACCACTTTTTTGGAAAAAGCTCAAAATCTCAAAAACTCATATTCAACACTTTCTAAATGAATTTGTGAAAGAAAATTACAAGTTTTATGAAGAGGATTAAGAGAACTAGTAAAACAGTAAGCTATTTATCTCAGAGAATGGAAAATGCTCAGGCTTGAGCTAATAAGCTGATTTCTAGCTTAATCCTGAATACTGTAGATTTTCCTTCTAAAGTCTAAAAGTTTATGTTATTAGCTATAACTAGAAACTGATTTGAGCAAATTTCATCAAGTAATGAAGGAGAAACAATCAATTGAAATTGGCAAGTTTTGAAATAAAAGTTGATAACAAAGATGACCCAAACTTTTTGATTACCAATTGCCTGTTTGACTATTGTATTGACTTGTAAAAGACTTAGAACCAATTGTTAACACCTAATGACTGAAAATGATCACTTAAACACCAATTACCTACACTTGAAAACTGATTTACAACTATTCCCAAACACTCCTTAAAAGGTTTTGATCAAACTTTAACAAAGGCTTATTAAGTACTGGTTTGAACTGATACAAAAGCTATAGCAAACTTGATTAAGCAGACAATATGAAAGCTATAGAAACTAAAAACAAGCAATTATCTCAACTAGAACTCAATTAAGCTGTTATGCTAGAATGTTACTGAAAATGAGCTAAAATCTACTAAACTGAACACAAATGAACAAGTATGAAATAGCTGAACTACAAACACTCAAACACAATCAAACAGCAACTAATCAAGTATAACATGTAGCCATCAAATTTATACTAGGAAATTTAGCATGCAAGGACTGATTTTAGAGGAACAAAAATCAAGAGCTTTGAAACCTAATGTAGAGGTCCTTTGGGAAGAAGAGGAGCGCTGAGCTCTCTTGCCCTAGTGATACCACCACCTATCACTAGTATTCAGCTAAAATCAACAATCAAAACAGCTACAAATCATCAATCTGCCATGAATTCTTCAAGAACAATGGAAATGCCAGAATTCTGATCAAACAGCAACAATACTTCACCAATGTCAGTTATGATCTTTGGTTGATCACAACAAACATCTAACAGCAACAAAGGAATCACACAACAGCAGGAAAGTAGCAGGAATTGAAGAACAGAATTTGGCGGGAAACTTGAATTTGAAATTTTATTGAAGAATTCAGTTACAAAAGGTAGTTACAAGCTTCTAACTAACTAACTGACTCAAGAGTTTGTCAGACTCTTGAGTAGTTAGGTGAAAAGGAGGGAAAAAGGGAAAGGAGAAATTTAAGAACTATGTGTTTACAAAATTAAGCTACAAATCACAAATGAAGTACTAGCTAGGTATTTATAGGCAAGAAAGGGAGATTCTGTTGGAGTTGTGACGTGTTCAGGCCAATCATAGCTTGACACGTGGAGGAATTCTGCAAATCCACTTTGAAGGTGATGAACACATTTTGGGTGTTTTTGATTCAATGGATTATTTGTTAATTGGATAACACCATTGGATTCCTCTCTTCAAAACGAGCAAAATTGGTGTTTTGATCTTTACTTGAAATGCCTTCTATCAAAATCCCGTTCCTGGAAATGTTTTTGTTAAAGAAGATGGACACGTGTCATCTTCTTATTGGTTGAGAGCATGTGTTGCGGATTGTACTGTTGGGATATGGTATTAATTGTGACGGCTGTGAGTGGATATTTATTGCTTGATCCATGTTAAATATTTCCTTGCTTCTGATTGGCTGAGAGCTTAAGCACATGGATTCAACTTGCATAACTTTCCAATGTTGGCAGATTAGGTCCTTGTACTTGGCAGATTCCACTTTCAAGCTAATATCTTAGTTCCTTTGACATTTTTGGTCCTTTAACTTCCAAAACTTGTACAAAATGACCCTTTGACTGAGTTGACTTGATAGTTTGACCAGATTTGACTTTAATCTTGACTTTCCATAATTTGCACTTTAAGTCCTTCAACTTTCACAAATTGTCAAGATAGGTCCTTGAACTTCAAAGTCTTGTCACTTTTGATCCTCTTTTGTCTTTTTCATCCATTTGAGCTTGATTTTTCCTTGTTTGCTTGAAATTGTATCCTTTTACCTACATAAAATCACACAAACACAAACATACCACATAACACTGCTTTTTACAAGATAAATGGGTATTTTGCTTCATGTTTTAGGGTTATTTGTTGATAAAAGGATATGAGTTTAAGCTCATATCAAATTCCCCTACACTTGAGCATTGCCATGTCCTCATGCAATATTATATTTCAAGGCTTAAAAATTTACATTTCCCTCATAATTAATCCACCTTGGCCATATGAGATGCATCTACACTACTCTAAACTAGATGATGCATGATTTTGACTTTTAATAATGCAATGAATCAAAATACAATTCTATCTATATCTTTTTGATTTTTCTTGAAATGGTTTTGATGGAAATAACTCATAAAGAATTCAATGACTTAGATTAGGGCTTGGGTACCATGTACACTTATCACCCTCAAGTTTCACTTTCCCCATACCAAGCTAGTAAATGGAATCATTGCATTCACAAGTAAAAAGTGCATCAACTTATTCATGACAATTAAATGTGGAACCGGTTATTAATTGAGCAAATTGCTTGTGGGCAAATTTGTCATTATTAAAGTGTGAAATATAAGAAATGTAAAATCCAAAAATAAGGAAGCACGGTTTTAATCCTAAGTAATCTTCTCATCCATTACTTGAAAAACCGCTCACAATTAATACAAGTCCGTATTAAGAGTAATAAGTCATTCGCCTTATGTGTAAAATCCTCATGTCATGCTTTCATAAGTAACTACACACTCGCTAAGGAAAGAAAAATAAAACTCACGCAATAATTTACATCCGCATCTTTTTGAGATTTTGGATCTTCAACCCCGCAACCCGTCAAGGTAATATTGGATTGGAGCAATCTATTGAATCCCCGCAACCCGTCAAGGTAATATTGGAACTCAATAGTCACTATAATTAACACCACACTGCCCCTCTTGGGAGTCTTGCATTATTTTTTTTTCTTTTTCTTCTCTTTTTTTTTTTCTAGCCACTCATTTTTTTTCATAAGCAACTCTTATTTTTCTTTATTCCTCACCAAGAAATTTGCAAAGAAGAAAAGGAAAAACACCCGCTAAATATGGAGCATGACACAAGTCTAGTACACATAAAACGTGCTAACTTAGAATCTTAAGACGTACTCATATCAACCATAAATGATTAGCCAAAAATGCATAAGAGATTACAAACCAATTAAAACCGTACTTAATTATTTATTAACAATTATATACATGCGAAGAAAATAGGGGTAAAGAAGAGAAGGGTTTAGCCACAAGTAATTGCCATGAAGTCTATCTAGCCCTTTTACACTTGCTTCAACTCTATCATTTCCCATTCTCCACAAATTTAAAATTTCAAAGAATGAAATTGGTGGAAGCTTGGCCTAATAGACCAATGAAGGACTACATGGTTAAGGATACTAGCTAGAGAGTGCTAAAATAAGCAAACTCGGGTTGAGTCAAAATATCCATGGCGGGCCTAATATGTCAAAGAAATCTAAACTTGTTAAAACCATGTTTATTATATTTTTCCTTTTTATATATTTTTGATGAAAAATAAAAGAAGTAATATATATATAATGCAAATGTGTTATGCAAATGAAAAATGATTGATGCAAAAATTATGAATGCATATTTTTGTTGGCCAAAGTAGATCAAAAATTTGAAAAATGTTGAAAATTCAATTTTCCATGTTATCATGCAAGACAATGACAAGTTCTAGGTAAGGTCACTTCGATAGAAGACCCCCCTACACTTAAGCTAAACATTGTCCTCAATGTTTAAGAGCATGGAAGTATAAAAACTTCCCCTACACTTATGACAATGAATAGACTTTGCTTAACCCAAGTTAAGGAAAGGACTACTATTAGTGAAATCATGTTTAAGCACAAGGTGTCAATGAAAAATCACTAAATGTAACGAAGTGAACCGGATACAAGGGCCTCCTCCATAAGCTCCAAAGCATGAGATGAGTGAGCAACCCTACAAACAAGCATGAAGACAAAAGAAGGTCTCCCCTACACTTATCTCCACATCTATGCCTTTATTTCTAACCTACAACACTCTAACCTAGTTATACGATGCTTGAGTTAATGAGTCTCTAGCTCGACTCGTCCCTCAATGAATTAATTCATGGGGAAAATGGGGACCTCTTGGACCATTTCAACGGAAATGTCCTCCCCAAAGTAATGCTTAACACGGTGACCATTCACTTTAAAATTTGGACCATCATTTTGGGACAACTCAAGAGTTCCATATGGAAACACTTGAGCAATAGTGAATGGACCGGACCATCTCGACTTAAGCTTGCCCGCAAAAAGCTTCAATCTTGAGTTGAAGAGGAGAACCGGCTCTCCAACTTTGAACTCACGATTCTTGATCTTAGCATCATGCAATTTCTTAGTCTTTTCCTTGTATAGCAAAGAATTCTCATAGGCATTGGCTCTCAACTCATCCATCTCATTGATTTGATCTTTCCTATGTGAACCGGCTTGATTTAAATCAAAGTTAGCCCACTTGAGAGCCCAAGATGCCTTATGTTCTAACTCAAATGGGAGGTGGCACGCTTTTCCATAGACAAGCCTATAAGGAGTACAACCAATTGGTGTCTTAAAAGCCGTCCTAAACGCCCACAAAGCATCATCAAGCTTATCCGACCAAGAAGCTCTATGCTCTCCCACCGTTCTCTCTAAAATTCTCTTTAAACCACGATTTGTGACCTCGGTTTGACCATTTGTTTGAGGGTGATACGCGGTAGAAAGTCTATGATTCACTCCATATTTCTTCATAACTCTTGTGAATTGATCATTACAAAAGTGCGTACCACGATCACTTATGATGGCCCGAGGTACACCAAATCTAGCAAACAATTGTTTCAAAAACTTTACAACCACTCTAGCATCATTAGTAGGTAAGGCTTTAGCCTCCACCCACTTGGACACATAATCCACCGCCACAAGTATATACTTGTTTCCCTTAGAGGATGGAAAAGGTCCCATGAAATCTATTCCCCATACATCAAATATATCACACTCTTGGATAAAATTTTGTGGCATCTCATCACGTTGTGTAATTTTTCCTTGTCTTTGACAAACATCACAAAATTTCACCATCTCTTGAGCATCCTTGTAAATGGAAGGCCAATAGTAACCCAAATCAAAGACTTTCTTGGCGGTGTAGTTAGGCCCAAAATGTCCACCCGTAGGTCCTTTATGACATGCCTCTAAAATTTTAAATGCCTCGGGCCCATCTACACACCGTCGAATGATTTGGTCCGCACATTGCCTAAAAAGATATGGATCATCCCAAAAGTAATACTTAACTTCCTTAAGAAACTTTTTCTTTTGTTGGTAAGTAAGACCCTCAATAAGCACATTGCCCACAAGATAGTTTGCAATATCCGCAAACCAAGGTGTGGCATCCTCTTAGGAAGAGATAGACATGAGCTCCTCTAATGGAAAGGATTCATTGATTTCTTGATGTGGGAAATCTCCTTGAAAAGGATGCTCAAGTCTACTCAAATGATCCGCCGCTAAATTCTCGGCCCCTTTTTTATCACGAATCTCGATCTTAAACTCTTGAAGCAACAAAACCCATCTCAAAAGCCTAGGCTTAGCATCTTGTTTTGTCATAAGATACTTGAGAGCGGAATGATCCGTATACACTATGGTCTTGGAAAGCACAAGGTATGGTCTAAACTTCTCAAAAGCATATACTATAGCAAGCAACTCTTTTTCCGTGGTAGTGTAATGAAGTTGTGCACCGGTCATGGTTTTACTCGCATAGTGCATAGGTTGGAAATGCTTATTAACTCTTTGTCCTAAGACGGCCCCCACCGCATAATCACTAGCATCACACATAAGCTCAAAAGGTAATTCCCAATTTGGAGAAACCAAAACAGGAGCCTTTGTCAATTTTTCCTTAAGTGTCTCAAAAGATTCTAAACAAGCTTGGTCAAAAATGAAAGGAGCCTCTTTCTCCAAGAGATGTGTCATCGGTCTAGCTATCTTAGAAAAATCTTGTATAAAGCGCCTATAAAAACCCGCATGACCTAAGAAACTCCTCACACCTTTAACCGAGGTGGGTGGGGGAAGCTTAGCAATCACATCAATTTTGGCTCGATCAACTTCTAATCCCTTATTGGATATCTTGTGTCCTAAAACAATCCCCTCTTTCACCATAAAGTGACATTTCTCCCAATTAAGCACCAAACGTGTTTCCTCACAACGCTTAAGCATTCTCTCAAGATTGGTGAGACAAGAGCTAAAGGAGTTCCCAAATACGGAAAAGTCATCCATAAAAACCTCCATGGTTTGCTCTATCATGTCATGGAAAATTGCCATCATGCACCTTTGAAACGTCCCCGGTGCATTACATAGGCCAAAAGGCATCCTCTTGTAAGCAAATGTACCGTATGGACAAGTGAATGTGGTCTTTTCTTGATCCTTAGGGTCAATGGGTATTTGAAAATAACCCGAAAAGCCATCAAGAAAACAATAGTACTCATTTCCCGCTAAGCGTTCAAGCATTTGATCCATAAAGGGAAGCGGGAAATGGTCTTTCCTAGTTGCCTCATTGAGTTTTCTATAATCAATGCAAACTCTCCAACCGGTTACAAGTCTCGTGGGAATAAGCTCATTGTTCTCATTAGGCACCACGGTGATTCCACCCTTCTTTGGAACACAATGAACCGGGCTAACCCATGGAGAGTCGGAAATGGGGTAAATCATACCCGCATCTAAGAGTTTAATCACTTCTTTCTTAATAACCTCATGAATTTTTGGGTTAACTCTCCTTTGGTTTTGAATGGCGGGTTTATAATCATCCTCCATAAGGATTTTGTGAGTACAAAAATGTGGATCAATTCCCCTTATGTCGGATATTTTCCATGCTAAAGCTTTCTTATGTTTCTTAAGGACTTCAATGAGTTGCTCCTTCTCATCCTCTTTCAATTCCTTAGCAATAATCACCGGTAATTGGTCTTTTCCTTCTAAGAAAGCATATTCTAAGTGGGATGGAAGTTCCTTAAGTTCAATGGGAGGTGGACTCTCTATGGAAGGTTTTACTATGGAAGGTTCCTCAATGGTAATCTCTTGTGGAATAGGGGAAGGAATAGGGTCCTCATTGAGCAACTTTTGGATTGTAAGAATATCTTCTTCCCAATTAATGGGAGAATCATCATCACCAAGAAAGTTGGACTCAAATTCCTCCAAGAGGAAATCACTCTCTCCAAAAGGTGTTAAAGAGGGAGCAATTGAGGCCACGGTTTCAACATGTGGAATCTCATCACTAGCATTCTTACAAGCATCATGAAAGTGTTCATTACACACTTCATCTAACACATCCACAATGTTAATCGTCTCACAAGGTCTAGACTCCTTAACCTCTTTTCTATCACAAACTTTCCCTAACTTAAACACCACTTTCTCATCCTCTACTCTCATAATTAATTCTCCTTCCGCCACATCTATCAAGGTACGACCCGTTCTCAAAAACGGTCTACCAACAATCAAAGGCACTCTAGGATCCATGTCATAATCGACCACTACAAAGTCGGCCGGAAAGGTAAACTTATCCACACCTACAAACACATCTTCTGCTATACCTACGGGGTGAGCTATAGTTCGGTTGGCTAGTTCAAGAGTCATCCTAGTGGGGGTGAGCTCGGGAAGAGAGAGTTGTTTCCAAACCGATAAAGGCATGAGATTTATGCTTGCCCCTAAATCCGCCAAAGCCATGCAATTTTCAACACCGGGAAAATTACAAGGTATCAAGAAGCGCCCCGGATCTCCAAGTTTTGTTGGTAAGGTTTTAAGTAACACCGCGGAACAATTTTCATTAAGTGATGTGTTGGGCAAATCAACCAATTTTTCTTTGTTTGAGAGCAAATCCTTGAACATCTTAGCAAACTTTGGCATATAAGCAAGAGCTTCCGCAAAGGATATGTTGATATTGAGTTGCTTGAACATCCTTAAGAAATTGGAGACTTGTATGTCATCTTTGTTCTTTAACTTGTCCTTTTTCAACCTTGAGGGGTATGGAAGAGTAGGTTTGAGTGTAGGTGGAATAGGTGTTGTAGTGGAAGATTTGTCTTTGTTAGCCTCTTCATTGGGAAGTGTGGAAGGTAAAGGAGAAGTATGAGGTGGTTGAGAAGGTGTGTTTGAGTGAATAGGAGCACTTTGAGGAGGTGGAGTAGAAGTAGAAGGCTTATCACAAGTAGGAGCACAAGTAGGTTGAACAATAGTAGGTTTAGGAGGTGAAGGATCCTTTGTTGTTGTACCACTCCTTGTTGTAATAGCATTGACATTAGCCCTAGGATTTGTTTGTGTGTTGGAAGGTAAAGCCCCTTGTGGTCTTTGAGTTACCGCCACTAAAACCCTATTGATTTGTTCCTCTATTGTACGTTTCACTTGATCATTCATTCTCTTCTCAATGTCACGCATTTTCTTGTCAACATACTCTTGAGTCTCTTGCATCCCATATCCTTGAGTTTGATTTTGAGGGTAAGCTTGAGTTGGTATTGGAGCATATGCTTGATTGGGAATAAATGGAAGTGGTTGATTAAATCCTTGTTGTGGTGGGTAAAAAGTATTAGCTTGAGGTTGAAATTGATTGGGTGCTTTGTAATTATTGCCTTGGTATGGTTGTTTTTGCCCTTGATTCCTTGCTAAAATTTGAGGAGAATTTTGTGGAATTTGGGTAGGTGGTTGGGGTGGGAAGCCGGGTGGAGTAAGGTAATTTTGGGATTTGTAAGAAAGGTTATTTGGATTGATGTTAGGCTTGAAGTGTTCACGATGTTCCTCTTGGTAAGCATAGCATTCCCCTTGATACCCTTGCACCTTGTCACATTGTTCATAAGAGTGAGGACCTCCACAAGTAACACAAGAAATGGTGATGGCATTCACATTGTTTGAGGAATTGTTCAATGTCATGCTCTTAAAAGTTTGAAGCATGTCTTGTTGTGCTTGCAAATGCCTCTCACTTTCTCTATCCATCCTTTGAAAAATAGCTTCTTGAAACTTGAGGAGTTGGTTGTCAAAAGGGATTTGAGAAGTGTTTTGGATAACATGAACTCTTTCTTCAAATGGATCGTTTGTTTGAACCATTGCCTTAGTCTCAATAATGGTCAAAGCCTCATGGTATGTCTTGAAATGAATACTCCCTCCCGCGGAAGCATTTAGTGAATCTTGGTGGTGAGGTTTAAGGCCATTATAGAAGGTATTGATTTGGGTTAGATCATCCATTCCATGATTAGGGCATCGCCTCAACAACTCACTATACTCTTCCCAAGCATCACCAAAGGATTGACTAGGTTTTTGTGTAAAGCCCATAATCAAATTTCTCAAAGCCATAGTCTTTTGTGGAGGAAAGAATTTGTTCAAAAACTTAGTGGTAAAATCATCCCATGTGGTGATACTATCGGGTGGTTGGGTGTCTAACCAATGCTTAGCACTCCCATCTAAGGAAAATGACACTAACATCAATCTAATGACCTCATGTGGAACCCCATTATGCTTAATGGTGTTGCAAAGTGAAAGGAATCTCTTAAGGTGAGCATGGGGATCCTCATTTTGTTTTCCAAAGAAAGGTGATGCAGCAACCATATTGATCATAGATGTATGTAGCTCAAATGTGTTAGCGGGAAAGTCGGGAATCTTAATGGCACTAACATATCCATGAACGTTGGATTGCATACGTTCATACAAAGTACGGTTATCAACAGCCATGGCTCCTTGTGGTGGTGACAAAGCACGATTCTCGTGATCGGCTTGGTGGACGGTGGTAGTCTTACTCTTTCTCTTTTTCTTCCTTTTCGGAGGAAGAGGTTGTACACCAATCGGTATTTGTGCACGCCCGCGAGTGAGCATGCAACTCAATACGAGGAATGAGAGAGAAGCTCTCGTGTGACTTTGAAAAGAATAAGATTATCCTCTTCGAGTTTCAATATTAAATATCCACAAGAAAGTAACAATATATGTAATACTACTTTGGGTGCAAGACCCTCAATGAAGCTTTCCTTCTTAGAATACTCCCAAGTGAACGGGGGGTTAGGTGGCGCAAAGCACTTAAGTACCTATTGACCCTTAGATGGCATTTTATAGCACATCGCCTTTCTATTCACTTAAATGTTCGTATTCTTTGAATTATTGCTTATTGAGAGTATTTATCTATTCTTGCTTTATTTTGTTTGATCGATACGCGTGTCAAGGACCGGAACGCCCCTCAACACGGTGTATTGCCTCGGCAATACTTATGGAAGATATGTAGATTGATTGTTCTTATACGTATACGTATGTACTTATAATAATATATGGAAAATATTTTTGTATTTATGAGTTTTTAAAGGAAAATACTATATGTACATAAAAACCGAGAGAATCCAATAATATATATTTTTGGGTGCAATCTCTTAGGAAAAAGATTGCTTTTTGGATTTTTTAATTTTTTTTGGTCAATTCTTTAGGAAAAGAATTGTTTTGTTAATTTTTTAGTTTTTATATATTTTTATATTTTTTATTTTTTATTTGTTTTTTATTTATGATACGTAAAAATAACGTTCACCAAATGAACGGATCCCAAAAGCCAATGAAAACCGTCAATCGATAGTCTCTCGTGTAGTCAAAGAACCGGCAGCGGCGCCATTTGAAATGTGTATAATGCAAGTTCGTTTTCTCAGTTCTTAACTAATAGAAAGTCCAATCAATATCAAATTTATAATTGTTTTTGGTTGTTCAAGCTTGCTTGGTAATCTATTGCTAATTCAAACAAAACTATCTAAAAATGAAAAATATAAACCTACTTATACGTAAAACAAATTGCAAATTCCAAATTTTATTCAAGTAAAATATAAAAATGCAAAATTTAAAACTATAAGGACTGAAAATGTAATTTCTATGAAATGAAAATGCTTGAAATGTAAATTCTAAAAGTTATAAGGACTAAAAATGTAAAACAGTTAACTATAAGGACTAAACTTGTAAAAACTTAAACAAACTAACCAAATTTAAACAAACTAACAAACTTTACCACTGAAATTTAACAAACTTCCAAATCCAAGGACTGAATTTTGCAAATACCACAAATTTAGGAAGATTAGCTAGGTTTAGAAACTGTTTGAACTTCTAAGGACTAAAATGCAAATAAACCAAAGTTTTAACTAAAAACGGGCAACAAGAAAGATTAAGCTCGTTTGAGCTTATTACTCAACCAATTAAGCTGAAACAAGTTGCAAAACTCTTAAAATCCAATTATAGCTACGTGTATTCAAGGAAATAAGCTAAAAGTCCAAAATAAGCAATTGAGTGCTTATTAATAAGCTCAGAATAAGCTATAGCCTAATCCAAACATCCACAACTTGATTTTATTATCAAAACTGATTAAGCACTTGATTTAAAGAAGGGGAAATCAAATTAGAACCAATTTCATCCAGTAATAAGCTAGATATCTGAAAATAAGCTCAAATGAGCTTATGTTGACCAAACGTTGACCACTTTTTTGGAAAAAGCTCAAAATCTCAAAAACTCATATTCAACACTTTCTAAATGAATTTGTGAAAGAAAATTACAAGTTTTATGAAGAGGATTAAGAGAACTAGTAAAACAGTAAGCTATTTATCTCAGAGAATGGAAAATGCTCAGGCTTGAGCTAATAAGCTGATTTCTAGCTTAATCCTGAATACTGTAGATTTTCCTTCTAAAGTCTAAAAGTTTATGTTATTAGCTATAACTAGAAACTGATTTGAGCAAATTTCATCAAGTAATGAAGGAGAAACAATCAATTGAAATTGGCAAGTTTTGAAATAAAAGTTGATAACAAAGATGACCCAAACTTTTTGATTACCAATTGCCTGTTTGACTATTGTATTGACTTGTAAAAGACTTAGAACCAATTGTTAACACCTAATGACTGAAAATGATCACTTAAACACCAATTACCTACACTTGAAAACTATTTTACAACTATTCCCAAACACTCCTTAAAAGGTTTTGATCAAACTTTAACAAAGGCTTATTAAGTACTGGTTTGAACTGATACAAAAGCTATAGCAAACTTGATTAAGCAGACAATATGAAAGCTATAGAAACTAAAAACAAGCAATTATCTCAACTAGAACTCAATTAAGCTGTTATGCTAGAATGTTACTGAAAATGAGCTAAAATCTACTAAACTGAACACAAATGAACAAGTATGAAATAGCTGAACTACAAACACTCAAACACAATCAAACAGCAACTAATCAAGTATAACATGTAGCCATCAAATTTATACTAGGAAATTTAGCATGCAAGGACTGATTTTAGAGGAACAAAAATCAAGAGCTTTGAAACCTAATGTAGAGGTCCTTTGGGAAGAAGAGGAGCGCTGAGCTCTCTTGCCCTAGTGATACCACCACCTATCACTAGTATTCAGCTAAAATCAACAATCAAAACAGCTACAAATCATCAATCTGCCATGAATTCTTCAAGAACAATGGAAATGCCAGAATTCTGATCAAACAGCAACAATACTTCACCAATGTCAGTTATGATCTTTGGTTGATCACAACAAACATCTAACAGCAACAAAGGAATCACACAACAGCAGGAAAGTAGCAGGAATTGAAGAACAGAATTTGGCGGGAAACTTGAATTTGAAATTTTATTGAAGAATTCAGTTACAAAAGGTAGTTACAAGCTTCTAACTAACTAACTGACTCAAGAGTTTGTCAGACTCTTGAGTAGTTAGGTGAAAAGGAGGGAAAAAGGGAAAGGAGAAATTTAAGAACTATGTGTTTACAAAATTAAGCTACAAATCACAAATGAAGTACTAGCTAGGTATTTATAGGCAAGAAAGGGAGATTCTGTTGGAGTTGTGACGTGTTCAGGCCAATCATAGCTTGACACGTGGAGGAATTCTGCAAATCCACTTTGAAGGTGATGAACACATTTTGGGTGTTTTTGATTCAATGGATTATTTGTTAATTGGATAACACCATTGGATTCCTCTCTTCAAAACGAGCAAAATTGGTGTTTTGATCTTTACTTGAAATGCCTTCTATCAAAATCCCGTTCCTGGAAATGTTTTTGTTAAAGAAGATGGACACGTGTCATCTTCTTATTGGTTGAGAGCATGTGTTGCGGATTGTACTGTTGGGATATGGTATTAATTGTGACGGCTGTGAGTGGATATTTATTGCTTGATCCATGTTAAATATTTCCTTGCTTCTGATTGGCTGAGAGCTTAAGCACATGGATTCAACTTGCATAACTTTCCAATGTTGGCAGATTAGGTCCTTGTACTTGGCAGATTCCACTTTCAAGCTAATATCTTCATTCCTTTGACATTTTTGGTCCCTTAACTTCCAAAACTTGTACAAAATGACCCTTTGACTGAGTTGACTTGATAGTTTGACCAGATTTGACTTTAATCTTGACTTTCCATAATTTGCACTTTAAGTCCTTCAACTTTCACAAATTGTCAAGATAGGTCCTTGAACTTCAAAGTCTTGTCACTTTTAATCCTCTTTTGTCTTTTTCATCCATTTGAGCTTGATTTTTCCTTGTTTGCTTGAAATTGTATCCTTTTACCTACATAAAATCACACAAACACAAACATACCACATAACACTGCTTTTTACAAGATAAATGGGTATTTTGCTTCATGTTTTAGGGTTATTTGTTGATAAGAGGATATGAGTTTAAGCTCATATCAAAGAACATTGTTGTTATTGTTGAGGTGCGGTGGATTATTGTTGTTAACACCTGACATAGCTAATTCTTCTTGAGTCTCGGGCTCTTGATAATTAGAAGATCTAGTACGCATACACCTGAAAATGAAAAAGAAAAAGAAACCAAACACAAAGACAATATATATACACAATAAAAATAAAATCTTTTTGGATTTTTGAAATGGTTAATTTTTATGATTTTTTGAATTTTTTAACAAGAAAATAACGCTCACAAGTGAACGGATCCCAAAAAGCAACGCGTCTTTCACAGAAAACCGTTAATCTTTACGAAAAGAGCCGGCAGCGGCGCCATTTTAATATGAAGATTTTGCTAGGTTCAATTGTTGTTCTCGGTATTTTAACGAATTGATTTCCGGCTTAAAGTATGACTCTATTGTTTTTGGTGAAAAAGAATATTTTGGTTGTTTTTTAAAATAAAAGTGCGAAAACAATTAAAGTAAAAGGCAGGAAATTTAAATCTAATTCTAATTTAAAGTAAGTGCAAGTATTTAAAACGTGACGAGAATTAAAAGGCACTAAACGTAAAATAACGCAAACTTAAATCTATCTAAGGCAAACTTAAAATGCAACTAAAACTTAAACTAAGGCAAGGCTAAAATAAATATAAGGCAAAATTAACTTAAAGTGCGACTAAGGAAAAGGGCGGGAAAAATAAAGTTTGAAATTAAAAATCGAAGGCAAAAACAAAAAAGAACCTGAATACAGCTCATTCAGAATAATCCTTCGTTCGGAACAATCACTCATCCGGAATGTCACCTTCGTTCGGAATGATTCTTCTTGGCTCGGAATATTACCAAAATCCTTGATCCGGAACAAATTATTCTGAATATGTCACTTATCCAAAACAATCCTTCGTTCGGAACTTTTGCTGATTCAAAACTTCTGATTCGGAACTTCCTAAACAAGCCTGGTTCGAAACACTTTTGGATGAAGTTCTTGGTTCGGAACTTTTGATCCGGAACTCTTCCGGATGAACTCCTTGATTCGGAAGTCTTCCGAGTGAACTAGAAGCTTTGATTCAGAACTCTTCCGAGTGAACTGGCTTGATTCGGAAGTCTTGTTCCGGAACTTTCTGATTCGGAAGTTTTCCTTGATCCGGAACTTTCGTTCGGAACTTTTAAACAATCCTGATTCGGAACACTTCCGAATGAACAACACTTGGTTCGGAAGACTTTGATCCGGAACTCTTCCGAGTGAGCAGTCTTGATTCGGAAGTCTTTGCTTGTTCGGAACTTTTCAATCCCAACCCTTCGTTCGGAACTTCCTGGTTCGGAAGACTTTGATTCGGAAGTTTTATTCGGAACTCTTCCGAATGAACAAGAAACCTTGGTTCGGAAGTTTTCTGAATGAACAAAGAGTCGATCCGGAACTTACCTGGGAAAGATCAGAAACAGGCAAACAAACACCCCGAAGAACAGGGAACACAGTAACACGCTAATCTAATCACGGTTAACCAAAATTAAACAAAAGGTTAAATCAAACTAATAACAAAACATCCAATAATCATAAACAAACTATCCAAATCAATAAAACTAACAAATCTAACCACAATAATCAAAACCCACTTTGATCAAAATAAGAACATGAACATGAACACAAACATAAACATAAAAATCAATGATCAAGAAAGGTAGATAAGAGATTAACAAGATAAAGTAAAGATTGACAAGAATTAAATGGAAACTTACTTGAAATTAAAGAAATTTAAGGTGCAAGACAAGTATTTAAATTTGACAAGTATTTAAATGACAAGGTAATTAAAGGTGGAAGAACTAATTGTCACTATTAGCCAACAAAGAAAAATAATTAACAACTGATATGTATATATAGGGGAGGATTAGGAAGCTTCCTCCCCTCTTTCCTTTTCTATTAATTGCATCATTAGGCCCTTCCTTCTTAATCTCTTTGTTAATTGCATGCTTAGTCCTTTTCTTCTTATCTTCTTTAATCTTGGACTTTAATGACTTTTGGCTCGGGATTTATTCGAACTCGTCTTTTTCTTCAATAAAGGAGACTTGAGTTCTTCGGCTTTAAGTAAACTTCCGTCTTTCGACTTTTTCTTTGATAAATCCTCATAATTGGTCTTGGACTTCCGTTCTTTTTGCACTCTTGACTTCTTGACTTCGTCTTTCATCTTTTTCTTCAATAAAAGCCCGTGAATGCCCGTGTTTTCTCCATTTTTCACCTTTTCGTCCTAAATCACAACAAAAACACAAACCACGCATAATTCCGACATAAAAGACATAAAATACACGTTTTGGCTCGGTTATTATTGTAATTAAGTGGTAAAAAGGATGGGTGTTTACACACCTATCACTACCATAGATGATCACACTATGTACCTATCCCAAGGCCACTACCTTGTCATTAACCATTGGTCCCATAGACGATCACACTATGTACCTATCCCAAGGCCACTACTTGTCATTAACCATTGGTCCCATAGACGATCACGATATGTACCTACCCCAATACAAATCATACACAAACAAGAATCACATAGCAGTTAATCACATAATGTACACACAAGTCTATCTCAAACCTTAAAAACATTCACAGCATCAATTTATAAATAACTCAACACAGTGTCTCTTCCATCCCATCTGGAAGTCAAAATCAAAAGTAAACATGGGACTATGAAACTCACCTTATAGCTTCTTCACAAGTCCTCGCACTAGCAACGAGCTAACAAACCAAAAACACACAATCAATACCCGAACCAATCACCAAGATGGATCATCAACCTATGATGGACGTTTAGCCTATTCCCATATAATTACCTCATTGTTAAGTTCTAATCACCCAATTACCCTTCCTTAACAAGTCCCTAACTTGGTTAAGTTTAATAGCTATCCCGTTCATAATTTTACACAAAACAGTCCCAGTTTTAGGTCTCAAAACTTTAAGTCAAACGTCCACTTAAATATACCCATGGTTTCTGTAAAAGGAATATTCACACTTTTATACATGTTAGTTAAGACCTCCCACTTGCCCTAACCTTAAAGCGACTGTTAATGCCCGATATATGTGTATATATTGCTACCTATCCAGAATTCACTGATTTTAAACATATGAAAAGTTCATTACCATTAGAGGGTCTTACCCTAAACCACAATCTTAGCCCAAGTACCGATACTCACTACAATATATAAACCATCTCTCATGTTCATGAAAAGATCCCAATGCAACCCTAAGTACCCCAAAAAACCCAAAACTTAAAAAGAAAACAGGCTGATTTCAAAACTGTTTTGACCTCCGACTGTTGTAACCTGTTTTTGACCCACTTCCCGACCTCCAATTTAGTTCTAGTTTCTTGCATTGGATAGCCACTTCAAATACCTTTTCAGGGCTAGTTTTATCGCATCTTGAATGTTCCTAGAACTCCAGATATGATCAAAACAATTGACTTAAAATTCTGCTCAGTTTTAAAAAAAACGGGTTTAACAAAATCAACCTCATTAATTAACCCTAATCCCTCTAATTACAAGCCCTAATTCATTTAATCATTAAAATATGATTAATATACTGTTTTTAATTAAACCCTAATCTAATCCATCATATGATCATAGAAACATTAAAAACATTTAATATGAAAAGGGTTAAGAAGGTTTTACCTTTGAATTAATAGAAGATGAAGAAAACCTAATTTTTGAAGAACCCTAATTGGCCACCATTGATGAATTTCGGCTAGGAGATGTTATGAAGGTTAAAAAACTGATTATTCTGCTTATGAGTTGGGTCTGGTTAAGTCCTAAAGGCCCCCTAATCCCATTACAAGTCCATTGGGCCTGTTATGGGTTTTTCCCTTCTTTCTTTCTTTGGTGCGTCTAAACCGACCCAAACACCCCTAAATTCGTTTTTTTATTTTTATTATTTAATATTGTGTTATTAATATTACTTTAATTTTCCTTAATTTATTTCAGCTCCTAAAGCTTCCAAAACCACAAAACCGTAAAACTAGTCAAATTTACGCGTTTTACCGTAAAAGACGTAAAATATACACTTTTAAAAAAATCTCAAATTTTGCAATAAACTTTATAACTAAGTCCTAAATGACTTAAAACCATCCCGAAAAATATTCATATGACTAATTACCTCATCCGCGACCTCTAAATGCTAAACCGTAAATCGTAAAAATACGATTTTCTATAATACATATACGTATACTTAGAACCACCAAATAACACCATCTCACTTCATAGTCACTACCATGTGAACTCATGAACATGAAATCATCACACATCGTTTCATTCACAAGGTACTCCGTACTAGAAACGATTTCCAAACCACAATCTATACACACCAATAAGCACATAAACACGTAAAGACACGTAACTAGCACAAAATAAAACTAAGTAACGAACCTCAAAACCAGGGTTGTCACATCACTCCCTCCTAATAGAAATCTCGTCCCGAGATTTACTCCTTAGGATCAAACACACAGACAACAAATCACACTAGGATACGTGTTCTAAAAGAACTCCTCTCATTTCCACGTGAACTTTAGTTCGAGTTTCAAAATCCCACATATACAAACCAAAAACAATTAAACTCATTGCCAAACTCTTGACCTCACAGTCAATAAATCTCCTAGATGAATCTTTGATAAAACAAAGACTCTCATTAACACAAGTCCCAAATAACCGTACATTCAAAATGCATTCTCAAATAACCTTTACCAATCTCAATACATGAAATGTATCATGTATACAACTCATTTCCCCCAGGAAATTCTATGCTCATAAGCTAATGGCCCGATCTTTCTAAAAGATCATAAATGGACCTACAAAACTCTACATCAACTCTTCCATTTTACCAAAACATACCACCCGTTACTATGGGTGAAACTCCCTACATAACTTTGTCACTAACTCTAGTGGTTTCCTCCTTTTCTACATAGCATCCCCTGTTGCTCACATCCTTTCCACAACCATCATTACCACATTAGTAGCCTCTTTTACCAATTCTAGTCCACAATAGGGACAACTCACCCTATCCTTTCATATAGTGCCTCAAATGGCATTTATCGACTTCTAGTATGATAACTATCATTATATGAAAACTCATCCATCGCTAACGAGTTTCCTAACTACCTCTATATCAATCAGTATAGGCCAGTGCCATTTCCTTTTCTACACTACGATAGTATTAGCCTGCTTGTGCTTTATTCTACTCATTAAGTTCTACCAAAGTTTTACCTTCGGTTCCTATCTCGACCTATTTCATTCATGCTTCGCTTC
This sequence comes from Glebionis coronaria, assembly GCA_025667525.1. NCBI lineage: Eukaryota > Viridiplantae > Streptophyta > Magnoliopsida > Asterales > Asteraceae > Glebionis > Glebionis coronaria. The sequence continues at coordinate 461,946,543 of CM046874.1, forward strand.
TATACACACTTCCTTCTTCTTCTTCAACTCCTACCATACATCACGATGTGATGCTTCCCATCGTTTCTTCCCTTTCCATAATCCTTCATAAGGTAATCCATACATATTAGGCTAACTTTTACGCAACACCCTCTATTCCATCACATCTGTACGCAATCCTTCCAACTTCTTAACTATGTGACTTCTCCTTCCTCTTGAAATATGTGATGAATTAGTCAGTAATATATGAATTTTTCAATTCTTTTTAATCTCTTTCCCGTTCCTCGACTTGACTCGAATTGATTTCCAATCTTAACACAAGATTATTTGTTTTCGGTTAAGATATTGATATGGTATTATTAACTACTTGACAAACAAAGCACCTAAAAAGAAATGTAAAAATATTATCTATTACGTAATACGTACTAATCTAAAAATATTTGGCAAGTACTACAATGAAATGCATGAAAAATAAATATATAAAATGCAAAAGTAAAACGCAAATGAGAATTATTAAAATGCTAAGCGAAAAAAAAGTACAAATGCACAATATTAAAACGCTAGAAATGTAAATGCAAAATTATTCTAAAAATTTAAAAACTAAATTTTTTACTTTTAATATTTTCTATTTATTTATTTATTAAAACTATTTTTTTTAAACTAAAAATCTATTTTATTAAAATGAAATCCAAAATTTTGTTATACTTTACTTAAAGACTACTAATTTTGAAATCAAGAAAAACAAACTAACGTTAACTTTTTTTTTATACACGCAGCTCTAATAGTGAATTAAATGCGCATCCCAAATTAATAAGGCCCAAAATGGTCTAAATCAAACGCACGCCCAACAATCCTATATCAAAAAAAAACTTTGTAAAAGAGATAATCTGATTTTCAAACTAAATCTAATGCAGCATCTTATTTATTGAAACCAAACGCAGCCTTTCTTATTAAAATGATGCGCAACCTTTATGATACTAACAAAATGCAGCTTATCAGATTTCGAACAAAAACTGGACAGCAACTACCAGCACAGAATGCAAATAAGCAAGTAACTTTTATACTACGAGTTAAACAGGGAACTAGACTATAATTTGCAGAAAATTAACAAGAATTATACCAGACGTCCAGGCCTGCCCGTTGTCGTCGACGTGCTATGCTATCGAACCGAAACGAAACTAAGCTACACTATAACCGAGCTGAACCGAGACTAATATCCAAGCTAATATCGAAACTATATTTGAACAAAAAAACTGAAAACTGAAAGAGATTGTTGCACCGATATCAAAACCATCCTAAACTAATATCGCATATAAGCCTAACTGATATGTAATGTTAAACCTATATCGAAACCAACCGTAAATGCTATACTAAACCGAATCTCGAATGAACAGTAACAGCAAACACAGAAGTCGTACACTAACCGAAACTAATCTCGAACCTATGCTATGACTGATATCAAAACATGCTATCGGCTGAAAGTTATGAGATCCAATCTCATGGCTGCCTTACATTTGAAAACAATATATTTTTTTTCTTTTTAACTCACAAATCTAAACAAGATACAAAAAAAACAATATTCCAAAAAGCTCAAACTGCTCAACCGAATGAAACAAATAAGCCGAATCCACACAACATTTACAAAACCGAATCATCATCTCCCGATTCACAAGCAATAAAACAAACCACCGAAACCAAATCTGAATAATCGAATAATGAATCACAACTAACCGAATCGAAGATGCCTTTCAGCCAACAACTTTCAACAAACCGAATCTAAACTCACTTTCATTAATCCAAACTTGGGTACAAGATTTAAGAAACAAGAAATGAATTGTGTTTTTTATTAAGTTGGATGAAAGAATGAACCGAAAGAAGTAAACAGAAAAAATAAAACTAAATATTGTACCTAATCAAAAGACAATGAAAAAGGAGAGATAGATGTTGCGTTTTTTTTAAGCTATGAATCTCTGAATATTCTGTCTATTCTACGCTACAAGTGGAAAAAGTATGGTGCGTCTTTTTTAAGCTATGTCTCTCCTCCCTATGTCAGATCTCATCTATCTTGTATATAAACATTTCACCGTGGCTTGCTGGGCCTCTCAGCCAACTGGGCCTTCAATCTTTTCTTTTCTTAATGGACTTCAGTCCATATTGGGCATGTTTGAATTTTCTTTGGGTTGCAGCAACATTTGTAGTGGGCTGAGTATATTGGGCCACAAGTAGTGAAGTGTTAGGCTGAAAATGTATATAAACACTATTGGGTCGGTCTGACTCATATAAATGGTGTCGGGCCGGCCCAATAAAACATGAAGGCACCGTCAAACTCGATTACTCGTCTTCTTTCCATATCTCGTGCTCGTTTTTTGGCTCTTTGGCTTCGTTTCTTGTGATTTCTTTGATATCCGTACCTGCACATGCACAAACAACAAAACACACATATACAAGGCATAACTGATGATTATTTGACCATTTTAAGCACGTTTTATGAGGAAATATGATGTGTAATTAGAGTCACATCACACCCCCTACTAAACCATTGCCGTGTCCTCACGCAATGCTAGACTAAAGTATAAAGCAACTCCGTTTTTTCATTTATTAAAATCATTTATTCATTTTATTAATATTTAATGTGTAAATGACATAATGTATCGCTTTCATTATTAAAAAATAACTTTTAGGATCACAAAATTTGAATAGGTTCATCGTCCTCGACTTTTCACTCTTTCCATGCCAAGCTCAAAAACAAGATCATTGTTAATAACAAGTTCTCATGTTAAGACCACTTATATAAGACATTTGTGTAGAAATCCTTCTGCATTATTCCTAAGTTGTATCTCTAGATTTTAAGGATTGTCAATCACCCGTAGGCTCATTTGACTTATTTAATAATTGTTAGTCCAAAAATGAAGGCAAAACGGTGTAAACCCGACACTTAGAACCTAACCTTATCCTCAAAAACCGTTGTCACTAAAGAAAGCCCACGTCAAGGATAATTTAACACGATTTAGGGAATCTCTTGTATTGACGACCTCGACATCTCAACTACGAGACCAGAAGCGGAAGTCTAAGATCATCCCGGACCCGAAATTTGGCTTATTTATAACAAAAACATTAATTATATACATACATAAAAAATGATATTCTTTGGTCTTTTATTAGTCCTTAGAATCTAGAACCCCCCCACCGTCAAGTAGCCGTCGGAGTAGGCGACCTTCAGACTTTTTATTACGACCTTGGATAATATTCCTCCACCTTAGGATCTAGAACCCCCTCGTTGTAAAGTCGGCATCGAAGTAGGTGAACTTTATCGGTTTTGGATTGTATACTTATACTTTTGGCATTTTTGCCTTATTCACAATACTTTAGCACATTTGTGCTTTATTTATTTTTATACATATAGTATGCCAAATTTCGAAATCCCGTGGTCTGAATACCTCCTACTTAGTGGTTATGAGCCACCTTAGTCGGAAGTCCACGACGCTGACACCCTCAATGTGTTCTTGCTTTAATTACAAGGGAATAAAATAGTTGGTTAAGAGCTAAAATATCGAACCTAAAAAGAAAAATCTTCATTTATTAAGCAATTAAATATTCAAGCGGGGAGAAAGAGCCACAAAAACTCATATAAGGAAGAATTAACCTTTAAACTTATTATCAACTCTATCATCTCTCGTTCTCCACAATTTAAAATCTCAAATAATGAGACTCGTGGATGCTTAGCCTAATAAACCAATTAAGGTCTATATGGTTAAGGAATGATCTAAGGTAAACCGGTCGAGTCAAAAACTATTATTATTTTCACCAACGGAAAGCTTACATTCGTGTCAAAAACACTTATTAAAATATGAAAAGAAAAGAAAATTTAAAATTTATGCAATTTTAAGCACATTTATGAAAAACGGAGTACGTGAAGACAACGAACAAAAGGAAAAGCATATCGATAGATACCCCCCATAATAAAATCAAACATTGTCCTCAATGTTTCAAGTCGAAGGGTATAATACCCCCCTACTAGAGACGAAGAGTCGAATGCAAAATCCTAACATGGAAAGGGTATGTCACAAATAATTAAAAGCCGTTTATTAATTATGCCAATAAAAATTAGCGTTAGTAAAGGATATAATCATCGAATATCGGATGTCTCAAATGAATGATCGAAACTCGAGTGATATGTGATGAAAAACGAACACGAGAGTCTTCGATATATGAGAAACCTAAAATCACATCACAAACGAAACTCGAGAACAAATGAAAAAGCACAAGCCCTTCACATTAGAAATTAGAAAGAAGATAGAATGATAAGCATGGGAATCTCCCCCATGAGGCACCTCGTTTTTGGTAACCGAGTCATGAGCTCAACTCGATCCCCGAATTAAATTTTCCTTAGGGAAACGATCATGGAGAGAAAATGATTTACCCGGAAAAGAAAAGCTCTCCATAATAAAGTGAAATAACCTCCCAAATAAGGAAAACCCCATAAAAGTCCACCCGGGTCAAATACATGGTTTCCATCTCTAAAAGAAATAAACCCCAAGGTGGCAATAGCAAATAAGTATAAGAAAGATGGGTTTCCTTTAAGCAAAAGTTTCTTACAATTAAGGGTATAGTAAGAAGGTAATGATCACAATTTTTCAAAAATTTTCCTTTTGATTTTATCATTAAGATTATGAGATTGCTCAAAAATGTGTATACCCGGATCAAATACCGTTACCTTTATGGGAAAATAGCAAGACAACTCGGTGTCAACCATAAAATAATCACCCTCAAATGTGAAATCAACAAGAGACACCGGGGGTGAAAAAGTAGGTGTCAAAACACTAATAGGCGGAACCCTCGGGTCTTTGTTTTCTTTAGCATCATGAATGGGTGGGTCGGGAGGGATAGAAGGTATAGTTTCATCGTGTAATAAATCCTCTAGAAAAAGTATATCTCCCTCCACATCATAATACCCGGATATGTACTCTACGGGTGTATCAATATCAAGAAACTCATCGATCTCGAGAATGTGAAAACCAGCATCACTAAGGAGTGATGTATCCGAAAAATCATTAGTATCATTAGCATGTTTTTCAAAAGTCGGTTTTTGTAAAATAGGAGAGTCATCCTCATCCGAGCCTGATAAAGAATTAAAAGTGTAGTTAGAATCATTAGATAACACATCCATATCCAGATAACTACTATGAGGAGTAGTATCATTTGGAGGAGTAGGTGAAGGAGTCATAAAAGGAATGGGGTCAAATGTAGGCTCAAGTACAATCTCGGGAATTTCCTCACAAGATGAGGAAGAGGGAGAGCTAAATGTATCTGTGGGTGTCAACACCGGAGGGGGAGTAAAACTCATGATAATCTCCGGGCCTTGTCTCTCCTTTATTAGCGGAGAGATGGAAGGATCCACAGTGGGAACATCACTACTAGTAGTTGTGTTAGCCTCAACATGAGCTCTCAAAGCTTCTAAAAGTTGATATTTAAGACTTTGATTTTGTTCATGAAGGTCATTTATCATCCTCTTTTGTTCCTCAAATATTTCAACTATTTCGTCCATTTGTGAAGATTGAATTTGAAAATCCCCTTGATTATTACTTTGAAAATTGTTATGATTTTGAAAATCTTCTTGAATTGGAAAGCTTTGATTTTGAAAATCCCCAAAACACCCTTCATTAATTTGTGGCGGGTCAGAAGTCAACTCAACCGAGAGTTGCTCAATAAATACTTCTTCCTCAAAATCCGGAGGAGAAGAGTCACTAGTCACATGAGAAAGGGGACTAGAAGAATCATCAAAAATAGGGTCATCCGAATCAACACATGGCTCATCACTAGCTCTCGGAGTATATGAGAAAAGAGGGCCACTCCTAATGATAATTGTATTACCGGATACTTCGGCCTTGCTCCATACTTGAGACTTGTTCTCAATAATCATTAAAGCCTCATTAGTACTCCGAGAGTAAAGATTTCCGCTTGCAGCCGTGTTAAGAGAATCTTGATCGTATTGGGTCAACCCGTGATAAAACGAATCAATCAAATGCAAGGCGGAAAATCCATGATGAGGACAACTACGCACTAAATCCTTAAATCTTTCCCAAGCCTCGGTAAACGTTTCAGTATTAGACTCTTCAAAATTAGTTATTTCCAACCGAATTTTTCTCGTTTTAGCATAAGGGTAAAATTGATTTAAGAATTTTGACTCAAGATTAGCCCATGTGAAAATAGATCGTGGTGGTTCCTTTTCTAGCCAAAGCCGGGCTGCTCCATCGAGGGAGAAAGGGAAAAGGTGTAAATAGATAATGTCTTGTGTCACATTGGTGTATTTGACGGTTTTGGCGTATGAAAGAAAACGACGGATATGAGCGTAAGGATCGTCCTCCTCAAATCCGTAAAAAGGATGATCGGATATCAACTTAATCAAATCCGGATTAAGCTTAAAATAATTATCCTCGACATCCGGTATCACAATCGCACTCTCGAGACATCCCTCGTCATGAAACTGCAATTGCTCCAATATCGATCGATCATCCATAGCCATGTCGAAAGCACGATACTCGGGATCGGCTTGACTCGTCACGATATAAAAGATAATATAATATGTACGTAAAAACGAAGAAGAAACCAAAATAGAAAATATTTATATACGTAGATTTTTTTGATGTAATACTTTAGGAAAAGTATTTTTTTTTTTTGATTTTTGATTTTTTTTTTTTTTTTAGAAATTATTATAATATATAGTTAAAGAAAAATAAAATCTAAAAGAAAAAAAAAAATATATATATATATATATATATATATATATATATATATATATATATATATATATATATATATATATATATATATATATATATATATATATATTTAATATTTTTTTTAAAAGGTATATATAGTAATAAAGAAAAGAATATAAAATAAGAAAATATATTTTTTTTATTGATTTTATAATTTTTTATTATTATTAATTTTTTTTTTAAAAAGAAAAATAACGTTCAAAATCGAACGGATCCCAAAATCCAAATCGCCTCACGAAAAATCGTCAATCGTAACGAGCACGAACCAGCAGCGGCGCCATTTTAATATATGAATTTTTCAATTCTTTTTAATCTCTTTCTCGTTCCTCGACTCGACTCGAATTGATTTCCAATCTTAACACATGATTATTCGTTTTCGGTTAAGATATTGATATGGTATTATTAACTACTTGACAAACAAAGCACCTAAAAAGAAATGTAAAAATATTATCTATTACGTAATACGTACTAATCTGAAAACATTTAGCAAGTACTACAATTAAATGCACGAAAAATAAATATATAAAATGCACAAGTAAAACGCAAATGAGAATTATTAAAATGCTAAGCGAAAATAAAAGTACAAATGCACAATATTAAAACGCTAGAAATGTAAATGCAAAATTATTCTAAAAATGTAAAAACTAAATTTTTTACTTTTAATATTTTCTATTTATTTATTTATTAAAACTATTTTTTTAAACTAAAAATCTATTTTATTAAAATGAAATCCAAAATTTTGTTATACTTTACTTAAAGACTACTAATTTTGAAATCAAGAAAAACAAACTAACGTTAACTTTTTTTTTATACACGCAGCTCTAATAGTGAATTAAATGCGCATCCCAAATTAATAAGGCCCAAAATGGTGTAAATCAAACGCACGCCCAACAATACTATATAAAAAAAAACTTTGTAAAAGAGAAAATCTGATTTTAAAACTATATCTAATGCAACATCTTATTTATTGAAACCAAACGCAGCCTTTCTTCTTAAAATGATGCGAAGCCTTTATGATACTAACAAAATGCAGCTTATCAGATTTCGAACAAAAACTGGACAGCAACTACCAGCACAGAATGCTAATAAGCAAGTAACTTTTATACTACGAGTTAAACAGGGAACTAGACTATAATTTGCAGAAAATTAACAAGAATTATACCAGGCCTGCCCGCTGTCGTCGACGTGATATGCTATCGAACCGAACCGAAACTAAGATACACTATAACCGAGCTGAACCGAGACTGATATCCAAGCTAATATCGAAACTATATTTGAACAAAAAAACTGAAAACTGAAAGAGATTGTTGCACCGATATCAAAACCATCCTAACTAATATCGCATATAAGCCTAACTGATATGTAATGTTAAACCTATATCGAAACCAACCGTAAATGCTATACTAAACCGAATCTCGAATGAACAGTAACAACAAACACAGAAGTCGTACACTAACCGAAACTAATCTCGAATCTATGCTATGACTGATATCGAAACATGCTATCGGCTGAAAGTTATGAGATCCAATCTCATGGCTGCCTTACATTTGAAAACAATATATTTTTTTTCTTTTTAACTCACAAATCTAAACAGGATACAAAAAAAACAATATTCCAAAAAGCTCAAAACTGCTCAACCGAATGAACACAAATAAGCCGAATCCACACAACATTTACAAAACCGAATCATCATCTCCCGATTCACAAGCAATAAAACAAACCACCGAAACCAAATCTGAATAATCGAATAATGAATCACAGCTAACCGAATCGAAGATGCCTTTCAGCCAACAACTTTCAACAAACCGAATCTAAACTCACTTTCATTAATCCAAACTTGGGTACAAGATTTAAGAAACAAGAAATGAACTGTGTTTTTTATTAATCTGGATGAAAGAAGGAACCGAAAGAAGTAAACAGAAAAAATAAAACTAAATATTGTACCTAATCAAAAGACAATGAAAAAGGAGAGATAGATGTTGCTTTTTTTTAATCTATGAATCTCTGAATATTCTGTCTATTCTACGCTACAAGTGGAAAAAGTATGGTGCGTCTTTTTTAAGCTATGTCTCTCCCCCCTATGTCAGATCTCATCTATCTTGTATATAAACATTTCACCGTGGCTTGCTGGGCCTCTCAGCCTACTGGGCCTTCAATCTTTTCTTTTCTTTTCTTAATGGACTTCGGTCCATATTGGGCATGTTTGAATTTTCTTTGGGCTGCAGCAACATTTGTAATGGGCTGAGTATATTAGGCCACAAGTAGTGAAGTGTTAGGCTGAAAATGTATATAAACACTATTGGGTCGGTCCGACTCATATAAATGGTGTCGGGCCGGCCCAATAAAACATGAATGCACCGTCAAACTCGATTACTCGTCTTCTTTCCATATCTTGAGCTCGTTTTTTTGGCTCTTTGGCTTCGCTTCTTGTGATTTCTTTGATATCCGTACCTGCACATGCACAAACGACAAAACACACATATACAAGGCATAATTGATGATTATTTGACCATTTTAAGCACGTTTTATGAGGAAATATGATGTGTAATTAGAGTCACATCAGTCAGTCTATCGACTATCACCCAACTCTCATCGTACTTAATCCTCCATCGCATTATGCATCCCTTTCACCAATTTCGTCCTTACATCGCCCCTTTCTAAGCTACTCCTATCTATGTAGGAAGTATAGTCTACGTCCCTTTCTCCATATGATTGTCCAAGCCACGCAACATACATGTTGACGCGCTCTCTACTTTAGACAACTCAACTCGTGCAACCTATATCCTTTATCCAAACTTCCCTAATACGTCATCCCTATAGTTCAAGTTCGTCTCAGCTTCATCTCATCCTTCTTATTCCATGTCTCATCGACCATGCTTGCCTTTCCCAGATGGTACTTGGCCTTCCAATTTTCTTTCATCAATTAACTCCACCCATCACCTTTGCCAAATGTTCAATCAAGATGATTGAATATGTGTTGGAGATATTCATGATCCGTAGAGATCATTCTCCACGTCTCATACACCAAATGCCTCTAGCATTAAAGGCAGATATAACAGTCCAGCTCCACTAACTAAGTTTATCCAGTTCTTCCAAATCTTCAGTTCTTGCAACGTATAAGCAACCGCCTTTCTTTGTCGTCCTCGTACGCGTCCAAATCCTTGCTCCACGTATCGTCATGCTTCGTGAATTCATCCAGTCCTTCCGATAATGCCAAGATCGGCTCATTATCCAATCCACCTCTTCAGCCTCCAAAATACTTCCTCATCCTTCTTCACTTCGCCCTTTGCTGGTTCCTCGATATGCCATCATCTCTGACTACTCATCATGGTAAACTTAATACTAAAAACTCACACTCGAAAATCTCACGTATAACTCCACTCCAAAACCAACACATAATTCGCCTCACTCCCCTTCTCAGATTTGAGTAGCTCAAGATGTCGTCGACGCTCCCGATGACAACTCGTTTATACACGTTCATGCACACTTGGTTCATTGACACCATGAAAACCGCTAGTGTTTTGGTGAATCCAAATACATAACCATAAACCCAAAGCGTTATACAACATCCTTAGCAGTTTCAACTACGTCCTCCTTGCACCCTCTCTTAGCGGCAATACGAATAAATTCCTACCTCGTTCTACTTGCAAAATTCTACACGGATCTCAAAAGACCGGTACTTCCTCTCATCAGACCACTCAACCTCTTTCCACATCTAATCTACTACTAAGCAACTCAACTTTTATCCGGCATTCTTTGCAATCTCTAACGGCTCTTGTTTTTAAATCACTCCATCAACGATTTGCCTTAGAAGGGCACTAACTACAACTCCTCTCACTTCTCCTACTTGCTCTATTTATGGTTCTACCTCACAGTAATAGGCAAACCTACTAAATTTTAGGAAATTTTCGGAAAACTTACATGCCCTACGAACAATCATAAATACCTTTGAGATATTACTTCCCCTTCCAACACACTCTATGGCGCGTTACTTGTGCTAATATCCCACAAATCTCTATTCATCTCCTTAGTACTTCTAAGAGACCTCATGACCACACTAGTTCGTCTACGAACTTCTTTCCTCCCCACTAAGGGTATTCCGACCGTTCTCTCATGGTCACCTACTTAAGCGTGTAGGCGCGACCAAGTCTTTCATACGACTACCTCAACGCTCCCGAACAATACGGAACCAAAACTACATCCTGAATCCATCAGATACGATCAACGAATCAAACCAACGGATAACTAACGACATTTCACGTGCACCAATTAAAATAAGTCAAAAACCCCGAGACTTAAAAGAAAACTCAAACCCAGAACATGTATCAATTCAAAATGACCCATGACAACGAAAAATAATCCAAGAAACACCCAATGGCAACCAAAACATATTACGCCCCGCAACATATTATTTAAACCGTGCAAAAGACCGACCTTTCCAAAAGAATATACTCTTATTTATTATTATTATTATTTTTTTCACCTCCCCACATCTATGTGACTCAAACCATCTACAAACAACCTTCTTGGCGATCTCAAAACCCAACCCAAGGACTAGGTATCCCGTGCACCCCAAATAAAAATAAACTACTATTCAAAACTGAACCTTGAACCCGACACTTGTACAACAATTCTGACCAGTCCACTGACCTCCCATGACTATACTTTCTAAATATTTGAAAAGTACGTTCCGAGTACATAATTTTTGGCTTTTGAATCACTCAAAAATCTCTAAAAAACGAACAAGTTATGACCGAAACAGTTTTATATTAATGAAAGATAAAATTGTATGTGAAATCTTCATAAACTCAATTTAACCTTGAATTAATAATTATAAATGACGTGAATCGGTTAAACCCAATTATATAAACTATGTAAGTAGAAAGAAATTTTACTTCGCTTAATTTTAAAGAAAGTCTTTTAGAATTTGAAATAAATAAGTGTTGACTAAAAAGAAATATTATCTTTACATCTTGTTTCAAACACGACCCCAACACCTTACCTTATTTTACCGAATACGACCAACTATCTAACCCTATACTAGATTTCCAAGTCCCCTTTTTCCATATACCAACCAAAAGAAATGTAAGACTCAACACAAAAGATTTCATTATCTCAAAAGAAATCCCAGGTTATTTCAATAGACTTAAAACCAAGAACACCGTTTTAAAACGTACACGTGAAATACGAAACTCAAAGAATATGCTACAAGACACAGTTCAAAAGATTCAAAACGTCGTTGAAACTCCACCAAACTCCAGCACCATAAAACACGAACAAACACAAGGTACGTTCAAGTTATAATAACTAGTGAACGACCATATACCATAACTTAACACATAGTAGCATATATACATCCGCATATGTATACCTATTGAATCCCCCAAACATACTCGTTATCATACACGTCAAGTCAATCAATCACTTTACACGCTCGTTTTTCCATACGATTAATCACCATCTCACCGTGTCACAACAAGGCATAAAGCCCACCTCCAAAACCCAACCATATCGTGTGACCCCATAATCACACAACACAACTTTAACCCAAAACATTTAACACAAAAAGAACAATAGCCATATCATAGGCAGCCATTACATAAACCCATATATAATACGTATACCCAAATTCTACATCTCACCATATACAAGCATGTACTAACCCTCTTTCATGCTATCATACTTGAGAACCTATTGAAGTTATGGTACTTGTATAACTATGTTGGCCACCATACTTATACAATTACCCTTTCCCCAATGCACTCCCTCCTATGATGACACTTATAAGAATCAATACAACATATAACACAAAATCCATCTACATCACATAAGCTCATAACCACATAAACCATAAAGTCCAAAACTCCATCTATTAAAATAACATAGTAATACTCTTGGAATACCGAAATCCATAGTCTAGCTAAAACAACATAGACTAAATCCAAAACGAAAACATAATCAGTTATAAGTCATGTCGCCCGTAAGAGTGGAAACAGCTTAAAACCCTTCCTATCCACCTACTCCTAGTAACTCGAACCACCATACGATTCTTAGGGAACATGACTTAAACATCAAAAGAAATATAACATATTTCAGGTATGTGAAATAACTCGATAAAATATAGAAACTACCTTGTACTAAATTATGTACTATAATGTACAATTTAAGCAAAATAAAACAATGACTAGAGTGGACGATTTATGGTTCAACCCGCACTAGTCATAAACCCAAAAAGAAAATAACATGTGACTAAGTATGAACATACTACGTTTCAATTCATACTAGTCAAAACATCGCAATAAATAACATCCAAACACATCAATTATTATAAAATGCACACATACTCCCATGACACCTATATGCAGGGACCCTTAAGCTATAGACTAGGCTACGTGACTAGGCAACCTAATTCTCTATAACCATTGTCTCTGATACCATTCTGTCACACCCCACAATGGCGGAATATGGGGCACGACGTATGGATATCATCACAACAATAGCGTGTCT